>BSBM01000098.1:0-1200000 GCA_027924585.1 Larix kaempferi | reverse complement strand
CGAGCCCAATCTGTGGATGGAAGATGAGAAAACAAGAAACCCTAGTTTCCGGCAATAGTCTCTTTCAACACTGTTGTGATTCCATGTTAGATTTTCAAGATAATAGCAGTATAATTTTCATCTCTTTCAACTTAGAAACAATTATAGGATCACTAAAAGAATATTATGCACAGAAACAAAATAGGGACACAATAATTTACCATGGGAAAACGCAAACTCGAGAAAAATCCAGCGAACCTTTCTTACTCAGAGAATCAGTACATAATACAAGTACATTAGAGAGTGATCTTGGATAATGAAGATCACACAAAGAGAAGAGATGCCAAAAGAAGGAGCTCCAAAAATGTCTTCTACAACCCAAAATCGAACTTTCCTTTACTTGAGCAAACTTGCTTGAGGTGGTAGCAAATGAGGAGGGCGACCCCCCTCTATTTATACATGACTTTGGAGTGACTTTTCCAACTAGGCTGACTTGTCTCTTTTACTGAGCCGACTTCTCTTTTTGTAAATATAAAAAACATTTTTATTTATCTATTTCTTTTGTAGGTCGGCTTTAGATAGTGAGGATACCTCACGTAGCTATAACAACAACATTGAGGTTGTCTGATGTATATCCTGCTAATCACTTTCAATGATCAAATCTCAGGTGGCAATGTAACTGTTTAAATTTCACTAATCATTCTCAGAATTCAATACAATCAGTAGGCAGCATATTGGTTTTTCTTGCAATTTCTGACGTGGAGTTTTCCCAAGCTTCAGGTGTAATTTAAGTGGCCACAAACAAACCATTCCTGAATCACAAAAACATGATCAACCATGCCTGTCACATAATGGAGTACTTAATAAACCCCTCGAATTTAATACTGCACAATTTTTTTCTGTTAGTTGACTACGACCAATGCTTGCATCTGGGTGTAAAAGTCCATATTTCAACGTTGTTGCTGATGATAGCAGTGCTGGCCCTACTGGATATTGGAACCAGTTTTATTCAGGTCATATGACAGATTATTGGAGAACAGGGGATTTGCCACCACTGAGGCATTGAGAAGTAATATCAGATACGTGCATCGTTCATTTTCAAAGCGTTCAACTTGTTTGGAGGATTTGGTCCCAGTTTATTGGAGGATTTGTCCTTTGGAACCTTCCCAGCCATCATTCTATGCATCATTCAAGAGTTATTTGCACCGATAGCATGCCTTTATTGGAGAAGCTTTCCACTTTAGAACTGTCCACTTTGGAGTTGTCTTAACCATTTGATGGAGGCCAGTTTACAATTGGCGGAAGTCTAAGGGGTCAAACCCTAGACTTTGGGGTGTGTTGTTTGCATTGTGGACATTTTTTTGGAGGAGCTGCCTTCAGAGAAGTCTAGGAAGGCTAGATTTGGACCATCATTTGGTATTCAACCCTCATTTGGAGGAGGCGTCCCCCTTCTTGGGATTTATTGGTGGAAGTCTAAGGGCTCAAACCCTAGACTTTGGGGTGTGTTGTTTGCATTGTGGACATTGTTTTGGAGGAGCTGCCTTCAGAGAAGTCTAGGAAGGCTAGATTTGGACCATCATTTGGTATTCAACCCTCATTTGGAGGAGGTGCCCTCCTTCTTGGGCTTTATGTACCTTAGATGATGTACTTGTGGTTTTGACCACAATTCTTTATGCATTTATTAGAAGTTCATTAGGGTTAGTGGAGTGCTGAGTTGTTTACTCCACCTTATGCTCGATCTAAGAATTTTATGATTATTTTATTGTAAAGGAAGTTGAGCTCCTCCCCTATATAAGAGAGACTCTTCATTTGTTTCTCATGTTTGGATTTGGGGGAGAAATTTCACTAAGACTTAATGGAATATTTCTTGGTGCTTATGGATGGTTAATGCTAGCACTATGATGGGATGTCTTGCTAATGTTTTGGTTTACTATTGGATCAACAATTGTTGCTAATTTGGTATGATTTGCAAGTAAGCTCTTTACTTTGCAAGGTTAAGTAGTTCAATTCTGGATGAATTGGTAGTGTGTTCTCAGTTCATGATTGTATGCCCTAGGACTCCATTCTTAGAGAATATTATGCCCAAAGTAGTATTGAAGAAACCACATAAGGTTATTCCCTTGTAGATTCTCGGGTGAATTTTGGCCCTTCTTGAATTTGGTAGGGATTGGCACTCAAGCCCTAGCTATTATGGGATGCTAGCAAACTCTTCATTAATTTCCTTGATTGAACCCATTTGCCCATTTGATAAGACACTGGTCTCCAATCCCTTCATCACCATTATCTTTTACTCTGATAAAAAAAACTTGTTTTGTCTAGGGCTTGAGTGCCAATCCCTACCAAATTCAAGAAAGGCCAAAATTCACCCGAGAATCTACAAGGGAATGCTAGCAAACTCTTCATTAATTTCCTTGATTGAACCCATTTGCCCATTTGATAAGACACTGGTCTCCAATCCCTTCATCACCATTATCTTTTTTTACTCTGATAAAAAAAACTTGTTTTGTTAGAGTTACTCTTCAAATTCACCTTGTTCTTCAATACTAAACCCTAGTAATCCTATTTAGGGACTCCTCCCTAGAGCTAGAGAAGAGCGAGCCTAAAGAGCAAAAGACGGTTGGTGAGGTGGCGGTGGCCCCCTCTTAGTTATCCATAAGCCATCATTGGTTTTAGGGTTTTCAATCTCATGATGTTGGTGTGTGGTACCAATCCTAATGCACCCTAATTCACTATCTTTATTTGAGTGGTAACAATGCTAAAGCACCCTCATTCACTATCTTTATTTGGGCTTAGATTACCTTAGGGAAGCCCCCATGTGTTGGAAACTTGGAAGAGAGACAACCTAAAGAGAGAGAAAGTGTTGTTGTGGTGACAATGGGAAGCCTTTTTACGTTCCCATTCAAGTCTTACATTTATGGTTGGGACTTTTACATCTTTAGTGAGAACCTGGGAGGTAACAGAGGTCAAAGGTTCAAATCTGGAGACAAGTAGGGTATGTACGCCTTCATAGGCTATGCAGTAAAACCATTGCACAAAGGGAATCCCTTGTCCCACAATCAAGGGGGCTCTCACACGTCAATTTGGTGCCTAGCTAGGTTGTGCCCTCCAAATTAGATTGGTATTACAATTTCCTATTATTATTAGAAATAGTTCATCAAAGGATGGGGTCATGTAAGGAGCTATAAGGAGAGAGCACTATTGACTGAAATATTTTGTATCCATCCTTACAACACACTCAAAACTACAACTATCAATCAAGCTCCTTTTCTAGATTATACATTCAAAGATGGTTTGCTTTATAGCTTGAATAGATTTGTCTTCCAACGTATTCAAAAAGGCACTTTCTTCTTCTCATGCCAGCTATTTTGGTGTGCACAAAATTTGGAGCACCTTTAGAAGAAATTTTATTGACCTATTAAGAAACAAGTTCAAGACTATATTTGGAGACCTTTAGAAAGATTTTTATTGACCTAATAAGAAATAAATTCAAGAATATATTTGGAGACATTGCTTGTGCAACCAATCCAATTGCATCCAATCAAAAAGCTTGTCTAGACAAACTTTTCTCCCAATAACATGAAATGAAACAAAGAAAGAAAGGTTAAAAGACACAACACATATATATTCATTGTATGTGCACAAAGGAAGAGATCAAGAGTGAGACGCATTGTAATTGCCTTCCCAAGACTACTTACTTGTTACCCATGTCTCTTTTCTTCTTTGTTTTTATATGTACTTCAAATTCTTGAAAAATATTCCTATCTCATCTCTCACTCTAGCTTTATACTAGTTCTCTCAAATAAAAGGTTTTGTTACAATTATACCTAGCACGTTCACACACTATCTCAATTCAACTACCTACAAATGGCATTTTGCAATTTTTTGAAGTTTTGAATCCTCTAGATATTAAGCTTTCAATTTTGCATAGCATAGAAAAATTTGGATGTCACACTTGTTGGCAACAAGAATACGGGTCAACATGACTATGATGAATCATGAAACCTTCACCCATGCTGCTAAGATGAACACAAATAGGTTAAATCTGTTGGGTGTTGGCCAATTTGGATGGGAAATCCACCAAATGGATGTCAAAAAAGCTTTACTAAACTATATGTTGGAGGAGGACATCTACATGGAAAAACCTTCAAGATTTGAGAAACATAATGGCCATATAGTGTGTAGATTAAATAAAACCTTGTATTCAAATAGGCACCACATGCACAGTATTCCCCAATTGATAAATATTCCTAACAATGTGGATTTCAAGAGAAGCAATTCAAACCCAAACCTGCATGTGAAACTCAAAAGTGAAGAAATCACTTCTTGTGATTTAGGTTGATGACTGGATTATTACAAAAACAACAAAACATTGAGTAGTAAGTTGAAGGCCTGGTAGATGTGGAACAAAGATGTTCAAAGAAGTGTGCACTAGTACCAATTGATGTGGACCGAAGATGGAGCAAGGCCGTAAGAGTGATATAGATTTTCTGGGTGATCCAAAGACACCAAAACTTGTTTTTGAACATCAACATTGACACTAACTGATGTATACTGACAACTAAAACACAAAATAGCAATGAATGCTCAAAAACAAGAGAGATCACACAAGCAAATTAGATACAAGTGGTTGCCACCTACTCATTCTACATTGCTTCACAAGTGTATTAAAGTACATAGATACCAAAATTGGTACTCACATGCACATGTGACAACTAACATGTACAACGTTTATCTCATGGCTTCTCCAAATAAATTTCATCCATAAATAGAAAACTTGGATCAAAGAAAAAGATAAAAGAGGAAAATCTATCTACAAGATAATTCAAAAGTGGCTTCAGAAAACCAATTGGCCTATGTAGGTAGAAATCCATTGTGGCTAAACAAGTATGTATTGGTTTGTTTGTGACTTGTAGGGCATGTGAATTGTCTTCATTCAAAGGTGGCAAAAAACTTGAAACATTCTCCACTTGATTACCACCAACATAGATCCATCTTAAACCCGGATCTATTAAGCATCAAGAGGGATCCAATTTTCGAGGTGTAAATTTTTTTATCTTAAATTTTTTACACATTAAAAAAATTATTATTTTGAATTTGTTACATATTAAGAAAAAATGTATCTTGCTCAAGAAATTGGATCCCTCTTTGAGCTTAATAGATACAAGTTTAAGATGGACTTTTAATTTTTTATTTTATGAGCCAACATGAATTTTTTTATTTTTTTTTCTAAGTTTTGAGCCAACATGGCAACGTAACGTGACAAACGTGACAACATCTCCCCCATACTAGGTTGTAAGCACCTCACTACTCTCGATGCAAACAAGAATGTCGTCATCAAGATGAGGAGACTCATACAACTCCAACTCCAACTCCAACAAATCAATAGAAACAACATTGGGAATGCCAAGTTGAGCAAGTCTAAACAAAAAGCATTGTAAACAAATTGGGAATGCCAAGCTGAGCAAGTAAGTCTAAACAAAAAACATTATAAACAAATTGGGAATGCCAAGTTGAGCAAGTAAGTCTAAACAAAAAGCATTGTAAACACTACGTGAGTAATGGTCTAAGGCCCATACCATACAAGTGTGAGTTATGATGTTTCTTTTGACATCATTACTTATCTAAATGCAGTCATACTCAATTGCCCACCTTGAACAAATGAGGCACTGAGTGTCGATCATGCAATTGTTTGTATTTTTTTTGTGTTTGAACCAAAATATTGCAAGGTTTGGCATGTATCTTAGCTAGATTTCAGATAAAAGATGGGCCTTAGTATGGCTCCTTTTGAGCATGAACAGTTGAAAGTAAAACTAGAGCAATTGCAATCTTGAAGAGACCAAGAGGCTAAATTCCATACCAAATCTCACAACGAGAATACCTTGTATATGCATGTGTGGCTTTAATGTCACTATGTTGAACAATGTGCAAGTACTTGTCCCACAACATATTCTTATGATGATAAATGTGAAGACAAAGGAATACGGTTTTGTTCACTTCCTCGCTCTGACCATTAGTATAGAATCCTAATGTGAGAGAATTGTATATGGGAAACCAAAGTTTGTCCAAACTTAAGTCACAGGGTTCATTGAATTTCATCCTTAAGGTTCAAAGTTCGGCGAACCTGAAAAAAATTGAAGTTCAATGTTCACTGAACCTGATAGGCACACCTCATTTTGAACCTCAAGAGGAACCTCAAGTGAACCTAAAGGGTGAATTTCATTTTTTTATTTTTTTTTAAGAAAAGAAATTGATTTTTTTTTAAATTTTCTTTTTTCATTTTTTTTAAGTTTTAACATGTTTTGGGTTAGAAACCTAACCCTATCAAGTTAAAAACCATATTCAATTCAAGAAAAGAAACATTATTATCTGCATGAATGGAAGACCTTGTTTATGTTTGCACTAATTTGCAATTGCCCTTGGTCGTTAAGTAGTGTGGTCAAAGATTCATCTAGTTCCTCTTGCCCATAGTTTGCACCTATTTCGAGTGCAAAAGAAGATGATCTTGGCACTGATGGTGCCAATTGTGGCAAAAGAAGATGATCTTGGCACTGATGTTGACAATTGTGATGAACCTAGTGATGATAGAGTTCCACTTATTGATGAATATGATGATCACAATTATATTGTCGTTACTACTCCATGTGCTTAGAGCTTTATGATGTCACAAGTAGGCCACAAGAATAGAAATTATAACCATGTTTCAAATTTAATGAAACAATGTTAGGGATTATAACTATTTTGACATTATGGATTTCCTTTTAAATTTTGAAATTTGAAGACTATGTTTTACATCATTTTGTGATTTTCAATTGCAATGATTTATGTGTTCAAATTTTGATCCAGTTTTCAATATTGTGATTTTTTTAAGGGATTATAAGTAGTTTACATTATGGACATCCTTTCAAATTTTGAAGTTTCAAAAATATGTTCTACTTTTTGCAATTTGCAGTTGCACAATATGTTTAAATTTTAATAAGAGCATTGATGATTGGATTTTATCATGATTAAGTTTCTCATGAGAAATTATGTTTATTGATCATGACTCTTACTCATATACGTTTATTGATGTTGATTTCTAATATATATATATATAGACGAACCTAATGGTGAACTTCATCCAAACCTCATCGGAAAATTCAAACCTGAATCAAACTTCATGGTTTCTGAACTTGAACTCAAACCCGAACCTTGTGACTTAGGTCCAAACATAGCAAAGAAACATCAATAGTTTGAATACAAAGAATAAAAATAACCTTCATAGAAAACCCACAAACTAGCACCAATAGTTTTAATACAAGGGATAAAAATAGCCTTGATTGAAAACCTACAAACTAGCACATATATACCAATCCTGTTGTTGTTGAGTGGTAGGCAAAGCATTAATGAAATCCATGCAAATGGATTCCCCGTGGCCTAGAAAGTAGCAAAGGTTGATAAAGACCAAGATTTCAATTAGATGCTTTAGATTGGTTGCACAAAGAACATCTTCAAATAAACTTGAACTTGTTTCTTCATATCAGGCCAAAAAAATTATCTCTGAAGATGCTCCAAAGTTTTAAGCAAACCGAAGTAGCTGACATGACTTGAACTTGTTTCTTCGTATAAGGCCAAAAATATTATCTTTGAACATGCTCCAAAGTTTTAAGCAAACCAAAGTAGCTGACATGAGAAGAAAGATGTGCTTCCTTCATAAATAGTTACCTGGTTGAACGGCTAGAACACAGTACTAATTTATACTATGCAGCAAACCATCTCTCGATGTACCCAACTGATAAACTTGGGCTGGCCAAGTCTTGTAAGGATGGGTCCAAAACCTGGATTAGGCTAGTAGTGCTACATACAATTAACAATATGCATTTGGTCTCTTCTTTTCTTATGCATGGTCAAGGAACAAGGAACACATGTGCCCATCCTCATAGCTAAGACAATTCAGCGCGAGTCATCAACAACCTCAAAACCCCCATAGAGTGTTACCTTCATTATAGTGAAGGAAAGGAGTGATGGCCTGCAGGATGGCCAATCCACATGGACATCCAAATAGATGTGCCTTTTGTGAAATATCTGATCTCCGGAGGGAAATTCACTGGTGTGATAGGCATATGATGAAGCCCAAGATTGTCTTCAACTGTATGTAAGGAAATGGGAGGGGTGGACAAAATACTGGGAGCAAAAACACTCCAGGGATATGCAGGCGATGCAAAGACAGCTTATCAAATTAAAGGCCGAGGAAGAGAAGCTGAAAGGCAAGCACATAAAACTGGAAATAATGGAGGAAAACAACAGTGAAAGATTGGATGAAGATGAGGAGAAGGCAAAAGTGCTGCAGGAAATAATCATGAAGCTGGAGTTGGAGCAAAGACCAGCCTATGAAGAACAAAGGAAGTCAGTGACCCCTGCTCTCTCTGTTGATTTTCTTGAAGTGGAACAGATGGAAGCCATGGAAGATGTAGTCCAACAACACGCTGAACAAGCAGGTAAGCCTACCTCAGTAAAACTCTCTTGAATAGCATGAAGCAAGCATAATGCCCCCAGCGGGTATGGACATAAAAATCTTTGAATTTCTGATGTTCTGGCAAAACAATTTTCTTACTAGGACAATGTGTAAAGCTTTACACAACCCACATAGTAAGCTCTAGGCATAGAACCATAAGATTAGTGCAGACTGGTGGCAGTTTTATTGAAATTTTGAAAAACGCTGATGTCTTCAAGGCAGTTTTGCTTTTAAATTTTTCAAGACAGTTTTGCTTTTAAATTTTTTTTGTATAAAACTGCTGCTGGACCGTCCAGCCGCAGCCCCCTTTAAATACAAAAGTAACCGTTTCCGTTAAAAGAAATATCCCCGAGACCAATTCTTTCATTGTTGGAAAGAACAACACGGTTGGTTCATTGACAAGGTCGTGGAAGGAGTATCAAAGGGATGACGCCAGGGGCAAAGTCCCAGAAATTTTACCAGAATATGTGTCCCTCGGGTCTAACATCTAAGTATCTAAGTCGAAGGAAGTTTCTCTTTCCTCGCCCAGGCAGTTGTTCATTATCAGACTCCAATATATTAAAATAAAGCATTCCATACAAATATGTCAGATAAAAAATTGGCATGGCCTAGCAAAAATTTTGCATTTAGTAAAGCAAAACATAATTACTAAAAAAGGACCAGAATTTTGAAGGTTTTTTTTAAAGAAGCTACGGTTTACCTGTGTGGTCTTGCCGCTGCCGGTCTCTCCAACCAAAATCAAGGTCTGAGATTTGTCAAGCATGTCGAGGAACTCATGTCGCTGCTGCCACACCGGTAGGGTTTTTCTTTTATCGAGGATTTCATAGTACCTGGGGGAATACGGGCGATTGTTCCAGGGGTTCGTAACAGCGGCCATTCCGTCGGCGTTCGTCTTGTTGAAACCATCAGCGTTTTCGCTTACCACATCAAACAGGCTCACTTTCTTTTTCCGCTCAGAATAGCCCATCGAACACTTAACTATTTAGTCCGACGCAATTTGATTCTCAACGAGATTCGATCCCGAGAACAGGAAATAACGCGTAGTGGGGGATTGGGATATCAACTGTACAAGATCGGCAAAGCAAAATGAGCTTCCCTGCCTCCCCGACGCCGGTGGCCCGGAGCTTTCACACGGAGATCGCTATCTAGGGTTACCAGTTCCAAGGGCCTGCTGGACGGATGCGATCGCTCAATCGGACGGTCTGGAAGTGATGGAAGAAAGGATTAGATGATTTCTTACGAACAATGTAAAGTATCAATGTGAACGGAATTTTCCATTACATGGAATATCCTATTGTAATGTAAAAAAAACAAGTCACGTCACATTGTAGTGTGTAGTTATGCAATTTCAAATAACAACATAATAAATAGTAGAAGCTTTTTTTCCAAAAGAAAAAAAGTTCTTTGTTATTCGTATAATGAATCAAAAGAACTACAATATGTCTAGGTCCCATAGCCCAAACTAGCCCTTTTTTTTTACAATATGACTAGGTCTCGTAGCCTAAACTAGCCTTTTTTTTCCTAAAGAAAAAAATATGTAATTTTGGTATTATAAGAAATTAAAACTAGGTTATATCCGGAAAGTCCAAAAAGAGCTCATATATCATCTTATACAGTTTTATTTTCGTAGACAAACAACATGCAAGACATACATTTTTACGTCCGTAGACTATCAAAAGGCATAACAAAAGCATAATCAAAATAGAGCGTTACAAACTGGCATCCAAAATAGTTCATCTTCAACAAGAAAAAGTATGCATCAGGCAGAATCCATATCAAGGAAACCCAAAATAGCCTTCAAAAAGTTATGATGTTCCCATGATCCACTATGGCCCAAACTAGCCTTAACAACACTCATTACATCTTACTTTATGTGATTGAGCTATATTGCTTTCTTTTTGTTATTTGTGTCTTGAAGTTTTTTCCTTCACATGTGGGAAAAAAAAAAAAATTAAGTACAAAATACAAAAATTATATAATAATAAAACCGATAATTGTGATGGAAACAAAAAGCAAGGCCTCATCAGTAGAGTTGAAATCTCTTATTTACCACTGGTATATTGTCTCAAAATTCTTATTGGATAACCCATCCATCTGACAACGCAAGAGCATGTTTAGACAGTTGATCTGCCATTAAGTTAAAGTATCTGGATATGTGAGAAAAATCAATCACTTCGAAACAGGATATTAAATCTTGAGTTTGGATTTTCCAGTTTGCTAGAAGTGGGGTTTGACGATTGTGATTACCCTTTATCCATTCTATGATGACTAAAGAATCACCATGGATCTTAATATTGGTGATCCTCTGTGTCTTTGCCAAAAACAACACCCCCCAAAGTGCTAATAATTCATCCCGAGTGTTTGTACCATATCCGCATCCAATCTGCAATGTCACATAATGTCCAGGGCCAATGGATATACTGCAACCCGCACCACATAATCCAATTGTGCAGCTCCGTCAAATATGACGAACGGTCTAGAAGGATCTATGATCAGATAATGAAAAGATGTCTTCTTTGGCATACCCCTCCTACAAGAAAAATCTGAAACAAAATGGGAGATGTAATGTACAACACCAGGTAGTGACAATTGTTGATCCTCAAAAAGGAGGATATTCATGTAGCGCCACAAGCCCCAGATGAAAAGGATCGGGAAAGAAATAGAATAATACCTCATTGTGAACCACCTGTAAAGACACTCATCAAGAGATCCAGCATTCCAAGCACCCATAATCTGAAAATGATATGTGATCACCTCCCAAATTCTCAAGGTAAGAGGACACCGAGAAAAGAGGTGATCAATGTTTTATTCTGCCTTACAATAGAGGATACAAACCGAAGGGCCAATGCCTCGACGTAATCTATAATTATCCCCCGTCATAATTATGTTGTTGAGAGCCATCCAGATAAAGGCCTTGATCTTAACCGGCAGATGCCACCTCCATAGAGTCGTGAACCACCATTTCTAAGGAAAGCAACGGGAGTGTTCAACAATCGCATTATACGCCTCCTTGGTTGATAAGTCACCCATGGTAGAGCCGATAGTCCATGAAATAGTGTCCAATTCATTGTGCAATCGCACCCCTACATGGTTAAGTGTCAAGACCATAGTATCCTATTATGTGCCCACCCTCCCAACAAGTCCCAATTCTAATGCGCTCAGCCAACACAAAAAATAAACCAGAGTTCCCCTGACTCTGCCACACCTGGTTCAAAAAAATAAGTCCACGAATGTGGATAACCTGTAATGTGTTCTCTGAAAAGATATTTAAATGGTTTATAACATTGATCTGATCTTCCCCTAACCGAACTTGAAATCCATTTCCCACTGACCATCCCCACCATCTGTCCAGTAAGGGAGTTGTTTTAACCAAACTAGGCCAAATAATAGAGCACTTTGATACACTCTTATCCTTCCATTGAATCCATTCGATAACCGACCTATGATGAAGAAATTTGTCTCGAATAATTTGACCCCACAGTCCCTGACTATTTAACGCTCTCCACAATCTCTTCAATTGTAAAGCTTGATAGACCCAAGTGATGTGATAGACGCCACATCCTCCACTATCATGTGGCGATGAAATCTGCTCCCAAGCCACCAAGTGGATAGTATCACGCTCCAAAGATTTGCTCCAAAGAAAATTGAAAAACAAGCTTCTAATATTCTTCAATACAGTGGCTGGGACATTGGCCAGGGTCAACCAATATATCAGAATATTCGACAAGACAGAATTGAGTAAGACCATCATACCCCCCCGAGTAAGCTTTCTGTAAGTCCATGAAGAGATCTTGAGCTCGATTTTCTTTAATAACCATGCCCAGTCAGTGATCCGATAATCATTGGGTTTGAGAAAGTAACCCAAGTATGACAGACCAAGTTCCAATTCTTTAATATCCAGATGGAAGATATGACGAAACTGTATCATGAAAGCCTCCTCAAGTAAGAAGGAGTAAGCACAAGATTTAGGGAGGCTGATAATCATACCTGATGGCTCGCAAAATAAATCGATGACATCTTTAAGAAAGAGTCACTCCTGCACTTTACCAATCCCAAAGAGTAGGACGTCGTCCACAAAGAGGAGGTGGGTAATGAAATGTCCCGGTGAAACCTTGATGCCAGTGAACTTGCCACACTCTCTTGCATGGATCAGAAGACGGCTGAATCCTTCGATGATTAATAGAAATAATAGCAGTGAAAGAGAACAGCCCTAATGCAGACCCCGAGAAGCCTTGAAGAAAGATGTGAGAGTACCATTGAGAAGAACGACAAAATTTGTTGTTGTGATACAACCCATAATCCATAATCTTAATGTTGAAGCTACAAATATGGTGGAGCCAATGTTGAAATTTGATGGGTAAATAGCCATCATTTGCCATTTTACAAGTCAAAATATTGTCACTTCATAAAATTAAACGTCACTAATGAAGTTTGAATTGTAATTTCACCCATCATTTTCAAGTGCATTTTCTTTTCACACTTCATTAATATCTATATCCCAAGATATATATAATTATCTATATTACTAATAATAGTTATTAGTAATTATTATTAGTATATATAATAACTATTAGTAATATTAGTAATATATATATATATATATATATATATATATGTAGGGTGTAGTCTAAATATTCTAACATATTTTTCGAACATATTTTTCGTCTTATTTTGTTCGCGGTTGGAAATCTTTAAAAATTCTTAGAATCACGTATATTAGCTATGGAAATTGCATAATTTGGGTGTCACATGGGGGTATTTGCGGGTGTTGAATCTATTTATGAATTCAAAAACACAATTTAAACACTTCCAAATTTGGATTTTACTAAATCCGACCAAAACTGATCGTAAAGTCCAAAACCTAGAATAAATAGACTACTCCATATATATATATATTCTTTATATTTCTATTTTTAATATGGAAATTTTTATTTTTCCATGGTCTTATTGTCTCTCCTTGTTAGGTAAACTTGACTCGTTCGTGGTTTTTTGGGCCCATGGTAATGACCAATTGTATTCTTTGTGAAGAAACATATTTAAACGTTTCAAGGATAAACCTTCTTTGTCATTATGTGTGTGCTTGGTTTAATCTTTTTTTTTGTTTATTATATTTGTGTAAACTTTTTATTTTTGTATTATATGAAGCAATATATGAAAATTCAATGTTTCATATAGTTTTTATAAATGTTAATTCAAAAGGAAAAATCAACTATTATTATGACGAGTAAAATTAAGATTTAAACGTCAAATGAAAGGCAATGTTAAAATTAAAACGTCATATAAAAATTTCTTGACGTGCAATGTAGGATGTAAAATTTCAACCCTGGTAGAGCCTAAGCACAGAAATCGGTTACTCCAAATTTGTCATTGAAAACAATAATTTGATAGGAGCATCAAAGGACTTGGTTATATTGATTGTCTTAGGAATTGAACATCTGGATAGAGATTAAGTCGACTTTACCGGTTCCTCATATGCGAATGGTGACATGCGACAACAAGATGTCACGTTGGGGACAAGTGGTGAGGCCTTCCCAATGCGTGATGCATGCAAGAGTTTATGGAGGCAGGTGGGAATAGTTATGAGAGTTATGGGGTTATGTTGAAGGTGATCTTCGCACGAAGCGGGCTCATGCGAGGAGGCAGTTGGTGGGATATTGAGGTGAGGAATTGTACGAGCGGCGGGTTGGAAGGTACAACATCCATTATGGATTTTGGTGGGGGGGAATGCCAATAAACCAGGAGACAGGGCTTGGGCATTACTGGTTTTGGGGATCTCTCTTTCAACAGTGTGCTCACGGCCTCTGGACCGTGCTACCTTGTGTGTCCGTCGTGGGGTGGTTCTTATGGGCATCGTGTAGGGTGGCAGAAAGGGTCCCTGGCACCAGGCTGGTGGGGGAACGTGTTGGGTTCATGGAACAAGAGTGGTATGGAACCTGTGAGGAATAAGGGATTGGAGGAAGCCAAGGGGCGGCATAGGGTGAGCTGCAAGCAGCTCAAAGCGGCTCAAGTTGCATGGAACTATCGCTCGACGATCTCTGCGTTTATACAAGTAGATGTGGAAATGTTGGAGCAAGGAGTGTGGAGGATGCGGGACCGTCAGTGGAGGAAGCAGTGCAAGAATCGTGGATTCAGGATCCTGGATCATCGCGCAGCCTCCAGGGTCTGTATGAGAGGATTGTTACCCTGTACTGGGTGGTGAAGAGCATGCTTGACCAAGTATTGTTGGAATGTGGGGATAAGGAGCAAGCGAACGATGTACTAGTGGCGTTTTGGAAGGAGCTCTATGCGGACACATGGCTGCTGCACATGAGGAAATATGTGGTGGGGAAGAAGATGGGTATCCCCTTCCTTTCGAAATTAGGCTACATTGACTCGGTTGGGGAAGGTGGTCAAGCCACTAGCATGCATTAGGCTAGAGACATGCGCCCCTATGTCTTCTTTCCGATGCAATCGGGTAATTCTGCATTCTAAGGGTGGGGGTTGGCATCATTGTCTTGAATTTTTTGGGTGGTTTATGGGTAGTGGTTCGTCTTTTGTTTTTGTTGTGTTGGATATGTCAGTCTCGGTCTGTAACTAGTTTCGAGGTCTTGGAAAGTGTTGAGGCTGCCAAGTTTTGTCTGTTGATTATGTATGTTGTTGTCAGGAAAGAAAACAATGTTTGGTTTTTATATGTAGGCTCTGTTTTCTTCTTCGGGGGAGGGGTTGTAGGAAAGACTTGTTATAAGGCTATTTAGACTCTCTTAGATGATTGTTTCAAACTGACATAAATACCTATCAGGCTAGTGGATGTTGTAAACCTTTTTGTATATTTTGTTAATATGATATAGCTTACTTACAACAACAAAAACGATTTTATTTGTTGGCTTGTAGATAGAGATTAAGTTGATTTCTTCAACTAGTTAAGCACATAAATCAATTATTTTAAAATTTTCATTGAAAATAATAATTTGATAGGAGCATCAAAGGACTTGGTTATATTGATCATCTAGATAGAGATTAAGTCGATTTTATTGTTTGGCTTGTAGATAGAGATTAAGTCGATTTCTTCAACTAGTTGCCTCTGTGAATATTGTGAGGCGTGTAAACAAGCACTTGCATTATAAATTGACTTGCAATTTAATTTGTGGGGCCCATGCTCCTTCTTGAAGCCCTCTCTGGGAAGGTAAATGATAAAGAAGAAGAAGAGAGGGAGTACTCTCTCCTTCATGGTGATGCTCACAAAATAGAAGAACAAAGAGACAAATGAGAGAAAACAAAGAGAAGAATGTGAGAGAGATTGGAAAAAGAAGAAGAGAGTAGGAAAAGGGCATGGAGCTCTAGAGAATAGAAGGAATATGATTCCACTTTGAGTTTGCTAGGTAGAATCATGGAGAAGGTTAAGATCCAAAGAGGGGAAAGGATTCCAATGGTAAGAGTTGGGTAGAACCCTTGGGAAAAAGGAAATAAGGGAGAAATAGGAAGGGAGTTGAAAAAGAAAAGCATGGGGTCAACACTAATTTTTATTGCCATACAAAAATCAAGTGACATCTTTTGCAATTTGAATAATAAGTTGACCTATTTTCTTTTAAAGTTTTCTCTCCATATTTACATTAGAAGAGTATACCTACTTAATATAGTTTTACTATTACTTATAGTATAAAATCTTTACTATGAATCCTAACTTCATAGGAATTAGATTGGAGGCTGAGCTAATCATACATGAGAAGAATGGAGAAGAAAACAAGAGGAAAAATATCATAAGAAACAAAAAAATCTATGTAAAAGAAAGGGATGTTTACTTAAATCTAGAAGATCAATACATTACATGGTATGAAAACATGTTAGATGTAGAAGAGGTAGAAAAAATGTAAGAAAACACTGAAATTAATAACTCAATTCATCTCATAGAGTTAAACATTAACAAATAAGATAAAATGATAATAGTTTCGAATAACCTAAATAATCTCATAAAATGTCATACACAATTGTGTGTAAATGACTATATTAATATATATTAATTCTGTCATTACTCATGTACCCAATTCAAAGACAACCTACTATTTAATCATATACTTATATTGGCTAGAGTGCCATAACAAGCACGCTATCTTTGTAGAGGCTAAGGAGTTATTTCATACCTTCTCCTATATATGTGCATTAAGAAAGTACATGAAAATGAGGTTCTTTCTCTATTGGATGTTGCAACTTGGGCCTATGGTCTTCTTTATATCCAAAAACCTTTGTTTCACAACTTGAATCTTTGTTTTTTATGACTACTTGGTCACTTGTGGAGATCTTCATACAAAAAAACATATCACTAATAATAGATAAACGTCATTGGCTTTATTTATATTTTCTCGATCCCTTCGGATTTAGGCTCTATAATCAAGGTTGACAGTTTACCACGTTTACTATCCATGGATAATGAGGAAGTATTTAAAGGTTTTTAGTGAGGTTTTCCTTGGAAAAAAAAAATCTTTGATTTGCATCATCATTCAACAATGTAATTGCTAGCTTTGTATCTCCAAAAATTATTAATTTCCCAACTCCCACTATTGACTTTGAATATATAAAAATTATTAATTTCCCAACCCCAAATGCCTTTGCCTAGTAAAGAACCCAAATTAGAGTCACAAGTTGCACTTTAGTATTTGGCATCACACCTAATCCCAAATCCAATAACACCTCTTCTTGAACTTAATATTATTCATGTCTTATCCTATGGGTGGTGATTAAACTTAACCCATGGATTTACTAAAAGACCAACATAGATCCATCTTAACCGCGATCTATCAAACACTAAGTGGGATTAAAAAAAACAGAGGCACGGACCTCTTAGTAGTGCTTAAAATATTGGGTGTAAAATGGATCTATGTTAGTTTCTTTGATGATGGTTATTAGTAATCGTAGTAGTTTTATTATATTGTGATAATTTTTTTATACTTTTCATGTTTACTTTATGGACCTCAAATTTTATTTCATTTAGTTTATTTGTGTCATGAATTTATATTATGAAACTGTAGAGCACCTCTCAATGCAAATAGTAATGAGGATAAATGAAGAAGAGCTCCCCACATTCTAACTTTAAATAGATCAATAAGCTATGGTGTTGTTAAGAAGAAATCTAAAAAAGATTCGGAATCCAATAAACATATAACTCTTTCTTCATAGATTTCTCAGGGCCCAATAATCCAACGCATGCACTAATATTTTTCACGCCTTGGTTGAGATTTCAAAAAACTCTCACATTATCAAATAATGTAAAATTAAGTTTGGTCTCCATATATAAGTATGTGTATAAAAAAGGTGTATCAAAGGTGTATCATTCATATACCATATACATGATTTCCAGCAAAGCAACATTGCAACTGACACATTTAGGAGTTTGGATGGGATAGACAACTATGCAATGATAATTTGAAGGAGTCTAAATGTGACGATTTCATCTATTTGACTATTTATTTATCGAAATTCGATAAAGTATTTTTTAATTATGGATTCCATGTTGTTCAAATTATGTTTATGAATGCATAAATGGATTCAGCGCTTTTAAATACCCCAAGGCACCCAGCTTAAGAAAATTTAAACACCGTTATTCGAAATCTCAATTTTTTTACCAAATTCATGTCGGAAAATGTTATGGAAAATGGGCGAAATCATCGCACATTTAGGCTATGCATGATAATTTCATTGCCATTCAATGTATAATGTGTGCATGAAAAGCAATCTCAAGTAGTATTGAATACATTGGGATTTGAATTATAAAACTAACATTGTTATGAATGTTTGGAATCAAGATAATAATATTTGCAAAGATAGGAAGAGGGGAAACATAAATACCAACCATATCAAGTACAATGAATAAAATATAATACTCAGTTAGACAAAGCCAAAAGCATTTGATAGCTTTCCTATATGATTTACATGTATTTTCAATTTACTTGTGGTAGGGGTAATACACTAATGAAATTGATCCAAAATTCCTCCATCGAGTATTTTGAAGCAATCTTTTTATTACAAGTTCACCCCTTCCAAATTCCTTGAAAAGACATAGCAACATAAACTGTTAAGAACTAAAGGTACATGTGAAATAGATCAAACAAATATGTAATTGATTATGTAACAATGACAAATATACTTAGAGGCTTTGTATTTCTACACAAACTTTACTTTGAACATTTGGTAAAAGAAAAAGAGGAGGTCCACAAATACAGAAACTAAACATGCCACTGAGAATATGTTATTCCATCTCCTAATATATGTGCCCCTAGGATCTAGTATCCTATTGTCCACCTTCTCATAATCCTCAGAAAAAACCCTTGATAATGCTCCATGTTTCAAGGAATTGCCCAAAATTCCCAAGCCCTGGGAATTTAATTTTGGACCTTGAACTTGAATTTTTTTTGACACCAACATCATAAATAGGATTATGTGTATTGTCTCTTTTGTATCCTCTAAAGTTTGACCCTTCCAAGTAATCTTGAAATTTGATAAGAATAAAAAAAAAAAATCATAATTATAAGCATGAAAAACTTTCAATGGATAAGTGTTGGCGACTGATTTTTGGGACAGCTAGTCATGCGCCGACAAGTCCAAATGGCAAGACAGGGTGCACTCAAGGGACATCACAAGGATAGTTCGCACTGCGCATCAGTTGCAACCTGCGCATGACATTTTGCATGCCACTAAAGCCGCACACAAGCCAACAACTAGGAAGGGGATCATGAGCCTATTTAAAAGGCATTTTGTAATGGGTTGGGTTCGGTTCTATTAGGTTTTGTTATGGGCATAGATTTTCTTGACCTAAATTTTGATGTATCTAGAGAGAAGTCTAAACTATGGAGTGGAACATGAATCTTTTGGATATTTCCAGGCGAGGGCTATAGAATGTATGGAACATTGTTAAGATGATATTAGAAGCATGTTCTCCATATTCTTCACAGTAATAGATGAATGGTTAAATAAATGGAGAGTAAACCCCCATCCTCCCTTGTGTTACCTGTATGATGGTCCTTGTGATTCCTATATGCGTCTCGAGTGAGAACTTATTCTATTTACAGAATATTGAATATGTCGATGCATGTAGGGTAATTGTTGGTGAATCTTTTTGAACCTAGGGTCTGACTGGCACCAACCAATAATTGGTTTCATCGTCGAGACCAACATTGGGATCGTCTCGAGAGGATGACGAGATGACTGGGAAACCCACCAAAGGTGAGATTGAGGAATGGTTGGAAATTAAAGAGGACGAGTTTGCCTAGAAGGAGACCAAAGGCTTGCCAATCAATCCTACGAGATGGAAAGAAAGGTACATATACTTTGATCTACATGAATTTTTTTTGGTGAATTTCCTTGTCTGTTGCATGAGTGGGTAAAGAGACAAGCCAAAATCAATAGTACCTAGAGAAGGCCTGAGCCAATAGTTTGGAATCAGGAAAGGGTGGAAAGGTTGAAAATTTTGAATAATAAAAGGTATGGGGCAGTGGATTTATGGCTTTAACGAGTTAAGGAAGGATACATTGTAGAGTTTTCCATAGAGTGTAGTGAATCCTATTGTTGCGCAAGGCTAGGTTCAAAGAGGCTCCCAGGAAGTGGTTTTTGGCATAAATATCAATGTGGATCAATATGTTGTTTATTGAGAAAGGGTTGATGATCAAGGAACCTAACACCATGGTAGTGTAAACCCCGCGCTAGGGGGGAAGGGCATGAAGAGGTGGGGAAGTAGGTAGCACAACGATGGACCCAGAAGAGTAGAGACTCCAGAGGGAGGAACATTATCAAAGGAGAGCCAAGAGAGCCGAGATAAGGAAGTCAATTCAAAAAAAGAGAAGAGGAAACCAACTAACAAGAGAAGTTAGCTTTGAGAGGAGAGGAAAGAAGAACTCCATAGAAGAGACTGTGCCAAGAGGGTGCACAAGAGGATAGGATGCATTAGAAGGGTGCGCAAGAAGAGTGTACAAAAGATGAGAAACCACTAAAAAGGTGTGGGATGGAAGAAAGCGGAAGCTCGAAAGAGGACGTCAAAATTAGACCCCGATGGTAGAGCAAAGGAGGAACCAAAGGATGTAGAAGAAACGTAAGTGCAGTTAGATGCAGGCACTAAAATGGCTGTCATAGAGACTATGTGGCTAGAATTGACATCTCCTGGATCTACCACTATGACAAGGAATGTGCATGGAAGAAACTCCCTTTTCATCTCAACTCCCTTGCGCCCCTTAGTCGATCAAGAAACCAATTTGTTAACCCAATTTGAGCGGGAAGTAAGCCACGAAGTAGAAGGATAAGCAACAAGAGGATTATAAGCTAGTTCTACCCCCAAACCTCTGAATTCATAAGAGAATACTACAATGCCAACCACACCCATTCTAAAAAGAAGAGCGAGCTCACATGTACCTAGCATAATGGCAACAACATTAGACTCCACTTTGAGACTGCATATCTTCCATGGGACAGGAAAAGATGATGTCGAGCAGCACTGGTTCGCATACAAAGCTACTTGGTTAGTGAAGCAGATCACTAATGAAGCTACAAATATTGCGCAACTAGAGACTATGTTCAAAGGCTGGGATCTGACCTAGTATATGAAATACAAGACAACATTAGCCCCAGGACAGACAAAACCACTAGCGACCATTAAGAAGGATCTTCTGAAGGAGTTTCGGAAGCCCAAATCAGAGGCTCAGTGTATCATTGATATAAAGGAAATAAAAAAGAGGGTTGGCGAGTCCATCTGAAACTATGACCAATGTTTCAAGATCCTCTTGGATCTCCTTGGCTTCCAGATTAAGGACGTATAGCACCGGGAGTGGTTTATCGCAGGCTTGTTGTCACACATCAGATTCCCCCTTACGGAGTAAAAGGTGGGAACACATTTAGAAGCCCCGGAGATTGTAATGCTCTTAGAGGCCACTCCAGGAGGAGATTCTATAGCTGGGATGGTGTAGGTGCAGTCACAACTTGTTGTGCTGACTGCATAGTTACAAAAACTGTCAAGAGGGAAAGTGGTTCACGAGAACGTGTGATGTTTTTTTTTTGTAGGACAGAAGACCACCACAAGAACGAGTGGCCTACCTTGAACAATTACATGGAGACTGCCATGCCTAGCTCATTCCCAGTAGGGCCCAAGGCATAATGGTGCAAGATCTGTCGAACACGGGGACACTCACCTCCAAAATGCTCGACCTTGCAGAAGTATCATAATTATGTGCATGCTACATTTTGTGAATTTTACAAGTCTGTTGAGCATGATGTTAACAACTGTCATTCACTACAACTAGTGAAGGACCATATGGTGGATGTGTTCAGTGTCCAAGGTGCAAAAGAAAATAAAGGACATGACCAAGGAGGAAATCAAGGAGCATGCATGATGGATATTGGGGTTGAGGAAGAGGCTGTGGAGGAGGATGCAAACATGCCATTTGTTTCAATTGTGTGGAGCGAGGCCACCTAGCGAGTTTTTTCAACAAACAATGTGCCCTTTGTGGTTACTTCCACAACACAAAGCACCTAATAAAAGATTTCCTAGACTTGGTGGGGAAGTGGGAAGAAAAGAAGGGTCATCCCAATATGGTGACAGTCGAACCTTGAGAAGATTTTGATGAATAGGGCCCTTCCCATGTTAACATAGTAACTCAGGGAGGTGCGAAGACAAGAGAAGACATTTTTGAAGCACGCACCGTGGAGCAACCATTCAAGCATAAGATAAAGAAGGATGTGCAGGCTCTACTAAAGTTTGATGTCGTGCACTAGAGACAATTCTTGTGCAATGCACAAAAATCGGTTGAAGAAGCATTCTAATGGGAAGAAGAGATGCTCCAGGAACAACTGCGTAGGTAGGAACATTTATGTAGCCTGCACAAAGAGGAGGATTGTTGGAGAAGACTAAGTTAGGAGGAAATGTTGTGCAGCTTGCGTGATGAGGAGCAATAGAGGATTGCACTGCAGGAAGAAGAATAATGCAGAAGAGCATAGAGTCATGACTCTAAGGACCAAGTAAGCATATTTTTACAGTGTTGTTTGAAGGTGTTGAATGATCCTCATACTACAAGTAAATTGACCAGACTGCTCACGAAGTTGGTAATGTTAAGCAAAATAGAGGAGCCAATTTTGACGTCAATACCCGAGTGGAATGTGTGATGGGTGAATAAGAAACGGCACATGGGAAAAGAGTTTAACACTTGATTTGGGAGGGTATGAAATGAAGGACGAAATGCTTAACTTGGGGTCGGACATCAACATTATGCCTAAGAAGTCATGGGAAGTGATGGGGAAACCAAATTTGGTGTGGTCACTGCTGCAACTCAGATTGGAAAAC
Organism: Larix kaempferi; assembly: GCA_027924585.1. NCBI lineage: Eukaryota > Viridiplantae > Streptophyta > Pinopsida > Pinales > Pinaceae > Larix > Larix kaempferi. Next base: position 1,177,237 of record BSBM01000098.1, on the reverse strand, counting down.
CAATACAAAAATTATCCCATCGGTAAGCTAGTGAATGTAGAGTTGGATATTGATGAGGTAAAGACACTCACAGATTTTGAAGCCATAGAAATATTGGAAGAGACTAATTCCTACCCAGTGCTATTAGGGATCGACTAGCCATTTTATAATAACGCCATCCTGAATTTGAAGTAGAGGCGCATGTCATTTGAGACCGAGGAGCTGCGGGTGGTGGCCCCACTTGATGCTACGGAGGGAGAGCGTTATACAGATCCCATGAAGGATGACACACATAGAATTGAGATTGAAAATATCTACAATGAGATTGGAATAAGGGAGGACTTTGTGAACCCCACTGTGTATGGAGAGATAATTTGGCGCAATGTCTGCTCCTTTGATATAGACTCCCAAGACGTGCTGAACCGATGGAAAAATTGATTGTATGAAGTGTCCTCGTGGAGATGCACCCTAGTCACTAAGTAAGTGCATTGGATTGGGTCAGAGCTGCGCAATCCACTAGTGTTTGATGGAATAGAGAGGGTGGACACTTTTCTCGAACATATAGAAGAACTAGTACCATAATTCAAAAGAGTCAAAATGATGGATGCAGTTGTTAGGGGGATTCCTACATGACGATGGGAGACACACAAAGAGGACCTATGCAACTAGGAACAAGTTAAGAATTACATAAAGGTGAGGTTCCATCCTGCCACAGACCTAGAGTTGATGAGCATGTTTAAGGGTATTGAATACCCACAAGAGCACTTGGCGTATTGTGAAAATAGGTGGACAATGAAAAGCATCTTATGCAACCAATGGGTACACATGTTCATGCATACCTTGGATGCCATACTGCATAGTTGGTATGTGCAGTAGGAGCGCAAGAGATAAATAAGAACTTGGGATAAGATAAGCATACAATTCACCACCACGCTCAGATTCAACGCAACAAATCCTGACATAGATAGGATTCTCCATCGCTTGAAACATTTCATCTTTGGATAGAATTCAAAGATTCCCACGTAGAAGTTAGTATTGGCACCACAAGAATATGGCACAATTGAACCAACTTGTCCTCTCCTGGAAGGTGAGAAACACATACATGGATGAGGAGGATGACCTGTGCAAACTGCAAATTACATAAATTGGAGGAGAGTGTGTAGTATAGAACCAACCATCCACCAACACTACGTTGGAGTTCTTCGAGCCTCTAAAGACTAAAAAGTATAACATATGAACATGAGCTAAGCCAAAGATGGAGATTATAGGGGATTACTGGGGTCGGGAGATGGACACCTAGGTAATCGACTTGCTGAAGTAGTATGAGGACATGTTCCCACATAACTTTTAAGAGATGAAGGGGATAGTAGGATCTGTAAGAGAAAGGAAAATATGGCTCAACAAAGGAGCTAAGATAGTAAAAAGAGATCATGCAGGTTGAACCCTAGGTATAAGGAGAAATTCCACAAGGAGATTGACTGCATGTTGGATGCAGGAATCATCTTTTCAGTTGAGGAATCTGATTGGATGAGCCATATGGTGGTCCAGGACAAGAAGACTGGCGAAATCCAAATTTGTGTAGATCTAAGGAACTTGAACACAAGTGTGTGCATGACGCCTTCCTTACCCCATTTACATATGAGGTGCTAGAGAATGTGGGAGGAAGGGAAGCGTATTCATTCAGTGATGGGTTTTTTGGGTACCATCAAGTGCGCATCGCAGAGGAAGACCGCGAGAAGACCACCTTTGCGACTAAGTGGGGATACTTGGCCTATAATGTCATGATATTTGGATTGAAGAATGCTACAACACTATTATCCAGGATAGTGGTTGTAGTGTTTGAATAGTTTATGCACAAATTTTTGGAAGTACTTGGACGACTGGACAATGTTCAGTCTATTGAAGAACCATTTGCATCTATTGAGGTTAATGCTCAACATATGTAGATATCTCTGAACCTAAAGAAATGCATCTTTTGTACCCCATTTGGAATCATTTTGGGTCACATTGTGTGTAAATAAGGATTGTTGGTAGACCCAACAAAAATTGCGGTAATCTTTAATTTGTCGGCCCCAACATCGGCCAAGGGACTACATACAAGCTTGGGACACACTAGCTACTACATAAAGTTCATTTGTAATTGTGTCAGTATTACTGCGCCATTGGAGATATTGATGAAGAAGGAGATCAAGTATAGTTGGATGCCATAATGCCAACAAGCATTATACATCCTCAAAGAAAAGTTGGTGATGACACCTATCTTAATTTTTATTGACTAGGTGCACATGTTTCATGTGCACGTCGATGCATTGTCAGTTGCTTTGGACTCAGTGCTAGCCCATCCAAGAGCAGGAAACATTTACCATCATGTTTCATTTGCTAGTAGGAAATTGTCCCCAACTAAGAAAAATTACACGCCATGGAGCATGAAGGCTTGGCTATGGTATACACATTGTAAAAGTTCAGACACTACTCGCTGGAGAGTTTCTTCACATTTTTCATAGACCACTCAACAGTAAAATACTTAGTCAACAATCCAATGTTGGGGGGGAGGATATATAGATGGTTGTTGTTGTTTCAAGAATTCAAGTTCGAGGTAGTGATAAGTCCTAGGAATTACAATGTCGAGTCATACCATCTATCTAGAATAGAGTCTGGTGAAGTAGGAGAGAGTTTGGATCTCGGATGCACAATTGTTTTGTATTGAAGTAGTACCAGACCAGTTCAACGAGATCGAAACATTTTTAGCGACAGGTGGAGCACCCGAAGACTACACAATTGCACAATTGTGGCAACTGGTGACAAGGAGCACTGACTTCCAGCTGATTGTGGGACAACTTTATAACTTGGGAGCATATGGCATATTGCGTAGGTGTGTATTGGATCATGAACGATTGTGCATACTACAGGAAGCCCATGAGGACATTGCAGGAGGACACAATTTAGGAAAGGCAACTGCACATAAGGTGCTCTATGCACGACCATGGTGGCCCTCACTATATCAAGAAGCAAGGTTATATTGTAAGCAATGTGATGGTTGTTAGTGCATAGGGGACCCCTCAAAGAGAGATGAGATGCCTCTCTTCCTCGTCATCGTGCTCGACCCTTTGAGAAATGGGCCAATGACTTTGTAGGACCTATTGATCTACCTGCACGAAGAATCGGTGCGCGGTATATCATCATAACACTAGAGTATTTGATGCGATGGTTAGAGGCTACACCAGTAAAGGAATGCACATCAGAGGCAATTGCGTGGTTCATTTTTGAGAACATAATAACCAGGTTCGGTTGCATGAAGGTGCTAATGAGTGATCAAGGAACCCATTTCCAGAATTCTATTATTCGTGCGCTCACTTGTGATTTCATGATTTACCATCAAAAGAGCACCCACTACCATCCTCAAGCAAATGGTACGGTTGAAGCGTTCAATAAGATTTTGGAGTAGGGGCTTACGAAGGTATATAATGTGCAGCGCGCTAACTAGGATCAATGCATTCCAACAATGTTATGGACTTACAGGACGACTTGCAAGAGACTCACCAAGAATACTCCATTCATATTGGTATATGGGAAAGAAGCAACAATGTTGCTTAAGTTTGTTATCCCAAGCCTACGCATTGCCATAGTTACAAGGATGACATATGATGAATCACTTCAACACAGGCTAGATGAATTAATGGAATTGGAAGAGGATTGTTTCCTCACTAATTTCAACCAATTGGTAGGGATAAATATGCAGAAGGAATGGCACGACCAAAACATCAAGACCAAGATCTTGGAACTTGGTGCACTGGTCCTCGTGTATGACAGTAATTTTCTCAAACATCCAGGAAAGTTGTGGATGTGGTGGTTGGGCCCATTCCACATATTGTTCATCACAAAAGCCGACATAGTGAAGCTTTCTACTCCCATCAGTCATCCCAGCAATGGAATTTTCAATGGAAGTCGGCTCAAGCCCTACCATGGCCCATAGAGGCAAGAACACCTATAAATCCTCATCAATCATAAAGAAATAAAGTAGAATAGGCGTAGCAGTTAATAGAGAATAAATTTGTCCAAGTAAATATGGAACAAAATCCCAGGTAAACATTCATCTTTCAATGCAAGTACTGTCAATTAGTTTTCTTTACAGTTAAAACTAAATATGCTTGATTTAGAATATTAACGACAATAAAGAAGAGATAGTGCCAACATAGAAAGCAAGGCATCCAAAAAAGAAACAACTCGAAGAAAAGGATAACGCATGATGTCAGTGACAATTAACAACTTGAAGGAAGTGATGGTTATTCGACGACGATGAAGCATAGTAAGGATGGACATGCTAACCACAACTGGTCGCATGCTTGAGCAATCAAGACGAAGCGCGAGGGTTAGTAATTTCAGCAAGTGTACAATTGTCTAGCACCGATATTTAAGAAGACCAATAGTCCATCAATAAGCCATCAATAATTAGTAGAGAAAAGAGAAGAGCACCAGTAAGGTGTTATCAAAGAAACAAATTTGAGTTCGGTGCACACAATAGAGTATTTGCAACTATGGATACACCTCCTTCCACAAAGAATTGCTAAACAAAAGTGAGAGCCACCTAGGAGAACCAAATGCTATAGGTTCCCATATTTTTGGAAGTAGAGGTTAAGGGACCACTACAAGGCAAGGTCCCCTTCTTGAAGTACTTAGATTTTAACATCCTTGATGAAGTACAGTTCCCTGAACTGGCGTTCGATTGATATGCTCAGGTGGTGATTGATGATAATGGGGAGGAAAGAGTCTCCTCGTAGCCTTGGGCGTGACAATTGCACAAATTGGGCATAATGTCCTTCTTTGATGTCCTACACTTCGAACATAGCCCATCCATCAACGCCTGCACCTGGTTCCTCCTTAGTTTCCTATATGGAGGATATTTGTGGTTGGATCAAAGGTATGAGATCACGAACGCGGTCATCCAGAAGGTGTATGGAATTCCATGTAAAGGAAACGACCCTCCGGAAGTCATTGCAAATGCCTTTGCAGATGAGGTATGTAGAAAGTATCACACTCTCTGAGGGACACACATAATAGTGATTTTCTCCATCTCAGAGCATTAGGTCTGGTTCCCTACCCAATTTCATGCATGTAAGGTCATGTGCAAGTGTTAGAAGGATGAATGCCTGGTGGGGGTTATACTGGCAGTAGAGAGATGCACTATTGGGCACAAGATGGCTTGGGTGCAGTAGCTAAAGCACCAATTCCTACAAGAATTCCTCGATGCGTAGGACAAGGGAACAAAGTTCCACTACAACTGGGTCCTGCTACTCATTTCCATGATTATTTGGTAGCCACCACCTTGATATACCTATGACCACCCCACATCAGTGAGTTTCTAATGTCGAAGTTCATGATACTCCAACATTAGCAAAATCGTAAGGACCCGGTATCAATATATATAGCATTCTAGTAGTGGTATATCAATATGCTCGTAGCAAAAACAAAAGGATTCAGAATTACACAATCCATTGTGCGTATGTATCACGAAACTATGATTTTTAAAGTCTACAATCATTGTGTGATGATATCTCCTCGTGTAGATCTGCAATCAGATGTAGATGTACTCTCATTTTTCAAAACATTAGATGATGTTAAAGTAGCGATCACTGAATGGACCCAACACCTGTAGGCCTTCACGGAATTAGAGTTGGAGATCTTGGAGGAGTCTAGGCTACGCAAGAAATACAAGAGCGACCGCACAGACTATGAAATTTTGACATTATTATTATTATTGTTATTGTTTAATTAAATAACTAGCTCAACATGGACAACTAACGAGAATGGGGGGCCACGGGTTCCACATGTGAGGGGATTGGGGAGTAGGAGTTGTTGCTCTCCCTAACATTACTGGTTGGACCCTATGTTTGATTATTTTGGTTTATGGAGGTGCTATTACACCCTATTTGGTGTTTAGTGGGGCTTACTTGGCTAATGCGCCTTCCTTGGCTATTCCTTAGCCTCTTGTGATGCTACTCATGTGCTAGTGCACCCTCACTTGCTATTTTTAGCTTGCACTCCTTGAAAAGGTGTAACTCCCCTCTCTATTTAACCTTTTTTTATTATGGGAAAGGGAATCTCTAATTGCAACCTTCCTCTCATGAATTGTGTAACCCCCAGTAAGTTTGAGTTACCTCTCTTGGAATTGGAGTTACTTCCTTGGGAATTCGGATGGCTATAGAAGGATTGGAAAGGGGCCCTCTTTCATTCTTTCTCTTCTCTCTCTGGGATCTCTAGTGTAGGGGAATGCTCTCTTGATGGGAAATACATGCTCTCGAGGAGGACATGCATTGCATTGCAAAAGATTGAAGGCCTTGTAATGAGGTTTGAAGACCCTGTAATGGGGATTGAAGATTGACTATGTAGAACACGACATGAGTTCTTATCCCATTTCTTGTACTTGTCCAATTATATGCACGTGAAGCTCGATGGTGGATGGTGATGTCCCAAGGTACTGCGTGGTGAAGGGAATCCCATTGCTCCAGGTAGTGTAGATGGAAGGGAAAGTTTAAATGGAGAAAGGTGTAGTTGTGGTTTCTGACGGTGTGAGAAGGGCACAAACATATGTTATATTTCACATATTTATCCTCATTTATAGGTTGTTAGACCTATTCCATTGCATATGGAGTGATGTTTCCATTAGTTAATACTTTTTGTTTTACTAAAAAATATTTATGTATGACTAAGATATGGTCATTTTCATGTGGCATGGTTTTCTCACGATGTTGAGAAGGGCGCAACCATACCTTCTGGTTCAGATGTTTATGAGAATTTATGGGTTGTGAGACCTATTCCATTGCGTCTGGATTGATTTCTCCAGTAAGGAACACCTTTTGTTTCATTGTAAAAACGTTTCATATGATTGAGATACAGTTGTTTTTGTGTGGCAGTGTTTCCCGTATTGAGATGAGCGCATCATACCTGTTGGTTTGAGAGTACCTCTCCTGTGGATCTATGGCCTTAGCTCGGGGGTGACTGTCATGTTGAAATATGTATGAGCATGGCATGTCTATGGCATAGTGGAACGTTGTTCTGTTGAAGTTATTTTCCCATGATTGAGATGAGTATTTCTTGTTATGTTTGTTTACTACGTTTTCATAATATATGTGCTTGTAGATCTGATTTGCTTATGGAATGTATGGTTGTAGGTGACAACCTTGAGATATGATTTTATATGGATGTAGATGATACTTTTCATGTCTGAATTTGTTCATGTTGATATGACTATGGTTGGTGGTTCAGTGATGAATATTTTATTATGTGCTTATTTACAGTATTCTGATGTACATGTGGCCTTGGATCTAGTTTTTGCTTATGGTTTGTATGGATGTAGGTGACAACCATGAGATATTATGTTATCATCATGTATATGTCTGTAGATGGCATCCCTCACATCTGGTTTTACTTATGTTAATATGGTTGTAGGTGGCAGTCGGTAGATCTAGTTTCTAGCTTGTCGATATGGTTGCATATTGCAACCTGTAGATCTTTTATTTATATTGTTAGAGTTAGCTTGCAAATATGATTTTGTTAATGGTTATATGGCTAAAGATGATATGATTAATTGATGTTGTATTACATGATAAAATATTGTTTAGATATGTTTACATCCATGCCTGCATTTACTTTGTTTAGCATGTGCATATGGAAAATGATATGTATCACAAGTTGCATCGTCTTTAAGAAGGCCGATTGTTTTATTAAGTTGGCTTTTTGGCATGATAGCCTAGCCTTACATAACCTTATTTCGTTGTACGCTTACCTTTATTCAACCTTCCCTTGGGTTTCTAGGTGTCCTTGGCCTTGGTTTAGGGGTTGGGGACATGACATAGTGGTATCGGAGCTTAGGTTTCAACTCTGCGACTGTTGGGCCTTCTACAGATTTATAACTATGTGTTTATGTTTTGGAATCGTAATATATGTATTGTGAAAGAGATGTGTAGTCTACTAACAGGGATTGATAATGAACACATTATAGCCCCAACTATGTCATTTAATGAATGAGCATGCAATGTGGCTATTGAAATAAAATTTTAAACCCCAAACGAAATGGTGAAGACCTTCTGGCATCTAATGAGTGCTTAATGCACGTATGAACCTATAGTAAGAATGGGTTAATAATCCATGGCTGCTATAATAGAGATAAATTATTAATTCTTATTTTAGTGATAAGTAAGCAATACAATTTTTAAATGATAAAGTAAATAATAAGTCATTATTATATTAATGGCGGTATATGGTTATGAGTATGGATGTAATACTATGTGGATATAGTATTATTATTATTAAATATTTATATGATTTATTAAGTGACATTCATACCTTGTATAGATTTTGGGATTTCTATTGATGGTATGCTTTTATAGGCTCATTTATGCCACTTGGATGGCAGTGGTTACATTGATGAGTAACTCTTTGTCTATCTTGGGAAATAGGCCACTTGTCTTAATGGTGGTTCCATTTTCCATTTTATTTTTTATTTTCAATATATGTGAGTAACTCCTTGTCTATTTTGGGAAATAAGTCACTTGTCTTAATGGTGGTTTCATTTTCCTTTTTATTTTATTTTCAAAATATGTGGCATCTTTCATTTAATTATAAAAGATTCTTCTCCTTGTCTATTTTGGGGGGAATGGGCCACTTGTCCAAAGAGTGGCAATATATATATTTATAATTGTAAATTAATGATATGATGTATTTGTGTATATATATAATATATTGTATAATGTTGTAATATTATATTATTATATTATATATGTAGTTGTGTATATAAATAATCATGCGTATCCATTATTTAAATATTGTATAGGTATATACCCTATTGCTCTTGGAACCTGTATCTAAGGGATTGACTGTTAAGATTTAATATGCTAAGACAGAAAATAGCAGCATTACATTCCATTTCACAATAATAGCATATACAGGATCATTGAAGAAACAACAAGCATAGCATAAACACAAGAGACACAGATTTATCCTGGGAAACCCTCATGGGGTAGAAAACCCAGCAAAGCTTCCTCAATATAGATGACCAGCAATATACAAAGATGCAAACCAAAGACATGATCTCCTCCTCCACCATAGCAGACCTCTCCTCCACAAGTGCGCCTTTCTCAAGTGAGTGTGTGTGTCAAATGAGGAATACACTTCCTCTATTTATACACTACTCCGACTTGTGTTTTACACAAGAACACGTAGGCTCGTATTTAACCAATGGGTTAAATACCCCACTACAACTGACTGGGCCGACCCCTCTAGGGTGGTCTAATAACCCTTTGACCCACATAACACATACAGGGCCGACCCCCACTAGGGAAGTCTAATAACCCGAGTTACCACATTCCGACGGAGGAATAAACATCTCCGGATATACAATAAGATCTTCACGGAGGAATGAAACATCTCCGGAATAATAAAGTACAAATATAATATTCTTTGAAGTTACAATATCTCAACACTCCCCCTTAATGAGAAGGATATTATAGCAGTATCTGCACGAGCAAGGAGTCATCAACATCATACATGATACATCTATAAATCATTGGAAGCTTTCTCAACATCATCAGTAACTCAAGCAGTTACTGGAACATCTTCAATACTGGAACATCAACATCTTCAGTACTGAGTCTTTATCTTCTGCAGCACTCGAACAACTACAACAACATCAACATCTAGATCCTCACGATCATCAGCATCGTCATCACACGATCATCAGCATCGTCATCACACGATCATCAGCATCGTCATCACACGATCATCAGCATCGTCATCACACGATCATCAGCATCGTCATCACACGATCATCAGCATCGTCATCACACGATCATCAGCATCATCATCACACAAGTATCCATACCGATACAAGTAACCACATCATTAATACAAGTATCCATACCGATACAAGTAACCACATCATCAATACAAGTATCCTACCGATACAAGTAACCACATCATCAATACGAGTATCCTACCGATACAAGTAACCACATCATCAATACGAGTATCCTACCGATACAAGTAACCACATCATCAATACAACTATCCTACCGATACAAGTAACCACGTCATCAATACAAGTATCCTACCGATACAAGTAACCACATCATCACACACAATCATATTACAGGATGATCAATCCTGCTCTCTTTAGGACATAGGTCCATGGATGATGCAATCCAGTCATGTACCTTTTGAACCGAAGTCCAGGGACGTTCCAGTCCTATCATGTACCTTTTGAACCGAAGCTCAGGGACGATCCAGTCCTATCATGTACCTTTTGAACCGAAGCTCAGGGACGATCCAGTCCTATCATGTACCTTTTGAACCGAAGCTCAGGGACGATCCAGTCCTATCATGTACCTTTTGAACCGAAGCTCAGGGACGATCCAGTCCTATCATGTACCTTTTGAACCGAAGCTCAGGGACTATCCAGTCCTATCATTCAATTCTCGGAGACCTCATGTCTACGGCTCAATTCAAAGGACTAAAGTCCGAGGACGATCCAATCCCCTTACCTGTTCATTCAGGATTTTGTTCTCGGAGACATCATGTCTACGGCTCAATTCAAAGGACTAAAGTCTGAGGATGATCCAATCCCCTTACCTGTTCATTCAGGATTTTGTTCTCGGAGACATCATGTCTACGGCTCAATTCAAAGGACTAAAGTCCGAGGACGATCCAATCCCCTTATCTGTTCATTCAGGATTTTGTTCTCGAAGACATCATGTCTACGGCTCAATTCAAAGGACTAAAGTCCGAGGATGATCCAATCCCCTTACCTGTTCATTCAGGATTTTGTTCTCGGAGACATCATGTCTACGGCTCAATTCAAAGGACTAAAGTCCGAGGACGATCCAATCCCCTTACCTGTTCATTCAGGATTTTGTTCTCGGAGACATCATGTCTACGGCTCAATTCAAAGGACTAAAGTCCGAGGACGATCCAATCCCCTTACCTGTTCATTCAGGATTTTGTTCTCAAAGACATCATGTCTACGGCTCAATTCAAAGGACTAAAGTCCGAGGATGATCCAATCCCCTTACCTGTTCATTCAGGATTTTGTTCTTGGAGACATCATGTCTACGACTCAATTCAAAGGACTAAAGTCCGAGGATGATCCAATCCCCTTACATGTTCATTCATGATTTTGTTCTCGGAGACATCATGTCTACGGCTCAATTCAAAGGACTAAAGTCCGAGGATGATCCAATCCCCTTACCTGTTCATTCAGGATTTTGTTCTCGGAGACATCATGTCTACGGCTCTCTCTAGGACTGAAGTCCAGGGATGATCCAATCCCTTCAAGTCCACCAAGGACTTCATTCTCGAAGACATCCGTCTACGGCTCTCTTTAGGACTGAAGTCCAGGGATGATCCAATCCCCTCAAGTCCACCAAGGACTTCATTCTCGAAGACATTCGTCTACGGCTCTCTTTAGGACTGAAGTCCAGGGATGATCCAATCCCCTCAAGTCCACCAAGGACTTCATTCTCGAAGACATACGTCTACAGCTCTCTTTAGGACTGAAGTCCAGGGATGATCCAATCCCCTCAAGTCCACCAAGGACTTCATTCTCGAAGACATACGTCTACGGCTCTCTTTAGGACTGAAGTCCAGGGATGATCCAATCCCCTTATATGTCCACCAAGGACTTCATTTTCGAAGACATACGTCTACGGCTCCTTTTAGAACATGTGTTCAAGGATGATGCAATCCCCTTGTCACCTTAGACCCTGTCTAAGGACCATCTACCAACCTCTCTGTCGGCATCACCAATATAGGTATTCACATCATCGACCTCATTGTCGATGCAGGTAATCTCATCATAAGTGATCACATCACTCCCCCTTTCGAGGAGGGTCCTTCTGGACTATATTAAGTTTGTCTCGGAAAACTTTACTTGAGGTAGAGGTTTGGTTAGTACATCGGATCAGTAGAGGTTTGGTTAGTACATTGTTACAAATTCGAACTTGTGGTTCCTTTCTGCACCATATCTTGGAACACTAGATTCTTTGCCATCTTGATACAACTCTGCTTGTCACATAGGATCATAGTTGGGTCTATCTATAAGTCAAACAATCTTGAAGCCACACTGCTTCATAACTTAGCAGAGCAAGCAACCATATATTCTGCTTGTGCTCACGAGATCATGGCTGATCCCAGACAATAACATCCTCTCGATGTGCTCTTCCTGTCTGATACACTTCCTTCCCAATCAACATCTGTGTAGCCATCTGAAGTCATGATCTCCAAGATAACATAGATCAAAGTCTTATTGTATCCTATAGGTACCGCATCACATGATTTGCAGCTTATCAGGTGAACACATCTAGTTTCCACTAGATACTGACTCAAGGTGTTAGCAAAGCATATATCTGACCTAGTATTCTTTAGACACATCAATGACTCAATATTTTGTCTGTACAGAGTTCTATCCACTAACTCTAATGAGTCATCTGCTAACAACTTCAAGAGTGGCCATCCCAACACATCAAGTCCTTTTAATATTTCTCAGCATACTTTCCTTGGTTGAGAAAGATTCCTTCTGAGCCTTGCCATACTTCCAGACCTAGGAAGTAATGCATCAATATGAGATCTTTCATTTTCATTTCTGCAGCCATCTTCTTCTTTCTTTTCATGATCTGTTTCTCATTCTTTGTCAGAAAGAGATCATCGTCATACAATAATGGTATGATATGTTCATCATCCACAACCTTAAGGTAAAGGTTAGGAAAAACTTTACTTTTGGTAAAGTCCAAGCTTATCAAGAGACTGTCAATTCTCTCTTTGTGACTGAACATCATTCACACTCTGCATTGAATGATCTTCTGCATATCTATCTGTGCCATCTCTTGTTAGATGGGTCTACTGATATGAGCCTCAATATCATTTGAACTCTGTGGTGAGTTCCTTCTTGCATCCATGTCATCTGTGTATATAAACCATATTCAACCTTGTAGCAAAGGTTGAGATCCACATGACCCATGGTGATCATTAAGCTCATCAATTGATTATCGATCCTGGGAACCCATACAGAACCTGATTCACACTTCTTCTTTAATTACACCATTAAGAGAATGGTCTAGCCACTTGGAGCAAACATCTCATCATGATTCTCTTCCTCTTTCTAAGAGAATCTTCTAGCCACAAGCCTTCTATAGTATGTTTGATTTGTAAATCCTTTTTGTTGAAAATCCATCGCTTGTTCATTGTTCATCATTTATCATGATCTTTCCTACAAATCAAAATTAAGTACATGATTAGTCATACTTCATAATCATCAAATCATATTGACATGATAACCTATTATGCATACAGATATCATTTACATAGTTATGCAACTATTTTGATCAATAGTTTGGCACAACACTTTTCCATATCCTGTATGCATACAGTGGCTATCTAGATGCCTTCCATCTCTACCAGAACATACTATCGAGAGTGTGCACAACTCTCAGTATGTTAGCAAAGAGGTTTCATTCTAGACAAGCAACAATGGAATGTTTGACCATCTTACCAATCATATGCATATTAGTAGTATACTGTTTCAATGCTCTATGAATGTTTACACTCAGTATGATATATTATAGGAATACAAATATGCATACAACCTATTACGGACAATATCATTTATTATTTCAAATAACAACTTAAATACTTATCTTTTATGTTTGTGTGGTTGCCTCCCGCTTGATCTTCTATATGTCTTTTGAACTTCTGTTCATTCTGTGCCACTGTGCATGCTCAAGTGTGCACTAGTGTCATCCTCATGATCTCATACACAAACATACATTCATTAGTATATTCTTAATATTATCAAAACATTCTAATTCTAAATAATCTTGAATATAGATAGTCATGATCATTAGTATTCAAAGTTTCAAGGAAGTCTTCTTTTACTCATGCATATTCTTGTTTGATCATAGTACTCTTCAGGTTAATTAAATCATCAAGATAAGAGACATAGTATGCATAAACCCTTGATTACTAACTTTATGAATAAGCATAACCAATCATACCAAGTATACTTATATAAGGGATCCTAACACAAGGTAAGATTCTAACTTGACATAGGTAAACATACCTGGATTAATATACCTGCTTAGTTATGTATAACATACCTAAACAATCTCTTCAATGATTTAGAGATCCTGAGCTAGAACCTGCATGTCTCATAGCTTAAGCATAATATAATAAAGTCATACATACCTCGTAAGTAGAACACCATAATGCATTAGTACAATCATATAGCCCTAATTAATGAATGTCCTCGATCATTCACATGCATTCATACTGTTACTAGGGTGATAAGACAATTCTAACATTAATCAAGATTGTACTAATAAATAATATGAAGACAAACACATCATGAACTTAATCAAGAATCAGATTTCAAGACACACCTGAACCTCCTTAAGTCATACCTGTCGAGACTTCTTGTAGTCTTCTTATGTAAGGCCTTAGCCTCAACCCCCCCTGAAACTTGATCTGGAGCTTGATTAGGGTTTGCTAGAGAAACCCTAAAAATTCAATCTTTGACTTTCACACTTCCGAATGAATGGAAGGATGTGTCTTGCTGAGCTGATCAAACTAACATACTTCAATTTTGAAATCTCCAAAAATTGACCCTTCAAAATTGCCTTTGAAACTTCTGGATCTTCTGGACAGGATCCCGAACTAGGGTTTGATGAAGCCCACCCTTTTGCTCAATCAAAAGGTTTGATCCAAGGCTCTAAACTCTTATTTTTCTGAGGAGCTTCTAGCCGTGGTTACAGACTTGAAAAATTCCAACTTTTGCTGAAGCTCTAATTTTCCATCTTTCCGATCAAAATCCCGAGCTAGGGTTTAATCAAGCCCGGTTTTCTACCCAACCAAAAAATTCGATCTTGGTCTCTAAATTTCAATTTTCTTGAGTAGCATTCAGCCGTGGATTCCGATTCCAAAAATTCTAACTTTCTCCGAAACCCTAAATTCCGGAAGCCATGAATAAAGGTGCTCCAAAAATAATTCTGTTTTGACAGAAATATGTACCTGATTGTTTCTGTTATAACTCCGAAATTTTCGCTCCACAGGGTCTGAAAACTTTTTTTGCAGTAGCCTGACCTGTCATCTTTCCATCCTAACAGGTCTGACCTCAATTGGATTTTCTGAGAGAGAGTTATGCCAAAAGTCGCAACGTGACCTGTTTTGGGATAATACAGGAGAGCGAACTTGTACGGCGTGCCACGTGTCACTGTTTGAACTTCGGCCTCTGAAAATTTTTCTTGAGATAGCTCACCATGTTATCTTTCCATCCTGATAGGTATGACCTCAATTGGACTCTCTGAGAGAGATTTATGCCAAGTGTCGCAACGTGACCTGTTTATGGGATAAAACAGGAGAGCGAACTTGTACAACGTGCCACGTGTCACTGGTTCAGCTTCGGCCTCTGAAAAAGTTTCCTGAGATAGTACAGTCTGTGTACTACTTGTAAATTTTTACGAAATTTCATTTGGAGCTTCCTAGCCCAAGTTATGACCTTTTTTCCTAGGTCACCTGATTTTGACTGAGATCTGGAAGAGGCAGAAACCCTAACTTGTACTGATCATAACTTACAAAGTACAATGAATCTGAGGGTGCCCTTTGGACACAAGATACCTGGAGATGTTATCTATGACCTGTAAAGGTTTCAGATCCTGAACCTTCGCCAAAATGGATTTATAGCGAAAGTTCCACGATGACTGGTTTTTGCTATATAAAACCCTAACCTTCAAATTGTCGTAAGTAAAGCAAGTGTCGTAAGTGCCATACCTTGCCTTCCTTCAGTTTAGCTCTGATACCATGTTAATATTTAATATGCTAAGACAGAAAATAGCAGCATTACATTCCATTTCACAATAATAGCATATACAGGATCACTGAAGAAACAACAAGCATAGCATAAACACAAGAGACACAGATTTATCCTGGGAAACCCTCATGGAGTAGAAAACCCAGCAAAGCTTCCTCAATATAGATGACCAGCAATATACAAAGATGCAAACCAAAGACATGATCTCCTCCTCCACCATAGCAGACCTCTCCTCCACAAGTGCGTCTTTCTCAAGTGAGTGTGTGTGTCAAATGAGGAATACACTTCCTCTATTTATACACTACTCCGACTTGTGTTTTACACAAGAACATGTGGGCTCGTATTTAACCAATGGGTTAAATACCCCACTACAACTGACTGGTCTGACCCCTCTAGGGTGGTCTAATAACCCTTTGACCCACATAACACATACAGGGCCGACCCCCACTAGGGAAGTCTAATAACCCGAGTTACCACATTCCGACGGAGGAATAAACATCTCCGGATATACAATAAGATCTTCATGGAGGAATGAAACATCTCCGGAATAATAAAGTACAAATATAATATTCTTTGAAGTTACAATATCTCAACATTGACTGCCTGTATGTATATACTTTTATTATTATTGTTGTTGGCAATAGATTTGGCGGGCTTTGGCTTTTTTGCAGTATTTAAATGATTTGTTTGTTGAATAGCTAATTATTGAGAGGGCTTAGCCCCCTCTGCTGCACTGCACATCCATTAATGGTTTAATTGATTGGATGTGACAAGTGGTGAGGGTGTCTCCCTCCATAGCTCGTTTGTTATCTTATTGTACTTGTGATTGATGTTACAACAACAGTAAGGGTGAATCCCTCTTTAATTGAGACCTTGGGTTGTATATAGTATATGTCTATTGTATGTGATGGTGGTGTGTATATTATATATATTATATAGATATCAATTTAGCTATATATGAGGAGAGTGTGTACATATATGAGATAGCAATATATGTGATATAGTATAATGTAAATGATAATAATAGTTATGGTATGATCAGTGTAGTATATAATATAAATATGTAATAGGTAATGTATGCATATATAATGTATAATGTGTATATATACACAAGATGGTAATAATAATAATTATTATTATATGATATATATAGGTATATATATAATAATTACTGTGATAATGATCTCATTGCCCTTGCATATATAAATATTGTATATGTATGGTGGTCAAGGGTCTATTCTTCTCAGTGTTGTCTTGGATTGATTATTTTCTATAATTATTTGTGTTGGCATGGTTTGCAGGAGAGATCTTATGCCCATCTTTAGTTGGATGTAATGCATATGCATGTCTAATATGCTTGTGGATTGATAATGATATGCATATGATGGTAGAGAAAGGGTGCAGCCCTATCATTGTCTTATCTTGATAATTTTATTATATAGTTGTACTGTATGTCATGCGTGTGTAAGTAATTGCATATATATGTATTATGTGTTGGATGGATGGGTAATTGCATCTATATGTACCATGTGTGGGATCTCTTAGATGTATTAATGTCAGAGAGAGGGCTTGGCCTTTTCATGTGCTTGAATCCATATGTATGCATGGATAGACGTCTATGATTTGGTTGGCTATGGGTGAACTGTCAACCATATTGCTTTTGTTGTTAAGTCCCTTGCGTAGGATAAGGGCTTGACCCTTATGAGGTAAAGTATGTTATTAATGCTTGGTAAGCTAAGGGATTGGTGTTAACTATGTTTGTTGGCATGATAAGTTATTGGGAATGGATTGCTTCCCTTGTCTTGTTTATGCATATTAAGTAGGCTTAAGTACTCTACCTATGAAGGATCAACTCCAAGTAGATCCTTGTGTTCCTTATCCCGGGATGGCTGCGGACTTAGTGTCCAGTTGATGAGAATAATTCTACATCTTCCCTTGGTCCTAGTGGAACGTGGAACTTGGACACCCAGTTGCCCTTGATTAGTCAAGTGTTCTTAAGTTGTGGCATTGATGCATTAAAATACTTGTTATGATGTATATGTAGTCCTTACACTTGATGATTTTATGTAAGTTGTTGGTTTTTCCCAGCTTGGTACCCGCAAGACTACATGGGTTGGTATAATGATTAATGTTGTATGCATTAGCATGCGATCATGTTGTTGCGATGTACTTGACAATAATACATATTGTCCATATAGGCTATGGGTATGCATATGTTTACGTAAGTATGTTCTTATGTAGTTATGTTGTACATCCATACACTTTGTATCTATCTTATGATCATGTGAATAGGTGTACAACATAGCAAATGCATTTAAGTTATGATAGTAATATGAAGGCAATGTACATCATGGGGGTATATGATAATTGATGATGTTCTAATGGTTATGAATGTATAATAAAGCATATATAGCCATGACAATACTATAGAAATAATGCTTATGTGGCTTATTAGTCTAGTCCTTAATCCTATAATAATAATGCTTGATGGCCATGGTTGATAAATGAATGGTGTTATGTGGCTCAACTTGACTTGATTGGCAAGGATATGATAGTCCTATGTGTAATCATTGGGTGAGGCTTGGCCTCTATAATAGCAATGCATATGTACTCTTGATGATTGTAAATAGTCAATGTTAATGGTTGGAATATGCTTTTATAGCTTGATGCTTGTAATTACTATGTTAAGGACTAGTATCTATGTTGTAGCTAGTCATCACTAAAAGTTACTAATGCTCATGTGGAATGTGTAATGCAACTATGGGGCTATAGACTATCTGTACATTATGCAAGATACCGTGGACCCTTTGATATCTTAGCTAGGATAGGTCCCGTTACATATGAGCTTGCATTGCCTACTTACATAAAAGCGCATAGTGTATTTCATGTATCTTTGTTGAAAAATTATATACCTGGTGCTAATCATGTGATTGATTGGAATGTGGTTCAGGCGGAACCGAAAGGGGATTTTCTCGTACAACCAGTTTGCATATTGGGTAGAAAAACCAAGGTGCTTCGAAATAATGAGATCAAGCAGGTAAAGGTCCAACGGACCCATTACAGTCCTGAAGATGCTACATGGGAGTTAGAAGATGCTATGAGGGAAGCATATCCTCATCTTTTTTTGAAAATTTGTGTTGCGACATGTATTTAATAAGTATGCATCGAGGACGATGCATTGTTTAAGGGGGTGGGGGTGTAATGCCCCATTTGTTAAGCCCCATACATATGTTATTATTTTTATTATTGGGCATTAGGTGCCGAGACTATGGACTTTGTACATTATTATTATTGTTGTTATTGTTTAATTAAATAACTAACTCAACATGGACAATTAACGAGAATGGGAGGCCATGGATTCCACATGTGAGGGGGTTGGGGACTAGGAGTTGTTGCTCTCCCTAACATTACTTTTTGGACCCTATTTTTTATTATTTTGGTTTATGGAGGTACTATTACACCCTCTTTGATGTTTAGTGGGGATTACTTGGCTTGTGTGCCCTCCTTGGCTATTCCTTAGCCTCCTGTCATGATGCTCCTCACGTGCTAGTGCACCCTCACCCTCACTAGCTATTTTTAGCTTGCACTCCTTGAAAAAGTGTAACTCCCCTCTCTATTTCACCTTTTTCCATTCCAGGAAAGGGAATCTCTAATTGTAACCTCCCTCTCATGAA
This sequence comes from Larix kaempferi, assembly GCA_027924585.1. Classification (NCBI taxonomy): domain Eukaryota; kingdom Viridiplantae; phylum Streptophyta; class Pinopsida; order Pinales; family Pinaceae; genus Larix; species Larix kaempferi. The sequence goes on along the minus strand of BSBM01000098.1, from coordinate 1,157,734 downwards.
TTGAGTAACCCCAGTAAATTTGAGTTACCTCTCTTGGAATTGGAGTTACTTCCTTAGGAATTCGAATGGCTATAGAAGGATTGGAAAGTGGATCTATTTTATTCTTATTCTTATCTATATGAGATATCAAGTGTAGAGGAATGCTCTCTTGTTGGGAAATACATGCTCTCTATGAGGATATGCATTGCATTGTAGAAGATTGAAGGACTTGTAATGAGGTTTGAAAACCCTGTAATGGGGATTGAAGATTGACTGTGCATAACAAAACATGAGTCCTTATCCCATTGCTTGTCCCTGTAGGAATATCTAAACATGAATCTCGATGGTGGATGGTGATGTCCTGAGGGATCGTGTGGTGAAGGGAATCCCTTACACTAGGTTGTGTAGATGGAAGAGAAAGTTGAGATGGAGAAAGGTGTAGTTGTGGTCTCTAACAATGTGAAAAGGGAACAACCGAATCTTATGGTTCATTTATTTATGATCATTTCTAGGTTGTGAGACCTGTTCCATTACATCCATAGTAATTTTCCCATTAAGGAATACTTTTTGTTTCACTGAAAAAGCTTTCTGTAGGACTAAGATATGGTCATTTTTGTGTGGCAGGGTTTTCTCGCGATGTTGAGAAGGGCACAACCATACCTTATGGTTTAGATGTTTCTGAGAATTTATGGGCTGTGAGATCTGTTCCATTGTGTTAGGATCAACATTTCCATTAAGGAACACCTTTTGTTTCATTGTAAAAACTTTCTCTTTGACTGAGATACGATTGTTTTTGTGTGGCAGTGTTTCCCGTATTGAGATAAGCGCACCATACCTGTTGGTTTGAGAGTACCTCTCCTGTGGGTATATGGCCTCAAATTGGGGGTGACTGTCATGTTGAAAGATGCACGAGCATGGAATGTATACGACATGTTGGAATGTTGTCCCGTTGAATCTAGTTTCCCATGATTGAGATTAGTATTTCTTATTATGTTTGTTTACTGCATTTTCATAATATATGTACTTATAAATTTGATTTGCTTATGGAATGTATGGTTGTAGGTGACAACCTTGAGCTATGATTTTATATGGATGTAGATGATACTTTTAATGTTTGAATTTGTTCATGTTGATATGGCTATGGTTGGTAGTCAGTGATGAATATGTTATTATGTGCTTATTTACAATATTCCGATGTACATGTGGTCTTGGATCCGATTTTTGCTTATGGTTTGTATGGCTAGAGGTGACAACCATGAGATATTATGTTATTATCATCTATATGGTTATATATGGAATCCATCACATCTTTTTTTACTTATGTTAACATGGTTGTAGGTGACAGTCAGTAGATCTAGTTTATAGCTTGTCAATATGGTTGAATATGGTAGCCTGTAGATCTTTTATTTATATTGTTAGAGTTATCTCGCAAATCTGATTTTGTTAATGGTTATATGGATGAAGATGATATGATTAATTGATGTTAGATTACATGTTAAACTCTTGTTCGGAGATGTTTACATTCATGCTTGCATTTACCTTACTTAGCATGTGCATATGGAAAATTATATGTATTGCAAGTTGCATTGTCTTTAAGAAGGTTGATTGTTTTATTAAATTGGCTTGTTGACATGATGGACTAGCCTTAGATAACCTTATTCCATTGTGCATTTACCTTGATTCATCCTTCCCTTGGGCTTACATGTTTCCTTGGCCTTGGTTTCGGGGTTGGGGGCATGAAAATAATGGACTAGTGGAGGAATGCTTTCCTTTTTAAAGATGTGAAATGATGACAAGGTGGGTTTTGTGATGCGCTGAGTGGATAGAGAAAATATGAATTAGAGATTTGGTGATAGGTGGAAATTGCAATTATTACATCTACACGAGCTCACACATGTGTGGTGTAATGAAGGTATAATGGTTTTGGATATGGTGTTAGACACAATGGCTCACTGAGAGGGGGGGGGGTGAATCAATGAGCTTGGACTTATTAACAATTTCAACTTCTTCTTCAAATCTTAAATCATCATTTACAAATTCACTTCAATATCATATTCATTAATGCACTATATTTCAATAATCAACTAAGCACATGTCATTCATCAAGTAAAACACATTATCATCAACACATTGCAAGAGACACAAGATATAGTTTTGTAATCTTTTGTATTTCTTCAATTGGCTACAACCGGGGGGTTAATCAACTACAACTAAATAAGAAGCACCAACTTCTATTCCAAGACCCAGCTTGGTCTTTTTCTTAGATCCAACTAATAAAAATAGTTACAAGACCCAACTTGTATTACATACACAATTTTATCACATTATATCTCATCAAATTTCACATGTCCTCACTGTCATCATCTAATCAATAACCTACTGCTAACAAGCACATCACCATAATTCTGTCCACATCAAGACTGCCATCATTGCTACTGCCCTATCTTCATTCTGTCCATACTGTCCACATGCACATCAAATAATCATCACAACCATTTTGCCCATATCATTATATCATGCCCAACATCTTCTCATTTTGTCCATACATTTTATGCACATCATGCTGCCCTTACTGTTGCCCAAAAATAAAAGATAAAAAGGTATTTCATTATGTTGTACTTGTCTTCATCAATCATCATTCTGCTACCAAGTTTAACCCAAAAATCAGAGATAAAAAAAGAATTCTTCACTGCTGCTCCAATTGATCCTTTGTTGCAACCACCGAGACTGTCCTCATCTTCCTGACCCCTGAAATCAGATCTCACTCTATATGCCCAGATTCTCACTCCCAATTCACTTCTCAACTCAATGATTCGATCTTGATTTATACTTGTCTTTTTCCATGAATTTAGGAGGCCGACTTATCATGCTTATTTTTATTTTCATAAATGATATATATATTTTTATTTTGTTTCCACGTTATCGTCATTCATATATATATATGGTCTTTTTGCCACATCATCGTGGTCTTCAACTTCCTGAAATGATGCCCGCAGGGTCTCCACCTTTATGCCGCAAGGGCCCTTTGTTATGCCTTCCATACATGCCCGCAGTACTCCAAATTTATGCCCGCAATGGTCACATGAAATGCCCGCAAGGGCTTGTTCATCCCTTCAACATATGCCCGCATGGAGCATCTAAAATGCCCACAAGGGGCCATATTTGGATGCCCGTAGTTCATTTTAAAATGCCCGCATGGGTTGGGAAATATGCCCGTAGGCCTCCATGAAAATGCACATAGCCCTTCATCAAAATGCCCGCAGACTGCTCCAAAATGCCTGCAACACTCTCCTTGTACACTTCATCATTTTTGTCTTGTCCATCTCATTAATGTTTCCATGTCATCAATCCTTCCATCATGCTTCCATTCATTTTTCCATGTGATCAATGCTTTTTATTGTTCCTAGTCATGTCCTTTTTGTCTTCAAACCATCAATGTGCCTTGTCATCAATGCTAGCTTGGTCACCATCACTTGCTTGCTTGCCATGTCATGCTTCTTGTCATGCTTGCTTTGTCTTCCATATCAATACTTGTCATGTTTGTCTTCCATGTCCTTGTATCCATGCTTGTGCCATGTCTAGACTGCTTGCCATCCAATGCCATGTCTTGAAGCTTTGCCATGTCATGCTTCTTTGTCTTGTCACCTTTGCCATCCTTGCTTTCCTTCTCCAAGTCCTCGGCCATGTGTGTTCTACCTTTGAATTCTCTTCATGTCATTTCCTTGTCAAGTTGTCACTCTTTGTCATTAATGTGTTCTCATCAATGACAACCATATTCATCAATCTCCCCCTTTTTCATTGATGGAAACCAAACTTTCTCTCCCTCTTTGACATTAATGACAAAGGGCTGATCATTTAGCCATCAAAGGCTTCACAATCCCTAAAAAAAAAATTGTAGCTTTGAATCATGAAATTATATGCTAAGTTTGATCTTCCATTATTTGCCATCTTCACACATACTCCCCCTGTCATGTAGACTTATTGATTTTCTAAGTGAGTCTCCTCCTTTGACTGAGCTGGGTGTGTTCTTTGAGATCATCCTTGTACCTTGTCATCTTCATCAAAATTTTGTTGCTGGTTTTTCATGCTAAATTGCTCCCCTGAGTTTATGCTACTTCAAACTTCATTAAGGTTTTGTCTAGTAAATTCATAAAAGGTAAGCATGCATCATCATCCCATACTCCCCCTATCAATCATACCATTTCTCAGTCAAACTTCTTGTCAAATTGGGCTGAAAGATATTCTCTTCAACAATCTCCAGTACATTGCTTCACTGAAGCTTCCTTTTTCCAAGAGTAACAAGTCCGAGCTTGTCCTCTTTGACCTTACCAAAACTGATCTGACCTTCTCCAATTCTGTTATAGAAGGCTGAGCACTAGAACTATGTAATCTTCAACTTGACCATGTCTTCCTACTGCTGTATTCATTTGAACAAATTCTTCCTTCAGGTTCTTCCCACAGAATTTAATACTCAGATCTGCTCCTATATTTTTGGCATTCCAAAAGTCAAAGTTCAAGTTTCATTCTCAAATTATATATGCTGCCACTACCTTTCATATGTATACTTCTCCAAATCTGTCATTTGGTACACTATGTGTATCATGCAGAATTAACTCTGATTGGTCTTCAGAAATTGGGTTGTCGTCGTACAATGATAAAAATCTCGATAACCAGCTACTTTCCAGACTTCATCTCTGCATTAAATTCTTCTGTTAGCAACTTTCTATTGGAGCAACCCGAGATGCTTCTTTGTGGATGCCTCAATTGTTGTACTTATCATTAATTTTGCTTTACCAGACTTGTGTACTCAAACTTGTCACAGTCATTCTACCTTGTGCACTTCATATGGATCACCATGCCATGATTCAATATTTTTCACTCTTTCTTCTTTCCATCGTGTCACTTCAAGAACAATAATGTCAACCTGTTTTTGACCAATGCCAAAGAAGGCAACTTCAACATCTTGACTTTTGATATGTTCCCCTTACACATGCATATCTTGATTTTTATTTCAATCACGATCCTTGGACCTGGCTTTATGCTTGGAGAGCCATTATTTACCATTTGGGTTCATCCTCCATAATGAACTCATGGTATACCATGGTCTTTGAAAGACCTTAAACATGGCTTGCCATATGGCAGCCATCTTCATTTGTGCACTTATCATCCACTTCATTTAGATCTAGCAGAATGTGTAAAATTAGTCACAACAGATCTAATGAACAAGTAAATCAATCACAATAGATGAAACTCAGAAAATATGGTGTAAACTGTGCAAAAGCATGCATCAGTGCTCTATAATCCCAATAAGGGTGAAAATACAATACAATACTGTCACAATGAGTGAGAAATTCGAATTGCCTAAGGAGGTCATTCAAATTAACTGAATGGCATAGCTTGGCTCCAACTAGGAGTCCTCATCATCAATCAGTGGTGGTCATCAATGCACAAGTCACTGTCAAACAGGTGTCAAACATAGTCTAATTGAGTCTAATTGAGAGTAATAAGTGTAACTGATGGTAAGTGGCACTAATCTAGGGATGGAGGCTCAGTGGAGGGCGCATGAGGGCTTAACTGCACTCATAATTGTCAGTCATGTCTCATCGGAGGTCAATCGGAGTGATAACATCAGTTATGGGTCATCGGAGGTAAATCAGAGTGATAACTGAAGTGTAACTAGACTGGTAGGTGAGAAAGGCGCCGTTCTTCAGTGGAAGGTGAGAACTGGGCGCATGATAGGCTAGGAGGGCTTAAACTGAGTGGAAAGTAGCTCCCGAGTGCTGGGAGACTAAGGACTAGGTGCTGGAGGTACCACACTGATGACTGGGTAGCATGTGGATGCATGCAGAATGCATGCAAAGTACATAAGTGAATGATGAGATATCCTAACACCCCCCCTCAAGCTATACTATGATGTAAAAAATAAAATGTAGGGCCCTGGTTACTGAGACCAAAGGTCACCCCAATGCAATAATCCAAAAAATGTTGAAATAAGCTAAGTGAGGAAAGAGGGAAAACCCAGTGAGAAGAAAGCCCCCCTCAAGCTAAACATAAAAATGGATCTAATCTGTCTCCACCATGATGGAACTCACCCCCAACAGTGAACGGAGGTAAGAGAACTTCTTTTCAGTGAAGATGTCTGCAATTTGCTCATCGGTAGGGCAATATTGCAGAATGATGGTGCGATCATGCACCAACTCTCGAATGTAGTGCATATGAATCTCAATGTGTCTGGTCCTCTGCCGCTGAACTGGATCAGTGGAGATCTTAATAGCACTTTGATTGTCACAAAATAGGATAGTCGAAGTAGTGCTACCAAAATCAAACTCGAAAAGAATACCCTGCAACCAAATTGCCTGAATGCAGGCATTGACTGCCCCTCGATACTCTGCCTCTACTGAAGAAAGTGCAATGGCTGCCTGCTTTTTGCTTGACCAGAAAATAGGCCCATGTCCAATCATGAAAACATATCCGGAAGTGGACTTCCGATCTATGCTATCACCTGCCCAATCTGAATCAGTAAAACCAATGAAATCTAGCTCAGAATCTGCAGCATAATGTATGCCAAAATGCTTCGTACCTTGCACATACTGCAAGATCCGCTTGGCTGCCCGCCAATGAAGCTCATGGGGCTAATGCATATTCCTTGATACAACACTCACTGCAGAAGATATATCAGGCCTTGAGTGTGTCAAGTAGAGAAGTGAACCAATCAACTGTCGATACATAGTGCAATCTGCAAGTGGTGTAGTATTTCCCTCTTCAAGACCGATTCCTGAGAAGAATGGAAACGGAGCAGCCTTACATTCTGCCATATTAAACTTTAATAGCAGGTCTTTAGCATACTTTTGCTGAGATAATGTGATCCCATCAAAGTTTTGAGCTATCTCTAAGCCCCAAAATTGCTTAAGCAAGCCCAAATTGCTCATATCAAAAGCTAGATTTAAAGCGGTTTTCAGCTTGTTAATTGTAAGGAGAGTGCTACCAGTAATGAGAAGATCATCAACATATAAAAAAAAATCAAAAAATTACCTTTAACTTTCTGTAGGTATACATTAGGATCAGATTTGCATCTTTTGAAATTCTGAGAAAGAAGGAAGGAGTCCATCTTTGCGTACCAAGCTCTTGGGGCCTGTTTCAATCCATACAAAGATTTCTTCAATTTGCAAACTAATGATGGATCTGATATGTATCCTTTTGGTTGTTTCATATATACCTACTCATCAAGGTCTCCATGTAGAAAAGCACTCTTCACATCCATGTGGTGCACTTCCCAGTGCTTGGATGCGGAAATGGCCAAAACTAGGCGGATGGAATCCATCTTTGCAACCGTTGCAAAAGTCTCAGTGGAGTCCACACCATGGACTTGGGAGAAACCTTTTTCCACCAACCTAGCTTTGTATTTGCTGATAGATCCATCAGCAGCAACATTCGTGCGGTAGATCCACTTGCATTGAACTAATTTTCTTCCAGGTGGAAGAGAAACTAGCTCCCATGTATTGTTCTTTTGAAGAGAACTGTACTCTTCATCCATGGCGGTTTGCCATCGTGGATCTCGGTGGGAATGATAGTATGATTTGGGATCTGAACCAATCATCCAATAACATTTCTTAGATAATAATGGATCAGAAAAAGAAAGAGGCATACCTGCTCTTTGATAGTCTGCTCTTGTTCTCCTTGGATCAGCATGATTTCCAATGTTTGGAGCAGCAGATTGTAGAGTGTTTTGGGCCCACTTTGGTAACTGAAGAGGATCATTATGGTCTGATTCCGAACCTGATATGTCATGGCCATCAAATTCTGATATAATATCATAGATATCAGATCCCATGCTTTCTTCATAATCACTTGAATCTTCTTCTTGTGGAGGGTGCAGATCGACAGTGTTTTCCTCAACTAGTTTCAGATCTGGCAGCAGTTCTTCAAACTTCACACTTCGCTCCATGAATACCTTTTTGAATATGATATTCATGAGTTTATATGCTTTTGATTCTTCCCCATATCCCATCAGGATACATTCAATACTTTGTGGATCCAAAGACTTTCTCTTATCAGAAGGAATTCTATCCCATGCAGTGGAGCCAAAAACCCTCGAATTGGACACATCCGGTTTGCGACCAAAGAATGCTTCGAAAGGAGTTTTAGCTTTCATGGATGAATGTGGAACTTGGTTCTGAATATATGCATCAAAATTAATGGCTTCATCCCAAAGATTTGTAGCCAAACCTTTTGACTCGAGCATGCAGGTAGCCATCTCTTTCAGTGACCGATTCTTCCTTTCCGCTACACCGTTCTGCTGGGGTGTGTATGAACTATATGTTGGATCTGAATTCTGCTTTCAGCACAAAGTTTCAACAACTCAATCTTGATATATTCTCTGCCATTATCATATCTAAGAGCTTTGATCTTGCTCTCGGTGGTGGTCTCAACAAAAGCCTTAAAATCCTTGAATTTTCCCAGCACTTCTGACTTGTTTTTGAGAAAAAATACCCAAGTAAAGCGGGAAAAGTCGTCGATGAATGTCAAAACATACCTTGAACCATTCATGGACATATTTGGCAGCGGACCACTGATATCAGAATGTATGAGGCCCAAAATGGTGGAAGCTCTGCTATCTTTGCCGCAATCGAATCTGTGCTAGGGGTGCTTCCCAACAATGCAACCGGGGCAAATTCCCTTTGAGGAACGGAGTTGTGGAAGACCATCTACCATGGATTTCTGTTGTAGCAGTAGAAAATACTTGTAATTAAGGTGTCCAAACCTTTCATGCCAAATCCTAATAACCTCGTTTCCATGAGTGAGGAGAGCAGTGGGCTTTTCAAGAGGCACAAAGTGAGAAAACTCATAGTATTTTGCAGTGTGGTTTTCCTTTCCGACTGCAATAAGTCTTCCACTGTTGATATCAGAAATTTTGACATTGGTAGGGCTGAATGTAACTTGCTTCGGTTCACTAGTGTGTGTCATTTGATACGCAGAAAGTAGATTTGAAGCCAAGGAAGGCACATAGAGAACATTCTGGAAGCTTCCATGCTCTACATGGATGGTACCTTTGCCCTTCGAATAAATTTTTGAGTCATCTCCCAAATGGATGGGGATGGAGCTGCTTGGATCGAATGAAGAGAAGGAGTCAATGTTTGCAGCCATATGATTCGAGGCACCAGAATCTATCAGTAGAGTGGTGGGTTTCAAAACAGTTTCCATGAGTGCTTGACCTCTTTCATGATCATCATTCCTATCCTTCTCCCGTGCACCGTCGGGAAGACATATGTTGTTCTTTTCCAAAAGGAGGGCCATTTGATCTATTGTTTTCTTCATGCATGAACTTTCAGGATGAAAGCCATAGTTGCAATATGAACATTTAGATTTTTCCTTGCCCTCTTTACCCTTCTGCTTGTTCCTCGAACTGGATGGTGCTTCCGGTTGCTTGCCTTTATCTCTTTGCTTGGTAGGCTTGAATTTGGGCTTCTCTTTCCTTTGCTTTCCTTTACCATTCGAATTCTTGGGTCCATGAGCAAAGAGGGCTGAATCTTTGGAGTTTATGGACCTCATTTGAATCAACTTATCATGCTCTTTTGTGATGAACTCAATGAAGGCATTCAAGGTAGGCATCTTCCAATTCGGGGTAGTTAGCCGACCGGAATTGAAAGTAGAGACAAATACCGAGTAATATTTCCCAAGCTTTGTGAGAATGGAGAGGATCAATTGCTTATCCTCTTTCACAACACCACTGTTCTTCAACTGCAATGACAAGTGCTTGAATCTTGTGAAAAACTCATTGATGGTCTCGAAATTCTCAGGACTAAGAGCAATCAATTCATTCTCTAATTGAAAAGCCCTAAGCTCGTCCTGCTTGCCAAAAAGTGTGTCAAGTTTCTCCCATATTGCTTTTGGAGTCTTCAATCCGCTGAGATGGAAGTGAAGATCCTTGGAAATGGAGAGGCAAAGGAGACCATAAGCTTCATCAAGCTTATTGTAGTGTTTGGTTCTTTCCGACAATGTGCTTGGCTCCAATTCGAGGCCAACAATGACTCTATAGAACCCTTTTGAGCGTAATATAATCTCCATATCATATTTCCATTCAAAATAATTGAAAGGAGTAAGAACTGGCTTGGAAGAAGAGTATTCCATCTCAAATAGCGAGTGCACTTGATGTAGAAGAACTTGTCAAACACAAGAGAGTGAATGCAATTTATGTAGATGGTTAACCTGCAAATCACAATCAAAACAAGAACAGTAAGGTCGAACAATCCACTGTTTTAGAGTTGCATCACACTTGGGATTGGAGATCAAACAAGTTGAATGGGTCCGATGTATCAAATCCAGGAATTATGTGTAAAACTCAAGCTTCTGGAGTGGATTGGAGTGTATTTTTCTGCTTTTCATGCACATGAGCGAATGCACATGAGATATTTAATGCCAAAACTTCAGTAATTTTGAGCAAATTCACGCAAATCTTCTTGTAGAACACCTATAAAAAAGAGATCTTGTCCCTGCAATGGCTCTGATACCATGTAAAATTAGTCACATCAGATCTAATGAACAAGTAAATCAATCAAAAAAGATGAAACTCAGAAAATATGGTGTAAAATGTGCAAAAGCATGCATCAATGCTCTATAATCCCAATAAGGGTGAAAATACAATACAATACTGTCATAATGAGTGAGCAATTTGAATTGCCTAAGGAGATCATTCAAATTAACTGAATGGCATAGCTTGGCTCCAACTAGGAGTCCTCATCATCAATCAATGGTGGTCATCAATGCACAAGTCACTGTCAAACAGGTGTCAAACTGAGTCTAATTGAGTCTAATTGAGAGTAATAAGTGTAACTGATGGTAAGTGGCACTAATCTAGGGATGGAGGCTCAGTGGAGGGCGCATGAGGGTTTAACTGCACTCAGAACTGTCAGTAATGTCTCATCGGAGTGATAACATCAGTTATGGGTCATCAGAGGTAAATCAGAGTGATAACTGAAGTGTAACTGGACTGGTAGGTGAGAAAGGCGCCCTTCTTCAGTGGAAGGTGAGAACTGGGTGCATGATAGGCTAGGAGGGCTTAGACTGAGTGGAAAGTAGCTCCCGAGTGCTGGGAGACTAAGGACTAGGTGTGGGATGTACCACACTGATGACTGGGTAGCATGCGGATGCATGCAAAGTACATAAGTGAATGATGAGATATCCTAACATAATGTTCTTCCTTACCCATACCTAAGGATGTCCTTGGCTGTGGTCATTGATCCTTTGGTCTTCAAATCCGCTGGTGTCATTCTTCTTCCAAGATTCATTGAACTTCCTTGCTAATGGGTATGAGAAGATTCTCAAGAATTGTCTTCTTGAACTTGTGCATACTTGAGCTTTATGACCGACACCACCACAAGTGAAGCATCTCAATGTATATCATCTAGCAACCACATGTCCAATTCGATCACATGCCCAACATTTCATTCGATCACTTCGAATTCTAGCATTTCTTCTTCCTTGGAATGTACAATTCATGGCCCTGTGACCAAAACCATTACAAGAATAACAATAACCATTAAAATTGTCATCATACCTGAGTGCTTGATTCCAACTTGGAGTTGTCTCTCTTCTTCTAAGGAATTTTCTTTGAGGAGTGGGAGCAACCTCTTGATGTATTTTTGCTCTTCCAATTTCTTTGTTGTCATGTGCAGGTACATACGAAGCTTCGCTTTCTCCTTTGAAGGATGTGGATCAAATAGGAGTCTTGGGTGACCACATGTTTTCTTCAAGTTTGTCTTCTACCTTTTTGTACCCAAGGCCAAATTTGTCAAAGGGAGACCTTTGGAAATCCAATAATTTATCCAACATAACTGAGCTCCTATTGAACTTCACATGACAGTTTGATTTTTCGATCTTCTTCCTAAGACCAACAATTTCCATCTCAAGCTCTTGATTTTTCCTTTCTTTTCTTCCAGCTGAAGCTTCATAACATCTTCTATTCTTTTAGCTTCTTCCAGTTGAGTCCTCAAGCCAATATTATTTCTTCTCATCTCTTCAATCTCTTTAGGGATTTTATCAATCTTCTCTTCTTCTTTTGCTAATTCAGACTTCAGTCTTCCAATTTCATTATTTTGGTCTTCTAGCTCATCTTCCAAATCTTTGTTCTTAAATTTCATTCTCACGAGCAAAGCTTTTGTCTCCTCTTTGTATTTTTCAAATGACCCCAAAATTTTCTTCTTAAGTCTCGGATTGAATTTAAGATCAACATCCAACAATGTGCATGCAAATGCATTATTGGCTTTCAACAAAACTTCTTCTACATCTTCTGTAAGTACAACTTCATCATCATTACACTTAGAATTATCATCCATTGAAGAGTACTTACCTTCATTTGTATATGAAGTTTGTACCTGCTTTTCTTCTTGCTTCTCATCCTTGACTTCTGCTTCCTTTGTTTGTCTTGATTCTTCTTTTGGTATTCTTCTTCCAGCTTGAACCAGAGATCCTTGGCTGAAGTGTACTTTCCAATACTTTCTTTGATAGGGCTTGAGAGTTCATCCATAAAAAACTCCAATGCAATTTTATTGTCTTTCTCATCTGTTGTCACTGTCTTCTTGCTAGGATAGATAGGTGGATTAACCACTATTTCCCAAACACCGAATTGCTTCAAGTAATCTTTCATTTTGCTTCTCCATCCAAAATAATTTGATCTCTCAAACACTAGAGCTTCATTGTAAATGAGCTTTGCTAGTCCTTCCATATTGTGTCCATAAATCCCTTCAAGTTTGTTAGGCTTATGATGAAAGCCTGCTCTGATACCAATTGTTATACACAATAGCTCACTGAGAGGGGGGGGGGTGAATCAATGAGCTTGGACTTATTAACAATTTCAACTTCTTCTTCAAACCTTAAATCATCATTTACAAATTCACTTCAATATCATATTCATTAATGAACTATATTTCAGTAATCAACTAAGCACATGTCATTCATCGAGTAAAACACATTATCATCAACACATTGCAAGATACACAAGATATAGTTTTGTAATATTTTGTATTTCTTCAATTGGCTACAGCCGCGGGGTTAATCAGCTACAACTGAATCAGAAGCACCAACTTCTATCCCAAGACTCAGCTTGGTCTTTTTCTTAGATTCAACTAAGAAAAATAGTTACAAGACCCAGCTTGTATTACATACACTTTTTATCACATTATATCTCATCAAATTTCACATGTCCTCACTGTCATCATCTAATCAATAACCCACTTCCAATAAGCACATCACCATAATTCTGTCCACATCAAGACTGCCATCATTGTTTCTGTCCTATCTTCATTCTGTCCATACTGTCCACATGCACATCAAATAATCATCACAATCATTTGCCCATATCATTATATCATGCCCAACATCTTCTCATTATGTCCATACATTTTATGCACATCATGTTGCCCTTATTGATGCCCAGAAATCAAAGATAAAAGGTATTTCATTATGTTGTACTTGTCTTTATCAATCATCATGCTGCTGCCAAGTTTAACCCTTAAATCAGAGATTAAAAAATACTTCTTCACTGCTGCTCCAACTAATCCTCTGCTGCAGCCACCGAGACTGTCCTCATCTTCCTGACCCCTGAAATCAAAGCTCACTCTATATGCCCAGATTCTCACTCCCAATTCACCTTTCAACTCAATGATTCGATCTTTATTTATACTTGCCTTTTTCCATGAATTTAGGAGGTTGACTTGTCATGCTTATTTTTATTTTCATAAATGATATATATTTTTTTATTTTGTTTCCATGTTATTCTCATTCAAATATATGTATATGTATATTTGGTCTTTTTCCCACATCATCGTGATATTCATGTGGTCTTCAACTTCCTGAAATGATGCTCGCAGGGTCTCCACCTTTATGCTCGCAAGGGCCCTTTGTTATGCCTTCCATACATGCCCGCACTACTCCAAATTTATGCCCGCAATGGTCACATGGAATGCCCACAAGGGCTATTTCAAAATGCCTGCAGGGGTCACATGAAATGCCCGCAAGGGCTTGTTCATCCCTTCAACATATGCCCGCATGGAGCCTCTAAAATGCCTGCAAGGGGCCATATTTGGATGCCTGCAGTTCATTTTAAAATGTCCGCATGGGATGAGAAAGATGCCCGCAGGCCTCCATGAAAATGCACGCAACCCTTCATCAAAATTCCCACAAACTGCTCCAAACTGCCCAAAGCACTCTCCTTGTCCACTTCATCATTTTTGTCTTGTCCATCTCATCAATGTTGCGATGTCATCAATTCTTCCATCATGCTTCCATTCATTTGTCCTTTGTCCATGTCATCAATGCTTGTTATTGTTCCTAGTCATGTCCTTTTTGTCTTCAAGCCGTCAATGTGCCTTGTCATCAATGCAAGCTTGGTCACCAACACTTGCTTGCTTGCCATGTCATGCTTCTTGTCATGCTTGCTTTGTCTTCCATATCAATACTTGTCATGTTTGTCTTCCATGTCCTTGTACCCATGCTTGTGCCATGTCTAGACTTCTTGCCATCCAATGCCATGTCTTGAACCTTTTCCATGTCATGCTTCTTTGTCTTGTCACCTTTGCCATCCTTGCTTGCCTTCTCCAAGTCCTCAACCATGTGTGTCCTACCTTTGACTTGTCTTCATTTCACTGCCTTGTCAAGTTGTCACTCTTTGTCATTAATGTGTTGTCATCAATGACAACCATATTCATCATATGGAACATATGATGCGGGTGTAAGAGGAGATGGTAATTATGAGTTGCTGAGCGATGATGTCGTACAGATGTGATGGTGGGTCGACCAATGGTGATGCGTAGATTCTACCAATGGGAGGGAGTAGGATCAAAATGATTACTTCATTAAATGTAGGAATCAAATGGTGATTTGACATGGGTTATCCTCAATATGGTCAACTTTGGTTGTAATGGATCTTTAATGATGAAAAGACAAGATGGATTGATGCGACATTTCAGCGGCGACAAAATAATTGAATACATTGGGTCCCCCGACGATAATGGTGTGAACTAAATAACAAAAAAATAGACGAAAATAAATGACTAGGACCGAGGAATGAAAAATCAAAAGACAACAAACCTAACTCCTAACTAACTCACTCCGGTTACAAGAGTGTCATCTTGCTGAATTACTAAGCAAAAATATAGGGTTTCAGGTGTGCGTCATTCACCCAACCTGGTCTGAGAATACCATCATGTTGTGTTAGCTTAATAGATCATGAATCTTTGGTATCTGCAACAATGAAGGGTCCCAACCAATGCATATGAAGTTTGTCTGGATTTATTAGGAATTTGTTGTCATAGATTAAAACTTGGTCACCTTGGTTGAATTGTTTCCACTTGATGTGTCAGCCACTCTAAGATTTATGTCTTTCCTTCACTGTTGTGTGGTAATCATTTAAAAACCAGGATTCTTCTAATTCCATCAGTTCCACAAGTCACTCCACAACTGAATATTCCTCGGTCATATGTGTTGCATGTGCAATGTAAAGGTTGGGAACCATAAATTATGTTGGAACTATTGCTTCTCTGCCTTATACCAACTAGAACATAGTCTATTTGTGAAGTTTCTTTGTAGTGGTCATGTATTCCCATAACACAACTGTAATTCTATCACCCCAATAATCTCGGTTTGCACATCATACTTTTGTTATTCCGGTTCCCAAATTTTGTTGAAGTCTTCTATTATGTCGTTTGCTTGTGGGTGGTACAAGCTGTTTTTGTGGTGTTGCATCAAGAACACTTTTGTCATTAAGGCCATAATAGTGGTATTGATGAAGTGTGTACCTTGGTCAATGGTGAGACTTATGGGACATCCAAACTGAGTGTTGACATTTTCATAAATGAATTGAGTTGTTGTCTTTGCAGAGCAATCTCAGACTAGTGCTACTTCAACCCATCTTGTCAGGTAGTTTGTTGCGGTAATTATACAGTGGACTTTAGAGTGTTTTGCATGAGGATTAATAGGGCCCACAAAATTGATTGACCATTTCTCAAATGGTTGCAAGGCACAAACTAGTCAAAGTGGAAGTTCGTCTCGTCAAGAAGGATTATCCATTCATTGGAAAACATCACATTTTTCTGGCGTAATCCTATGCATCTTTGGACATCGTGGGCCACCATAACCTTGCTTGGAGAATCTTTCTTCCAGTGGCTTTCTCGCTAACATGGCCACCCACAAAACTGGCATGGCGTTCCCAGAAGACATCCTATCATTCATGATAGAGGAAACAACAACGAAATATCTCATTAGTGCCTAGTTTGTAGAGTTGTCCTTCAATCAACTGATATTTCACAGCTTGTACAACTAATTGGTGTTTCTGGGTCGTGGAATAATCATTGGATGCTTTCCCGATTGTGAGAAACAATGTGATTAATTCTAAATGATCTGGAGTAGCTTCTACAATGAACAAAGTTGCATCTAGTAGTTAATCATCAACAGGTCCTTTAGCTTCCCTTGTTTTTATTTGTGAGAAGTGATCAGGTCCATAGTTGTGTTTCCCCATTTGAATACTACTTCAAAAAAGAGTTCTTGAAATAAGAGTAACCATTTGTAGATACGACCTTCTAGGACAGGTTTGTTCACTAGGTATTTGAGAGCTGAATGATTTGTGAAAAACTTGGAGTGTCCTCCCAACAAGTAGTGGCATAATTGATGTAAGGTGTAAATCATTTCCAAGCCTACCCACTTTGTGGTTGTGTAGTTGCACTCAACCTGAGATAGTGTCCTGCTAGCGAAATACACCAGGTGATCAATTTCTCCTTCCCTTAGTTGAGTCAGCATAGCTCCAAGGGAAATACCTAATGCACCAACATATACATGCAACTCTTTTAGGGAGTCATGGAATGTCAAAATTAGAGTGTTGAGCATTTTGTCTTTCAATATTTCAAAGGCATTTTCACACTCTTCAGTTCATATAAAAGCTTTGGCTTTCTTCAACAATTGTTCTAACAGAGCAATGATAGAAGCATAATTGTAGATAAATCATTTGTAGTAGCTTGTATGTCCCAAGGTGGATCGCAACTGCTTTACATACACAGGTTCCGACAGATTCACAATGACAGTTATCTTTGCAACATCTACTAGGATTCCATAACAACAACAATGTGTCCCAATAAATTGCCAAAGGGAACGTAGAAAACGCATTTCCGCAAGTTCAAAGTTACCTGCATCTATTGGAAGTAATGTAGCATCACTTAAAGTAGTGCAACATAATGTCCCTCAAAATACACCATAATTTTTTTTTATAAGGGTCTCTGATTTATCGTAAAAACACATGATTATTCAAATTAACTTAAACACTTAGAAGTAGTTGGTAGATTTACTTGTTTGCATTCCGAATGTTCTATTTGTTCTTTCACCATCATTGTGTAGTTTGGAATGTCGTCTTTTAAGTGGACTTTTATATTTTGTTTCTTTGAATGGCCTGTATGTATAAAAATTGGTTCCTTTAATGTATCAACATTCCTCTTTACGCATAAGAATTATTAAGAACTATGACAGACTGTTCGTCTTATTATTGAATTTATAACCATCATAACAGGATCTAGATTCGATTCTTTTGACTTATTAAATGATATCATGATATTCATGGACTGTTTGAAATAGATGATCATATGCTTTTTATGTACTTGTCAGTCTTGTTTTGTTTACGTTGTATTCGTCTTATCGGATATCAACTTCTCTATTGGTGGACTTTTGGTTCATAGTTTGCCCGAGTTCTTACTTAGCTTCTCAAGCTAACATCATTATTCCATAACATGTTCTTACAGGTATTGGAGGATCCATGCTATCCTTAAAATCATAATTCCTATACTATACAATACCCTAAGTCTTTATGCAAAGTCATAATAACATATGTTCACATTATACATGAAGAAGACCAAGTCTAACGTTGGTCATGCCAAGTTTCATGCCTAGGGAATATATGTGACAACCCTTTGTATTAATCATTGAGACTTTATACAAGTTCATACTATGCAACGTATGGGACTTAGTGGTGGTAGGTCTTCATTTAATGTAGCCCATGTGATGGGTAGGCATTGAGGTGAATCGTGGTCTTCCACAGTGGAAAAGCATTAACACTTTGCACTGGAGGTTTGAGTTTTCCCATGGTTGTCTTCGGGAAGGTTCATTTCAACATAACAATTGTCGTGGGAGAGGGAATCCAAGGGCTTCCTCTCTGCTACGTTTTCTTGAAATGCTCTGCATACTACAAGAGACACGCTCTCAATCCCTTGTTTGTTTTCGTGGGTTTAATGAGAGGAAGCTTTGTGGACTCCTTAAGATCTCGCAGAGAAACTCATCTTCTCTTAGATATCGAGTTCCTATTGCTTTGGTTCTGTGCTATTACATTCTCTGTGTTTTTTTATAATGGATACTAACTCTTTTGTGTCATGGTGTTATGCATGCAAGACCTGGGTGTGGAGATTTCAATTTTATACTTGGCTATGGCTTCTTTGTCTCCGGTAAGCTCATGGATCCTTAATGGACCAATTTCCACTTGTGGAGTAAAGACTTCGAAAAGATATTTGTTCTTGCTTGTTGAGAAGAGGGGTTGGTTGTCGTTTGTTGGATTACTGTTCTGTTTTCCCATACTGGGTATTTCTATGCTTTCAAGGAGAAACAAGGGTTTAAGTGGGTCATGGTTTTATTCCATGATAGCAGGGTTTGTCCCATTCTTGCTTGTAAAACCTCCCTACGGGGACCCAACTGAATATTTCAAAGTTTAAATATATATATTTCCTATTTTGTTAATGGCCAACGTTTATGGTCTTATGTAATGCTCCTCTAAACCTTCAAGGCATTTTATAATGACAACTATGTTTTGGACATACTTCTATGTTGATTTTGTATGAGGCAGAGTTTTATGTACTTGCTCCTGTAGCTTGTGATTGTATGGGATTTTGTGTTGAACTCTGTTTTGGTTGAAAATCTTGAGTAAATCGAAGTTCCTTTATATAAATGCAATCATGGTTTTGCCCAGGGGGTGCTAACCTATTTCTTATTGAATGGTCATGTAACTTAATGAATGCTCTATTTCTTATGAGATGAGGAATGTCTCTTCTTATGAGCACATAAGATTAAATCTTGTGTATGCTTATGTGTGATAAACCTTAGTTTATTGATTTGATGACTGTAGGAGTCTTTTACTAATGGGATTCGATCCCATACATTTTTTTCTTGTAGATACTCTGTATGTTTTTGTTTGGAGTTCCATGTCTACGTTTTCCTTCTAGAGGCATTTAAACACTGGCAGTGAAGCCTTGGCTTCATGCACATGCTACGTGTGACAATATACTCACTTAAAGGGAATCAATCCTTGGTCATATCGTTTATAATAGCTAAGTGGTTGAGAAATATAAAGCTTTAACCGTGGTTCTGTTTGACCTGTGTTTAACTGTCTGTTTATAAAAGTGTGACCTTAGTTGACTTAGTCTTATAACACGATTACCTGTTTGGTGGTTATGGTAAGCATGGCTTACATAGCTGAGACTTCCACAAAGTCATTAGTTTCCAAACTTTGATGCAATGTATGTGGAAGATAATCGATCTCTTGACCAATGGCTTAAATCGTGTTAACTTGGTATGCATGTAAATATATAAATATATATTTATTTTATATTATTTGTTTTACAGTGTTTAACTCCGAGTAGTGGACAACTATGAAAGCGTGAGCTTGTGTGTTCCTCATGGGTAACGACCTAATCCTTGGCATGGAAACCGTTATGGTTTAATGTTTTGACTTTCTCATGGATATATGTTCACATATATAGATTTATCGTTTGGTTTGGTTAAATCATGGATAATATGGTTTGATTCGATTTCTATTTGGTATATATAATATGTTATGTTTTGTGTAATATTTTTGGTTATAATAAACTATGTTTTATGCACTATGTTTTTGTAATATATATAGTATACTTCCTAGGTTATAATTTCTATTTATTCATAGTTTATTTAATATATATAATCTATATATTTATATTAAATAACCTATATAGGGTTTAGGGACTTGGTCCCGGGATCCAAAATTGGGATCCTCTCCCTATTTAGGGTAAATGAGAGGTTTCTATCTAGGCTAGAAAGCCTATGATATATTTAGAATTACTCTTCTATTATCAATTGTTCATAATTATAACTTGAAATAAAAAGTAATAAATAACAATGAAGAAGCTACTAAGCAAGAATTAATAACCCAAGCGCCATGAACTAAAATAGTTCTGCCAATAAACAAAATCAAAATTTAAACAATTAGTACAGCCTATAGAAAATAAGACTTTATCGATCTTCGAGATGTATAAATAATCATAATTAAATTAACAAAATAGTCCTAACAATTAGTTTTCTCAATCAGATTTAAATGAATAGAAAAACAATCTAGATTCTATATTCAAATTGAAAACATGCGTAAACATAACTAATAAGCCCTTTCTTTACTTTCATTATGTATGGATAGAATTATCATATTCATGAACATAATTAAACATCACAACCTATATAATTTCTATCAATAGGAGGCTTGCATGAACAAATTTAAGAATAATCATATCAGATCCATACATGAAAACTCATAAAATAAATCTTGAATTATAATAACAACATAAAAATACTTATAAGTCCTTTCCGCTTTTCGAATGAATTGGGAACTGCCACATTCCACCCAACCGTAGACCTCGAACCGTTCCTGGTTCGTTCAACAGGTCACTCCCAAGACGAACCGAGCATGACAAGAAACTAGAAGGCCCAAGGTAATTTGCTATCTTTTTTACTAATAAGCAGAGTAGTCACAAGGTCCGTTTACCGGCCATTTGTGTTAATATTGTAAAGTAACTTTCCCTATGTTCCCACAGTCCACTTTCTTGGACACACCAAATATCACAATTTGGTAATGTGAGCGCTCAAAGATCCACAACTGAACCCTCGAGTGAACTTGGAATCACTTTCCCCTCGCAAGGTCCTCTCTCTGCTACTTGTAAGATTTTATGAGGAGAAGGCTTCTAAGATTTAGGTTTAAATCACTCGGTTTAGTTATTAGACACACTGACTATTTTGTTTTTATCTTTAATTAATAACTTAGTTTACTTTTAACTCTCACAGTTTATTTTATCTTTAATTAAATAAAATAGGATTTTTACTCATTCTAACATCTAGTTGAACTTAGTTATCAACTACTCAACCATTCTAATCTCTTGCATGCTAGGTCCCTCTTTTAGTGGCAGTCCCAGTCAGTTTAGAAAGAATAAAGTAGATAAGTAATAATTTAGTTTAGTAATAGTTAATGGATTACTGATGCTCCAGAGATCCTAGCTCAACATCAGTTAACCCCGTGAGTCTAAGTGCTCTAGAGCTTTACATGCTCAACACTCACTCAAAAACAGTGCTCAAGAGCTCACTACTCAATACTACTTAATCAATAGTCCTGGTGCTCCAGAGCTTATGATCAACACCAGTTAACTAGTACAAATAGTCTAGATGCTCCAGATTTCACTTGCTCAACATATTTAATAAAATAATATAAAAAATAATCTAGGTGCTTCAGAGCTCACTTGCTCAACACCTAATTAAAACAGTCTAGGTGCTCCAGAGCTCACTTGCTCAACACCTAACTTAAAATGAATTAACATTAAAAATAAATAGTATTTTCTTGGGATATTACATGCAACATGATCTTTAAGCAAGTTGTAAACTATCAAATCATCGAGGTAAACGTCCAAACATTTATGAAGAAATTGTTTGAAAGATTCAGTTACAATCCGTGAGAAAACAATAGGTGCATTCGTCAATCCAAACGACATGACATTGTAAGCAAATGAACCCCATTCTATCGTAAATGGTGTCTTCTTCTTATCTTCTTCCATAATTCTAACTTGGTGGTAACCTGAGAAACCTATGTGAAGGAGTATGCTTCATTTCTATCCACTTGATCTAAGAATTCATCGCTGAAGGGCATTGGGATTGGGTCATGGACACATTCAACATTCAGGTTGCGATAATCAACATGGACTCTAATATATTCAGTATCCTTCTTGATTTGGATTATTATGGTGTTGATCCATTCCGATTCATCCACTGGAAAAATCAGACCAGCACTCGACATTCAATCAATTTATTTTTTCACCTTTTATTTCACTCAGGGATTCAATTTGTATGGTTTATGCTTCACTGGTTTGGTGTCTAGTCTTAATGCAATATTCATCTTTCCCAAGTCCCCTTGCATTCCCTTGAGTTCTATAAAGTTCTGCAAAAACAAATCTTCATATTCCTTCAAGAGTGAGGTTATCTCAGATACTGTTTGTCTGTCCCAATAGTCTCTTATAGTCGTCATTTTCAGGTTATCTTCTATGCCAATTTTAACTTTCTGATGTTTCAGCGATTGCATATAGATGACCATAGTCTCTTTTGGTTTTGTATGTTGTACTTCCCAGGATCCCTCAGATTATTGGAAGGTTAAATGCTATAAGTGTTCTAAATCATCAGATCTGAATTTTCCTATTCTACCTTTGCAAAACAAAGATGTGATTTCTTTTCCAGGATCATGAAGGTCATATATAGCACTTCTTGGTGTGTAGGATAGATATATGAGCTTCCTACATTTTGCAACTAGTTAGTGAAATTACTCCTCGAATTAATATTAGTGCTTCAGTTATCGAATCACTGGTTGCAAAAAATGAAAATTCTTGGCAAAACCTGGTGCATATCTTCTTCCAACACCTTGTTTGGTATCAATCCTTAGGGATAGGTCCAAACTTGTGGAAGAACTAATGGACTCAAAGTTCTGGTTGCAATCCATCCATCTGCCACTAATGATCGTATTGATCAATGTGAGCATAGGAATTTGTTGGGCCCATGTAAATTTGTTATATTTTGAGCATTAATTCAACATACTCTAGGATCTTTATTGAGAGAATAACATGTACAACATATCAAGCATGTATCAAGCATATCAAGCAATCACATAAGACAATGGACACATAGAGTTTCACTGGGGAAAACCATAAAGGTGAAAAACCCCACAACTTCCTCAGAGATAGAAAGAGCAATGATACAACCAAAGTACAAGAGATAGTCTTCTCCTAGCAGCTGATCCTCCTCCTCACATGTGCGCCACTTTTCGAGTGATAGAAGAGTGAGTAATGAGATGATCAAATAGAGATCTCCCGATCTCTATTTATACTTGTCCTGTCCTGCACAATAAACGAGTGGGGCCGACTTGTCTAACTTAGCCTAATAACCCATGGTTACATTAATCCGGGCCGACCCCTTACTAGGTGGTCTAATAACCCATCAGCAAGTTACAACACTTGCGACACTTATCAATACAAATGACGACACTTCCGTATAGAGGAATAATACATCTCTATAGGAGTACAATAAAATACATAGATGAAATACATTCCGAAGTTATATACATCAACACTCCCTCTTAACTAGGAAGGTATTTCTCGACACAAATATGCTAGCACAAGTCTTCTTCTCTGGATCATCATCACTGGATCATCGTCATCGAATCATCATCACTGCTGCTATCTCAATCAATCTCCAATCTACTCGTCATAGGAAGTTCTACAGAGCCAGTCCTTTTTCATACTGGATGTAGGCCCACCACCTGTAGGTCTTCATCATCATTGGCCATACTGTGGAATCCTTAGGACTGATTACGTGCGCTAAGCCAAAACCTCGAAAGAGCATCCCAGGACTGATTACGAGCATACTGCTCAACTTATCGGATCTCCCAGGATCTTTTACATGTAACTGCACAACCTATCCACGACCACGGAATATCATCCTGATACTCATGATCATACTGATCATGTCATCTCAGCGAGCAAGCCATCAAGTAGGTACACCTCAGGACTGATTACACTGCCTCTGTAAAACCTGCAAGATCTCCCAGGACTGATTACACTGCCTCTACAAAACCTGCAAGAGCATCTTAGGACTGATCATATGCCTCTGCAAAACCTGTGTACCATACTGTCACATCATCGTCTTCAGATCATCGTCATCGTCCACGAAGCACAACCCAGATGCACACACACAACACTTACACTCACCAGCATGGGAGGAATAACCTACTACCATATGTGAAAGGCTCACAGCACTTACATCAACGACCATGGGAGGATGAACCTACCACCATGTCGGAACGGCTCAGCAATTACATCAACGACCATGGGAGGACAAACCTACCACCATGTCGGAAAAGCTCGGCAATTACATCAACGACCATGGGAGGACAAACCTACCACCATGTCGAAAAATCCCACTCAGCCCTTACAACTCACCATGGGAGGGAGAACCTACCACCATGTGAGAATGGCCCAGCCCTTACATCTGCACCATAGGAGGACGAACCTACCACTATGTGAGAATGTCCCAGCCCTTACATCTACACCATAGGAGGACGAACCTACCACTATGTGAGAATGGCTCGTGTGCATCCATGTCTCTGGACTCATCACTTCCTCTTGGAAGGTATCTCGATTTGAAGTACACCAAGTCTCCCTCTGAAGTATTCAAACTTCACTCTGGAAAGCGGCTTGGTCAACACATCGGCTATCTGCTCGTCCATCGCAACATACAGGAGCTTCACTGCTCCTCTCTGCACCATATCTCTGATATAGTGATACTTGATCTCAATGTGCTTCGACTTGTCATGGAACACTGGGTTCTCCGACAACTTCACACAACTATGGTTGTCGCAATATATACAAGTAGCACTCAGCTGGATATCAAACAAATCAGATAGTAGTTTCCTAAGCCATACTGCCTCACAACTAGCCGAACAAGCTGCGACATACTCTGATTCGGCTGTACTCAGTGTCACACAGGACTGCTTCCTGCTAAACCAAGAGATCATACCGGATCCCATACTGAAGCAGCACCCCGAAGTGCTCTTCTGATCAATGGCACTGCCTGCCCAATCCGAATCAACATAACCCTCCAGGTTAAACTTTTGATTCACCTCATACTTGAGCCCATAGTCAACTGTACCCTCCAGGTACCTCAGAATATGCTTTGCAGCTATCAGGTGAACATGTCTCGGATCTGTCAAGTACTGGCTCAAGGTGTTCATCGCAAAGCAGATATTTGGTCTCGTATTCGTCAAGTACATCAAGGACCTAATCATCTGACGATACATTGTAGCATCAACCAGCTCAGATGAAGCATCACATAGAAGCTTCAGGTTTGATGCCATAGGTGTGGCCATGGCCTTGCAGTCCATCATTCCGAACCTCTTCAGGATCTCTACTGCATACTTTCCTTGTCCAAGGAAGATTCCATCTGCACTCTGCCACACCTCCATACTAAGAAAATAGTGCATCATGCCCAAGTCCTTCATCTCGAACTCGGCAGCAAGCTTCCTCTTCGAATCGACAATCAATCTATCCTCACTTGTTACAAACAGGTCATCCACATACAATAGTAGTATCACTGGATTGCCTTCCTCAACCTTGTAGTAAAGGTTGGAATCTGCTTTACTCTTGGTAAAGCCCAAATTGGATAGGAAGCCATCTATCCTGCCATACCAGGTCCTGGGTTCCTGTTTCAAACCATACAGGGCTTTCTTCAGTTTGCACACATGTGTCTCAAACCCGAGTGGCTGCTCCACATACACTTCCTCTTCAACTACACCATTCAAGAAAGCTGTCTTGACATCCATCTGGTGTACCTTCCATTTCATCACTGCAGCCAGAGCAAGTACTGATCTAATGGAAGTGTATCCGGCCACAGGAGAAAAAGTCTCTTCATAGTTTATCCCTTTTTCTGGGAGAAGCCATGAGCTACAAATCTCGCTTTGTATTTCTCTATGCTTCCATCTACAACATGCTTGATCTTTGGAAGTCACAACATGATTCCCATCTGGTCTTGGGACCACATCCCAAAAATATTTCTTCATGATCGAAGGATCATGGTATTCTTCCATTACTTCATCTCGGATCTTGGGAACTTCAATATCTTTAATAGATAGCTTTGTTGCTGGAACAAATGTTGTAGTCCTTCTTTTGTAGGTGATGGTATACGATCTTTCCTACAAGACAAGTTAAATTGCAAGATTAGAAACATCTTATATATTTCAGAACAAATTCTCACTCATAAAGACATATGTCATACAATCATGCAATTATCTTAGCCAACGCTTCAATACAACATTTATCCATATTCCGTAACTTTCTAGATGCCTTCCATCTCTACCAGAACATTGTTAAGAGTGTGCACAACTCTCAACATGTCGGCAAAGAGGTTTCATTCTAGATAAGTAGCAATGGAATGTTGTACAGTACCATAGGCCACTTACCAATTACTTGCATATTAGCAGTATCTTGTTCATCAATGCAATTATTCTAATATGAATAATACACAACCTAAGTCTAGGAACATAAGCATATACATCATGGAATAACATTATTTAAACAAACATAATATACAAGAAATGACAATTCAAATACTTATATTTGTTTGTTTGTTGGGTGGACTCCCTCTGAATCTTTGCTTCCTTGCAGGAGCTGCTAGAGTCCTATTCTGAAGTAACTTCTTCTACTCTTTTCTGTTGTGAATTATAAGGAGTGGTGAACTCCCTCTTAATCCCTGAATCACTGCATAGCACTTGAAGTCTGCTAAAGTGAATTCTCCACCATTGTTGGATCTAAAGGTCTTGAACTTCTTTTCAGTGTGGTTTTCTATCAAGGCCTTGAATTCCTTGAATTTGTTGAATACTTCATCTTTGTTCTTCAAGAAATAAATCCCAAGTCTTCCTAGAGAAATCATCAATGAAAGAACCATAGTAAACATACCCACTCAGAGAACTTGATGACATCGGACCGCATACATCAGAGTGGATGATTTCCAAGATTCTTTTTGCCTTGCTTTCACTGCTTGGAAATGTCTTCTTTGTGTTCTTTCCCTTTGCACAACCTTTGCAAATGCCTTCATGCTTTGTCTGGATTTCAGGAAGACCTTCTACAACTTTTCTTGCAATAGGTAATGCCCTATAGTGCATGTGTGCAAGCCTTCTATGCCAAAGTTCACTTGGCTCTACTGAATCAGGGACCATGGCTTGTTCTAGTTGGCCCTTCAATTTGTATAATCCTCCCTCTTGCTCTCCAATCACCACTGCATCATCAATAGTCTTACCCTTTGGCCACATTAGGACTTGGCCATCTACAAATGCAACCCTCATGTCTTTTGCATCCAATGCAGATATGGAGAGTAGATTCTTCTTGAGACCTGGAACATATAGTACATCTTTCATCTTCATAGACTTTCCAGAGTCTAGTTTATAAGAGGCTTCACCACTCCTTTTTATTGGATATTGGTAGTCATCCCCAAGTTTCACCTTGTGGGGTGATTCATGTTCAGACAGGTTCATAAAGGATTCCTTGAATCCTGTCATGTGTTTAGAAGCCCCACTATCTATAAGCCAATCATTACTTCCGTGAGTAATGGTTCCTGTGAGAGCAGAGATCAAAACATATTCTTCATCACTTGAAGAATCTTCACTATCTTCTGTATCCCTCTTCCTGGGAGGTTCATCATCCTCTGCAACATGAGCATGGTGTCTTCTTTTGAAGTTCTTCTTCTTGTGAGAACCATCTTTCTTATTTCTGGGACAATCTCTGGAATAGTGCCCCTTCTCATCACATGTATAGCAACGAACATAGGACATGTTCCTTCGAGGTTTGGGACTACCTCTTTGATTTTGATGGTGATGTATTTCTTTCTTGCCATGATGGTGAGCCTTCTTGTCACCATGTCCTTTGGAGTGTGCTGTGAGAGCTTGGTATTCATTCCCCATCTTCTCTTCTCGAGCTATAATTCGAGCTTCTTCCTGTGAGCATTCTTCCCACAGTCTACTGAAAGTGATAAGTTTCTTCCTAGCACAAATTCCTTGGATGAAGGAATCCCATGACCTAGGAAGCCCATTAAGAGTGGTCATTACCACTTCTCCATTTTCTATATCTTCTCCCACAGCTTCAAGTTGTTCTTTTATTTGGGATACCCTTGAGAAATAAGACTGCATAGTCTCCGCATTCTGGATCTTGACATTCTTCAATTGATTCCTCAAGGTCATCTTCCGATTTATGTTCTTCCCTTCAAATAACTTGGTCAGGGAATCAAACATCTCGTTTGGTGTCTTTAGGGAAGACACATGGGGTATGAGATGATCTTTGATAGAATCAACAATGATCCTCTTTGCCTTGAACAAGTTCTTCTTGTGAAGAGCCTTAGCCTCTTCTTCTTTTGGGACAGGGACCACTTCACTTATATAAGTGTCCAACTCATTTTCTTCCAGAATTAACCCAATCCTATACTTCCATACTCGGAAGTTATCATCCCCTTCAAGCTTATCCTCAAGATTGGTGTGGTGAGACATCTTTAAAGAGTACTTCAAATGGAAATAGAAAAGTATTAGATCTTACCACTTGTCTTGCTGAAAACTGGATCTGGTCCTGGATTAGGGTTTGTCAGAGAAACCCTAAAAATTCAAACTTTGAATTTTAGACTTCTGAAAGGATAGAAAGATGCGCCTTGATGAGCTGATTATCCTGGTATACTCAGAATTTGAAAACTGCAAAGTTTCACCCTTCAGAAATGCTTTTCAATCTCCCGGATTCACTGGGGAGGACCCTGAATTAGGGTTTGAGCTTCCCAGAGATTTACCCAACCAAAAATCTTGATCCAAAGCTATAAACTTCGATTTTTCCAAGGAGCTTCCAGCTATGTCTTCAAATTTCAGAAATTCCTATTTTTTGTGGAAACCCTAATTTTTAGGGCCAAAACTGAAAGTGCTCAGAATTCAATTCTTATTGGACAGAAAGATTCACCTTGCTGAGGAGAGTCAATCTATCATACTGCTTTTCCAAAATCTGTGGAGAGAAACCCAATAAACAAGAAACCCTAGTTTCCGCCACTGCACAATGTCTTCTTCTCAGGTTAGCTCTGATACCATGTTAGATTTTGAGCATTAATTCAGCATACTTTAGGATCTTTACTGAGAGAATAACATGTACATCATATCAATCATATCAAGCATGTATCAAGCATATCAAGAAATTACATAAGACAATGGACACACAGAGTTTCACTGGGGAAAACCATAAAGGTGAAAAACCCCACAACTTCCTCAGAGATAGAAAGAGCAATGATACAACCAAAGTACAACCAAAGTACAAGAGATAGTCTTCTCCTAGCAGCTGATCCCCTCCTCACATGTGCGCCACTTTCCGAGTGATAGAAGAGTGAGTAATGAGATGATCAAATAGAGATCTCCTGATCTCTATTTATACTTGTCCTGTCCTTCCCAATAAACGAGTGGGGCCGACTTGTCTAACTTAGCCTAATAACCCATGGTTACATTAATCCGGGCCGACCCCTTACTAGGTGGTCTAATAACCCATCAGCAAGTTACAACACTTGCGACACTTGTCAATACAAATGACGACACTTCCGTATAGAGGAATAATACATATCTATAGGAGTACAATAAAATACATAGATGAAATACATTCTGAAGTTATATACATCAAAAAAATTTCTACCACTCCGTTAGCATGCTTGGAAGGCTTAAAACTGATCATTAATCCTAGTTGGGTGGTACTCCAATCTGGGAGATCATCTTTGTGTGTTTCCTACCATCTTGTAGGAGTTCTTCTCAGTGTTGTATCCAAGAAGTCCATCCGATATTCTTCCGCAATGCAGGAATCCATTTTTTTAAGGAGTCCATCTAAGCCATTGATGCCATCGTATACCAGAGGGTATTGCACTTCTATTCCAATCCATTGAATTGATTTTATCATTGTGCAATGTCAATAGGAGAGTTCGTGTCATATGTTTTGTCAAATATCTGATGCTTCGTCATAATCACTACCAAAGGAATTAATACGTCTCCACCTTATAGAGGCTTTTGTTGTTGGTTTCACATAATCTTCCTTTTTTCTGTTGTCAATGTGTAAATGTTATCCATAACATCTCTTTCCATGTTCTCATTGACTGTCTTAGTGTATCATATTCCCTAGAGTGAGTTCAAAGGTTGCATAACCTTCATACCATCATCTTTGAAGGTCATTGTTATGTTCTTCAAATCGATCACTCCATTGTTCTCATAGGCCTATTTCATGCCCAACAATGCTGGATAGGGATTAGTCCTGCCCATGATCTCAATTACTTTGAAATCAGTGAAGGTTATTACACCTGCTAAATCTACTTCAACATTATCCATCCAGCTAATCGAGAAAATGCGATGTTGGTTCACCATTCTTAACTGAATAGGGGAGTAGACAAGGGAGGGACAACCCATTGCTTCCCAGGATTTCTTTGAAAGTATATTCACATCAAACCCCATATCTAGGATCACGTTCTTGATATCATATCCATGGACTTGTGCATCTAGCTAGAATTCTCACCTGGTCCTATTTCTTATTTGCTTCTGCACAAATTGAGTTGTTCTTTTTAGGAGCGGGGCATTGATTTCTTCATCAGCTTCCGCAGCACCATGTTTTTCATAAAGTGTTTTGCACAACTTATAGGTGGCGGTTTCATCCACCAAAATATATTTTAGCAAGGTAAACCATAAATTGATAGAATCTCTTGCCTTTCTAGAGTTTGTATCCCTTCCACAACTTCTCAACGTGTCATCCCTTCTGTTATGTTGGGATGGTCCTGCCTCATCCCTTGCTAGTGGAGTTGGAATTCGCTTAAACATGTCAACAACATCACGATAGATTTATTTTTGGTGGACTGGGTCATCCTTTGTCGTTCTCAGGACTGCTTTTCTTATTACTAGAGAAATCGTCCTGTGTTGATCTTCTTCTATTCTCGCCCCTCCCCGGGTAATAGCAAAACTTGCTACGCTGCGATATTCTCATGGTTCATAATTGATAAGATTAGTTGGTCATCTTACACGATCTTCGCATTTGGAAATAAGCTCCATAAATTCTTCAACAGTGTGGGTGTCGATACGGCAATAGGTGCACTATGGTCTCTTAGGTAAAGTATAGTCTCGTATGAGGTGTCCAGCTCACTGCAATTGTAGCATCATCTCGGTTCGGTGCGACCTCATCCTCATCCGACTCTAAATCCCCTTCTGTGTCCTCTGCCACTTCCTCTTTCTAGCTGTTGGTATGCTACTCGGTATATGGAGCGGTCTAATATTTCTGTCAACGCATCCAAAGCTCTACATTTATCGATACTATGTATAATGGATCCAAAAAATTCACAGTATATTGTATTTGGAACTTAGGAATACTTTTGTAGAATTGGGAAAAGTCACGGTGGATGGCTGAATGCTTTACAGATCTCACAGTAATTTTTTGGAGAAGAGATTAGCGGATCCAAATATGTTGGCCGACTTGCTGAATGAAAAGGGTTTATGGTGGTGACTTGTGCAACAGTCGCATTTGGTCCACCATTAAATGGTCCTTCTGGTGGGGTTACTCCTACCCTCATTCTGGGACATTCCAATACATGATTTCCTTCCGTCATACATCTCGTGCACGATACTTGTGGTTGACTTGGTTTCAATACAATCAAATCCTGGAGTCTTTCAGTCAGAACCACAAGTTGGATTTGTACTTGCGATAAATTCCTAGTAGAAGAAGAAGCTCCAATCGTGGTAGCGGTCGAATATATGGCCATTGCTTCAATATTCATAGCCTGTTCCAGGGCACTTTGAGGTGAGCTCACAACCTGCTGTGATAGGGGAATTCTAATTAAGGCTAATAACCCTTAGATAAACCATTCCTTATGGTGAGCATCATGTATAGGGAATGAGAGTTTAGCTAATACATCCCTGAAGCGTTACGGATAATCCGAAGCAAATTTTCCTTGCATATGTCAAATTTCCCTTAGTTCTGCAATTCCTTGCTACTCCGACTTGGGTTGAGAAACTTCATCTAAGAACAATTGTTTTATATCTGCTAGAGTAAGGGCTGGTGCATTTGGGTCTTGTCGCTTAATCAACTTCATATACCATTGTAAGGCTCTTCTGCGTAACATGGTCTGAAATTCAATCCGTTTAGGTGCCATCGGGGTCCCTCTAGAGCTCCATATAGCTTCGCAAAGGAACCAATGTTGTTTCACATCAACTTCTCCTCCTCTTCCCCAAAATTTTGCATATTTCACAGGTGGTCCTTCTCATATTCCGGCTATTGTGACATCCAAAGACCCTATCAACACAAATCATTGAGGTCCTGGTTGAGTTATATATTACTGTTATCCTGTTGAGTACTGTTACTACTTCCACCACTAGCGAACTATTTTGCAAACTATCCATACTACTGATCATTTGAATGAACCATGGCAATTGTAAATCAGGGTGTTGAGAGTGTGTTACTAAATTATGTGATGGTGGCTTGGGGGTGGTCGAAAGTGTGCTACTGTTGTTACTTTCGGTATCCGCTTCCACGAAAATGGAAGGTTCACTTTCTGGCGTGTTGTTGTCTTATGTGGGTCTTGACAACTTTGATTGTTCTGTAACCTCGTTCAGGGTTGGTTTGGGTGATGGACCAGGAAATCCGTTACTTGGTAACTGAATCTTATAGTCCCACTTGTCACCAATTCCTTCTCCCTAACTTCCTCTTACTGGGTTGTCTTGTACCTCTACTCCTCTTCCTATCAGCCATGAACCAACCAATTCCTCTCTCTACTTCATCTGGTGTAGCTCACTTTCCCTTTCCCCATTCCTTTCTCCATTCCAAAAATCTGCTTCTAGTCACTCACTAATCTTCTTTGCCTTTCTCATATGCAGTTTCTACCACTATTCACATATTGACGATCTTGATGCTACTCGATCAACCCTGGCGTCATTGCTAGATCCTCCCTCCATTTCACATAGTTTCTACCTTCCGCAATGTAAAAATATTACCTCGACCATTACCCTGTGGCACAAGGGTTTTACTCCTCCATCCTAATCCAATTCAATGACAAAATTCCGAATTCAACCATCTAGGTCTTCATCCATAATGGAACTTATTTTAGTAATCTGCCTCTTGTTCCCCTTTTGATCCGTTCTTCAACTTTGGATACCGATTGATTATTTTCTATTACAAACTATACAATATAACTGGTGAGAGTATTTTATACCCATAAATTGACTTCTCTAGTTAGTGGAAAATCTATACGGTTCAATTCTATCAGTCCCCTTCGATTTGACTAGATAAGACTCCTCTACCAATTGTGATATTCAGGAGCTTCCGCAAGCCTTTGTAGGAACTCAATTAGTGCTATAGGGAATTAATCCCACAATACCTCATATTAATCCTGTGATGGTCCTATGTAGAGGATTTATTGTCTGAGTCTTGTTGTCACCCACCCTTGTAGTTTGGATTCCTATGTTATGAAGTCCTCAAATTTCTTATCCCACCAATCTTGGATCTGGCTCGTCAACACATGTGTCTCCATGTAGTTAACGATGTCCTATTAGAAACTAGGTCATGGAAACAAAACCATTTGTTGGCACCAAAATAGAGATCAAGTTATTACATAGGGGCCAACAAAGGGTACCGGTGTAGTCTAGTGTGCTGGCATTTTCAACCCCCCGAAAGAGAAGGTCTCACTCGAAGCACAACCGAGACTTGTGTAGAATGAGGAGGGTTAACTATATGGATAAATCAACGAGGGTTCATGTCTGTCATATATCAACATGACTTTTATTCATCTTATTGCAACACATTTCCCTCAAGCACATTTAAGCATATGTCAAATATAGATACAAAATAGACATTAAATAATAAACATAACACAAGACATTCCATATACAAAAAATTTAAGGGTGCAAGTGTTTTTCATTTGTATTACTGATAAACTCTTCTTGCATTACATATTTGTGGCTCTGCAACCTCAATTTATCATCTGTGGAATGATCCATCAAGACATTACATACAACACAAAACCCATAGCTTGATTGCATTACCCAAAACCCAGAATAAACAAAAGGCTCAGATCTGTTGCTATCTTTTGGTGGCCTTTCTGTCGATATGACCTTCATCTCTTCAATACTTTTTGACGCTCTCTTTCTACTTGCCTTGTGCTTCTTTGAATAGCCATGTAAGTGAACCCAAAGCAGTTGCGGCTATTGGATTCTTCCACAATTATAGGCCTTTCCAAAAATGAAGGAGTCAATAGACTACTACGCGAATGGGAATTTTCCTTGAACAAATGATGGTCTGCACTTCCCCAGTGATCTAGAAACCTTCGGGCCGACACTGGGGGGTGATGAAGCATGCTCTGATGTACCTAGTTTGATGAAATTTGACATGGCCAGCAATGGAAGAAAATCTGACAAAGACAGACTTTTGAGTCATAAAAGCACCCCAGATATTCAAAAAATTGAAAGAGAAAAGAGGAGGCAGCGGCATGAAGAGCTGCGGGAGTAGGCAATTGCGCTTCGGAGGACGCAAGGATCAAATGTCGCGACAGACGCAGAAGGGAATCTGCCAGAGTCAAGCCGAGCCCGCGATGATCGGGGTGTCGAAGAAGACCTATCGCCGATGGATGAAGACTTGTGGATAGAGCATGGTAGAGCTCTCTAAGTTCAGATACCTGAAATGGTAACACCTCCGTCTCCATTTCATTTAACACAAAGCGTTCGGGTGCAAGAAATTATCGAGGAAAATCCCAGTCTCCATGCTGGTCAGTCGGTAATTTGGAGTCATCGAAGCATAGAAGGCGATGATATTAATAGACTATTGATTCATTGGCTGGAGGAAGGAAATTGGGTGTCTTTTCAACCTGAATTTTCAAATAGAAGCTTTCATCTAGTGTACTAAGAGCATGAGGAAGCGCCCCCCCTGCCAATACCAAATTTGAGCGACTCGTCAAGTACGTCAGAAAGCCCGAGATTCAGTGAAATCCCGTTTGAGCAGAACTTTAACTGGATTTCAACAGAAGTGGTACAAGAAGGCAGACCTACCGATACAGACGAAGTTATAGTCACTGATTCTGAAGATAGAGAACCAAGTCCAGAGAGACAGCTAATTCAAATTGACAAAGCACCAAGTTCTGATTGTGGAAATAACCCACCCACACCACCATCAAATTCTCAAAATAATACACTAGCAGACATGGCACACTCAACAACACACCTTCCGTTCTATGAAGGTGATGAAGAACCGAGAAGACACTGGTTTGTGTGCGAAGCAATATGGACAGCCAATCAAATCACCAGCGAAGAAAGACAGGTTGCGCAGTTTGTTGGTTCATTAAGAAAAAGAGCACTGACATGGTACATGGGATACATAGCAAAGTCACCAAATGCAACAAAGGCACAAATCAAACAAAGATTTTTGGCCTTTTTCATGATTGAAGATGCGAAATACCTGGCGGTAGAAAGACTGAAGACGACAGTCCAAAAGCCGACAGAAACTATCAAGGAGTATGACAAGAGGTTTAAAGACCTCCTGAGCAAATTAGACTATGAAATCGAAGAAAAACTATTAATCAAAAGGTTTATTGTTGGTCTAATAAATAAAATCAGAATACATGTCCGTTGACAAAGTGTTAATACTTATGCAGAGGCACTAAGAGTAGCACTAGAAATCAAAATGGATGATGAATATCCTCTAGTATCCATGGATAGACATGTCGACGAACGCCTTGAAAGTATGGAGCAGGCTATCCGAAATATGACGCTA
The DNA here is from genome assembly GCA_027924585.1 of Larix kaempferi. Classification (NCBI taxonomy): domain Eukaryota; kingdom Viridiplantae; phylum Streptophyta; class Pinopsida; order Pinales; family Pinaceae; genus Larix; species Larix kaempferi. Next base: position 1,122,116 of record BSBM01000098.1, on the reverse strand, counting down.
AAAGGACCAGAATTATGGTGTACAACTTGTCGAACTTCAGGACATACCAAAGATTCTTGTCGAATTGAGGATCGACGACAAGAAGTGAAACTCATTCAATCTAGATGTTTTTGCGATCTGTGCAAAAAGTATGATTCACATACCACAAATGATTGTCCATACAATCTGAAAAACAAGAAGGCAAGATGGTGTCAAATTTGTGAAGTGAATACACATACAATTGAAGACTGTCATATGAACCTGAAAAATTGGCAAAATTACCACGCAGTGTACCAAACAAACTCTATCGAGCAGAATCACGACATAAATACAACAAACGACAGATTAGAGAGAAATAATGGAAGAAATAACCGGTACAATCAAAACAGAAACGACAAATACCCAAGGTATAATGACCATCGGTATGATTGGCGATATGACAACTACAATAGCCGCGGAGGATACCAGAGTCGTGGTCGTGGCGGTGGAGGTCGTGGTATGCGACCTAATCGACCTGGTGCGTGTTTCACATGTCTGAGTGAGGATCATCGGCATGCAGAATTCCCTTATAAGGAAAGAACTGATCTTAAATTTTGTACAAAGTGTGGGGTAGGCGATCACTATTTAGAGGATTGCCCTACCATGATTGAGAAAATAAATAATAAAAAGAATGTTCATGTTTTATCTTGTATTTCAAAAAATGATGTGCTTCGTACAAAAAACTTGCAAATTGTAACTAGGTAAGGCACTCACATTGGTCAAGATAAGCCACAGATAAGTAGAATTGTCGATAAAGAGGATTATCCAAATCCTATAAAACAAAAATCTGTGTACAAAGATGCATCCGACATATTTCATGACTTAGCAGCACACGAATACGTTGAAGAAAACCGACAGGAAATTATCAATGAATTACTTAGATTAATACCAAAAGAGGAAGCTGTAGGAAAAATGATTAACCTGTTGCATAAATTAAAATATAAACATGTCAAGCGAAGACAAACTAAAAACATTTGCCGACTAAAGCAAAAAGAGAAAAACGATGCTGATCCATTAGTCAACCTCGACATAAATGGATATCATGTACGACAAGTCGTACTAGATTTTGGATCCCAAGTGAATATCATGACTCGTGATACCTGGGACCAACTTGGTCGACTACAATTGCAGGAATCATGAATCTATCTAAAGCTCGCAGATCAAGGATTAATTGAGCCGATTGGAGTATGGAAAGGAGTCGAAACTTCCATCAAAGGCATCTCGACAATAGTAGATTTCGAGATCATCACTCCCAAGGATGATGCGAGCTCTTTCCCCGCCTTGGTTGGACGACCTTGGGGACGAAAGATGAAGGCCTCAATTTCCTGAGACAAAATTCGTATCAAGTTGAAAGGCAACGGGCAGAAGGTTATCGTACCGATCTTCCCATCTCAGGGAGAACCATGGTCGGAACCTATAGACATCGATAATGGTGTTCGACAGCTTTACCGGATAGACAATAATGAAGATCGCATTGAGCCAAATACCCAAGGAGAACTTCACCTCGGAGATCCTGTCTCGTTCGGATACAATTCCGATGCAGAACTCTGTGACTGGAAAATAGAGAACTATGACTTACATGCGAAAGAATGCTAGACCGTGGAATCCATCTCAAAGAAGCAAATAAAGAAATGTTTCTCAGTATCTTACACACCGAAGATATTCAAACGAAAAATGCGAGCATATCCAACACTTGTTCTAGACAAAAATGCACAATCAGGTAATTCGACATTAAGATATAAAGAACGTGATTCACCTGTTGTACATGTCGAACATGTATCAAAACATGTCAGAGAATAAGGCTGACTACAAATTTTGGTAGAGACATTCACTGGACAAGCTGTGAGATGGTGGGACACCCATCAGTCGAAACTCCAAAACTGGAATACTGCATCAACATTTTTCATAGAAAGGTTTGGAGGAAGAAAATTGACAACTCAGGCCGACATCTCTCTGTTTACATAAGGACAAAATCCTGAAACCCACATCGACTGCTGCGAAAGAGAATGGAGAAAATTGGGCTATAAAGATGAAAGAGCATGGCCTCACCTATTCCCCATAACACTTGATGATCTACCTAACAAATGGTACAAGATGGAAGAAGCGAGAGGAGAAACTTTCTTCTGGAAAGACTTAAAAGAAAATTTCATCAAGGATTTCCAGTTTTCTCCACAGGATGAGAAGTTGGCCGAAGCAAGTAAAAGTATCAAAGAATTTCTGCAGCCAATAGAAACTTTAACACTTGCAGACAAGCAGAAAATTATGCAACCACCTACTACCTGCTATAACATAAAGTCGACAGAAAGCCAGGATTCGACAAGACTAAGCCTAGAAACGGAGATATCAGTCGGAAAAAGTTTTCAATGGAGAAAGGATCATCCCGACGTGTCGAAGCCCGTAAAAACAATCTTTAGCACCAAGATTGTTGAAAAAGACGAACCCGAAAGGTTGTCAGAAAAAGACTTTCCATCAACTTTCACACAAATCAAAGAAGGTGAAAGATAGATAAGTGACAGTCGTGCACCAGAATGGATGGACGTGAAGATTAAAACAAAGGAAGTAGATATTTCAAATGACGACAAACTGAAAATGGCAAAGATTGGCGATTACTGGAGTGAGGAGAAGACAATAGAAATCTCTAGTATTCTCAAAGAATTTCAAGACGTATTTGCTTGAGATTATAGAGACTTGAAAGGACTTGTGCAGGAAATGGGCGAGATGAAAATTGATATTAAACCTAATGCCAGACCTGTAAAGAAAAGACCCTACAAGCTTGCTCATAAATATAAGGATATTGTTAAAAAGGAGATCGATAGCATGCTTGCAGCAGGAATCATATATCCTATCGACCAGTCGAAATGGGAAAGCTTGATGGTTGTTTATCCAAAGAAACAAGATCCGACACGACTGAGAATCTGTGTCGACTTTCGCGAGCTGAACAAGGTAACACTCACAGATCCCTTTCCAACTCCTTTTGCATATGAAATTATTAGTGAAGTTGCAGGGCATGAGTGCTACTCTTTCATGGATGGATTCTCGGGGTACAACCAAGTACCTATTGCAAAGGAAGATAAAAAAAGACAACATTCGTGTGCGAATTCGGGTCATTCACGTACAAAGTTATGCCTTTCGGTTTGAAGAACGCACCTACGGTCTTCTCAAGATTTGTCGTCAAATCATTTCAAGAATATATCTACAAAACCATGGCTGTATACTTTGATGATTGGACAATATATACAATGCTAAAAGATCATTGCAAATGGCTTCGACTGATGTTGGAACGATGTCGACAAATACAATTGTCACTAAATATTAAAAAGTGCGCATTTTTGCGACACCCATTGACATATTACTAGGCCATGTAGTTTGCAAAGAAGGAATCAAGGTCGATTATGCGAAGATCAAAATTATCCTCGACTTGAAGCCTCCAGTTAATCCGAAACAATTGCGGATCCTGTTGGGTCATACCAGATATTACAGGAAATTTATCAGACATTATTCCGATATGACTTATCCTCTCAAAGAATTTCTAAAAGATGATCGAGATTATAGGTGGATGGAGGAATGCGACATCTCATTTAACACATTAAAAAGGAAAATGGTTGAAGCACCCATCCTCCAATTTCCGGATTGGTCGAGGAAATTTCATGTACATATTGACGCATCTGGAATAGCAGTTGGCGCCATTCTAACACAACCAGGAGAAGATGGCATGGATTACCCTAATGCATTCAGCAGTCGGAAATTGAATAAAGCTGAAAGAAATTATTCCACGACTGAAAGGGAAGCATTAGGTATGGTATTTGCACTGCAGAAATACCGTCATTATTTATTGGATAACCCCTTCGTATTTTATACAGATCACCAAGCTTTAAAATACTTAGTCAATAAGCCATTGCATCATGGGAGGTTATGCCATTGGCTATTACTATTTTAAGAATTTGAATTTGAAGTAATCATTCGACTTGGAAAATCTAATGTTGTACCGAACCACCTATCGAGAGCTGACACAGGAGAAGAACCGACAGCAATTGAAGATGACTTACCGGACGCACACTTGTTTCGTATTGAAGCAGTCCCTTCAGAACTTGCGGAAATTGCACAATTTCTCGAGGATGGGCAAGCTCCTGAAGGAATGACTGAGAAAAAGAGGAAGATCTTAGCAATGAAAGCAACCCCCTACACTCTGATCAATGGATTCCTCTATAAACTTGGCTTGGATGATATATTACGCTGATGTGCACTTGACCATGAACGACAGGATATACTTGTAGAAGCCCATGCTGGATCGGCGGGAGGACATTATCATGTAGACATAACAACTAGAAAAATCCTACAAGCTGGACTTTGGTGGCCGACAGTTCATAAGGACTGTCGAGAATTTGTATCTAAGTGTGATAGATGTCAGCGTATGGGCCGACCACTCCCAAGAACATAAATGCCACTGGTTCCAATTAACCCTAGCCTAACACTCAAAATTTGGGCTATCGATTTTATTGGACCATTTCCAGTAGTGGGGAGAAGGACAGTTGCTCGATATATTATCACTACTATCGAATATGTTACCAAGTGGGCAGAAGCAGAACCGGTCGAAACATGTTCAAGCGAGTTACCGCTAAGTTTATTTATGAAAACATCATAACACGCTTTGGATACCCCATAACATTGATAAGTGACCAAGGTATGCATTTTGTATGTAAAATCATTGAAGAACTGACTAAATAATTTGCAGTTGATCATAGAATAAGCACAACATACCATCCTCAGTCGAATGGCCCCGTAGAATCGTTCAACAAAACACTTACAAAAGGACTGACGAAAAGATGCAACATAGAGAAAGACGACTGGGATGACAAAGTACTTGCTGTTCTCCGGGCATATAGAACAACATACAAAAGAACGACAGGTCAGACACCATTTTCACATATGAAATTGGGGTTCGAATATGAAATTAATCAACTTTTTATTGTGCATCAAGGTTTATGCATCGATATATTTTGCAGAAGTTTAGTTTTAGTGATAACATAATTAAATTTATACAATCATAATGATTGGAAGGAATTTTTTTGTTGACGCTACTATCCTCTTGGAGGACAAGGGTAGAAAAAATGATAATTGGTGGGGATATGAACCTCACACTAAACAAAGGGGACATCTAGGGCTCCTATGCTCATCATGACAAGTTGGCATATTTCTTCCTTTACGAGTTTGAGTCAACCCGATGGGTTAATATTGTGGCCCTAGATTTGAGGTCTACTTGGACAAGCAACCGAACTAGGGACGTTGTTGTCTCCAAAAGATTAAATAGGTTTCTAGTTCACATGCCCTTCTAGAAAACTTGTCTTCTTATCAGTATTGGGTGCATTTCTGGAGATGCTCAAACCACTTTCCCATCCTCCTAGAGCTGGGCCTTGGAGGGGAGAAGCCCAGGGCACCCTTCAAATACAACCCAAATTGGTTTAAAGAGCCATAATTATATGATTTGGTGAAGTCTAATTGGAGACATTTTGATATACAATTAGGGAACTCATTGATCACTCAGTTTGAAAATCACTTTGGTTGGTCAAAGAGAAGACGATCCCTTGGGTGGGTGCCACATTTAGGGCAAGTGATCATCGATTGGAGGAAGCTGAACATAACTTGGAACTCCTTTATAGGGAGAACCCTAATGTATTATTTAGTGAAGAGTCTATAGCCCAAATAAATCTCTTAGAATATCAAAAATGCAGACTACTATTAGATAAGGAGAAAGAGTGGAGGATTAAGCATCGGGCAGTTTGGCTAGGATTTAGGGACCAAAATGTCAGTAAAAATATATGATAGTATTTATGACATTAAATTATCGATCGGGATTCGTAGAATTAGGGAAAGCATAGTATGTGCAGGATTAGGGCCTAAGCTAGCCTAATCTAGCCTAATCTAATGTCGACAAATACACAAAGCAATCAAAACTAGCCCAATCATCTTGGGAGGAAACCCATTATACGATGACCATATCTACCGAGTTAGGTCATTAATTCCTCTGTTGGTGATTGAAACTACTAAAAATGAAATGCAAGAGCTTCAAGATAAAATTAAATCAATATCAAAGAAAGATTTCCCTACTTACTTAAAACATAAAAGAGCAATTCAATTTAAATCCATACTATAGCTAATAAACTAGTTTATTCACTTAAACCAAATCCAAACACAAAATACACAAGAAATTCCAAACCAATACCAAATTGTAAATGACTCAAATCTATGGGATTACTAAATCAGACCTCTGACAACTTTGCTAACTGAAGGTTGTTGATATCGAACAAGTTCTACCTGTGTATTGAAAACAAAGTCCTTCAATCAATAAAGATGTGGTATTGATTCTTTTGTTAAACAAGAAACTATTAGTCCCAAACTTGTTCTTTTCATTCAAATAATTTAATTCCGTTCAAGAATGAATCAAGACGTATTGTTTTAGTGAGAACATTATTAATCATCTAGCCATTTGATTTAAATCATTTCCGAAGCATTTTCTTCAAGTGAAGATCAACTCATGCATAAAAGCAAGGTATTCAAAACCCTTGATCAAACCAAATGTAAATTTAAAATTGAAAACATGGTACTAGAGCATAGCCACTTCTTCAAACAAGTTTGAATCAATCTAAACTTCAATCCCGTGAAATGTTAAAACAACTCTCTATTCAAATCAATTCAATGCCAAATCTTCTTTGATAACCAAATTACCCAAAGAAATCATGCTTAACCAATGTGGAACCTTGAGATTATGCCAATATCATTCCTTGTTAAGTTTGAAATATGTATCTCTTTCAAAGATCAAGATTGTATTTATGTTTGTCGTCCTCTTGAATATAGATATGGGTAAAATCCAATCTCTGGAATAACACTTAAAGTTTTTCAAGAACAAATAAAATTATGAAATTCATCACATCAGCAAATAAAATGAGAAATTTAACTGAATGATTTGTGAGAGCAATCGATTGATTGTGTTTACTCTTGTGATCATAAAGGTTTGATGTTCAATTCTAATGACTAAACATGTTTTGACAATTCTCAAAACAAAATAGGAACCAAATGTGCTCAACCTAAACAAAGAATCAATGTTATCGCTGGAAATAATCGTTGGCTCAAGTTCATAAAGGACATAGCAAATACATGGAACAAAAAGATGCAAAACATAATTAGAATGGCAACGAATTATCCATGAGAGAAATAACAAATGAATTATAGGGAAATAAACAAGTTTATACACATATGAAGAATCAATCTTTGAGTGTTTATCATTCTAAGTTCGTAAAATGGAAATCAGACCTACAATTAAACAAAAAAATTAAAGAAACAAATGAAAACTACAATAATCCAAATTCTAATCTAGTAAACAAATGAAAGCATAGCAATGATTACCCACACTGAGGGGCCCTTCCCAGGTGGCCAACGCTGCTAGAAGAAGTTCATATGAAGCTAGGAAGATACACCAAGATTCAACAAAACGCAGCTCTTCATTCCATAAGAAACGCAGTTACAAAATGATACTCAGCTCTTCAATACAATAACTCTAATTATAAAATAACAAATGATGATTGATAGCTACCATTCTTAGCCCCATGGGGCTCTATTTATACATGAAAAACCATGGAGAAATGGATAAGATCAATCCCCCAAACTCAGAAATTCATTCCACAAACTCAGAAAACGACCAACTCAGAAAACGTAGATTTAGCAACAATTGGAAAAATGCCCCTCCCATATCTCTCTAGTGGTTGCGAATTTTGTGAAACGATTTATGGGTTTTGTAGCTGGCTTGGTTATCTCGAAACCCATTAGACAGTTTGGCAAGATCTGCTCCCACGTGTACACAAATTGAGACGCAATATGGAAGTTCAGAAATATTCACTGCTAAAAATCAGGGTTTGACATTTTTAGAGATCTTCAATTTTCTTGGAATCCGTGCATCCAAATCCAAACCAGTTTATATGGGAGGTATATGAACTCATTATCTAAACATCCATGTGTCCAAATTGATTGAGGAGAACCGAAAGTATGAGAATAAATGATATTCCTTGTAAGTGCTAGAACGAGTGTCGTATCAAGTGCTAGAACAACATGAAGTGATTTCTGAAACACAACATTTCACCATTAGTAACAAGATTACTGAAAATCAATTCTAAGTATTAAAATACTAGAACTAACTAAAATATATAGTGTTTTCCTTCTCCTAAACAATAATTCCTTGAAAAACTTTAATGATCTCATCTTAGAACAAAATGAGTACCATCTAATATAAAAGCCAAATTTTATAATCAATTTTTCCATATATTTGACTTTCCAATGATATGGAAGATGGAAAATTTGGGAGCCATCACAAAACACATTTTTTTTTCATAAATATGCCAACTTCAGGAAAAGTCAGAACACTATTTGGGAGCTGCTTGATTGGGATAGCAATAAGGTTAGTGGTTTCCAAGGGTTGGTAGAACTTGAGGTTTCTCATTTTTTTGAACTTTTGAGTGAACCTACCAGGGCTAATATTGGAGAAATTGTGAAGGTAATTTCTTTTTTCCTTGTGTGGTTGAGGTAGAGAAAAGTGGGGGTCTTTATTGAGCTCTTTCTTGGGAGGAATTGCTTATAGTCTTAAAATAATTTCAGAAAGATAGAAGCTTGGGTCCTAATGGGTGGCCAATGGATTTCTATGTGGATTTTTTTGAGCTTCTAGGTGATGATCTTCACAAGGCTATTGAAGATGTAGGATTGTCTAGTAGCATTCCACGGAACATGGATTCCACTACTATTACTTTAATTCAAAAATTAGATTGTCCAGAGAATTTTGATGGCTTTAGGCCCATTTCGTTATGCAACCGTGTGTATAAAATTATGTCGAACATCATAGCTATGAGATTAAAACCTATGTTGTCCCATTACATTTACTTAGGGCAACTTGTGTTTTTAGAGGGGAGGTTGGTCCATGAAGCGATAAGATTTGCTCCAAATGGGCTACACTCCATTAAAAACTCACATTTTCCATCCATTATCATTAAGATATACCTAGCTAAGCCCTATGATAGTGTCTCATCATTGTATCCTAGACTTATGCTTTTTCATCTTGATTTCTCACTCCCCTTTGTACAATGGATTATTGGCCATGTGACCTCTACCTCCTTTTTAGTCCCGACCAATGGGTCAACCTCTCCTTTTTTAAGCCCTCCGGAGGTCTTAAATCGGGTTTTCCTTCCCCCCCATACCTTTTTCTTTTGGTGGATGCAGATCTAAGTGAGACTATTCATGAAGCCTGAAGATTGTGACAACTTCAGGGTGTCCAAGTGGGGGAATGGGAGACCCTCACTAACCTCCTATTTGTTGATGGTATATTGATGTTATGTTTTGGAAATCTGGTGGAAGCTCAAAAATTTTCTCGCATCTTTGATCTCTATAGCATTGTTACTATGATGGTCATCATTTTGAACAAGTATGCTATGCACTCTTATGGCTTGTTTGACTATCCAAGTATAGGGATGGAGGGGATATTTACTTTTTAGTAATTCTTTTTGGATGAGGGTTCAGGTATCTTGATTTCATCTTAAAACCCAATAATTAGGGCAGGAGGATTGGCGGTGTTTATTGTCCAAGATCGAACACAAAATTGCATTCTGGTGTAAGAGACGACCCTCCATATGTGGGAGGCTTATCCTAATAAAATCAATGCTTGAAACAATCCCCATTTTTAGGTATATCCTTTCCCACATCCCCAAGGGGATCTTGGAAAAGATTAGGAAATGTTGTTTCAATTATCTTTGGAAGGGTAGTAGCAATGGAAATTAATTGCATGCCCTAAGAAGTTAGGAGGACAGGGTAGGAAGGATATCCATCTCTTCAGGAACTCCCTGGATGTAGAATCCCCTTGGTATTTGATTACTAAAGATAGTTTGTGGAGAGGGATTATTATACAAAAGTACGTTTATCCTAATACTTTACTTGATTAGATCCGACTAGAGCAGAAGGATGTACACAATGCTTCTAACCAAAGGAAATCCTTGTCTTTAGCCTTTCCAATGATTGACAACTATTTGGATTGGCAAGTGGGCAATGGAGCCCAGTTCAGGATTGGTACTGATTCCATTGCAAACTATGGGATGGATTTTTTCCTTCCAGAAGATGACATTACAAATATTTAGGAAAGGGGGAGATTCACTCTAAACAAGATTGCTTCATGATCACTACAAGAAAAAAGGCCTACGATGATGGTCATGCTTGTGACAGACCTTAAAGGGTCATCACCAATGTCACATATGATGACGGGAGGTAAAAAATCGTCACTCTAATTGTCTGTAGAGACATTCCTTTAAGGCGTGTCACCAAATATCTTTCCAGTGACACATTTTGTGAGGGTTGTTAAAGGATCGATGCCAATTCTCTCTTTGGTGACACCTCTAGTGACAGTCCTTTAGTGTCCCTCACTTATACCCATTGGTGAGGGTCATGCTTGTGATGAGACTTAAAGGGTCATCACCAATGACACATATGATGATGGACCTTAAAAATTCACCATTGTTACCAAATGTTTTACTGCTGCTTTATAACCAGTCCACATATCATCAACATCATGCCATGAAGATAATCAATTTATGTTATTTAGGAGATAAGTATCGTTGGTTCGAACATCATCACAAGTATAGATCCCTTCAAACAAAATTACATGTTGTTTGCATATGCTAGAGGCTTCAGGACATACCTCATGACTTATGAAAGTAACAACCAACTTGATTTATGCCCAGATTGCAATCTTTAAGTGCCATCAACACTGCTGTTATTGATCTCTCAATAGTGGATATCAGATTAAAATGATGTACGCCCAGGCATGATAGAAGCTCGTTTATTTAAATATACTAGATCTATATCCGTATAAAAAGTGATTTGGATAATTTATTTGAAGAATTCTTAACTGGATTAGTTCATACACAATATTAACGGATGTAAAGGTATTTTACAGAGGAAATTCACAACGTGCTTCAACATATAGGAATTAATGAAGGTGGATTTAACAGATGGAAGTCTAGATACATTCAAGAAGTGACTATAAGTGAAACATTTCTTGAATATAGGTGAATTCTGAACGTACTGAAGCTTCAAGATGAATAATTTCAGTAATTCTTACAAAGTTGTAAAGCAAAAACACAAGGAATGAAAATAATGCAGCCATACTTTACATGCACGATACAAATAGGAAATTCCTCACAATTTGAATCAAAGATAAAATATTTAAAAGATGTAACAGAGGCATACATTTATGAATCTCTGGTGAATCTTTTATCTCCATAACATCATGAAAATCAACGACATCATAATGGAATGAATACTGCATCAGATTTCTATTAATCTCATGGATATTTACACAGAAAATAGAGTGGAATAACAATGGACTCACTGAAGAGAGGAAGAAACATCTCTATGAAACATGGTCATGTCTTTAATCTCTTACAAAATCAAACTTACATGGATAAAACTGTCTCTCTACTTTACAAAACTTAGGCAGAGAAACTCTCTACTAAAATTAATAGCCCTTTACAATGATTACAATTCTCTTTATATAGAGTTTGTAAGTAACCAAATTTGGTTTATTACACTAACATAAAAGTAAATATAAGTCAATTGAATTTTTACAAAAGATTTTTACATTTCTCTTTCCCTGCATCTAATGTTTGAACTTGACACTTTAACTTCTTTTGCTGGAAGCTTTCATTTTACACCTCATATAGACATTTGGTTGTCTTGATGGATGTCCTATGAGTCCCAATAGAGGGATGCCAACCTGATTCATCTGGTGCATCATCTGGATATTAACTAGACCTGTAGGTGGCATACATGAGATGGGAGGAGGATGATTTGAAAATTCACTTGGTACCTGAGCTGATGATTGTGCTGTTGATTTCTCATACTGTACACTTGAAGACTGCCATGATGATTGTCTTGGAGGTTGTGCAGTTGCTGCTTTGGGTGGAAACACATGTTTATGGTATTGGATCACCATTTTACATTCCTTCCCCAAAGGATGCTTGCAGGATCTCATATATTCTAAGGAAATATTAGCATTAGTATATCTCTCATATGAGATTGGACCCAGTCTCTTGGAAGTATTTTTCAGTCCCACCCATATCTAATTTTTTTTTTTATTCTTTCAACTGCCTGATGTCCGTCAATCTCTCCCTCCAATGGATCTGGAGGAAACTCATCTTTCTTATGATTAAGATGTTATTTGTAAGTTTCTTTGGGATAAGCATATCCATTGCCATCCCATGGGGAAGGCATTCCTAAATTCAACACATCATTGAACATGGATTTGAAGGAACTTATCTCATAAGTGAGTTCTTAAACATTATCCCTCATTCTAAAAGCATATGTCTGCTTCATGATCATTGATATTTATATTTTAATGATATCAATCCTATTAGTAATTCCCTTTTCAGCCAATTGTCTCTTTGTTCTGCTGTTCAAGTAATATATGACCTCTCTAGCTTCTTTCGGCACGCCTCCCAATTGTTTTTCAATTGATTTTATTTATGTATTGGCCCCAATAGCCAAATCCAACTCATCCTGAATGACTTCAAAATAATCCCACTTTCGCATGAACCATTATTCAATTTTTTCCCAAATAGATTATGCCATTCTTCTCCATAATTTTTCTCCTTGAACATTGATTTGGAGAGAAGTTATTTCACTCTTTAGGTCTCCCACTTCTCTTTCTAGTTCTATAATGTCATCCTCTTTCTTACTTCGATTTCCAACTCAAGGATTCTATTATCCTTTGTTTCCAACTCCCTTTGGGTTTCATCAAGCTTACCTATTAAGTCACTGTCCTCCTCAATGGGTTGAGGGCTTGACCTCAAATTTTCCCGTTCTTCTTTCGTTGCATCTATGTCAATGGTTCCTGAAATATCAACTTGTGCCTCACCTGTAGTGTTTGCTGCTTCAAGATGGCTTTCCACTGCCTCTGCTGCACCAAATGCTCCTATTATGCCTGAAGTAGGATGAATCTCTCTTGGGGCTATAGGAATTGGCATTAAGGGATGAAATTCTGCTTGAATTGCTGGAGTTGCAATTGTGGTATTCTGCTCAGTAGAAATTTTAGTTTTTGCCATTTTCAAGTTTGCAATTTGACAATGTAGATCATCAATTTTCCTTCTTCTATCTTCAGATAGCTGCTGGAACTCTAACATTTTGGAATAAATTGCTTATTTTTCCTCTTGTACCTACTTCATCTCTCCTGTCTGCACTGGGTTAGTTGTGGCCATTTTCTGCTTCTTCTTAAGTGTGGCTATTTCATTGTCTTTTTTACCCATGAGTGATTTGATCTGAGATCCATCAGAGAGATATGCTGCTAATGCTACCAATTTTGATTCCAGTGAGTTAATGGTAATTTGTTTGGCCCTTGTAGTCCATTTCTCCATTTTATAAATCTTTTCAAACTTCTCAAGGGCCAACCTCAATTTTCTTTCTTCCTTCTCCGATTTTACAATTTCGGTACACATCGTATCACTAGTTTGTTTGTAAAAGTCCATTTTATCAAGTTTGTTGAACTCTTTGAAGTTCACAATATGTTCCTTTTCTCTCCAGTCTCTCAGCTTGATTTATTCAGGCACTTTAGGTTCCAGGATAGAAAACCTTAGTGTGTCATGCTGGTGGTCAACCTTTGATATCAGTCTTCTTCCTGCAGTTGGGATATCCTGCCTGAGTTCTTTCACCATCTTTATTCCTTTCTCTCTTATATTCCTGTAACCAGTCTGTAAATCTGTCCTCACAGGGAGTGGTTTTGCTGTTGAAGAGCCCTGTATCTTTTGAGGGATGGTAAATTCAACATAATGATAGCTCACATATTGTACTGGAGGATTCCTTGGAAAATTTGTTTTTTTGTTTTTCTTTCTGTAAGATCAGTGATTTCCCTGGGGATTTCAACCAATTCTGAACCTACTTCCATTAAGGATTGTTCATCATCTTCTGCTGTTATTTTGTCCTTTTTAGGGTCTGGGCCTTGCTGGTCCTCATCAATATCCATTTCTTGGGCTTCCTCCGCTGCCCTTTTTTTCCCAATTAATTGCTATTGTCTCTCCTCTTCTTCAAAACTCTTCATGGATTCTTGAACCTCCTCCCAAAGTTCTTTGTTTTCTATTTTCTCCTAGAGAGGTTTAGGTGGGAATACATATGCTTAATTCTTGTTTTCCAGCCTCTGCTTAGATATAATTTGGTGAGGGTCATATGCATCTCTTTTTGCTTTCTAGAGATTGAGCTGGCTAAGATATTCCCCTACATACTGAGGGGCATTTAACCCTCTTATAATAAGAGGTCCCACCTCTTGTGGCAATAGAAATGACCTATGTTGTCTAAAATGTCAGAAGTGTAACTCATCTGCGGCCATATTTTGTCTAAAAAAATCCATTGCAAATAACCTAGTTGTCAAGAAAGTAGGTAACTTGTATGGCTCTTCTTCAAATCCATATACTCTGATAATAGTATGATCCTCATATAAAAACCAATCTCCCACCTGAATTTCTGAAGTAAACAATAGGTGCTTCTTATTATCTAGTAGCATTCTGGGGGTGAGCTACCATGGATTAAACTGTAAGCCACACTCATTACCTTATATGTGAATTTAGAAAAAATTGAGTTGTCTGCTCTCCTTAATACTAGGTCAGTCCATTCATAAACTAGGTTCTGAATACCTTGATCATCTATGGATTTTAGACCCAAATGCTTGAAATTCTAAAAGTTTTCATAGAAGAAAAGGAAAAAGAGGTATGAAGGGAACCTAAAATACTCAATTGCAGGAAATTCCTCCAATTGCTCATGAATTTTGTCAGCTAGATAGGTGCAAAGGTCAAAATAAGGCGGATTCTACCAGGCTCTATGGTTAATTTAAACAAAACTCCCAAGATAACCTCATATACAAATTTATCATCTTTTAGGCTAACAATAGTGCAAATTGTTGATATTGCTTTCCTGGAGTTCTCAGGAAAAACGATTGTAGCATAAGGAGGTCAAATTGTTGGTATTTCCATTCCAGGTTCTAAATGATTAGACAAGAATTGATGATGTTCAAAGGGACTGAATCCGTTAAAGGCAGTGGCCAGGGAATTTTCATTGAAATTGTATGGGGCTAAGGATTCTGGTATACAGAACATGTTTCTCATAGCTTCTGGGGTAATGAAACACATGTTTCTGGACATATTAGTGGATAAAATTACCCTTTTTGAGGGGGAGTAATGCTTTGAACACCAGGTGATGAATTAAGGGAAACCTATTGATCCAGGGCACACTGAATGAGCAAAAGTGGCAGATCAATACCCAGAAGCCACTTGAAGGATGAGTCGGACTGGATGGTACTGACTTGGACATATATGGTTCGTGCAATGTCAACTTGGTACGCGGATTGTCGGGGGAGCATGCTTCTTGGAGATAAAAGGATAAAAATATTAAACTAGGTTAAAAACCCTGTTACCTCTTGGGAAATGGTGTACTTTACACATTAGAATATGAGGTGGAAAACAAATCAACGGTAATGGGGCCATGATACAGGTGGTAGATCAATAAGGGGTAGTATAATGGTGGGACCATGACATGTGGCATATGCGAATCTGAGGTGAGCTGGCGAGTGGAAGTAATGGGACCCATATGACAGGTGGTAAGCAAGAATAGGGGGTGATATGTCATAAAATCTGAGCTGTAAAGTGTTTTTTTACAAATGTTGGGCGGATACCACGTCTGGTTTCCAAGAGTGGTAATGCACCGATGTTTGGTGGTTTAGGAATATTGCCTTCAAGGAGGAGCAACCAGTCACTAGGGGGCACGTGTCCTCGATGGTTTTGAGGACAACGCATCCCGAGGCCGTTTTCTGGGGGGTGCATCTTATCAATGCGCTTTTGATCTGGTCCGTCGATCTCGCTGAAGATCTGATGGACTTGCACAGATGCTCCTTTACCTTATCTCCCTTGCACTTTATGGGCACGCTTGATCTTTGGGCCGTCAATCTCGATCGAGATCCAACGGTTGGCCGCCCTTTACATCTTAGCTTCTATTCTTTGGCCCATGGTCTTTAGCTATTGGTTCTTTTAACCTCCACTGCTCCTTTTCGAGCTATTTAACTCCCAAGAGCTAAAACCAAATCATAGGTGACCTGCAAGACAACTTCACATGATATTTTTCATGCCAAAAAATTCAGGTACTAACAAGACCTCAGAGGATAGGAACATACAATGCCCTTTAGATCTTCACTTTCGCTCAGATTAATTATACATGTGATATAACCAAAGCCACTACACTTCATAACATCAGTTGTCTCTCATACTTGATCTCACATCCTCGCCCAAAGGTCTCACACAATCTCCTTTCCCAAAACCAACACCATCTCACTAAAGATATCACCAATGTATTACATCAAAACACACCTTCACATTCACAAAACATAGACAAATGCACAAGGAACTCACAAACATGATACACATTGGAAACTAACCCAGATCAACACCAAAACACATTTTTGCCATCTGAGAGCCTAACAAATCATATTCACTCTTCATAGCATCAATTGCCTTTTATTTTTGAGTCTGCACCCTCACACAAACATATCACATGATTTATTTTCTCAAACCAAGACCCACACTTCATTTTAAGTCGTTTGAATTCACATACACACACACACACACATGTAATTCCTCTTTCACATTTTGAGCCGACTTGTTTGATTTTTCATTGGTTCTAGTTTTAAGGCCGACCTTTACTCAATATACTTAAATGATCAAACTTGTATGTGCTGCCTTTACATAGTGCCATCAATCTGGCTAAGAGTATAGCAAAATATCTCAATCATGCTCTCGATTGTGCATCCTCTCAACCATGCTCTCAATTGTGCATACTAGATGTGCATATTATCCACAACCATTGTACATCATCACTTTGAATCCCCATTTGTTGTTTGAATGCTTTTAAGACCACTTAATATCTCAGCATAGAGGTTGATAGTTCCTTTATTTGTTGCTTGTCTTAGCATTGATTATCATTGTTATCACTCATAAATTTCTTTCAGTTGTATCAAAGAATTCCCAAGGTAACCACAAACCAGTCATTAGGATTGAAATCTAGCCCTTTCAATCCAAAAGGGGTTGCCTTTATGAATCTACCATCCTAAGGACACTTGACAGTAGTTCATGTACTTAAACAATGGCTAGATCATTGGTATTGCGAACGAGGTTTTCAAATTTTTTTGGTTGAATAAGTGATGATAACATTGGGCATGGAGTCAACTATGAGTTTCTTTCAAGCTGCTTAGAGGCTGGTGGTTGAAAATATCATTAACAGAGGAAAGATAGGTATGAATTTTGTATACAGAGCTGATTATCGAATGTGGCAGTGGAAAAAGAAAGACAATTTATTAATAGAGAGATTAACCATAAATGAATTCCGTATCAACTTTAGAAAGAAAACATTGAGAATATTTGAATGTATGAATCAGAGCATGTAACATGAATTCCAACTCATATAATTAATTCAAACATGAAGAAATATGGAAAAATGGAAGGGTACAGGAAACACATTAACATGAGAAGATTTACAGACTGCAAAAATGGAAACACATGAATATCTACATCAAGAAAAATCCAGTACTTCTACTCTCAACAACTTTTATTCATAAAAAAGGGTTTACAACATACAATAGCGTTCTATTTCTCAGGTTTTCAACCTTGATTACGTAGTGCTTCAGTAGAACATTTATTGAATGAGTAGTGCCAAGTGTCGATAAGGTGAATCCTACATGGATGGATGAAGAGAATATTTCATTTTCCCATATTTTCAATGGTATTCCATTGGTCATGAGTGGGAATTGGATAATCTACCATCACCTTAATTAGAACTTCTAACTCTACATAATTTGTAAAAGACATAGGAGGCAAATTTGATTTGGTTATTTGAAATCAATCAAATATTTCGAAGTCATCAGTTAACTTCTCAATGATGATTTTTCTAGCTAACCCTTGGGTTAAGTCTTCAAACTTAGAGTGATCCATGCGAACTTGAACTAACATGTTGTGATATTGTTCTCGAGGGATTAGATTTTAATTTTCATCCCAAATGGGAGGTAGACCCTTTTCAAATAGTCCTTTGAACAAACCTTTAAAATTCTTAACTTGTTTGATCATCTTCTTTGCTTTAGCCTACACATTTTTCACATGATGATGCTTACATATCATTTTTCTGGCCGAAAGAATGATATTGGTCATGTCCTTTATCTACAAAGCCTAAACATCTTCCCAAGTTAATGTACTTAGAAAATGTGTTGCATTATGAGCTATCTCCAAAGGTCTATTTTATAGAGTTTCATTCATGACCTTGCATCTTTGTAAAGTTGTGTTTTCTATGGAATCTTTATCATTGATGCAATTTAAATAGGCCCTGAATTTAGTGATTTTAGATGATAATGAATCCCAGAGAATATGCTTGGATCATTGTAAAGGCATTTTACCTGTCAGTTTGGCTTTGAGATCACTATTCTTCTTTTGCAGCTGCTTTTGTTCACTCTGGATTTTATTCTTCTCCTGTAGTTTTTGAGTTACTTCCTCTTTTAGCTTTTGATTTTCTTCTTTTAACCCCTTTATTTCTTCATCCTTCAAACTGATTTGTGACATAGCTTTATTTAATTCTTCTGTACAAGTCTCATTTACTTGTTTCTCACTTTCTATTGCAGGCTCAATAAATGGATCATCAATTTTCTGTTTTTTCACTAATCAATTGTGAACCCAAAGCTGCTACCTGTGATAGCAATTCTGCCTTTTCCTTGTCCCAATTTTGTTTTTATTCTTGTAGTTTCAAAATTTTGCCTTTACAATCCATCATCTCTCGGTAAATTGAGTCTTTTTCTTGTTGTAAGGCTGTTAACTCTGAAGATTGCACATGCTGAGTGTTAAGAACCTTTAGTTTCTTCTTCAATGTCTAAATTGTACCCTCTTTTTCATGTAACGGCTTCTTAGTAGGCTCTACATTTCCTGGTCCTGTCCCAAGGGTTATAATGTCCGCTTACAACTTCTTAATCTGGATTTGAATTGCTTTATTCTCCGATTTCTCTTATATTAACTGCCCTTCTAACTTTTCAATCATTGATTGTAACTTTGAAATTTTCAAAGTTGATTGCAAAAGACTAGAGTACATGACTTCACCTGTTTTCCTATGAAATTGGATCATATCATGGACATTTATTTGATTCAATCCAACTTCCATCTCAGATACCTTTTCATCACTCACTACTACAATCCTTAGAATATTTTTCTTTGGGTATTTAGCTGCAAATAATGAGATTTTTTCTTCTGTTAATTATCTGACTTGTGGAAATAATCTCTTAGTCTCCTCATTGAATTGTTTCTTTTTCTCTACATATTGAGAAACTAGATCATTTCTTGATTTGTGTTGTGAACTGGTGCTAGCATATGAGACACTTGAAAATGAATATTGTTGTAATTGAACTGCTGATTTCTGAGACAAGTTACTTTCTCCTGAAATAGTGGAATTCTGCTCTTTTAAAGCAATCATGTACTTCTGCTAATCTAACTTGATTCTCTTGCTGGAAACCTCTTCATCTATATCCATACTGCTAAATTCTGAGTGAGTCCTTTTATTAATAAAGTCAACCTTGGGAGGAGTTTGGATTACTAGAGCAAGAGTATTTATTTGTCCTACATCAACCTGTGTTACTATTATTTGACCCTGCTCTGTACTAATCTCCCCAATTTGTTGTTGGTTATGATCAAAACTCAATAAATTTTCCATTTTGTCCAATCCTTCTACCACTTGATACTCAAAAGTGCTACTTCTATTCCATTGCTTCCTCTGTGATATAATCCGACGGGGATCTCAATTAGTCTTCTCTCCAGTATGAAAATTCATGGCCTGTAACATTTTCTCAATTATAGGGAGGGTTGCCTTGATTTTTATGAAAAAAGGCTCAATCTTGAAAGGAAACTTGAGATTGGATAAATTTTTAAAACCAAAGATATGTTCTTCTTCTGAGCTTAATCTCTGTCTAATAAATTCCACGGTAAAAATTATTGGGGTGATAAATGCTGGTAGAAGATATGGAGTTCTAGTAAATCCATAAACCCTGATTATAGTATTATCTTGATATAAAAATCAATATCCTGTACTGCTTTCAGGAGCCAACTACAACATAGTTTTCATGTCTTCTAGTACCCTGGGAAAACCAGTGTTGAAAATGATCTTGTAGATTTATGACATAATGGTGTTCATGACGGCAAACATACTAATTTGTTTTGGGGGATCTAGAGAAACAAGATGTCCATGAACTTCAACTCTGCTTCATTTGAGTATGTAAACATGTTTAATAGGTATGACTGGTATATGAAATGATTCTTAGTGTGTAAATTCACTAGCTGGGCATGAATTACCTCAACTATGAATTCATCAAAATTAAAACAAGGGTCTTGACTTGACTTTGGTTGACTGATATTCATGAAAAAACCTAACATTACCTCAGTGATAAACTCATAATTTTAATCACCTAAAACTTGACTTAGAAGAGATAGGACCAACTGCACATCCTCTTTGAAAATGCTGACATTAAATGGAAAAGGTAAACCTTCAATTGACTAACCAGACCTTAAAATTTTGGACAAATTTTGTTCTTTTTCTTTAGTAGCACAATCTTTGAAAACCCTAATTAAATCCTCTTCCACAAATGATTCAGGATTATTGGGATATGAATCTGGTAACCCTGCATCTGCTCTAACAGTCTGTGCATTGACTAAGCATATAATTTTAGCCCCATTTGCATTCATGACAATGATCTTTGAGTGATATTAATTTGTTGCACACCAGCCGATGAATTCCTGGAAATCGAGGGTTTGTTCAAGACTAAAATAATCAAGGAAAGAACCAAAGACGTTAAATACGTCGATTCCCTAAGACTTAAGTTCGTTTCACGTTTTTTTGGACCGAGACACAGTATTGATGGACAAAACAGGATAAAAAATATCCCTTTCCCTCTCCACTATGAGTTCTTCCTTTTCATCCATCTTTCTGCAAAGCAAAATTGTTTCTTGAATTTCTTCCATGGTTGCAAAATCACAAGCTTGCATATTTCTTTGGAATACCTGTGATAGAGAGAGACGTATGTACTTCAAATTTTCCTTGTAGGGGAAACAAAAAACTAGTGCGTTGTCGCCGTCGTGCAGGTTCCGTTTTCAAAATAATAAAATAATATTTTTTAAATTTCCAAAACTCTTGGGATATTTGTGTGAAAGAGCCTTAGCTCTTCATTATACCGGTTTCACATTTTACTTCTTGATAGAATCTATATTGAAGACGTTCTGCTGGGTTTTCTTTCCCATGAGGGTTTCCTAGGATAAAATCTTGTGTATGTTGTGCTTGTCTATCTTTCAGTGATCCTATTGATTATGTTTATTGTGATATAGTAGAAATTGTTTAAAGATCTAACATAACTACTATTCAAGTGCAAATTCTAACATGGTATCAGATCCATACTGAAAGAATTCATTGTACAATTGAAACTGACGAAAGTTGAAAACTAGGGCTTCCCGCTTCGGGCACTTCCATCCACAGATCAGCTTGAAAAGGAGTTCAAATCAATTTGCACTAGGAGGGAGCCCCTTCCTATGGAGGTATATTCCAGATATGAGAATATTCAATTTTGACCTAATCACTACTGCTCGGGAAAACTAGGACATCAGATTTTTGGCAGTTCTATTTACAGATCCGAAAGAAAAGTATCTTTGCTCAACTCTCCTTAGGGAGGTGCATCATTTCCTTGGATCAAAATTTCAAGATTCACAAGTTGAAAATTTAAGGTTTCTCTATCAAACCCTAGGTCAACATATTTCAGAAGGACCTTGAAGCTAGCACTTGAATTGAGCATCTCAATTGGTAAGTTCTATAATCTTTGTTTCCATTTTAGGTTCTCATATTATACAGATTGTCAAGATGTCAAACAATACCAAGCTTGATGAGAAGCTTGAAGGAGTTGATAATTTCCAAGAATGGAAGTATAGAATGCTTCTCATTCTAGAAGAAAATTATTTGCAAGAAGGTTGCAGAGCCAGAGGGAGAGGAAGACAAAGCAAGACATAAGAAGAACATGGTCATGGCTAAGGATCATTGTTGATTCCATCAAAGATCACTTGATACCTCATGTTTCATCCTTGAAGACTCCCAAGGAAATGTTTGATGCATTTATCAAGTTATATGAAGTGAAGAAAATCAACCAGAAGATGACCTTAAGAACTCAACTCAAGAATGTGAAGATGCAAAATTTAGAGACCGTCCAATCCTACTTCACAAGGGTCTCCCAAATCAAAGAACAACTTGAAGCTATTGGAGATTAAATTGAAGAGGTAGAATTGGTGATGACTACATTGAATGGTTTCCCAAGGTCTTCGGAATCATTCATTCAGATAATCTATTCTAGAGGAAAGCTAACCAAGTTCAATAGGTTGTGGGAAGATTGCAACCAAGAAGAAACTAGATTGGAGGCAAGAGAATATTGTTCAAGTGAAGAAGAATATGTTTTGATTTCCACTCTTACAGGTATTGTCACTTGGGATGTTGGATTGTAAATCCATGGCTACACCGATGGCATCAAACTTGAAGTTGTTGTGTGATACTTCTTCAGAGATAGTGGATGCCACATTATACAGATAGATGATTGGTTCGTTGATGTACTTGACGAACACTAGACCAGATATGTTCTTTGTGGTGAACACTTTGATTCAGTACATGGTTGAGACAAGACATGTTCACCTGATAATGTAAAAGCATGTGATGAGGTATCTGAAAGGTACACTTGATTATGGACTCATATGTGTCAAATCATAATATTATCCTGCAAGGCTATGTTGATTCAGATTGGGCTGGTAGTGTCATAGACATGAAGAGTACTTCAAGATGTTGCTTTAGTTTGGGACCAGGCACAATTTCCTAGGCCAGTAGGAAGCACACTAGTGTGGCACTCAGTACAGCCGAGGCAGAGTATATTGCAAGATGTTCAACTAGCAGTGAAGCAGTGTGGCTTCAGAAGTTACTTGCAAGGTTGTTTGATCTTGAGTTAAAGGTGACTTGTATTTTATCTGAAAACCAGAGTTGTGTAAAAATGTATGAGAACCCAGTGTTGCATGACAAGTCCAAGCATATCGAGATCAGGTACCATTATATCATAGATATGGTACAAAAGGGAGCAGTGAAGCTCCAGTATATTGCAACAGATGAGCATACAACCAATGTGTTGAGAAAGCCTCTATCAAGTGTGAAGTTTGAGTCCTTCAAGGACAATCTTGGTGTGATGCATAGAGATACCCCTTGTAATAAGGAGGGATGAGTCAGATATGTGATTCAGGGGGATGTAGTTGTATAGTGTGGTAGCAACAAGTGGTCATTTATGGGCATGTATTACTAGACTCTGTGAGGAATGGAGAGAGTGACCAACCCATGATTACAAGAGAGCGTCACCATACTCTTGATGACTGGAGAGTGTGACCATACTTTGTATGTGTATCCAGTCGAGCTGCGTATCTAGTTAGAGCTAGTATGCATGTGTGGATTGGAGAGCATGACAACCTCACGAGGATTGGAGAGTGTGACAATACTTATGAGGGTTGGAGATCATGACCATACTTGCAAAGGCTAGAGAGCATGACCATACTCACGAGGTCTGGAGAGCGTGACCATACTCATCAGGATTGGAGAGAGTTTCCATACTTAGTATGTGTATCCAGCAGAGTATGTGTATCCAGTCAAGTATGTATCCAACTAATTATGTGTATCCAACTGAGCCGTGTATCCAGTCGGATGTGTGTGTTTATATTCCTTAGGAACTAGAAGAAGTCCCATAATGACGTAATGTGCGCTATTGGTTCGCTCCCATTGATGTGTTGCTACTATGATGCCCCCGGATGTATGATCGTGAATGATACATGATTGAGATGATGGCTTGCTCGTACAGAAATTCTAATGATGTATATATTTGAGAGATGTCACAAGTCAAATGGTTAAAGTACAGAGTTGCAGCAGTAGTGATGATGATCACGTCAGAAGAATAGCTTCCTTGTTAAGAGGGAGTGTTGAAGATTATGTAACTTCAGAAGATATTCTTGTTATATTATTGTATTAGTATTATTGTACTTCCTTCGGGAGATATTCATATTGTAATTGATCATGTAAAAACCCTAAAAGAATAAATGTAAACCCTACTTGTAAATTCGTCCCAAAAGAATCCAGAAGAAATATTAAATAAGTATTATTTAATATTTCTTAAGTGAAGTTGGCCCAGTCAAGTAGAGAAGTCGGACCCAACAGAAAAAAGGTCACCCCGGGATCAGTATAAATAAAGGTGATGCCTATCTCATTTGAAGACACAGAAAAATCACTCAAGCAAGTTCACTAGAGATAGAAGAACAAGTTGGCTAGGGGAAGAAGAAGTAGCTGCTCAAGTGAAGACATCTTATCTTTGGATTTTCTTATCTTATCTATTCTCAGGATCTTTGTGCGAAAGATCCTTATCTCTTCATTGTACTTGTGGACATAATCTATATTGAAGAAGTTATGTTGGGTTTTCTTCCCCATGAGAGTTTCCTAGGATAAACTCCTGTGTATGATGTGCTTGTCTATCTTTCAGTGATCCTATTGCTTATGTTTATTGTGATATAGTATAAATTGTTTAAATATCTAACATAACTACTATTCATGTGCGAATTCTAACTGTATTTTTATCTCATTACATATTTAATATAAAGTTTTAGAATCATTTTCATGATAAAATAATTGTGTGGGTTAGTCCTACCTTCTTAAGCTCTCTTTGCAAACTCTATATACAGTGTAAATTAAAAGTACAATATCCTAATATATTAAATTCAATAGAATATTGTGTAGAAAACAAAAGATGGAGTCTAGTTGGCTTCTGATCAAACACATCATGAATGTGCATGTTTCCTCGTTATTGTTAGACGTGATAAGTTACAAGTTCATTAATTTCTAATGCTATGGAAATAGTCATTTTATACTAATTATGTAGATTGAGTAGTTTAAAAAATCATTTCCTTGAAAGAAAAGAAGTGGTGTAAGAAGAAATATAGCTTATTATATAAAAAAAGCATGTGATATTAGTTTATATATAATATAATATTTGCATAACTTTATAATTATCTGCATAATTTAATATAACTTTAGAATACATTAACTCTAGAATTATTTGCATGATTTAATATAATATTTAATATAATGAAACAAATGGATGTAAAAGGTTAATGAAATTTATTTATAATGTTTGTGATGGTTTAATATGCATTATGTTAATGCTATATAAAATTGGAGCTATACAAATTTTGTTAGTTTGTGGGGGCTAGGGGTTATGGGATAAAGGGGTTTTAAGAGTTATACACATAACATTAATCAGATACCGTGAGTTATGTTTTAGGGTTACTACGTCATGATTAAAGATCTTATATGCTTACTATAATTCCAAATAAGTTAGACATATTTAGTATAGAGTGTTTAGGGGATTTTGAAGATCTTAAAGACATATTTCAAGGAAATATTGTAATTTTCATTATAATTAATTTGTAATTCCCCTTTAAAAATAAAAATGTTTAGCATTACTAAACATTGTTATATTTATCCAACTCTAAACAATATTTTTTTAGAAAATTGTTTACTGCATTAATTGTAAAAATATGAAAGTGATTGCATTGTCAGGAAGAAGTTATTATTGATTTTTTTAATAAACACCTCTCACAACTTTTCAAAATAAATATGCATAATGTTTTTCACGATTTAATATGCACGATGTTTATACACAATATAAAATTGGGGGAATAATTTTTTTATACGCATCTAACAAGCACATATAATATACACATCTAACAAACACAAACAATCACATCTAATATCAGCTAACATCATCTAAGGTAAACATCTAAAATCACCTAACATCATCTAACAAATACATCTAAACATTACTAATATCATATAAGATACAAATATAATAATCACATCTATAAAAATAAAGGAATTAACTAACATCATCATGAGACACATATTACACAGATACAGATTGTTTATTACACAAATCTACCAAAGATAAACATAAACAAACATTATCTAACATACACGTCTACGAAACATAAACATCATTTAATAAACACATCTAAGAACACACATCTAACAAGCATATCTAATAAACAAATCTAACAAAACACAAGCATTATCGAACATACATATATAATGATCACATCTAGCATACACATCTAATAATTACATCTAAAAAAACACATGCATTATCTTGCATCATCATCGCATAAAAAAACATAAACATCATCTATTAACATAAACTAGCTAACATCATCTAACACACACGTCAATCATCACCTGGAAAACATAAGCACTACCTAACACACACATAAAAAATTAACTAACATAATCTAACATACAACACATCAATCACATTTAAATACACATCTAAAAAAACACAAGCATTATGTAACAACATCATGTAACATACACATCAAACATCACCTAACATACACATCTAAACATTACCTAACATCCTCTAACATATACATTTAGCAGATATAAACATCATCTAACACACAAATCTAATAAATCACATATAACAAAACACAAGCATTATCTAACGTCATCATCACACACATCTATCAAACATCATTTAACATACACATATAGCAAACATGTATAACATGACCTAACATATACATCAACATCGACACGAAAAAATCAATGTATATGTGTGTGTTTGTGCGTGTGTGAACAATAATATCAAACTCGTGATACATGTCAAATATACATCTCAAATCCAATAACTGCTATGAGCAGTTGGTCCACCTCTTGAACAAGAAGCATAAGTACCTCTTCCAATAGATCCAAATGAATTGATACCTCCACTAGCAGATCCACAAATATCAATACCTTTGCCAACAAATCCAAAGGCATTGGTACCTGCACCAGCAAAGCCAGAAGCATCAGTACCTCTGCTAAGAATTGATATAGACCAAACTAGAAAACCATATATCTATCCATGAGAATAAATATTGCCCGATGCAACCATCATATTTGGAAATGAGAGGAGTGGAGTAGAATATGGTGGATGGTCGGTCGACCTGTGGATGAGCTAGACACAGTGGTCGGTTGGCTGAATGAGGAGGAGAGAGTGGTCGATCAATATGTGAAGGAGTAGATGGTGGTTGGTCATCATCATGACGAGGAGGAGGAGGTGGAGGAGATGATGGTTTGTGGGTTCAGTGAGAAGAAGGAGGAGGTGGAGGAGGAGGAGGAGGAGGAGGAGAAGGATCACCACCCTAATCAGGTTGACTACCATATCTATTTGTCCCCCTCTTAGCTAGAAGTTTGGTTGCACCAAAAATAGGACGCATCAAAATCATCATATCATGTAGAAGAATCCTCCATATCTCTACGAGATCAAGTTCTACCATGATCACTTGAACATGTGCAGGGTGGACTCCCTATCATGCCAACAATGTAGATAATTGATCTACCAACTCCTAGCAGAATCTAGCATCTGGCCTGCGCCGCATGACAAGCATTTTTAGCTAATGCAATGCCTTAGGATCAACCATCTCCTCGTTCAATACCTGGATATGCCCCTCTCCAACATAAGTTCCAATATCTCCAAAATATATAGTACAACAATAATTAGACAATTTCATTAAACAATTTAAAGAAAATGTTACAACAAATTACATTTGCATTAAGTAAGATAATAAAGTGCAACTAGATTAATTAAAACATACTGCTAATATTACCTCTCGATATTGGTGGCTCATACGGGGTGAAAATGATGTTTGAACATCCTCGCTAGTCCAGTCCTGCATATGGACATGGAACAAGATCCAATATGTGATCATCCTCGCTAGCAAATAATTGCAGTGCCTCTGAGATGATCCTACCTGAGAACTTTGGCTAGCCCCTCTTAGGTATCATCTATCCCCACATGTGCATATACACCTCATTCATCGACCTAGGAGGGAAACAATTAAATGATGGCCTAGTGACCAGAGGCCTCTAAAAAAATAATCAAAATAAATCTAAACCAAAAGGGAAGTTGACCCTCCTCTCAAATTGTGCACGGCATCGATCAAGAGAAAAATAAATCTGTCGCAAAAAATGGCAGACCACCTAATGCATCTAGGTCTCCATAGTAAATAATATACATAATATAATATAGGGCAACTAATGTGCTACCCATCAGTGGTGAAGTGGGCCACTATCATTACCAAAAGTGAGAGGCACCTAACCTCCTCTGCACTGAAAGAATCTATCTACAGTTATCCACCACAAACCTGAAAATGAGCAGGGTCAGTGACCTAGTCACTAATATATATCTGAGAGTAAGTGAGCTAAATCTCTCTACAACACCAAGTGGGACATCAGGGAATTGGGGAAAATTCCCCCTCTTCTAGATAGCCTTGGATATCCTGGTGATGAAATATATGTCCTCCTCTATGGGTTGGAACCATAGGTTGGGACCAAACCGAAATTCCTATCTACACTAATCCTAGCGACGGATCAACTGCATTAGTAATGTTGATTTCCCCTTTAGGGATGTATCCTCCTCATAGAAATTGAGGGGGCCAAAATTCCTCAAGAGGAGTTGGGTATGTGCTACAATCATGCAAGGGTACAAATCCATCCGATTCACATATAACTTCCATCAATCCCATACACACACATGTATATATAAAACATAAAAAAATGCATTAAATTACCATTGTATATATTAAAATAAATAAAAATTTCTCAAAATACATGAATTTCATAGGTGGTGCATCGAAATAACAATTGTTGGCTTAAGATACTGATCTAGAGGTTTCCAATGTAGACCCAGGTTCTTCGCGGTTTCAAGGAACCAACAAAACCCCTTCTCATCGTCCCTTTTGGCAACAGCCAGCGAACAGGCTGAGGTCTCACCCGAGGTGTAGTTATGGGGGCACCGCGGAATCAGGTTTCCATAGTGATGTGATGAGTTGTTCAAACAGGACTACTGCGTAGCGCACTATCATACTTGCGCTGCGGACTGAGGACTGCACGACGATAGACTGCATCACGGCCCTTACTTCTGCAAGCGAAGATGCTTGCGCAACCAGCACATCTACGGACTACGCGGTTTGGGTAGAATGCGAATCTCAGGACATCGCAACTGACTTATACGCTTCCTCTTCCAAACTTAACCACTATGAAGACTTTACCTTAACACTTAATCCTCCATCTATTTCCTTAGATTATCTAGCTTTATAACAAATGCAAGTAGATGAAACATACAATGCTGCGCACTTCTAGTGCAGTGTATCTAAAGAGTTACACCCTCCAAACTCTACATACACTTACGATTATTCAATAGACTGATACTTTCACAGACTTAGAGTACTGAGCATTCATCATTCATCCATTCACACAATACTTAACATATTATTCCCATCTTTCTCCTATGGCGAATACATATAAAAGAATTAACATAACAGCTGATAAATGAGAACTCAGACATTCATTCGTAAGCAACTAGACAAGTGCAAACCGTAAACAATCACACTACATAGGATTTAACATGGTTCACCCCCAGGATGGAGGCTACGTCCACAAGAATTGTTGTTATATTATTCTTTGGGAAGGGTACAACAGTTCTTTGTCTGCGCACTCAGCTGCAGATTCTCTTCTCTCTCTCAATAGACCTCTGTAGACACAGCTTGCAGAGCCTTTACAAAATGTTCCTCATAGCGATTTATCAAATCAATAACGAGAACAATACAAAATGAAGAGTCAACAACAACAACAACAACAACCCTTTCCATTACAAACTATGCCTTATTTATAGATCATGCCTGTAGGTCATGTCTTTACAACTCGAAGGCATAAACCCTTAGGTTTACAAAACTGTCACTGTTTTCCCTTAACTGCACTGTTGGCTTCTGGTAGCGAATATTCCATCATGGTCGCCTTCATCGCATGCCTCACGTTGCTATCGGCCTTCCTGTCGCACTCATGCCAACAGGCCGCTTTCACCAAGACGCTCTTCCTCTAACGGTCTCGTGCGACTGGTTCAGGTAGTGGTTCTTCTGCATGTGTGACCAGTCGCTTTCTTCCGCTTCTACTCCTTACCCGTCACCCAGCACTCCTGGAGCATCTTACCAAAAATAGACCGCCGACTGTCTAACCGGAATCTGTGCCATCTTCCGTCCAACACTCTGCTTTGTCGGATCCACGTAGATTGGACACATCGCAGCACTGCCTCCTCGCAACACTGATCTTCGTAGCTCTTCCGATGCTGTACTGCACGCAACTTCGCAGCATCCCAAAAACTTATACAAAAATATTCCAACTGAACTGCGCTCAGCTCCGCAGTTCCAAAAATCCTTCTTGCTCAAAATGCCCCACTTGGGCCAGGATGAACAACAATAACACACCGTAAGCGGTCCTTTATCATATACAACACATCGACAATGGTGTGCTTAAGGAATTACTCCACACTGAAGGCGCAGAAAAAATATCATTGAAATAAAATAAACTCAATGCACTATAATAACGTTAAAGCACCATACGCGGTGATTTGGTATCTATAGTGCACCGGCCATGATGGTCTAAACTAACTATAACACACCGAAGACACAAATCAAATATAATAAAAATAAAATAAACTCGGTGTGCTTAGGTGATCATAACGCACCGTCTAGTTGAAAAAATATTTTAACGAATAACGAAGATGATGTGCTTCATTAACTACACAACACCGATGCTTTAGCAATATGTGTGTTAATGCCTAAAAGTCGCTCACACGCAAAATTTCAGTGATTCATTTAGTAAGGAGTCATCAACATAAAGAATGCATCTTACCATAGGCATCCTCAACAGATCCAAAACACAACATGATTCCATAAGTGCCAAGAAACATCCAAAAGAAAGGGTAGCATGGGTAATACACAGTTAACCCGCACTATAGCACAGGTTACCTAAACAATGCTTGCGCTACACCCGCGCAGATTTTCCTTCGATAGTCATGCTACTGTAAAAACGGCATGACCACTAATTCCCAGCGGCGCATTGAAGACTCAATCCTCCCCAAGGATCCGAATTCGGCTCCTCACACACTTGGTGGCATTACCCTTTGTGTACCTTGGAACTAGTTCATGGAGGAGGTGAGTTCACATTTGGATCTAGTTGTTTGTTGGCCACCTCTTTGCCTATAAAAGGAATCCACTGCCATACATTTTGTAGAAAAAAATCAAGAGCAAGTTTATGTTGTTGGATTTGAGTTGGAGCTTCCTCATAGCCCACCATTTCCTATCACTGTGAGCATTCCAAGGCTCCCTTGCCACCTTTCTTCAACTACTTAGCATTTAGTTTGGATAAGAAAGGCCTCCCTAAGGGATATTGTTGGCTTCCCTTGAATCCCACACCTCCTAGGTATTGTACAGCTATACCATTGGGAAATACAAGAGTGGTTTAGAATATCTGTGATTGTTATTGGAGTTTGCATTCTCACCCATATCTTTCATTTTGATTTTTATCTATATTTTTATGTTTGAATGTGAATTACACTAACAATATATAGTAGTATCACTTGGAGGATTACCAACCACACCCACACAAGGGCTCCAAGGACTGAGGCCTTGCTGCAACCTACAAGGCTTATCCCCTTACCAAGTGGAAGGGTGCACTTGTGCAATTTTTTCCACGTCAGTTCTAATGGCGACCATACTTATTTTTGTTCATTTCTCATTAAACTAGGTTGTTTTATGCTAAGCAAATAATTCTGGGTATTTATCACTTGTAGGAGATCAGGTATTCCACCCCTTGCTTCCAAAATTTGGCCCCGAGCCGTCCCCAATTTATTTTTACACAATAGCGCAGATTGCGGCGTCTCTGCCGCACTGATAGCACAAAAATGACTCGCATAGTCACGCGCATAGTGCAAGTTAATAGTGTCAGACTCGAGCTACCTCGCTCAACTCATCTGCACGGAAGGTTAGTTTACTACCCGCGCTGCTCAGTGCGTCTATTTTCAATTAACCTGTGGTATGCGCAACATCGTGTGGTTTAGTCGTGTTGCTCATGTTTATTTTCTTTTTATCTACATAGCTTAGTTTGGCAGTCCAATTATTGCTTACTAGTGAACTTAAATTAAGGCTAATTCGCATAATTACTTAATTTTTTAGTAATTAGTTCACTTAGGCCAAGATTAGGAAGTAAAGAGGTCATCTCTCTTGAAACTTACCTAGGTAAACACTTTGAGGCTTTCAACAAGCCCCATTGTTGTCACTAGTATTCAAGACCATTTCTTGTTTATGCACAATTGACATGTTCTTAGTATCAATGCTAGTGTAGAATACACTTTTTGCACACAAGCAAGGACCTAAAGGCTCTTGTCTCCCAAAGTATGCTCTTCACCTTGCACTTCATGTGAGCCCGGTGAATCATAAAAGGGCAAGAAGTGTGAAATACCTCCATTGCACAGTGGTTTATTTAGTTAGCATTCTTGTTTTTTCAAAGCACCATGAGCATCTCTTAGAGTTAAAAGTACGCATTACTTGATATACTCTTCTAGTTAATTTGTTGATAATAATTTTTTGCTTTCATCACATGTGTTTGCACCACTAGCAGACACTAAGAGACCTAAAGACTCTCCCCATCCTGGTATGCTCTTCACCTCCCACTTCATGTGAGCTTGGTGAATAAAAAAATTAGGGATTGTGAAATACCTCTCTTACACTCCATAAGTAAACACTCAAACCCATTAAAATCAACACTGTAATTATGTTAACCAACTACAATTCTCCACAGGAGGTCACAAAACAATATTTTAGTTAGGTAGGATTGATTGGGATAGACATCCATTAATGCCTACCAATCTAGTTTCATTAGCAATATTTTGAAACACAACATTGTTGTCTCATAGAGTACTTACAAAATCCTGCAATATGTAAGTGTTAAAAGAAAACTCGGATCAGAAGTATATCATGACCAAGGAGGTGAAAGCTGAGGTATAGTTTCCATGCTCTTCCCTACAAGCCACTCAGCTTGTTGTAGGGAGACGACACTATACTGTGCAAGCCGAACCACTAATCCACACTTGACATAAGGTATCTTAGTGGCCCAACTTAGGATATCACCTAGGAGTAATTGTGAGTGCAATCGACTCCTAGACTTATCTATTTCCTTTGGGATGTGTTTCCAAGTCTTCTTGATTGGAACATCGGCCCCATCGCCGATAGAACTAGCTCTTTGTTACCTCCACTAGTCAATTCGTGAGTAGATACCATTATCACCATCAATTGTGATTTTGGGAGGCCTAGTTACATTTGAGAGGAAGGATGTTAGGTCTTCTAGGGAATTTACATTTTTTTTAACTACAAGTTCACTAACTCGTAATAAAAATAACCTACATGTGGGAACTCATGCACTAAAACCAACATTGCACATATCACTCACTTATCTCACCATTTTCCATCTGTTTTGGTTGGCATATTTTTTCATTTGTTCAATTGTGTTTAAAATCCACTATCACTCTCATTTGATAGAAATCCTTCACCATTGAGGAAAAAAAAACATCCTGAGACAGTCTCGTAGACTGCAAGGCCTATCCCCTCTCTTGAGGGGTGTTTTTACACCTTCCCCTTGTGTTACATGCGGAAGGAACCCTATATGGGGATGTTTTCATGCTGCAATGATAGGATCATCTGGTCAAGGCCAATATTTGCTAGGTTCATTTTCTCCTCTCAGAGACACTATTAATTACACCACTTCTTCCCCCATCAGAAGCAGCACCCCGCTGGCTTCTCCCCTTGGAGATCCCTCGGTTCCATTTGACCCATCCTCTCTCATAGGAGGTCAACCATTGTTTACAACACCACCTGGGTCTCCCCCTCATGTAAATCACATCCCACACACAATGGAAAAACCATTGGTCCCTACCTTACCATTTATGGTTGGTTTAAATCTACCTGATTTGGCCAAACTGACCAATGGTCCCATTGCTCATGATGCGACATGTCTGACTATGCCATACAAGATTCCTTCCGACATTCCCAAATTCGAAGGAAAGTAGGGAGACGATCCTGCCAACCATGTCATGTCTTTCCACTTATGGTTTTCATCTAACAACATAGTGGACGACCCTGTGAGGCTTCGCCTCTTCCATCTTACTCTCATTGGAACGACAGCAAAATGTTATGTGAACCTAACAAGTGGAACCCATTCCACATTTGTGACATTATCCACTGCATTACTTATGTACTTCCAACTACCAATCTAACATGACCTAGGCCTCGAAATTCTCACTGATTTTTTGCAAAATACTTCCACCCACATCGCGAACCACATCCATGAGTGGCGTAGACGTTGCACATTATGCAAGATCGAAATACAACCTCTCTTTTTGTTGGATTGGTTGATCAAATCTATCCAACCTTCCATATCTAAAGATGTCGCCACCTCCATGCTGCAAAGCAAGGAAGAGGCCATTCTGAAAGCACAACATTTTGATCTCATATATGCATAATCCAACGACCTTTAAACTATCCTCCCTGATGCCCCTCGACATCGCTTGTTGGATCCTACACCTTCGGGCTCGTCACATTTGGTGGATGGGATTATTGGGTCCATTTCCCATTTAGGAAAGGATCCTCCTACCATGTCAACGCCATTCAATATGGGTCCATATTACCCATCCATTCCACCTGCATCGGTACCCCCTACACCGGTACCAACACCATCAGTTGGTCAATTATGGTATGGACCATATAGTCCTACATACCCAAACATTAGCCAAGCGATGACAGTTCCAACACTGCCAATGGCACAAGCCGTTCCTATGTCCACCTCTTATGGAACACAAACTGCATTTATCCCAGCGGCGGGAAATAACCCATATTATCCTTCCCCATGCCCAATTGGTCAACAAACTACCCCCCCAAATGGGGGTTAACCTAGTTCAACCTTCTTACGGTCAACAAACTACCCCCCCACATGGGGGTTAACCTAGTTCAACCTTCTTACGGTCAACAAACTCAACAATTTGAGCAATTGAACACCACAAACCCCCAGAATCCACAAACTCAAGGGAAGAAGAAAGGTAAGAATAAACATAATCAATAGTCGGGGCAAGGGGGAAACCCCCCTCCCAAGCAAAACCAGAATATGGGTAACCAAAATACAGGGACTAATAACCCCCCCAAACAAGGGAAGAATCCTACCCTGAGAACCAATTATTGTCGCTCCATTTGCGGCGATTATGGTCACTACATGCATAATTGTCCTCTTATCCCTAACTACCAACAATTAGTGGAAGCCAGAAAGAAGACGGTGATGAAACCTCCTCAAGCAGCGAATCCCCCCCCAACAACAAACTGTCATGTTACAACAACCCTTCGCCGATCAAGGGGTAGTTACACAATAGCAAGACCCTAGCCCACTTGGTGATGGATCTTTCCAAAATATCTATATGTTGGACATCGACCTTTAGACACAAGCCAAAGGGTATGACGGGCCTTCCAGCCCCAAGTGGAAGACATTTCTATCCCCTCGGGGGGTCCCCTACAAATACATTTACCGAACACCAAACAAATCCCACAGATTCTGAAAGTTCCACTTTGGCGTACCCCTAATAACCCTCACATGAAAGTCGCCCACAATCATAGTATTATGGATGACTTGGCTCAATTCCCGACAACCATGTCCACATTAGAAGTGTTATAGTCTTTCCCAACACAGCAAAAGGCATTACTCAATGCAATCGGTACCGTCAATCCATCCGACTCACAACTCATGACCTTTGATCTCGACAAAGGTGATCCGCGACTACCGCCGTTAGTCACATTTCAAGTTCCAGTTACGGTAAAGAACGTCATCGTTCACCATTGTATCATCGATGAAGGCGCCTCCACCTGCGTTATGTGATCAAAAGTCTGGAAACGATTAGGGTCTCCTGATTTGGTCCCCTCGTCTATCGCTCTTCGTGCATATCATGTGATACCATCCCAACCAAGAGGTTTGTACCAAAATGTCCCCATAGAGCTGGGGGGTAAGATGGTTATGATTGATATCAAAGTATTCGACGTTGAACTTGACTACAACATCCTCTTGGGACATAGCTATATGTACACCATGAAGGTGGTCACCTCCTCAGTCTTCTGTATCATGATGCTTCCCTTAAATGGGAAGGTAGTTACCCTCGACCAGCTTAACTACTATGACCCCAACACCACAAGAAATCCTGACAACGTCCTACCGACTCTACTGGACGATGATCAACTGTGTGTTGACATCGCCCCCTGTATGTACAAGGACCCCAATTTGTTAGGAGTGTATTCAGGACCACACCATAATGTATTCGGGACCACCCCCTAAGATCCTTACATCGATCGATGGCCTAATGTGCACAATTTTCACCGCTGAAAAATGGAGACGCCTCCACCTCAACACCATCATCAGCACCACCACTGAGTCATGGAATTGAACAAATGTTGAGCCCATCGGTCCCACCAATATTTCAAATCCCATTCTTGTATCCTCCCATGGGTGTACAAGGGACATCGATAACAGCTCATTTAACTCTAATTGGGATAACTTTGGTAATACCGGTATGGTACCTCACATCACCCTACCCAGAGATGGCTTCCAAACCTGTCGCCCATTACGATTTTGTCCCTGTTTCGACTAGTACGGTTGCAATTCCTGTAACACATTCAGTTAGGACAACCCAACCTATGACATCCGCAACTACACCACAATCGGTCGTCACTAAGACCGTTAAAGGGGGCACCAAACAACCAAAGTTGAAAGGTCCCTTATTTCCTAACCCGACATCGAATTCAGTAGAAACCGCTAAGCCTAAAGTAGGGGGCATAAACCAGTAGGAGTCAAAAGCCCCAATTATGATCAATACTCCCAATCAAAGGGTTACACAACCATGTTCTCTTTGTAGGAAGCAAGGCCATGCAAAAAAATTATGTCCTACTCTACTGGAGCTAAGGAATCTACTCAACACCCATGTTAGCATCACCCACGCTCCACCGACAGTGAAAGGGGGCACACCTCCCTCGCCCACATCTCATGAGAGAAATTTTGAGGTAAAAATGGGCCTCAAAACAAAAGAAATGTACTATAAAAATCAACCAATAGGATTCAAGGTGATGATGTCAACCATAAGGGATGAATCACCATTTTTGGGTTAAAAATTAAAAAGGTCAAAGTGAAAAAACTACTTCTTCAATTCGTATTTTAAACTTATCTCCCTATATATTCACTCAAATTTTGATCACAAGCAGTCGTTGGATGGGGAATTCAATTCCGCATCCAACGAGTACCAACTCAGCATACTTTTGATGGACCCCACTACCCCCAAAAGAAGAAATACATGAAAAAACGTTTGATCATGAAGAAATACATCTTCATCACGTTTTTTCATGTATTTCTTCTTTTTGGGGCAGCGGCGTCCATCAAAATTATTCTGAGTGGGTGCTCATTGGATGTGGAATTGAATTCCCCATCCAACGGCTGCTTGTGATCAAAATTTGAGTGAATATACAGGGAGATAAGTTGAAAATACAAATTGAAGAAGTAGTTTTTCTTTTTTCCTCCAAAATTTGATGAGGTATGCTAATATTATTTTATTATTTCCACTATTATTTATAATTTTCCTTAGGAGGCCCATTTTACACCTCAAAATTTCTCTAATGAAGTCCAAAACATTGTGTACAAATCACGCATGTTCCATATGCGCTCAGTATGGGAACTATAAGCACCATTGCCTTGACCTCCCTCGCTGTCGGGAGGATTTGGCAACCATTCACCTCACCCAACCCTTGGAAGATACCTCACCTCCCTCATAACCAAAGGAGACTCCTATCCCCATAGGCCCTATAATGCCCCAGCTAGTCCCTCCCCATGGTGGGCTCACACCATACCCGACCAACAGTTTCACAATGTCCACAAAGCCCGACCATTGTCTTAAATCATACTAATGCCACTCGACCGCGTCGCTCATGCAACTTAATGTCTCACCATTCATTCTAATGTCCTCTTGTCACCGCATTTCTTACTTTGAGTGCAACCCAAAGTTGGTTGGCTGATAACCTCACCCATTTTGGGACAACCCTTCCTACTTTAATCGAGGAGGATATCAAACCAATAGAGTACAATGTTGATAACAACACATTGCATCAGTTAGATACTGCAAGAGATCTTGATCCCCCATCACCGGTTTCCCGTGAAGTGCTAGACCCCTTAATATTCCCTCAAGACGAGATACTAGCACCCCACCCCAACTACTTCTCCATATATCAACATCCTGCACCTCGATGTGGTCCCTCTTCTGACCAAGAACAAGGACCCATGCTCCTTAGATGAAGACATGCTTGAAGAGTATGTATTCACAACAGATGAAGAGATAATTGAGGCCATGAACACTACAGAACCTCCATGGGAATCCTTCCATCATAGGTCCTTGTTAACGCCTAAGATTCGCACACATTTCATCCAATAAAGTGTCATCAACATAAAGAATGCATCTTACCACAAGCATCCTCAATAGATCCAAAACACAGCATGAGTCCATAAGTGCCAAGAAACAGTCAAAACAAGGGGTAGCACAGGTATTACACAGTTGACCTGTGCTATAGCAAGTTACCTGAACAATGCCCGCGCGGCTTTTCCTTCGATAGTCATGTTATTGTCAAAATAGAGGGGCCACTCACTCCCAGCGGTGCATCAAAGACTCAATCCTCCCCAAGGATCAGAATTTGTCTCCTCACACACTTGAGGGCATTAATCATCCCCCTTTGTGTACCTTGGAACTAGTTCATGAAGGAGGAGAGTTCACATTTGGATCTAGTTGTTTCATGGCCACCTCTTGGCCTATAACTTAAGGAAGCCATTGGCATGCATTTTGTAGAGAGAAATTAGAGCAAGGTTATGTTGCTAGATTTGATTTGGAGCTTCCTCATAGCCCACCATTTCCAACCATTGTGAGCATTCCCAAGCTTGCTTTCCACCTACCATTGTACGTCAACCTAGAAAGTGGAACCTATTCCACATTTGCGATGTTGGCCACCGCATTTCTTACATACTTTCAACTGCCAGTACGACATGATCTAGGCCTCAAAATTCTCACTAATTTTCGTCAAAATACTTCCACCCACATCGTGGACCACATCC
Organism: Larix kaempferi; assembly: GCA_027924585.1. Lineage (NCBI taxonomy): Eukaryota > Viridiplantae > Streptophyta > Pinopsida > Pinales > Pinaceae > Larix > Larix kaempferi. The sequence goes on along the minus strand of BSBM01000098.1, from coordinate 1,082,867 downwards.
ATGAGTGGCACAGACACCACACACTATGCAAGATCGAAATACAACCCCCCTTTTTGTTGGATTGGTTTATCAAATCTCTCCAACCCGCCATAGCTAAATATGTCACCACCTCCATGGTACAAAGCGAGGAAGAGGCCATTCTGAAATATCGTCATTTCAAACTCATATATGCACAATCTGGATACCTTTACATAATCCTCCCTGATGCCACGCGACATCGGTCGTTGGATCCCACACCTTCGAACTCATCACATTCGGCGGATGGTTTTATTAGGTCCATTTCCCATTTAGAAAAGGTTCCTACCACCACATCAGTGCCATTTAACATGGTTTCATATTACCCGTCCATGCCACCTGTGTCGGTACCCCCTACACTAGTACCAACACCATCAATTGGTCAATTACAGTATCGAATAAACAGTCCTATGTACCCAAACGTTAGCCAAGCAATGACGGTTCCTACACCGCCAATGCCACAAGTCGCTCCTACATCCACCTCTTATGGAGCGCAAGCAGCATTTATCCCACCACCGGGGTATAACCCTTATTATCCTTTCCCATGCCCAAATAGTCAGCAACCTGCCCCCCACATGGTGGTTAGCTTAGTCCAGCCTTCTTACGTTCAACAAGCTCAACAATTTGAGAAATTGAACGCCCTAAATCCCGAGAATCCACTAAGTCGGGGGAATAAGAAAGGTAAGAACAAGTCGATTTAGCAGCCGGGAGAAGGGGGAAACCCCCCTCCCTGGAAAAACCAGACTACCAGTGATCCAAATATATGGACTAACAATCCCCCCAAACAAGGAAAGAATCCCCCCCTGAGAACCAATTATTGTTGCTCCATATGCGGCGATTATGGTCACTACACACATCATTGTCCTCTTATCCCTGACTATTAACAGTTAGTGGAAGCTAAAAATAATATGGTGATGTGTTGGAGCCTAGGCCGCAGCTATGGTAAAGCTGCCAATTTTGAGGAAAAAGCACAAGTGTTGAAGGGAAAGCGCTAATTTTGAGAAAGCACCAATTTTGGGTAGAAGTAAACAGTGCGCAGTACGGTGCCAGATGGACGAGCTCAGCGTAGATTACGGACCGGAAATCGCGGAGCTCGCGTGCACACGTCAAAGGAGAATAAATGTGGCCGAGTAGAAAGCTCAGCTACCACAATAAATGAAGTGACGGAATAGAGGGCTCAGCTACCCTCATTAAGGCTAAGTACAGAAGTTATGGTTGCTCTGATCAAGGAAGAGCAACGGACCAAAGTATTGAAGGCGAAGGACAAGGAGCAGTGAATGATGAAGTGGCGCCCATACCCGCAATCTGCGCCGGAAATCGCGGAGCCTGCAGGAAGCGGCGACGTGACTGCAAGCGGCGCCTACAGTACACCTAGCCATGTCCGCGGTTAGGGTTTTTGGGGATTACTGCTGGGAAAGGCCCACAGTTTTGTAAAGGTGCGACCGTCAAGGCCACCTATATATATGTGTAATTGTAAAGGTTAGACGTTAGTTAGATAGCTAGCCATTAGATGTTTTAGACACAAGAAGGGTTGGTTGTTGATTGTTTTCTATTGTGTTGTTAGAAGACACGAGTTAGAACTGGATAGCTGTGAAGCTAATCCCTGAGGTTGCTGACAGTCTGAGTCGACGTCTGAACCATTGTAATCTTTGTAGAGGAAGAGACTAGATCTAGAGAAGGGCTCCCAGCTGTGTGCGTGGAGTTTCCTGGAAAGATCTAAGGCTGCAGCTGTGTGCGCAGCATACTGTGTAATCCCATTTGAGATTAATATAAGATACACTTCCCGTGGACGTGGTTTCCCAGTGGAGGTGAACTACATAATTCTCATTGTTATGATGCTGTGTTGTGTGATTGCATGTTTTAGTTCACTATCTGTGTATACATGAACATTGCGTTATCTTTATGAATATGTTAAGTAAGTTCTTGGAGCTTCCTTGGTAGTTATAATCGTTAAGTGTCGAAGGAGTCTGTTGAACGCTGCCGCTGCGGCGATTGAGGAGTGTGTTGCTGCGCCGTGGCGCAGGGCCAGAAACGGTACAGTATTGGACGCGGAGGGTAATCGCCTCGTGCGCTGGAGCGGAGATACCGCGCAGCTAGGCTGGCGAGCGTGAATTTCAGCGTTGTTGCACTGAGAAATCTGCGGAAGAGTAAGACGTTCCGCTTTGAGGAATCCTCCTGTAAGAGAGAGAGAAGGAAAATTGCAGTCTCCGCGTCGCCTAGGTTAAGGAAGCCTGATTCCTTAGCCCCCCATAGCCACTTCGGGTGAGACTTCGGGCTGCTGCGCAGCTCGTTGCCGAGAGGGTCAGTGCGCCAAGGGGTTTTGTTGCTGCGCATCCTGAAAACCTGGGTCTATCCAAAAAGCAGCCAACATGATGAACCCTCCTCAAGCAACAAATCCTCCCCAACCACAAACAACGGTGTTAGAGAAACCCTTTTCCAATCAAGGGGCAGTTATGCAAGAGCAAGACCCTTGCCCGCACAACTATGGTTCTTTCCAAAATATATATACATTGGACGTAAACCTTCAGACGTGAGCCAGAGGTTATGACAGGCCTCCCACCTCCCAAGCGGAAGATGTTCCTATCCCCTCGGGGGACCCTTTACAGATACCACATCCGAATACCGAACAAATCCCACGGATCCTGAAAGTTACACTTCGGTGTACCCCTAATAACCCTCACATGAAAGCCGTCCATAATTACAATATTGTGGATAACTTGGCTCAATCCCCTGCGGCTATGTCCACTTTAGAGGTGTTACAGTCTTTCCCAACATAAAGAAAGTCATTATTCAATGCACTCGATGCCATCGACCATCTTATTCGCACCTCATGACCTTTGATGTTGACAAAGGTGATTTGCGACTACCATCATCAGTCGCATTTCAAGTACCAGTCAAGGTAAAAATCGTCATGGTCCACCGTTGTATGATTGATGAAGGCACATCCACTTGCGTTATGTCTGTAAAATTCTGGAAACGATTAGGATCTCCTGAGTTGGTCCCCTCGTCTATCGCTCTTTGCGCGTATGATGGGAGACCATCCAACCAAGAGGATTGTACCAAAATGTCCCCATAGAGCTGGGGGGGAAGATGGTTATGATCGATATCGAAGTAGTTGACACAAAACTCAACTACAACATCCATTTGGGGTGTAGTTACATGTACGCCATGAAGGTGGTTGCGTCCTCAGTCTTCCGTATCATGATGTTTCCCTTAAATGGGAAGGTATAAGTTACCCTGACCAGCTTAACTACTATGACCCTAATACCACAAGCAACCTTGACAATGTCCTACTGACTGTACTAAGCGGTGATCAACCATATGTTGACATTTCCCCCGGTATGTACAAGGATTCCAATTTGTTAGGAACATATACGGGACCACCACCTAAGATCCCTACATCGACCGAAGGCCTAATGTGCACAATTTTCACTGCTGAAAATGGTGCTGCCTCCACCTCAACATCATCATCAGCACCACCGCTGAGTCATGGCATTGAACAAGTTTTGAGTCCATCTATACCACCTATTTTTCAAATCCCATTGGTGTATCCTCCCACAGGTGTACAATGGACATCGGTTATGGCTCAGTTAACTCTACCTGGGATAAATTTGTGAATCCCAGTGTGGTACCTTACACCATCCTTCCCAGATATGGCTTCCAAACCACTCGCCCATTATGATTTTGTCCCTATTTCGGCTAGTACATCTGCAAGGACCATAACACGTTCAGTTACGACAGCCCAACCTATGACATCCACAACCACACCATAATCGGTCGTCACTAAGACCACCAATGGGGGAACCCAACAACCGAAGTTGAAAGGTCCCATATTACCTAACCCAACATCTAAATCAGTAGAAATCACTAAGGCTAAAGCAGGGAGCATTAACCATCAGGAGGTAAAAGTCCCAGTTATGATCAATACTCCCACTCAAAGAGTTACATCGCCATGTTCTCTTTCCGGGCAGCAAGGCCATGCAACAAACCTATGTCCTACTCTACCAGAGCTAAGGAATTTTCTTAACACCCCCGTTAGCGTCACCCACGCTCCACCAACGGAAAAAGGGGGTAAATCCCCATCACCCACATCTAAGCCCAGAACTATGCGTATGAATCACGCATGTTCCATATGTTCTCAATATGGGCACTATACACATCATTTCCTTGACCTCCCTCGCTATCGGGAGGACTTAGAAACTATTCACCTCACCGAACCCTTGGAAGATACCTCACCTCCCTCATCTCCAGAAGAGGCTCCTATCAACATGGGTACTATAGTGATCTCGATTTTTCCCTCCCCACGGTGGGTCAATTCCATACCCGACCAACAGTCGCCTTAACGTCCACAAATCCCAGCCATTGTTTTAAATCATATGAATGCCACCCGACCGTGTCGCTCGTGCAACTTAATGTCTCACCACTCGTTCAAATTCTCTCTTATTGTTGCATTTTGCACATTGACAATGCAAAGCCGATTAGCTGATAACCTGACCCCATGTGGAACCACCCTCCCTACAGTAATCGAAGAGGATATTGAACCAACATATCACAATGGGGAAAACACCATGTCACATCCATCGGTTACTGCAACAGATCTCGATCCCCCATCACCAATTTACCATGAGGTGCTAGACCCATTAATATTCCCCCAAGATGAAATCCTAGAACCCACTGCAGCCATCCCTGATTACCTTGACATCCTGCATCTCGATTCAATTTCTCTCTCTTCCCAGAATTAATACCCCGGGTCTTCAGACGAGGATATACTAGAAGAATACATCTTTGCCACAGATGAGGAGATAATCGAGGCCATGAACGCTACTGAACCCCCACGGGACTCTTTCCATCATAGGTCCTTAGCAGCAAGCTGGCAGGAACCACACACACTCCCCACTGAACAACAATACACCATTGAGTCAAAATGATTTTTACCCCCCAGTCACATCAATTGGTTTAAAAACCCTATCCCTGCCCCAGATGTGTTCGAAGACGGTAACCTTGCCAATATATCCCCTACCATACAAGTTGATATCTCTGTATCACCAGGAGTCGTCGAAAACATCTTTATCAGGGCTTCCTGCTCACCACAAGAAATTATTGATTTCACCACTCTATTTAAAGAGTTATGCGACGTTTTTGCATGGTCTTATGAAGAAATTTCGGGTCTTGACCCAGCAATTGTCGAACATCACATTGACACTTGACCCGATGCCATTCTTGTCCGACAGAAACAATGCCTGGTCCACCCTTCTAAGGCCAAGCCGAGGTTGAAAAACTCTTGCAAGCCAGATTTATTTTTCCCATTGCTTACACGTCATGGGTGTCTAACCCCGTCCTAGTTAACAAAAAGCAGGGAACTATTCGTGTCTATACTGATTTCCGAGATCTCAATTTAGCCTGCCCCAAGGATAATTTTCCCACACCATTCATTGACGAAATCGTTGACTCATGTGTTGGTAGTGAAATGTTGTCCTTCATGGATGGGTTCTCCAAATATAACCAGATACGCATCCGCTCCGAGGATCGGTATAAAACTACATTTACCACACCATGGAACACCTTTGCTTATAAATTCATGCCCTTCGGTCTGAAAAACAACGGCACCACTTTCCAGGGAGCAATGGCATATTTTTTTAATGACTTGGCTCACATCATCCTCTCCTTTTTAGATGAACTCACAGCCAAGTCCAAAATATATGTGATCACCTTCAAGACCTTCATACCATCTTCACAAGATGTCGCAAGTTTAATATACGCTTAAACCCCCTCAATTGTGTATTTTGCGTCACCATCGATCGCCTCTTAGGATTAATTATTTCCAAATATGGTATTACTGTCAACCCCTCCAAGGTTCAAGCCATCTTGGAATTACCAGCACCACAAACACGACGCCAGTTGTAGAGTGTCCAAGGTAAGGCCAACTTTCTTCGTCGTTTTTTTCCTAACCGTGCCACTCAGGCCCATGGATTTTTACGAGTAGGGTATTTGTGTCCCTATGTATTCAAAGATTGTGTTTACACCATCAAAAGGTGCACCAATTGTCAGGTATTTTCCTACAAAACATGGTCTCCCCCTGCACCCCTCCATTCGGTCATCACTGCGGGCCCATTCTGTAAATGGGCAATTGATTTTATGGAATGTCATTCGGCGTCAACCCAAGTTCACCACCATATCGTCTTCGTCGTGGAATACTTCACCAAATGGGCCGAAATGATGCCTACAGTTGATTGTAAAGCAATAATGGTAGCATGGTTCTTCTTTAACCATGTCATCTCCCGCTTCGGTGTTCCCAAGCAACTTGTCTCCGAACACGGAAGACACTTCCACGACGAAACGTTTATGGAACTATCATGGTTTTTAGGATTTAAACACGAATTTTCAACCGCTTACTACCCTCGGGAAAACGGTCAGCTTGAAGTTGTTAACAAAATCCTCAAAACTATGCTCCAACGCATAGTGGATAAAAACAAAACCAACTGTCACCACATGCTCTTTCCGGGCCCTATGGGCTTACCACACTTCTGTCAAGACTGCCACAAGTTTTACCCCATTTCACTTTGTACATGGAGTAGAATCCATCCTCCCAATCAAGTGTCAAATCCATACCCTCCAATCCGTCGTCGAGTTGCTACTGGATACCCCTACTCTAGAACAATGCTTATTCACTTTGGAACACCTTGATGAGGAAAGGCGTGACTCTCTTCAACAAAATGAATCCATGAAGGTCTGCTCCAAGACACACTACGATCGACAAGTGCAACTACGCACCTTCACCGAAGGTGACTTTGTCCTTTTTTTTAATGCTAAGAAAGATAGTAAACCACGACCCGGGAAGTTTGTATCTAAATGGACATACCCTTATGTTGTTAAGCATTGTCTCCCAAAAAGAGCCTATATCTTAACCGAACATGAAGTTATTACCCTCAACAACTTGGTCAATGGGTTGTACCTCAAAAGGTTCTATAATTGACTACCAAGTACCCCACAGGTACACATAGTTCTGATTATATGATTTTTGCATTGTCAATACCTTGGTTATGTCTTTTACTACACTTAGGTATGTGTGTTGCATGTGCAGGACCGTGATCAAGCCAATATGGATCCTCATGTTTTTCCATTATATGAATAAGACTCCAAAGCTCAAACAACAAGGGGCACACACCCTACCGCAGGTATCATTCCGAAATTGGCATATAGTCTCTATTTACCCTTCGTTTACAATGCATATCCCAGTATTCCTGCCGATAACCATAGGGTCCTCATTCATGGCCTTGATGTGCCCTCAACATCATTCCCGTGAATAGCACATTCCCCCATGGGTGTGCACCATTTCCATCCCCATCATCAATTAGCAGCCATGATGTCGACCCCCCAAAAGTCCGAGGCATCTAACCCAACTTGAAAAGACCCCTCTTCGAGTATCATTTTTACATTTGGACATTTACTCCACCAAGTAGACAATCGTCAAATCCCTCATCACATGTTACGAGAATGATTCAAAAATCCCCCTCATACCTACATGAACACTTTACCATTCGCAATCCCCCTTGTATCATCACCCCCACAAAGACACCTATGCCCCCCCTACCCTTAGACACAACCAGTTCCATTCAGTTATCCTGCAGGTATATACTGCATAGCATCATTTCATGGGGCTTTCATCTTTGCGTCTACAAATTATCCCTCACTTCAACATTGGAAAGTGTCCCCTGATCCACTCAAAACTATGGGGACTCTGACCGTCATCAAATAGGTCCCCCGAGACTCGCAAAACTATGGGGACCCCAAAAAAATTCTTTATGTACAAACAAGTTCCCTCGTCACCTCACATTGAGGGAACACCATATTATTTTGGCAGCAACCCATGGTCGCCTTTGATTGATGTATTTGAGTTGCCATATGTTCACCAGTATCTAGTTTTTCGGTTACCATCACCATTTGTTTTGCGTATCCATCAAATCCCTTTCACTTGCATTTTGTTTCCACCAGTTTCAATCTATGTCGTCCTAAAAGAAAAGTTGTTTCCCCCGCTCCCCATGTTTACATCGATCAAAGAAATTTATGATCCCCGCGCTTATCAACCAGTCTTGTGTCAAGTATGTCCGTCCACCAGTTGATTACAATATGATCTCGGTTCTCAGGATAGGACCCTCATCTTATCATATACTTCAGCTCTCGTCGATGTCAAAACACTATATTCCGAGAGTTGCAGTAGTTGTAGTTGTACCTTGGGATCACTTTCAATCACTATAAGGGATCACCTCGATCTTAGTAGGGAGAGTCTTTAGTGCTCCCTAACTAAGTGTTTTCCCCTATGATCGATGTCAACACATAATCGCATCAGGGGGAACGTACTTTTAAAGGTAGCAGTGTTCACATTTGGGAATCATGATAGCAGTCTATTCGGTACAGTGAAGCCCTCAGGCATATTTACATACCAAGTTTCGTCCCCCATCACAGTGGGTCATCATACTCACTAGTAGTTCCACTTCTTCAATATTTCATAGCAGCTCAGGGGGCATTTACTCTAACATGGATTGAAGCCGCCTCCATCCATGTCCCAGCAGTATAGTAGAGTCGACACATTTTTCCTCTCTCATTGTAATCACTTTGACAACATTTCACGAGCATGGGTATGCCCGCCTCGTTTGTATAAAAACTATTATTTATTATAGATCCAACGGTCATCACCAACAATATTATCCCATGGGAGAACCTTATTTTTTCCACATATTCTTCGTCCTACATAATAGGAGAGAAACAACATAAAACATGATGCATTATCGGCAGGATACGGTACCCTCTGAACCTCATACATCAGGGGGTGTCTGTTAACGCCTAAAAGTCGCACACATGCGACATTTCGGCAATTCATCCAGTAAAGCGTCGTCAACATAAATAATGCATCTCACCATAGGCATCCTCAACAGATCCAAAACACAGCATGAGTCCATAAGTGTCAAGAAACAATCAAAACAAAGGGTAGTGCATGTATTACACAGTTGACCCATTCTATAGCGCAGGTTACCTGAACAATGTCAGCCACGCTACACCCGCACAGCTTTTCCTTCGATAGCCGTGCTATTGTCAAAACGGTGGTACCACTCACTCCCAGCAGTGCATTAAAGACTGAATCCTCCCCAAGGATTAGAATTCGTCTCCTCACACACTTGGGGGCATTAATCATCCCCCCTTGTGTACCTTGGAACTAGTTCATAAAGGAGTGGAGTTCACATTTGGATCTAGTTGTTTGATGGCCACCTCTTGGCCTATAAAAGGAAGCCATTGGCATGCATTTTGTACAAAGACTTTAGAGCAAGGTTATGATGTTGGATTTGAGTAGGAGCTTCCTCATATCCCACCATTTCCTACCATTGTGAGCATTCCCAATCTTGCTTGCCACCAACCATCAAGGAGCAAGTGTTTCTCTCCATTGTTCTTCCATCTACTTAGCATTTAGTTTGGACAAGAAAGGCCTACCCGAGGGAGATTTTGGCTTCCCTTGAAGCCTTCACCTCCTAGGTGTTGTACAACTATTCCATTGGGAAATACAAGAGTGGTTTAGCATGTCTTTGTTTGTTATTGAAGTTTGCATTCTCCCCCCATCTCTTTCATTTTGTTTTTTATCTATATTTATATGTTTGAATGTGAATTACACTAACAATCTATTGCGGAATCACTTGGAGGAATACCAACCACACCCACACAGGGGCTCAAAGGACTGAGGCATTGTTGCAGCCTACAAGGCTTAACCCCTTACCAAGTGGAAGAGTGCACTTGTGCAATTGTTTCCACAACAACGTGTCTACATCGTATCTGGTGTGCATGCTTTTATAAAACGCACCGGTATTGGCATGTTTGTGTGTGAAATTATTACAGAATGTGGTGTAAAAAATATTTGTTTTAAATACAGGCCAATGCATCAGTGAACAGTGAGCACACCAATGGAACAGTGCACTTATTACACATTAGAACCGATGCATGTTAATTACGACTACACACTATATATAGTTCAGCATTCTAAATGACACATCGAAAAATATAGTGCAATATTTTTTAGTGAGACAGAGTGGTGCGTCCATTAATATGGAAAGCATGGGTAAGACGGTGTGTTATGTGGTAATAAAAATAGGGCACACCACTAACAGTGCACCCTATAAATATAAAGAGGGCACCGAACTGTCCGATGCGAGCCTAACATTTCGAACGCACCGTGCAAAATTTTTAATTTTTATTATTAAAAACGCAAATTCTAAGTGAATTTCAAATTTTAATCTGCTAAAAACTTAAATTAGAAGGTAACAAAGATATTACCTGGACAGTTGCGCACTGGGGAGGCATGGTTTCCATGTTCACAAAAGAATACAATTTTCCCATCGTTTGGAAAAATTCGAAATCCACGTAGGATGCAATGAACCAAAGAAAGATAACCACGGGAGTGTTGGACGCGATGGCACACTAAGAGGGGGGGTGAATCAGTGTGCTCGCAACTCCAGAATTTTTTACTTCTCAATAATGTTAAGTAGAGTTCATCATTTATATTACACTACCAAGTACATCATCATTCATCAACTAATCAACACATGTCATATATAGACATAAGCATGTCATCATCATAGATCATAGCAAGAGACACATCACAAGACAAGTATAGTAAACTTTATTTATAATTTTATATGATGTACCATGGAAGACTTCAATCTTCGTGATTATATCAACACCAACTGACTAAAGAGCACCAACTCTTATTCCAAGACTCAACTTGGTTTTCTTAGATCCAACTAAGAAGAGATGAGATATCCAAACCTCGAATGCAAGACTTAGCTTGCCATCCAATACATCAATTTGTCAACTGCCATCAAACTGTCACTTGTCTAGTTGCACTCATGTCACTGTCACATCAATCTCTGTCACTGTCAAGCTATCATTGTTATGAAAGCTATCACAGTCATGTCAACTGTCACATCAATCTTTAAGCTCTGCAAGTAACTCAGGCTGTCATTAACAAGATGTCACTTCCAAGTGTCAATGTCATGTCAATCTTGTACTGTCAAATCAAATCACATTATGTCATAGTCAAATCAAGCTGATTAATATTCTCTTAAAAGTTCAAACTATTGCACCCATGTTTCTACTGTTCTTTAGTTAACATACTCAATTAAAAACTCCTTTGCTATTACTTAAGATTATGGACGTTTCAGATCTGCTCTTAACTGTATATAAAATCGGTCTTTGAAAGTCTTTGAAGAATGCTTAGAAAAGTGCTAACAGTGCTAACATACTGCACTAATATATTATATATATTAATTGCAGCCGACATAACTAATATATTAATTAATTTTTCTTTGAAAATAAATAGGGCCGACTTCACCAATGGTTAATTTAATATTAAAATCTCCATTAGTAGGCCAACTTTACTTTCAAGTGTTTGACAATAATTTTACTAAAATATTCCTTATAATTGTAGACTTCATACACCGCATGGGCTTTTTCTTCTTGCAACATTCAAGGGCAACGGTCATTGCCTAACACTTTATTTTTAAAAGTGGTTTCCTCTAGTGCAATGGGCTCCAATACTTAGTCTCCATCATAGCACAAGAGTATCAAGGACCGTAAGGGTAAGGGTAATATGTGTTTGTTACCATATGAATGTTTTCAACCTTCAAAGACCTCATCATCAACTCAAGGACTTCCTCATAGAAGCCAAACTTCCCAAGGTTCATCAAGCATGAGCTTCATGAAGCTTGTGGGCTCAAGGAACAACAACTTGTGGATCTAAGCACTTCTTCAACCACACATCCACAAGTGTGAGTGCATCATCATCATATTCTTCAAGAGTTCCATGGATTTCTTCAAAGACACCATATGCAAGGGTGTGCTCCAAGAGATTAACCACATCAACATGTCCACAACACAAAGGCCATTGCTCTTGTTGGCATCAATGACAACTTCAATCTTCAAGGAGAACACCGATGGTAGGGCGCTTCAACGAGTCAACGGTGACATAGGTGCCTAGGTGGTCTACAATATTGAAGGGTGGTAAAAATATTTTTTTGGTGCAGTAATTTTTTTTATTTTAACTTGTTACGATGTGCCCGAGTACAGGATGCACCGATGCGTTTGTAAGAGATAAACGCACCATTAATGAATATAAAAAAATAAAAATAGTATTGCATCCATTTTTTTTACCCTACTCCGGTGCTCTTCATTAAAAGAAGCACTAGTACTATCCATATATTATAATGCACAGGTGATCAAAATAAAAATACAAAAATAGTATGTCCTCCAACTTTTTTATTATTTTACCCTACTTTGGTGCTCTCAATTTAACGATGCCCTAATGCGTTTGAGAGACATAAATGCACCACTAATCATTATAAAAATAAAATAGTTTTATGCTCGGTGTTTTTAATTTTACCCCACGACAGTGTGCCCTAAGATTGTCTGCCTCGGTGCATTTGTTAGCTTCGAGCGCAACGTTAGCGAATGATTGTGGAAAACATTTTTTCAAGCACCAACTAACAAGGAATGTTGAATTCGATGCATGGAGGACATTAGCGCATTATGCCTTACTCTATTTAGAACGCATCGTATATGTTTAAAACAAACATATTTTTTCGAACCAGGGGCATGTATTTGTGGTTGTAATCGATGCGTTATGTATGGGGAGTGTGTTAGGTGATTTGTAATGCATCGATTTGATTTAAAAATATATATATTTCTTTCCAACCAGGGGCGTGTGTTTGTGTCCGGAATCAATGTGTTATGTATGTTGACGCACTAGTGCATTATGGTATTTGAAATGCCTCAATGCGTGTTGCAAGTGGAAATTAAAAAAAAAAAAATCTTTCGAACTAAATGAATGTTTTGGATAGCGGTGCACTATGTTCTTTGACGTGTTGGTTCTTCTTTGTTAAGTGCGTCCACTCACCTCCACTCACTCACCTCTGCTAGCAACCTCTGCTATAAATAGATATTTGAGCTCTTTTCAAAGGCACATATGTAAAAACCTCCAATAGAAGGTCTTTTCCTTGTAGTGAAATTCACGATGTTGTAGGTTCGACACAACAAAGCATGCATTCAATTAAAAATTGAAAGACTCATGTTGTGGTAATAAAGTTGGATCTTACCAAAGCTTATGACACGGTGAATTGGCTCTACATAAGGCTATTGTTAGTTCAAAAATGGATGAATGTGCAAACTCTAGAATGGATTATGCACTGAATTCCATCAGCTTTTTTCGCAATTCTAATCAATGGGTCATCCACTAACTTCTTCAGTGCATCCAGAGTGTTGCACCAAGGTTGTCCCCTTCCCCTTTTCCATTTTTGTTGATAGTTAAGGGCTTAAGCATGATGTTCAAGGATGCAAGGAGAAGAGGACCGTTGAAAGGGATAAAAATCTACGAAGAGGTTAGAATTTACCATCAATTGTTTGTCAATGATATCATGATATTTGGGCAAGGTTTAATGAGGGAGATCAAAGGAATAAAGCAGATATTTGATATCTATTGCAAGACCACATGTATAGAATTTAATTTGAGGAATTATATGGATGATTGCTCATATACCTAAAGGAATTCTTACTAAAATAAGGGGAAAAAATGTTTTAGTTTCTTTTGGATAGAAAGAAGGGAAAAGGAAGGAATACCTTTACTAAAACAGTCCAAAATTGCAAATATGAAAAAAGTGGGGGGACGAGATTTGAAAAATATCCATAACTTTAGTTTAGCACTTGCAACAAAAAGTCAATGGAGACTAATTTACAATGAAAGTATGGGGTAAGGTTATGAGAAACAAGTACATGAGAAGGATTTAATCATTCGATTTGCTTAGACGAGTGAGTTTTAGTGGGGATTTAATTATATGGATAGCATTGGTGAATTTTTTTCCATTAATTGCAAAATGGTTGCCTTGGAAGGTCAAAAGAGGAACAAGTGTTTGAATTAGCAAGGGCCTTGAATCAAATGTAAACATAATTACAAGTTGTCTAAGCAGTTGAGAAGGGATCTTCACTTAATAGGGATTTATTCTTTGGAAAATGCAACTACAATTGATGGCATGAATGTATGGTCTAAAGGTATATGTAAGCAATTTATGTTCTAACCTTATTCGTTTAGACGGATAGGAGGATGATTATCTGGTTTGGGCAAAGAGTTCGACGGGTGATTGCTCTGCGAAACTCGGGTATTTGAACTACGTAGAATCTCTATCTCAAAGAGAAGTTAAATGGTGGTGGAAATATGTATGGAAATCCAAAGCACCCTTGAGATGTAAGATAACTCTATGTTTGACTTTATCAAACAAACTGCTCACTTAGGATAATGGGTAAAAAAGATTATGCAAAAATCATGAAGAGATGGTTGCTCATCTCTCTGTGTCTTGTGACTACGCAGGTTAGGTATGGGCGCAAGTTAAGGAAAGTTGAAGCCAAGTTCGGATTGGACTCCACTCAACCTGGAAGATAACTTCAAGCAATGGAAAACGATAATACAGTTGAAATGTACAAAGCATTCCCAGGATGTTGGGTCAATATCAGTTGGTCACTGGTGGGCGCGGAATTCTGTCATTTTTCAAGATAAACTCATTCCTCCTTCCATTACTACGACGGGCTTAATCATCAAATTGTTAAATGAATTCAAGGCAGATATCAGAGACAAAGGAAGCAGAGAGTTGTAATGGAGCCCACCTTGATTACAGTACTTCACTATAGTATTCTGTGAGTTTTTTGGACGAAGTTAGCCAGAGAGAGCCCCTCGTTGTGGAGTTGAAGTGGTTTTATACTTAAACCAAATCTATTACTTATCTCGATTGCTGATTCCTTCCATCCAACAAACATGAAACAAGGTCCCAAAAATATGCACCAAAAAAGAGAACCAATACAAAAGGCGAGTTAACAGCTATATGCTCTCTCCTTCATATGGCCTCATCACTGGCCTATCACTGGGAGTAAGTAAACTGCAAGTAATGGGATATGCTCTCTCCTTCATATGGCCTCGTCACTGGGAGTAAGTAAACTGCAAGTAATGGGAGATTCGAAGGTGGTGGTAGACTGGGCCAACTGGAAATATGATCTTAATGTGATCTTAATAATATGAGGTTTAAATCATAAACCCGTAGTCTTATGTACTCCTTCCAGTGTATTCAAATCTCTCATATATATACAGAGAACTTAATCAGAGAGCCGACGAGCTCTCCAAGGAAGCTCTATTAATGGATCTAGGAACATTAGTACGCACAGAACTCATAGATGTTCAAGAGCTCAAAACCTTTTCCTTCAGATTTTAATGAATGAAAGACTGTTTCATAGTAGCTGTTCTTTTTGTTTATATAGAAAATGTGAAGGTCCTAAATTTAAGACTTGCAGTCCAGTTTGTATATGTTTATATTTTGATCAGTTAGTCATAGCTATCATAACTAACCAAGTAAGGGCAACAAAAGTTGTTTTTTTTTTTTGGACATGGTTAGATATATTTCCATTTTGGAAGAAACTATGTATATTCTTAATATAAATATAAAGGTTTTTTTTCTTTGTCAAAGAAATCGAGGGAATGGTTAATATACAATAGAATTTAGCTACAATACTAAGATGAAACGAGAAATGAAGGGAGATCCCAATGGTGTTCAATTCTATGGAAATTAGAAAATTTATTTTAAGCTTTCTAACTTGGGATAATTACCAAAAAAGAAATATGCATAGAGCCTTAAAAGATGCATTATGTGCAATAAGGAATTTGCTTACCACATGTTTTTTTAAATGTCTTTTTACTAGAGAAATTTGAAAATATATATTGCAAATTACCATTGGAAAAAATAGGTGGGAGTGGAGTTCCTTGATACATTGTTTTCATTCATGGATAGCAAACAAAGTTGTGAAAGTTCACAAGACTCTTCTTGGTCTTGTGATTTGGGGGTGTGGCTATCTAAAAACAAAATCGTTTTTCAAGGCTTAGAATTAAATTCTACTTAGATTGTCCATAAAATAAAAAGTGTTAATTTTGAAAAGTGGACTTCTTCTAAAAAGAAACTAGTGAAAAATTTAAGAAGCTAATATTGATTTTGAACAGGGTTAGAGTTTCTATGGTGGTGCCTATTAAGGAATCCCAAGGCTATGTGGTATTGCAATTCCTATGGGTTAAGTAGAGTTATGAAACTCTATTTTTTTCATACATAGAGTAAGTTCGATATTATGGTTGATCACATTTCAAAGAAAGCTTTGTTGTCGCAAGATGGAACCTTTAATGAACAAGAGTTTAGAAAAGGGAATCAAAATGTAGTTATTCTCAATATGTTGTTCCAATGTAGTTTTTGATGTGATAAGTAAATAGATTTAGCCTAAATTATCAATTATCATGTATTCCTCAAATTTAGTCATCTTACATGTGCACAAATCTATTAACTTTATTTGAAATTAATTACTTATATTTAAATAATGAAAAATAAGTAAAAACATAAAGGGGTTGCAATATATACAACTTCAAAGCAATCAAAAATTCACTTCAATCATCATGCATTTCTCAAGTTCGATCATATTACCCAAGTATGAGTTTCAAAGAAAGCTTTTTTGTCTCAAGACAAAACCTTCAATGAACAAGAGTTCAAAAAAGGGAATCAAGTTGTAATCATTTCTAATCATTCTCAATATGTTGTTCAAGACAAAACCTTCAATGGACAAGAGTTCAAAAAGGGGAATCAAGTTGTAATCATTTGTAATCGTTCTCAATATGTTGTTCTAGTGTAGTTTTTCTCTTTTTTTGGACATTTGATGAGGTAAATAGATGTAACCTAAAGGTTGTATGAAGATAAAAATATTTGTAAAGGTTTTCAATAGGGAGTCGAAGATGTCAAAGAAGTTATAGGTTAGATAATTAAACAATCTAAAAGATAACTTTTTAAATTGTTTTTTATCTAAAAATACAATAAGATGTATATTTTGATTTCACCTCGAAATATCAAATATAAAAAAATTTAAATTTTTTTTTGTAAAAATGCAAGTACATATTTAATTATGTAAGGGGTTGCAATATACAACTGAAGATTAGTCAAATATTTTTCAACCATCATGTATTCTTCAAGTTTAACCATCTTACATATTCACAAATCTATTAATTTTATTTGAAATTAATTTACTTATATTTAAATAATGAAAATTAAGTGAAAATCATATTTTGAAATGTTAAATATTTAAATATGTAAGGGGCTGCAATATATACACAAAAACAATATAAGATTCACTTCAATCATCATGCATTTTTCAAGGTTATACACAAAAACAATCTAAGATTCACTTCAATCATCATGCATTTTTCAAGGTTAGTCATATTATACATGTACAAATCTCATAAGAAGTACTTTACATGTATTTACTCAATTGAATGGGTGTGATTATACCAACATTAATGAATCAAATCCTATTGAAACTCCACAATTAGGTGTACTTAGGTTAGAGTAGCATTAGTATAGGTGACTTTGGAAAAAGTCATAATGTTACACCTTCCTTACAAATAGACAAAATCAGATAGATTCACTTTCTAAAGTATGATAGTTTCAGATTTGACATATCAAATAAAAATATTTGGGTAAAGAAACATATAAAGCCAAAACATTCTAATTAAATGGTTGTCATCAACACGAAGAACATCATAGAAACTATAAAAACAATTAATAGTGTGATCCTCAAAATGAAAAGAAGTGCCAAGAGGTTTCCCCAAGATATGCTACATGAGAATAATTTTTTTCTACCTCTATTACATGCCTCACTTCATGTCCATGTTGGATCACATGTCATACTCAACAACGACATATTTAAACTCGATACCATTCACAAATGCTCAAAATTTTCAATACCAATTTTTTTTTTAAAACAAAAATTACAAATTATTTTTTATTAAAATAATGATAAAATATTTTGAAGTCATTGCCTTTTGAAAGATTTTAATTATAGTGAACAGAGCTACAAACAATGAAGTTGATTTAGTTAAGGAAAATTATAAGGATCCTTAATTTTTTAAATGTGTAAAAACCTTGGCGAATCTTACTAATTCTTAAATTTCCATTGCGATATTTTTCAAAAAATATTCAATTTCCAAGAGTTATATATAGTTTCTAGACAATTTTGGCGATTTTTAGAGTAAAATAATTTTATCCCATGAAATTTGAGCAAATCTATTTACAAAAAATGGAAATAAGTCAAAAATTAGCCCATAAACTAAATTTTGCCCTTAAAATTTTATCAAAATTTGATTCCAAAATCATTAAGTGATTCTCGGAGCCAACGGTGAGTTACGAAGGATGCCCTGACGGGAGCCCAGGTTCGATTCCTGCAAGCTCGCGACCTCATGTGACCGCGGTGGTAGGCCCCACGCTTCTATTGATTATGTTCGGTTCCAAATTCAAGTTGACCCCAACTCGTAGGTTTGTATTTCCAGCAGGTTCGGTTGACAATGCTCACTGGAATGTTTGGAAAGTTCCCCGATTATAAAAATATATATATAGCAAAAAATTTCACTAAATTTTGAAATTAAAACTATTTTAATTTAGCATTCTTGAAATCAACCTTTATATTTATAAATTATTTAATAAATAATTTTGGATATAAAATTTTGAATGTTACATAATCTACATTCATTATGCAAAATCCAGACTTCAAATATAACTAAAGTTTATCCATAATTATATTTTTTAATAAAAAATATAATAACTAACGATAACACAATAAGCTTTAAAAAATACATAGTTAACTTTATTAAATCTATTCTTCTTAATTTATAAATTATATTGTGAATATAATAACATTTTCTCAAGATCCCATTTTAAAGTTAAAAATTCCAATAAAAAAACTATACACCATGCAAAATCCAAACTTCGGAAGCTATATATTATACAAAATCCAAACCTTAAAAGCTATACATTATGTAAAATCCAAACTTCAATTCATCCTAAATTTATCCATGATCATATATTTTAAATTTAAAAATTCCAATTCAAAAGCTATACATTATGCAAAATCCAAACCTCAAATTTATCCTAATTTTATCCATGATTATATATTTTAAATTTAAAAAAATCCAATCTATATATTATGCAAAATCCAAACCTAAAATATATCCTAAGTTTATCCATAACTATTTTTTAAATAAAATAACTTTAATTACAAAACAATAAACTTTAAAAAAAATCCAATCTATATATTATGCAAAATCCAAACCTAAAATATATCTTAAGTTTATCCATAACTATTTTTTAAATAAAATAACTTTAATTAAAAAAAAAAACTTTAAACAATATATGGTTGACTATTAAATCTACTCTACCTAATTTATAAATTATATTGTAAAATATAATAATATTTTCTCATATCCTTCCAACTATGGGCCACACATCTCATCCAAATGTGTGGCCAAAGCAATCAATTGTGGGCCATGCGTCTTGTCCAACTGAGCGCACGACGCAATCTTCCGTGAGCCACGCGTCTTGTCTAAATGTGTGCCTGAAGCATCAACATGCATGTTAAGGGGCATGGTAAGCAGGCCCAGCCTCACCTCCCCAGTTTGCTTAGTCGATCCAACAATAAATCGTGAATCCTTATGCACTTGCATTCATCAAAAAATTCTGCAAATGGTTGTACGACACCCTTAGTTCCACTATGGACTCATGAATCATGTCGATCGCTCCTTTCATTATGGTTCAGTCAGGCGACACACGCGAAGAATTAAGGTTATTAATGGGGCTTGTAAGATGCAATGTGTCTTCTATCAACCGCCCTTTGGCCACCTTCATGCATTCTCGCTTGAAGCTCCCATTGTGCATTGTGTGCTCCCTGCTAATCCGCCTGTCTGTGACCAACCTGTCTACGTCCTAGTTCCTGGGCCCTTTGGCATTATGGTCCACACCAAAGTCACCAAACATCACACTGTGAATGGTTCGTGTCGTTCCCATGCACCCAGGGCATAGAGACACAGCAAAACTCCAGGGTGGGTTTTTTTGAAAACAAACTTAGTTCCAGGCTAGGGACCGCACTGAACGCTAAGAGAGGCGTTCGAATTGCGAAAGACCTTATCCTACTCCTCAAGAACTGAGGCAAATATTTAATGGAATTATTGAGGAGTCTAGTGCGTCGCGCATCAAGGACACCGGGCATACCTGTACACTCGTCCTTTTCTAGGCCATGAAATCTATGCTAACCTTGGCCTTCGAAGATTGCCTAGTCGGCCACATCCAGTTGGAAGGTTTCCCATTGATGGTGGAAGGTCGCCTTGCATGTCTAGAGGACAACATGTGGCGGCTGGGCCAAAACCAGGTGGCCATGAATGACAATTTGAACACCTGGATGGACGCGTTGGTTAAGGAGCTAGTTGACAAGCATTTCGTGGACAAGCAGCTGGTCTTCAGGCGCAGTGGCTCATGCTTCGGCAACGGTTGCGGCCATTGCCTCGCCTGGTAGTTGCGTCGACATCACTGAGATTCCAGAGTAGCCTCTTTTCTCTAGTTATATTTTGCTATAAGCCTTCCAGTTGTCTTTCTTTGATTATGTAGTACTTAGTCATATGATGTAGTCAGGTCTTCATTAGGGGATTTTTGAGGTCTAAAATGGGTCTCCTAAGGGAAATAATAAAATAAGAGTTCTAAATTTTAGAGGGGAAAAAGAAAAACTACTTTTTCTTATCATATTTTTGGCATATCTCATTAACGGTTTACCCAAATTTCAAGTTTGGGCACTCGTTGGATGCAGATTTTAATTCCGCATCCAACCCATACCCACACTGCATACTAATGAGGCGCCCACGACATGAAAAAATGAAAATTTCAATTAAAAAACGTATTTTATTTTTAAAATACGTTTTTAAAAATAAAATATGTTTTTTAATTGAAATTTTCATTTTTTCATGTCGTGGGCGCCTCATTAGTATGCAGTGTGGGTATGGGTTGGATGCGGAATTATAATCTGCATCCAACGAGTGCCCAAACTTGAAATTTGGGTAAACTGTTAAGGAGATATGTCAAAAATACGATAAGAAAAAATAGTTTTTTGGTTTTCCCTCCAATTTGTTTTACAAATTTTACCCTTATGGTTGACATCATCATCCTAAATCCTATTGGCTCTTATAAAGTGAATTTTTATGGTACATTTTTTGTTTTGAGACCCATTTTTTACCTCAAAACTCCCCTAATGGTTGTTTTTTGTTTCCAAGGTCATAACCCCCGAGCTGTGGGGGATCAGTTGGGTTCTGTTATGAAAACTGCAAAGATACTCTTTCTAGTTCTAGGATGATCAAAAGTAAATTGGGGTTTGGTTCTTTGTTTTGGGTTTCTGCATACCTAACCTGAATACATATGTACTCTCTTTTGTTCTGTTAATATAATTTCAAATTTACTAAAAAAAAACATTTTCTTATATCCTATTTTAAATTTATAGATTCCAATCCCAAAACTATAAATTATGAGCAACATTTTTTAACATATTACATTAGCTTCGCCCTAAAATCCAAAGATAATATTATGATCTCTCTAAACTTTCAAGATCCAAAGTTTTGAATCTGATATTTTTTAATGATGATAATTAACAAATAGTAAGGCTCTTTTTATTTCTTTTCCTGAAACTAGATATCAAAGCTTAACATTTTTCATTCTAGTTGCATGAAAGTCCTTCGATCAGAGAGGGAGGGAAAATTGTTGGGAAAAACCTAGCAATGGTGGGGTTAGGGCTCTAAGACCAGCAGCTCATGCACAATCTATAGAGCCTCTCGTGATGAGAGAGGCGGGGCTAGCATCCTTTCAAGTCATAGTGATTGGGGAAACACCCTGTCGAGCCTTGTCCCTCACAATCAGAAGCCAAAGAAACTCAAGAGAAGAAAACAGGCATATGTTTAGCTCTGGATCGGCTCAAGTCAAACCAAGCCTCTCTCATATAAGTGTCTTATTCAACCCCCAACTAGTTAAATATGAAGATCGTCACCTAGAATGGCCTTAACAGCGATGGAAAGTATCACCTCTTAAAACACAAAATCCTACAAGAAAAAACAGACATCATGCTTCTACAAGAAACCAAATGCATATGACATGAGCCGTGACCTTAACATGAAAACCAACTAGAATCAGCATATGGCTTATCTGACAATGACAAACGACTTCATCTCAGGAACCTTCAAAGAAATAGAATCCATTAGAATCGAAGTAGCACAGCATGATCACCAATGCCAAAAGGAAAAGAGGAGTGTTAGGGCATTAGGTGAATATAGCAAACGTTTCAAATGAGTTATTTGACTCCCTGCTGCTAGTAAACATTTCCATAGTACATGCTCTTTACACTTCTCCCAAATAGTTACCATTTATAGAAGAATTGCTTCTACCCTTCAACTTCTCCCAAATAGCAACCCACTAGGTAAAACTCGTGTCTCCACAGCCACCTTCTCTATACTGGTAAATGGGATTCCCCCAATGCCTTTCAACCCCACCAAACGCATAAGGCAAGGCGATCCTCTCTCCCCTTCCTTTTTCTCATCATATCAAAAGACCTAGGACATGGCTTATATGTAACCACAACCAACGAAACCATTCATGGCCTCATCTTATTCCCTGAAGGAGATGACTTCTCCCAGCTCTAATTTGTTGATGATAACCCTCTTTTGGAAACTCTCTAAATTTAGCAAAGCCAAAGCCTTTGGAAGGGCCCTAGACACCTCCATGCTAGCCTTTTGGAGTCTATCAATAACACCAAATCTCAAATCTTATTCTTCAACACCACAATCGCCATGCAAAACAACATTTGCATAATTCTATGTCAAGGCCCACCTTCCATCTAAATACCTTAATGTTCCCATGCTCAAGCCCTCTCATCGCCATTGCTCAAACTAGACTGTCTCAACTAGTACACCTTTCGTTACCTCTTCCTGGCAAGGTGGGTATCCCTAATCAAATTTGTCCTTCAATCCATGCCCCTTTCCCTATTCTCTAGTATAGCAACTCCCAAGAAAATCATTGATGCTATTAAACCCATCCAAAGATCATTCCTTTGGGAAGGAGAAAATAGGGAAAAAAAGGGATGCAGTGGTCTAGGATCAACTATGCCTCCCCAAGATCATGGAAGGCTTAGGATTAAAGACATCTATAACATGAATAAAGCTTTGGGAGGCAAGATTTGGGGGGAGGGATTAAGAAGAGCAAGGCATTATTGAAAAATATCTCGAGAGGAAAATGAGCTAACTATATATAAGGCACTTTTATCAATCTCGAAAACCACACTAGAGGATCTTTTATTTAGAGCAACACCTAGAGGAACACAAACTTAGTTCATAATTACAACTTTTATTTAGACCAACACCTAGATGAACACAAACTTAGTTCATAATTACACAACTTTTAGGAGGCCATTCAAGGAAAATCCACCCCAATGTGGGAAGATTTGTGTCAACAAAGCCTGTACCTAATTCCAAATAATACTCTACAAAATGTGGAACGACATTTCCTTGGCTAGCACAACACCCCCTATCTAGCACCCACTGGAAGCTTCTAACAACATGGCCTCTATAAATAGGAAAATGAAATAGCAGATTCTAAGAAAACCTTCAAACCAAAAGATTTAGATTTGTGAAATTCAACTCACAGTAGGATCGACTAGCTAAGGATATCCTCACAATTAAGAAATTTGACTAAGTATGCAGAAAACAGTGTTATAGAAGCACAATATAGACACAAATGATCAAATAGCAGGTTATTCTATTACTGTCCAACCTAGAAATGAGTTGTGAACACCATTATATTACATTTGGGAAAAATCGTGAGCCTTTGGAGGCATTAGAATGAGCTACAAGTTGTTAGCTTACATTAGACCTCAATCCCCCCTAGGTTGACCAATAGGCTCCCAAATCACCTCAAACGGTCACAAATTCTCAATCTGAACGTTGGGATGGCATGGGAATGCATTAATGATGGTAGCACATGAGTGGTGGAGGATTTGGTGGAGTGTAGGTGGCCAAGGATATGCCAAAACTGCCAAGGAGGGGGCAAAATGGCCACATTCAATGCATGGGCGCCTCGAGTCAAACTTAGATCGACAAAATAGGGGATAAGGGCGTGCCTTAGTTGGGTAGTGGTAATAAATGAGGCTGGTGGCCATAAATGAGGGCGCCTAACTGCCTGTTTGACCAAAACTGGGCGCTTAGGTGGTGGAATGTGTCATTAATGCTCTAACAACCTTGGATAAACATTATTAACCATGTTTTAGACCAATTAATCATCAAAATATCTTATGACACTATGGTCCTAGGTGTAAGAATGTTCTAACACCCCCCCTTAAGCTAGACTTATGTAGCCAAAACAAAAATGAGGCCTTGGCAACTAAGGGTCAAGTCACCTCTTACAATTTTTATTAGTCCATGTGACCAAGGTAAGGAGAAAAAATAAAGGGGAATAAAACCCCCCCTCTAAAATGGACATGAAACAAAATATGGAAAATGTATCAGTCTTCACCATGCATCACCCACCCCAAGGAGTGATCTTAAGGTAGGTGAAGGTCTTCTCAGTGAAACTCTTGGTGAAGGTATCAGCAATTTGCTCAGTAAATGGGCAATATTGCAAGGCAATAATCTGGTCATGCACCAAGCCTCTGATGTAGTGCATGTGTATCTCTATGTGCTTGGTCCTTTATCTCTGTACTGGATCAATGGAGATCTTGATTGCACTTTGATTATCACACCAAATGACTGTGGGTGAATCAAATGCAAAGCAAACTCTCTAAGAATACCTTGCAACCACACACATTGTGTACTTGCATTCACTACTCCCCTGTATTCGGCTTCGGCTGATGATAAGGAAATAGTGTGTTGCTTCTTGCTAGACCAGCAAATAGGACCATGTGCAAGCATAAAGACATAACCAGAAGTGGACTTCCGGTCAGTGCTATCTCCAGCCCAATCTGAATCAGTAAAACCAACTAGTTCAAGTGATGAATCAGTTGCATAGTGTATCACAAAATGCTTGGTTCCTTGCACATAATGCAAGATCATTTTGGACGGCCTTCCAATGGATCTCATAAGGCTCTTGCATGTATCTAGCAACAACACCTACTGCATATGCCAAATCTAGTCGAGAGTGAGTGAAATACAACAAGCTCCCAACTAGTTGTCCATACAATGAACTGTCCACCAATGGTGAGGAACCCCAATCATGAAGCTTTACCTCTGAAAAGAAGGGAAACTTAGCAACCTTACATTCATCCATTTTGAAATTTTGTAGCGGATCCGAAGCATAATTTGATTATGAAACAGTGATCCCTTCACTAGATTGATCAATCTCCAAGCCAAGAAATTGTTTCAACAATCATAGATCAGACATGGCAAATGCATTGTGTAATGCAGCTTTAACTGAGCCTAGTTCTTCAATGCAACTACCAGTGATCAAAAGGTCTTCAACATACAGTACAATAATCAAAATTAAGTCACTAATATGCTGCATATAGACATTTGGATCAGATTTTCCTCTTGTGAAACCTTGTGATAGCATAAAATTGTCCATCTTGGCATACCAAGCTCTTGGAGCTTGCTTGAGACCATAGAGGGACTTCTTCAACCTGCAAACAAGTGAAGGATCATGAATGAAACCTTCAGGTTGCTGCATATAGATCTCATCATGAAGATCCACATGAATAAAAGCACTCTTCACATCCATGTGATGAACCTCCCATTGCTTGGAAGCTACAATGGCAAAAACTAGCCTGATTGAGTTCATCTTTGCCACAGGTGCAAATGTCTCTGTATAGTCCACTCCATGGACTTGAGAGATGCCTTTAGCTACCAATTTGGCCTTATACTTCACATCAGAACCATCAGCATCCATCTTGGTCCTATAGACCCACTTGCATTGCACTAGCTTCCTCTTGGAAGGAAGAGGGACCAACTCCCAAGTTTCATTGTCATGGAGAGACTTAATCTCTTCTTGCATGGTTGTTTGCCATCTTGGGTCATGCGATGCTTCTTCATATGACTTTGGATCAGATCCAACCATAAGAAAACACCTCCCATGAAGCTTTGGATTACAAGAAGACAATGCATTGTGAAACTGTGATCTAGTCTTCCTAGGTTCTTGTGAATCACCTACAAGTTCACCAATTGCTTGTATGGTTTTCTCAGCCCACTTGGGCCTTGTAGGAGGGTCATGATCTGCATGCATGTCATCATCTTCATCCTCAACATCAAAATCAGAAAAATAAGAAAATGAAGCATCACTTATATCCTCTTCAGGTGGGGGGTTTGAGCATTCCCCTTCTTCTTGGTCAGTTGTATGCATGGGCTCTTCTTCGAACTGAACACTCCTCTCAATGGAAGTCTTTTGAGATGAAGGATCAAAGAGCTTGTAGCCCTTTGCATCTTCTGCATATCCAACCATGATGGACTCTTTGCTTTGAGGCTACAAGGCTTCCCTTTTCTCTACAGGTATTCTAGCCCATGCTCTTGAGCCAAACACCCTGAGGTGAGACACATCAGGCTTGTGTCCCATCCAAGCCTCGAATGGAGTCTTGCCTTCCAAGGCTTTGTGTGGTACTATGTTCTGAACATATGTTGCACAGTTAATAGCTTCATCCCATAGTTTAGGAGACAAGGACTTAGCCTCCATCATGTAGGTAGCCATCTCCTTCAATGCTCTATTCTTGCACTCTGCTACACCATTCTGTTGGGGTGTGTAAGGCACAGAATGTCGCATTTGAATGCCATCTTCACATAGCTGCTACAGGACCTTATTGACATTTTCCCTTATATTATCAGTCCTTAAGACCTGTATCTTCCTCCTACTGAAGTTCTCCACATAAGCTTTGAAAACTTTGAAGGAATGGAACACTTCAGATTTGAGCTTGAGAATGAACACCCAACATAATCTTGAAAAATCATCAATGAATGTAAGAACATATTTTGAATTTCCATAGGAGGGTGTAGGAAGAGGTCCTATCACATATGAATGGACCAAATCAAGAGGATGAGCAACTCTCCTTGCCTTCCCCTTCTCATACTTGCGCTCTGCATACTTCCCAACAATGCACCCCTTGCAAGTGCCTTCGGAAAATTTGATCCTTGGAAGTCCTTCAACCATATTTTCTTTGCTCAAAGCTTGAAGATATCTGTAGTTGAGGTGTCCAAACCTCTCATGCCAAATCTACTGACCTCATTAACATATGACAGAAGAGCATTAGGAGAGGAGTAGAAAAGAAAGTGTGAAAACTTGTACATTATTGACTCATGATCTGCAACACCAACTGTTACCACTTTGCCTGTAGAAACTTCAGAAATTTCCACATCTTCTTGAGTGAAAATCACTCTTTTGGTCGAACCAATGTGGGTCATTTGGTAAACAGAGAGGAGATTTGTTGCAAGATCAGGCACATACAATACATTACTGAAGTACTCATTGTCTAGACTACTCTTCCCAATGCCTCTCGTTGGGATCTCTAAGTCATCACACATGAGAATGGGAGGACCATTGTACGGTGAAAGAGTAGAGAAAGCATCTCTTGCAGAAGCCATGTGCCTTGAGGCCCCTAAATCTATGATGAAAGAAGAGGATTTTGAGGTACTGGCCATCAATGCATGGCGTTTCTCCTTCTCTTCAGAAACACCCTCCTTATTTGAACTTTCTGAAAGAGGGATGTTGTTTTTTCTGAAGAAGATTAGTCATCATGTCAAGGGTCTTCTTCATGCATGCACTTTCAGGATGCCAACCCTTTTGATAGTAAGTGCATTTGGCCTTCTCCTTCTTTCCTTTCTCCTTGACAAAGTTCGAAACCCCTTAAGAATGTCTGGGCTTCTCTTTGTCTTTTCTCTTCTCTTGCTGCTTCGAACCTTTGGGCTTTTGCTTCCCCTTTGCTTGCTTAGAATCACCAGTTGCAAGAACTTGATCATTTTGCTTGATGGCACCCATTTGAACCAATTTATCTTGTTCTTGTGTAAGCATCTCCATGAAATCTGCCAAAGATGGCATCTTCTAGTTTCGAACAGTGAGCTTGGTGGAATGGAATGTTGAAACAAACACAGAGTACTCAGGATCCAACTTTGAAAGTATGGACAACACCAGATGTTCGTCCTTCTTCTCAATGCCACACTGCTTGAGCTACAAGACCAAGGATTTGAACTTGGTGAAGAAGTCTTGGATGGTCTCAAAACTGCTTGGGCTCGGAGAGATCAACTCATTCTCAAGTTGGTGGCCCCTCAACTCATCAGTCTTCCCAAATAGTGACTCAAACTTGAGCCACACTTCATTTGGAGTAGTGAGACTGTTAATATGAAACAAGAGGTCTCTTGAGATGCTGAGACAAAGCATGCCAAAAGCTTCATCCATTATGTTGAAGAACTTCGACTTCTCTACTGCAGAACTTGGCTCAGTTTCAGTCCCCATGGTAACTCTAAAGAGACCCTTGGATCTCAGCTGGATTATCATTTCGGCTTTCCACTCAAAGTAGTTGAATGGAGTGAGCAAGACATGAGACTGCTCCATTATATAGCTTGCGCACTAGGTGACAAATAACATTGTAAACCTGCAATGCAAACACTCAATCACTCAGGAGGGGATCCTAACTAGCTAATTCGAACCCTGTATTGACAGGAGGCACATTCAGGAGCGCATCACACCCTGGGTAGACTCCAAAGGATTGCTCCAATGTCTTCAAGGCAATAGCCCCGAAGATTTCTGTGGTTGCTCCAGTGCTCATGGTGCACTTCTGAAGCAGACTGGTTCGACTAGAAGCTCCAATAGCTCTGATACCATGTGAAATTCAACTCACAGTAGGATCTACTAGCTAAGGATATCCTCACAATTAAGAAATTTGATTAAGTATACAAAAAACAGTGTTATAGAAGCACAATATAGCACAAATGATCAAATAGCAGGTTATTCTATTACTATCCAACCCAAAAATGAGTTGTGAACACCATTATATTACATTTGAGAAAATCGTAAGACTTTGTAGGCATCAGAATGAGCTACAAGTGGCTAGCTTACAATGAACCTCAATCCCCCCTAGGTTGACCAATAGGCTCCCAAATCACCTCAAACGATCACGAATTCTCAATCTGAATGTTGGGATGGCATGGGAAGGCATTAATGATAGTAGCACATGAGTGGTGGAGGATTTGGTCGAGTGTGGGTGGCCAAGGATAGGCCAAAACTGCCAATGAGGGGGCCACATTCAATGCATGGGCGCCTCAGGTCAAACTCAGATCCACAAAACAAGGAATAAGGGCGCACCTCAGCCAGGTAGTGGTAATAAATGAGGATGGTGTCCATAAATGAGGGCACCTAACTGCCTGTTTGACCAAAACTAGGCGCTTAGGTGGTGGAATGTGCCATTAATGCTCTAACAACCTTGGATAAACATCATTAACCATTTTTTGGACCAATTAATCATCAAAATATCTTATGAGACTATGGTCTTAGATGTAATAATGTTCTAACAAAATCCAAGACATTCTACAATGGGTAGTGGGCATTAAGAGGTACTACCCCGTACATAATGAAAAAAGCTTACTTTATTGCACTAAATAAGCCAAAGGAAGTGCACTACAAGTTCTAGGACAAGTTAGAGGAAAATGCTTACTCTCTAGCACAAGCTCTAGGACAACATCTCAAAGCCAACTTTGTAGCCAAAAGTAGCCAATTTGTTTCACAAGTAACACAAGGAAAATTCCTCAACTAAGATCAGCTTTAAAATAGAGGATTTCAAGCCCCATCCATATGCTTCCTATGCAACCAAGTAAAGGAAACCATTGAACATCTATTCAGTAAGTGTGGAATGATGAACTCTCTATGGGGAAAAGAGGCCACCATCTTCATACAGTTTGACACAACATAAAAGAAAACCATCTACAACTTGGAAAGAACGCAACCACAAATCAATTGAAGAAACATAGAATTTTTCGGTAAATCATAGAGAACAACATCGAGGATATGATTCAAGCAAGAAATGAAAGAAGTGAGGGAGGCACATTTCTTTATCACAAACATAAAATTATGGATACATTGGGAATTAGACATCACACCTCCACAATTAAGGACAATCAATCTACCCTACAAAAAAATCCCAAAGCATTGGTTGCAACCACCGCCTCATCAAATTCAATAAAAAAAAATGAACTTCAACATAGCCACCATCACTGGGATATGAACAACTCAATAGAGTTCCACGCATTGAAAAAAGGCATAGAGCAAGCAATAGAACACAACTATGGCAACCTAACATTGGAGGGTAACTCTCATATTAATGAAAGCAATCACATGCCTCGCCTATGACATCCCACCAAACAAAGTAATCGCTAACTAGTGTCTAGCAAAGAAACAATCATTCATAACTTTTATGATCCAACCCTCTCATGTTCAATATCTCTACTACTAAAGTAGCAAATGAAGGCATTTGGTGGGAAAAAAGAAGTATGCACTATAAATGGAAGACCCTAAAAGACAAACCAAGAAGATATCACCAACTTGAATCGGGTATCGAGACAGAATGTGATGTGCTTGTCATGCCATTTGTTCACAAACATGACAACTACCCAACGTCAAAGTGGGGCACACACCACATGCATATGGTTATTGTGAAGGAGGACGACACTCTTCCCCTTGTTAGGAAAAACATTGGTTGACACGCATTACTTGGATACGACATTCAACACACGAGCTTGCTCCACAAAAGTTACGACATTCATTACACAAGCTTACTTCACGAAAGTTATAGACTTGAAGGTGCCAAATACAAATCAAAGAAGGGAAGTGGAAGCTCAAGATAAGATACGACACAAGGACTTCCATGACCAAGATTACACTAGTATGCTACAAAATCATAGTTTGCAAAGGTGTGACATTGAGCTTAGGAAAATGGGGGTTTATAGTTGAGATCTGGACCAACATCCTCACCAAGAAGCCAAACCTAGAGAGACTCGAACCAAGGAAAAAATGTTAAGGCTCAAACCAAGGAAAAAATGTTGAGGCTCAACATATCTCACGAGGTTGGGGCACAAAGACAAGGTCACCATCATTCACATATTGAATAATTTGTAGAAGGTCTAGGATTGCAACCTTGCCACCGCCAATGTGCATATAGACAAGGACCAAGCCTATATCATAACATATACAAGGTTTTTAAAAAGTGAGACCACCATGTACTACTTCTTGTTTCTATTGAGCCATTAGAGAATCAATTCCCCATCACTTAGATTCAATCTTAGAGATAAACAAACCCCTTCTAAAATAAATTAAGATCCACTTCAACTCAGTGATCAATATGATTACCTACAACAAACCCTCTAAAGTTTGGACTAATATCTTAAAGATGAAAAAGAGGGAGAGAGAAGACCATCATGCCAATAAGGACTCCATCACCTCTTCTACTTGGATGAGGAATAGCATATAATCTCGGAGGTTATGACTTTTTATGTTTCACTTGAAAAGTTTTAGTAATCATGGGCTAATCTTTTTCAAAGTTGTTTGGTTTTGCTTTTTATGGAATGAAAAGCGTTGAGATATACTCTACACAACTTTCCTTTGTTTATGTTAAGCTACAAAGACTAGAGGTTAAAGGCATAATAATTACAACTTGTGATGATGACATTGCAAGCCAAGGGTTTGATAAGTCATTATAGAGAACTCAATTTGAGGTCTTTGAATGGAATCCTATACTATAGCATGTAAATATTTTTACCAATTGTTATATATAATTGATGACTGGCCACTTACAAATAAAAAAATAAATATTTTTAGCATTGTTATATAAAATTGATGAATGGCCACTTACAAAACAAAAAAAATCAATTCTAATTTATTTGGCATTATCTACCATAATAATACATCCAACTTGCTGGTATAGTGCAACTTGGTTTTTCTTAATGCAACTATAAAATACTCTACATATGTTGCATATCTCCAACAACAAAAACTTGGGAAAATGCCTTAGTTCGACTATAACACTTACGGGTATGGGAACCTCTATGCTAGATCAATTGAATCGAATTAACCTCGTACAACTCCAACAAGTAAGGGTCACAAAACAAAATGATAAAAATACCATTTGCCTTCATCCAATATAAATTTGGTGGTGACCTACCTTACCACCTTTCACGAGAAAGTGAGAACCAGCACAAGCTTGTCTAATTAAAACTCTCTTATCTAATTAAAACTCTCTTACAAGTGTCGAACTCTTCACATCCATGGTTGAATATTTTAGACAATGACTTCCAACATATTAATGAAATTTAAAGAACATTTAAGTTCCATGAAAAAAGATAAATACACAACATGAGGAAAGTTCGATAAACAGCAAGACAGGAACTTCAAGATGACAACAATTGATGGATAGCAGAGAATAAGAAACAGATATCTGGAAAACGGAAACCCAGAGATGAGAATAAGAAACAGATATCTGGAAACCGAAACCCAGAGATGAAGGGAACAAACCCTCTTCCAACTTCAACAGATATTTTATTTCTCTTGAAAACCAAGGGACTTGGACGCCCACCACGAAGATAATGCTAAAAGGGCAACTCCGAGTATTGAAACCTAACAATGTTGCTTCATGAAACAAAGTTAACATTGAAAGCATGGATGACTTAAAGTGCATACAATAGGACTCGAAGTGCCAATCAAGAGGGGATAGATATTACATCAAACCAAACATTAAATATTAAAAAATAATAATAACACCACTATTTTTTTAAATAATAATAATAACATCATCACTATTGTTGTTTGTTGATAAATGGGCCAAAGACTTTAAGCCTAAAAGGGAGTTAATGCCGGGTTGACCCCTCAGCTTCTCTACCTTTTATGATTGTAACAAAAGCTTTAAGTACAACATTGCAAAAGACAAAGAGAGATGTTTGAAAGGAAAAATAAAATGGCAGACCTGTTTTTTCTCTCTTCTTTTATTTGTTGATGGTATATTGATTTTCTGTGATGAATCCAAGAGGGAACAAAACAGACTAAGCGAATTTATAGATATAAACATACTACGCGAATTATGGATATAGTGTATGCCTACAAATATGCAGATAAACATGCAAAAGTCCTTTGAGACTATCTAAAGGAGACGAGGTAAATATTTCACAATTGTTTCCATTTCAACGACTTTTCTACACCAACATTTATATAGAACTGTTCAATCACATGGCAAGGTGTGTGGTTGAATTGCTACTTTCTATACTAGAATCCCATCATAAGATTTTCTGAGGATATCTAAGGGGCGGAATACTGATGTTAAAAACTCTTATGTAACATACAAGTATAATCCATACAAACTCAACAAGACAGTATATTTACGAATGATAAATAGAGCATTTTGTAAAAATCTAACTCACATGTTTGCTAAACAGTGCAACTAGTTTGCATCCAGTGAAAACGCAGGAGCCTTTTAAGTACACTTACGAATCGTCAAAACTAGGAGCTTTTATACAACTTTCTAACAAGACTGATTTTAAATAGTTAACTTAATGTTAAAAGTCGAGCACATCCATACAAATGTCTACAAGGACATGCAACTGATTACCTGATAACTTATGACCTGATATATAATGTTTTGGACATGTGCTTGAATGTTTTACCCTAGCTTTGAGTGTTATCTAATAATTCTGCATTAGATAAAATTTTAATGAATATTTCTTTGAGCGTTTCAAGTTTCAGTGAACTATTATTTTCTCAAGCTTTTCAATGCCACATCATTTGCTTTCTTGATAACTTTCGAAAGGACATGGGAGATATTTGTTCCTTTCAACTGGAATTTGTAATTGCTTTAGTGCGTAAGCATGCTTCAATTTCCTCACTGTAGGTTAGCTTTTTATCACTGAAAAAGCACCAATGCATGCCATTGTGATACTGTGATATATATTCGACCCATGAGCTTTCTGAAGGCAAGATTACATAACAGTTATTGTCCACAGGAATGCCTCTGATGCTTTCAATGCTGGTCTTCGTTAACACTTTAAAGTGTCAACTGACACCTGACAAATGCACTTAAACCTTAACCGTGTTGATTTGCTAGATACAATGAAAACCTGAACAGATCTAGCTATCATAAGCTCAGGATGGTTCCAAACTTTATTATCAAGAGGGCTCCCCTTTCCATGAGAAAGAATTAGCATCTTTGTTAACATTCCAACTCTAACAAGCAAAAGGTTTTAACATGCTATTTTAACATTCCAAACTTTAAAGTGTCAACTGACACCTGACAAATGCACTTAAACCTTAACCGTGTTGATTTGCTAGATACAATGAAAACCTGAACAGATCTAGCTATCATAAGCTCAGGATGGTTCCAAACTTTATTATCAAGAGGGCTCCCCTTTCCATGAGAAAGAATTAGCATCTTTGTAAACATTCCAACTCTAACAAGCAAAAGGTTTTAACACGATATTTTAATTTAGAGTCTATAAGGAGGACTAGTAAAGTCCATGCAGCTTTTTACAGAACGTCAATTATGTGATGGTTATCAAGGCATTGAAATAAATTTTGATGGTCAAAATCAGACCCAAACAAATTTAAAAAATGAAAGCGGAATGGTCAACTTCAGAACATCAATTATGTGATGGTTATCAAGGCATTGAAATAAATTTTAATGGTCAAAATCAGACCCAAACAAATTTCAAAAATGAAAGCGGAATGGTCAACTTTGGCATTAAAGTAAAGAAAGGGATGACCTAGTTATTATTGAACGGTCATGTCATAAGCTAAACAAATAAGAGAGCTACACAGAAATCCACATAACTTGTAGAGAAAAATCTCTCTAACTTTGGCTTTCAACTGAAGTTGTGAATGACATGCCAGATTTTTAACTAGAACAGGAAGTACAAAAGTGAATCTACCAAGCACACTCACACTTGCCCTTAGGAGCCCTTGCAAACATGTCCTTGTAGTTACGGCTGTGTTAATCAAAACAGCTGTCAGAGGTGCCTAAATTTACATCCAGCATTTCAGATTCTGAAACAAAGGGGAGACACAGTTTACATAGATTCTGAAAATGGCATTTCAAATTGCAAGAACTATTTCAAGCTTATTTCCTCGACGTTTGACATCTTATAAAATGTATCAAGTTATCAACCCAAAAAGACTACATCTCGGTTCAAAAAATGATGAAACAATTTTTTAAAAACCCAAAAATATAACTGAAGGGAGGCAGGCACATTCTGGTCCATTGGCATAATAGTAGATATGATAATCAATATCAACATCTTGATTTTGACTCACTCTATTGCTTTGCTGATTATTTAAAATTCCCTTATAGTCTATTTAAGTTGAAAAAAAATGTACATGTCCTTCTCCTAACAGCTTAAAGGTCATTTGTTCACCATCTGATGCTTTACGCATCTAACACACGTACTTCCTCCTATCTAGGATGAGGTAAATGTGATTTTCCCTGTCCCCTGCTCATAATCTTCCTTAGGTTATCAGTAATAGAAGTTGCACTGATCCTAATTTATAAAACTAGGAATGCTATTCATACAGAAAGAGTTATATTATCATTTTTACTTCCTTTCCATTCCCAATATTACATATACAAGTGACATTTTTGCATTTTTGAGTTCACGTAAGTAGAATCAGAAAACATTATTCATAAAAGACTGAGAAGTGATGAGCCATACCAGGTAATCTTAATTTTTTATATCTAACAGTTTTTTAGCATTTTTTGTATCGCTGCACGTGTATCTGCCAGTATTTCTGTCTTTTTTGCAGTGCAACTTAGTTTTATCTTTGTTCAGATATATAAGTGTTATTAATTTAATAACACGGGGAACATACAGATCAATCTATGAGGCTCGTGGCTGCCAATTCTGACAAAAGGCACGGCATTTCCAGGCATTGGGCTCTATTTTTCCAATATAACTGGGCATAGCAAATGTCCTTATGTGAGTACCATCATGTATAGTGCTCATGAAGTTGAAACATTGGTATATGGAACTATATAATATATACAGTCAAGTAAGTTTGAACATTGGCCTTCGGAGTACAAGGACCTATGTGAAGCCTTTCAGATAACATAAAAGAGAGTGGAAACAGGGGAGGATTGTTCAAGTAGGAGTATGTATTCCAGAAACGAGTGGAGAAAGAGGAGGATTGTTCAAGTAGGAGTATGTATTCCAGAAACGAGACCGGGTGATCAAATTGAGGGAAAAAGCTAACAAATACGAGGATGCAGGGCACTTTGTGATCTGCAAAACCCTAGCCAACTTACAACGTTGTGTATTGATGAAAAGCAGGACAACAGGGAAAGATTCCATAGAACGCACACTATTCAATGTGCCTAAGCCCGTAAATAGGAAATTGGCACTAACCAATGTATACCCCACTTCTAGTCTTACAGCTTTTCAGCAAGCAATCCCATCAGCATTACCGACTTATAGCATAGAGATGTAGTTAACACTTCATATTATATATTGCCAACTACCTACTGATAACTCTCAAGTGGGCATTTAAAAAATATAGAAGGATTTGCACTGGTTATTATCCTCGAATGCAGGAAAGTGGCCCGAGTTTTGAAAATATATAGAGAGAGAATACAAGCATTAAAAAGAATTCAAACCAAGCCGGACTACATAATGATAAGTAAATGAGGCTGATGGGCAAACATCCTAAAACAAAATGAGTGCACCATTATCCCAGTCTGCAACTTACAAGAAGAAGAAAGATGGTGAAAAACCTGCTTCCAACAATATAGTCAAGACGAAAATTAAGCAAGTGCTTGCCAAAATTATATATTAAAGCCTGATAGGCAACTTCAGTCTGAAAAGATGTTTATGCATTCAGCCATCGATTCAACATCCGTCAACACAATATCATTTGCACCTCTCAGTAAATCTGGCCCTGGCATGATTCTTTCAGATAGATCATCCTAGAGCAATGGGACATCGCATATTCCCCATATTGAAACGAAAAAATTCAGATTGCTGAGAACGAGGCCTAATAATAAATAGAGACGCTACAAAGATCTTAAATTGAAAAAAAAAACAATCTAACCCATGAAGTCCTCCAAAAATACTTGTAATTAAAAGTACGAATAACTCTCGTTTTCATCAAATAAATGCTACAGAGACCCGCGGCTCTAGACGTTGCCTAAAACCCTAATCGAACAAAGAGAAACCCATGTCGTCATCGCTTTCCTCCTTCTCCTCCTTCTTCTCTTCAACGGGTGCATCGGCAGGGGCTGCGGCGGCCCCGCCTGCGGCCGGCGCTGCCGCCGCAGCTCCGCCGCCGATGAATCCTCCTCCGCCTCCACCGGCCCCAATAATCACCTGCAGAACACATTATCCTCACCTTAAGAAGAAACTAAAATATATACAGATTTAAGAGTTTCAAAGGATTTATGATGGGTACCTGGAAAACAGCCGAGGAAGGAGTAACGTATGAGAAGGAGGAAGAAACGGCACCGGATCCTTCGGATGTAAGTGCCGCATTCACAAGCTGCCGCTGCAAATCAAAGGTGGAGGCAGCCGCACCCTCCAAGTCCCCGGAATACTGCTTTCCGCTCCATTCGCCGCCTGAAGACTTACAGATGAATGTGTAAACGCCCATTCTGGTAAATTGCAGAGCTGCAAGGACAACGATCGCTCACTGGTATTTTCGCCGCTGTTGTAAGAAAAATAGCTTGCATATGTTCAGAATCAATAAATTATGCTGTTTTAGGAGGGCAAAACCCTGGCGAACTATTTCAAACCCTAGTCAGACTTGCAAAACCCTAAGTGGCTCCAAACCCTAATGTCCACATAAACCGGTCACATGGAACGAGGCTTAACTTTCGCCGGCTGTCCCGTGGAAGTAATAATTAACTAGGCTTCACATTTCGATTAGGGATTAAGCCATCAACATAATTTCATTATTTTAAGAGTAAGAGTGAGTAGCAAATGCACATGACTCTGCAAAAAGAAACGCAAAAGGAGGCAAGTAGGAAGAGATGTAACAAAGAGCAAAGTTGAATAGTGGAAAGCAAAACACAAGGAAAGGATGGGAATTGAAAATGTTGAAAGTGTACCTAAAAACTAGAGAAACTTGGTGTAGTAGATAAAGTAAATGAATGGTTTAAAGAAAGATATAATGAAAAGAAATGAAATGTATGTGTAAAAAACTGAAATGACAAATGTGTTAATCTTAAGTAAAGCAAGTGGAAATGTTACAAAGAGAGAAGTTGAATAGTGGAAAGCAAAGAGCTGCACAATGGATGGCAATTGAAAATGTTGAAAGTGCACCCAAAAACTAAAAGGTTTGTGTAGTAGATAAGGTAAATGAAATGTTAAAAGAAAGATACAATGAAAAGAACCAATGTAGCATGTATGTGTAAAAAAGTGGAGTGGTAAATGTGTTAATCTTAAGCAAAGCAAGTAATTACTAGTATATAATAAAAAAGTGTACATAATGAAGTTTTTGAATTTTTTTATGTGAACGATTGTGAGTAGGAGTGTAGTGGTAACATTTATAGTTTTAAAAAACACTACACATTGAAATGCCATTAGAAGTGCAATGGTAGAATTTGTTCAAGTAGGGAGTCTCAGTTAGCATATGATATTAAAAAGTGAACCAAAAGTAAAGTAGATTGTTACAAGAAATATGTTTATGAAAAGGAGATATAATCCAGTGTAGATGTAAACATATTGGTATGTGGTTGTTGTTCCAAGCAAGGATTGGATGTTTGCTTTATGCTCCACGAAAGGTGTAAGCCTTTTGCACATTTGAGTTGTTTCACGTGGAAAAGGCAGTTGGCAAGTATCAATAACAGGTGAAGTGAAAAAAAAAAAGAGAGAGTAGAGGAAGTAAAAGAGTGAAGGTGCAAACTTAAAATGTAGATAGGAAGATGAAGTGGTAGTTGATGTTGTGTAGGGAAAAAATGGAGCAACTTGTTGAGATTTGTATTGTTAGGAACATTGATGAGAAACATATTTACTAATTTGGAAAAGGAAAAGTGGGAAAGCTGAGAAGTACTTACATATGAGATGTATTGATTAGAGAATAAATGGTGGCAACACTTTGGAATGGAGCAACGCCTCTACTTGTTTCCTTTTGATGGCATGGGGGTTGTCCTTCATTCTTGTGAATCGATCAAACATAAAAGCAGGAGAGATGTGAAGATCCTTTAGGGAAGGGACTCGGGATAATGGAGTGAAGGCTGGACCTTGCCACTCTAAAGTACCAATGTTTGTTGTAGCTTTTGGTAATGTCATTCCTTGCAATTTATGTATTGTTAATGCCCATGCCATTTTTGGTGGGATTTGAGTGCACGCGCCCCTTTGTATAGGTGGAATTGGAAAAAAAGTAGGATTGTTGGGATCTCGTGGAGCACCAATGTACTTGTGGAAGCTAACAACCGCAAATGTTGGTAGATGTGGAGGTTTATGGCCATCTTTGTAGAAAATGGAGACAATTTGGCCGAGTGAACTATTAACAAGGCCAGTTGAAACCCATAAATTAGATGTTAGGAAAAAAAATTGACCGATGCAGAGTAAGAATTTTGGCTCCAATTGTTCATCTTCAACCATAGAGGGAACATGAGTGTTGGTATGCTCGACAATGGAGAGTGCAATTGGAATGTTTTAAAACTTAAGCATATGATGACTATGAAGGGTAGCTACTTTGTTTATTGCAAATAAGTGCATTGAACCATGGAAAGTAGACAATTCATTTGAGAAAGGAATGAGTTTATTCTTAACATGAGAAGGTCACAATCCTCCAGGGAAGGCTCTGCATTACATAGGTTGCGAAGGATGTTCCTAAAGGCAATTTGTGGGGGGTCATCTCCCTACTCGTGAAAAACATATTCTAGGGTGACTACTATGACGAAGGTGTGCCAGAGTGTGGTGCCATGCGACGATATGACATATAGTGGAACGCCATTTACAGGTGGCGATTGGGCGAGGTCTTTGATGAGAATAATTGAACGACCACCAGAAGGGATGTTTCTATGACAGGGGAATGTTTCTCCAAAGCATTCATCTATGTTGGAGAAAAGCGTTGGGCCTAAGAAGCTCACTCATTTCATTAATGAGAATGTAGTGTATATGTCGAAGGTCTTCTTAGAGGCTTGAAAGAGCATTTCCTTCTAAATGAAGGAAAAAATTTATTGAAATACGAAGGGAATAATGGATTGTAGATGCTTGGATGTTGAAGGCAACGACACCAGTGAGGGCGAGCAATAGTAATGGGTTGTGACTCAATTTAGTGTTTGAAGAAAGAGTTTGTCGAATGCACCCAATCAAGTATGGTTTTTCAGTATTTGTTGTACCCTGTATGATCATTCTAAGAGGAGGGTTGGTATCTATGTTTATGGAGTGCTTAACTACAGTGGAGAGAGCTTTCATTTGGGTGGGGGAAAGTGTTGTAGAAGTGTGTGCATTGGAATAGGATGGTTGTGGAATTAGGTGGTGCGGTCGAATGTTATCTATGTAGAGGTTGGAAGCTTCTTGCAAGTTGAAGGGGATAGAAGTAGCATTCCAATTATGGTTGTTGTCAACGTCACGAAGTCCTAGCATGATAGGTCACTTATTTGGATGTTGTCGGTAGGATGGAGTTGGGAGAGGATCGCCCATTCATCCAATTCCACTAGGTGTGGGTTTTGTATTTCAATAGTAGGAATGTTTTCTTGGGTAACAGGGAGAGGATCAGAGGGTTTGCAATCAACATGCCAGGGAGTGTATGTTTGTTTGAATGCTTCCCAGTTGATAGTGATCGCCTCATTAGAAGTGCTTATGTCAGCTTGAATATTATGAAAAGGTTTGTAGAGCATTAGTTGATTCCTATAGAAATATATGTAAGAGAGTGAATCTGGAGTGGGTGTTGTAGAGTACCGTGGAAGGACACAAACAATGGAAATAGTCGGATCTCTTAATTTCCATGGGTCTTTTTTATGACGAGCATCATACACCATTGGCATGCAGTATCAATAAGGGGCGTGAAATCTAAAAAGGGTGGGCACAAGACATATGCGTCAACGAAGTTTGATGATTGCAACGATATTTTGTTAGTGTCATGTGTTAAGTGACAGTAATTCTGTCGGTTGACATTCAAGGAGAAGAAAGGGTGACTATTAATTGTGAGGGATATTTTGGCAACATATGGCAAGTTTCTTGGGATCCGATGTCATGTCCAATGAGTGTTTCGGTACGGAATTTTTGAATTGCAATTATGGAAGGATCAAGTAGAGGTAGGGCATGGACTATCCTATGAAGCATATGATGGAAGCTTTCTAATTTTTTTTTGCTTTAGATGCATACTTTGCAATGTACTTATGAACCTCATGGAGGGAGAGAACTTATTGGAATCAACATTTGCACGCCATATTGAAAAGACGAAAGGGTTGTGGATATTTAAGTGATCATCATTATGAGTAGGGAGATAAGTTTTATGTCCAAGGGCATCAATGAAAAGCGAAGAGGAGGAATGCAAGTCCCAACAGTGCTTTATAACGACATGGAAAGTCTTTTCCTTTCTTTTGTAGGCAAGTACTTTATGTGCACTTCGTGTGTCGTTGAATGCGGTTGACTGGTTCTGCATAGTCATGAAAGTGGATTGTTTTCAAGGATGGCATCAATCCCTAGCAAGTAGGGATCATTTATAGTAGAGTGAGGAATGTAAGGGTGTACGAGAGGGGATTCTCATGGGTTCCAAGTGGAAATGAAATGGTCAAAGAATTCCTTAGTTGTTGATAGTTGAAGTGCATTATCCCAATCCAGCTTGGCCATAGAAGGTGCATGTTCCAACCATATGAAACCATGAAAATGTGTAGAGCCTTGATGTTGTCGTTCATATCTAAAAAATAGTAGTATTGTTAGTGAGTGGTGGTGACATAAGCAAAACTATATAAACAAAAGTGGAAAGGAAGGGAAAATTTTGAACATGTAGCAATAGTCCTTTGAATGGAGGTGTTTTACCAAGATCTCCTTGTGAAAGATTATGAACCTACGATGCATGTAAAGTGAAGCCAGGTGCAGGTTTGAGACAATAGTCTAGTTCCTCCTAGCCTGTGGGGGGTGTGCCAGGCATGACTTCATGGAGGTCAAGCCATTTATTGTTAGCTACACTCAATGTAAAGAAAAAAGTTGGACAACCAAGTTGGGAAATCATGTCTATAAGTTCAACCCTTGATTTGTGCCAAAAAGATCTTGTTCCTTGGAGGGAAGCACCGAAACACGTCAGTTGTTTAGCTAATTTGTCTCTTGAGGATTGTTCCAAGCGAATGTTAAGCTTACCAATTGTAGTCGAGAAAGTGTCTTCAATGTTTTATTTAGAAAGATAGAAGCTATTGTGATATAATGGCACATGATGAGATTACAAGGTAGTAGAAAAAGTGTAGGTGGCTTCCAAATTGATTGTCATGGTACCTTAATAAATGCAATGCATAGTCTTACATCTCAACAGTATTAAACTGTGGTTGTTTGAGCATTGTAACCCATGTTGGGAAAATGTGTGGAAGGCCATAGAGTATAGTCCCTTTGTGTTATACTCATTGATTGGCGATGATCCAACAGGAGGCCAACCAATTGAGGTTTGGGTTTAGCACTTTGGTGATTGCAAGTATCTGCTTATTGGTTGGAGCTCTGGATGGGCGTTAGGGACAATGGCTACAAAAGATGAAGTGTGGCTTTCATCTGGCTCTTCAATAAGAGTGTGGGAATGTTTTTTATTTTCAAGGGTATGGGTGAAAAATGGGGAAGCAAATGGTGAAGCAAAGGGGAAACATCAGTAGGGGAAGGCGACTATTGTAAACTAGCCCCATTAACACACAAGCTATCTGAAGGAAAAATAAGACTAATCCATAATGTAATAAATATATAATGAATAGTATGAATATGATATCATTTACAATGAAGGTGTGTGTAATACCCCCATTTTGACCCTTCGGATGTATTGGATTTTAATGTAAATATTGTATATATGTGATGTATGATTGCTAGCGTGGAGTTCAAGGCCAAGGCCCCGCTAGTGAATGTTCAACCTTAAAGGGTTGTTGTTTTATATTGTTCTATCCATGTGCTAATAACCATGGGGAAATTGTAAAATGATGCAAATATCATGTAATAAAAATACCAAGGGGCTAGCTATGCATGCAACTAAATGAGGGGGCTAT
This sequence comes from Larix kaempferi, assembly GCA_027924585.1. Classification (NCBI taxonomy): domain Eukaryota; kingdom Viridiplantae; phylum Streptophyta; class Pinopsida; order Pinales; family Pinaceae; genus Larix; species Larix kaempferi. Next base: position 1,039,781 of record BSBM01000098.1, on the reverse strand, counting down.
GTGTATCCACTAGGGAGAGGTGAGGGGGTTGTGGGATTGAAACCTAGGTTGCCATATGTCATCTTGAGAACCCATTTGAATTTTCTTGCTGACATTTAATTCTGTTGTAAGGAAGTGGTTGAAAAAATTAGTCCATGAGAGTGATGGAGTATGAGAAGCCCTGAAATTCGTATGGCAGGGTATGGGCTCTGTTTTGCTTGACCCACAAGTCGCTCCACCTCATGGGAGGATGTTTTCCCTCATCCTCATTCCATGGTGGAGGATTCAAGCTTAAGTTTTCATGGAGGACGCATGCCCAGCAGTGAAGAAAACTGGAAATCATGATTCTGAGTTAAGCCACATTCGGGAGTGCCAAAATCGCCCAGAAACTTTGTGGGGGGAATGAAATCAAACGGGGGATCCATCAGCCTGAACCCTACGGAGAATTTGAGAGTGAGAGATGCCCAAAAATTCATAGGAAATCCCTGATTCGGAAGCCCGAAAATCCAATTGCGGGATAGAGCCTTTCGGCTGCAACCTTGAGGACATCCAAGCGTGGATGACAGAGCGGAAGAGAGAGCAGAGGTTGGAACTACTTGATAAAACCAGTGAAGGATGTTTGATTGAGTTTGAGATGTTTGTAGCTCTGTGGTTGAGCTCACTATCTTAGCTTCCTGCTCCCTTGTCTCTTGGCATGCTTGATAAACCCAACAGTGTGTTGGCTTAGCATGATTGTTGGTGTGAAACCAAGGCTGTGAGTAAGCCTGTTTAGTCTCTCCGTAGTGGATACATAGCCCAGCTCAGGGGTGGTCTTTGAGTACTAAAATATTATAGGCTAGGCAGAGACCTATGGTTGGGTTGGAACGTTGCAGTCCATAGCCAGTTGCTTGGAGATTTCAATGAAAATATAAGTGTGCTATGTGGTTCAAATTATGCCTATTTTACATATATGTGTGTTTGTTTGTTTATGTCAGGATACATAGATTGATCTAGCTGGTAATAGGACTAAATTCCTATGCATTATGTTGTATATGTCTATGATGAAATGCTGGTAGAGGCATTCTGGGTGTGTATTAATATGGTTTAATTATGTTGTGTATGTTATTTTACCATGCTTCTACACCTCTGCATTCTTATTTGTAATGCTATGAATTTATGCCTTTATGAAAAGAGCTAAGTTGGTAAAGGCTTTGGGGAAGGAATAGACACCCCTGTTGTGTTCATGTTCCCTCTATGGGTCAGATAAGGGGAGGATCCATGACAGAGTGGATCAGAGCTCTTTACAGGGTGGTAAAGAGGTATGGATGAGGTTTGGGGAAACATTTTGGTTGAATGAAGAACAAAGTCAGAGTTCTCAAGTGTGGCAAAGGATCACACCATTGCATATTTCTCTCCGAGAGCTTTCCAATGATACCAAGTTTTCCAAAAATGGACTTAGGATGAGAAACCTATCAGCCTGAGAAGTTGGCAGTAACAGAAGCATATGGCCGACTTCCGACTTTCCGAACTCGCATTGCGGATTGTGGAAGTCGAAGGCGTGATTTCTTCAGAGTTGCACGTTGGGGTTCCAACTTTTCGACTCCCATAAGGTGGATTGCGGATTGTGGAAGTCGGAGGAGTAATTTTTCCAGAATTGTGAGCTTGGGGTTCTAACTTTCCGACTCCCGCAAGGCGAATTGCGGATTGCAGAAGTCAGAGGTGTAATTTGCCCAGAGCTATGAATTTGGAGTTCCGACTTTCGACTCCCGCATCGTGGATTGCGGAAGTTAGAGGCGTGATTCAACGAAGTAGAGAATTTGGGGTTCTGACTTTCGACTCTCGCATCGTGGATTGCGGAAGTCGGAGGTGTAAATATTCGAAGTTGTGAATTTGGCGTTCTGACTTTCTGACTCCCGCACTGCGGATTGCAGAATGCAGAAGTTGAAGGCGTATTTCTTCAATGCTGTGTATTTAGCGTTCCGACTTTTCGACTCCGCACTACAGATTGTGGAATGCGGAAGTCGGAGGCGTATTTCTTCGATGCTATGTATTTGGTGTTCCTACTTTTCGACTCCTGCATTGTGGATTGCGAAAGTAGGAGGTGTAATTCTTGAAGTGGTGCGTTGGGGTGCCGACTTCCTACTCCCGACTTATGGATTGCGGACCGAAGTTATTGTGGCTGTGCGATAGTGCATAGTTTTAAAAAAAATAGCAAGTTGTTTCGAAGGAGCTCCCCTATCACCTCTAAAGGGAACTGAGGGGACCGGGGATGTTACAGATGGTATCAGAGCCCAAGGTTGCAGCATTGGGACTGCTTGGGCCAAAGTATGAGCTTACAGGCAAATAATTAGAGTATTTGAATGAGGTTTTCATGTATCATAAATATTTATAGCAGAAAAGTGTCAGTGGTTGTTTCAACAAAAAAAAACGTTGTGTCAATATGGGCAATTTCCAGAATTGCACAATATGGAACAGGGAACAAAAAAAAGTGATGGTTTCTTATCTAGAATGCATGTAATGCATTATCTATGCTCAGGATGTGCAATATTAATTGCATAGAGGGGTTGTGGAAGCCTTATTAATAGTAATTGGTTGTAATATGTCCTATGGAGTGTGTTGGAGAAAACTCACTATGGCTTGGGGTGTACCACAACAGACAGATGACTACCAGAAATCAACTCAATTCTCAGAACTATGCTATATAAATGACAATGCTAAGATAATGAAGAAGATAACCAACCTTGATCCAAACGTTTGATGTAGATCCCCATTGGAGCTTTTCAATCCGTGCACTTGAATCTGCAAATTAGTCTTGACAGCCAATATACAACAAGTACATATAATATATAAACAACAATAACATCATCAATAGCAATGGCCCATGATATAACAAGTAAATGCAACCCAATGTAAGATAAAGAACATTTACAACATTAATGGACGGGAATATGAGTATTTCTATTAATAAACAAGAAGAAGTACAAAGTGATACGACCTCTTACCGGCAACCAATCTGAACCAAGATCTGGATCAATCCACTTGTGCCTCCACCACTTCAATCCTCCATGAATGGCAAACTCAAACTAGATAGGAGTTTGGAAGGTGAACATAAAGGGCTCACAACTACAAGGATCATTGAGTGTAGACTCAAGATAGGGCAAAAATCCACGAAAGTTCTCTTGCTCTTCTTTCTCCTCCCATCCATAAGCCATATGTGCTCAATATATAGCCCCCTCAAAGGTAAGTGAAAGGACACATCAAGACATTACTTGGGAAGATGGAGAGCCAAAGGTCACCCAATGACCGCTTTTTGGGAGTAAAAAATAATAAACTAGTGATTTTTACCATTTTACTTGATACCCGCGGGCTATAGTGATGCAACTCGCGGGTACGCATGCTATAGTGATGCAACATGCAGGTCAGAGGAAAAATAAGGAAAAATATGTCCGAAGGATATAAGTGGATCCGAGTCAGTGAAATGGATCCTACAGGCCAAAGAATGCTGATGCTAACCGAGTGGAAGATTACGTTGTAACAGATGCTTCCTAATGTGTGAGCTCAAAGACTGATGCTATGATGGCCGAAATACATTATAAAACTCAGAATTGGAGCGATGGAGACACAAGTGGAAAGAGCAGCTCACTCGTCATAATACAATAGTATCCCTGAATACATGTCATAGTACAACAATCTGATATAATGGTCATGAATAGGCAGTACATAATGAATACATGTCATAAGTGATCATATCCATGATCCCTCTACAGTAAGATATGGTCTCCTACTGAAAAGGAAACAACTGGTGCAAACTGGAGGTACAAACTGCTGATATCTGAGAGGTGATATCTCAGATGTAAAGTCAAAGTCATAAGTAGCATACTGAATGCCACTATCGCCTGGGGTCTTCTACACAAGTCTTCGACGGTGCAAGTCCCATCAAGTGAATAAAGGAGTTGGGGTCGAACCTGATGCGACATCGTCTGATTACCAGTCAATGATGTATACCGTTAACAGATGCGAGATAACCCACCAATAATGAAAATGGGCATCAAGGCATAGAGTACAATCATCAGAGTGTGAATAAATGAGTTGAAGTCGAACACTAGGATGAATCCATCGATCAGGGGACATTGATGTATTCCCAAAACTGTCGATGGTGAGAGAACCTGCCACTAATGATTGCAAGCCTCAAGGTACTCAACCGAACTCTAAGCCTCAAGTCCCGGAATAAATGGGTTGAAGTCGACGGAATGAGACTCGCTGGAAGGAGGGCATTAAGGCACCCCCCATCAACCAGCACAAGGTACCAGCTACGCTGAAAGATTTGGAAGAACTTAGGTGAAACAGACTGACTCAAAAAGGATGGCCGACGTGCAATAGTCAAGAGATCTGAGGAGTGGCCGACACTGGTTTCAGGACTTCCTTTGAACAAGAGCATGAGCAGATGGATAGACTTAGGCAGCATAGACTTGACATAAACTGTGCAATGCAGGAGGCATCACAAAGGGCTCCATAATGACTGGAAGCTTAACCAATCGGTGGAGAAAACTGAGAAATAAGTATAGATCCTAAGGTCCAACTATAGTCCCGACTCATAATGTACGGAGTGGAATGAATGCTCTGTTCAAAGGCGACACAATAGCTGTCAACAAGAAGTAGTAACCATAATCTCGTCTGGCTTTTTGGAATATTTGATTTTTTTGGTCTTTTTCATATTTGGGAAAAGCTTGAAAAAGAATAAAATTGCTTATAGTACAACAAGTGAGGGAACTAGTGGCAAATAGCGAGCAAACTAGTTCCAAGCAGTGGAACATACCTGTGATCAATGCAAGGAAGTGCATGCAGGATGTGGACACTCGGGGGGGATGTTCACTCAGAGTCAAAAGGTGATCAAGTTGTGAAGCGCAAATATATAAGCTCTGCAGGGCTTGACAGGCCCAAAAGTGCTCAGGCACCAGGCTAACAACTGAGTAAGCGAGAGCTGACACAAGGCTCAAGCGGCAAGCAGGATGATGCAATGCAATCACAACATGATATAACTGAGGGGAGTCCTTAAGGGAGATGGACAGCATAAGACAAAGTAGAGTATGATTCTTTATCTCAATGTCATGGTGTAACTACAAAGGACTCCCAAACCTAAGGACAAACAACAACATGGGCACCATAATGCACAACGAGGTTCTAACTAGAGTACCCATGTTCGGAAAAGCCCTACCGCCGCATAACAACACTTCTACAACAGTGTGAAGGTTCCGTGTCAGTTACGAAGCGGGGTCGCACCTAGGGTTTATGAAAATGGTCAATAGGTCAAATGCATAATGCACATGGAAATGGCATCTAACCTATATGCCAGGTGTGAAACGTACCTGCCGTAGGTGTGAAATGGTCCAGAACAACTTTCGCCGAAGAAATCTGATTAAAAATTACTACTCCAAGACATTATATTAGTCCATAACGGCACAAAACGGTAAAAACTATTGACAAGTGGGTCCTGAAAATTATAAATAGTAATAAAAAATTACAATTCACAATTCATTTTTACTATTCACCCATTTGAAGCTTTTGGTTAGTTTTCACCTGAAAGTTCAGTTGCCGATTCTGGGAGCTACGAGCAACCATTCATCGAACTGTCCGGAGCAGGTTGGTAGTCTCATCCATACCTTTCATTTCAATGCTTTTATTTTAGTTTTTCAGTGATGGGATTTTTTGTTTGGCCAAGCCCTAAATGGCTTCGACGCTACCCGCGGGCTGTAACTATGCAGGTCGCGGGTAGGGCACAAAACACGCAGTCAACTCAAAGGTTGACCGCGGGTACCCGCACCTGTATACAAGTTAGCCCGCGGGTACAGCAGTGTAGTTGGTTTTTAAAAAGAATTTGACTAAAATGCTTGTTTTTCTTCACTCCAGGATGGTTCTAGAGTGGAGGGAGAGGGAGCATGACCAAGTTGATGAGGCCGTGCGCAACGATGTGCAAGTACAACAGGCATTGAAAGCATGTGGGTTGTATAAATTATGGAGCATAGGGGGTTTGAGGGCCCAAAACCTATTACTCCAACGCTTGATCGACTATTGGGATGTTGATGCACAAAACTTCAATCTCAATGGGAAAATCCTCACACTGGAAGTGGACGACATCTACTTCATTACCAGTTTGTCCTGTCGAGGTGAGGAGGCTAGTCTTTGGTCTCGTACTGTGGGTGGTGGGATCACCGTCCTTGACTACATAGCGCGATATTTCCCCGCAAACACACGCATGGTGGGAAGTCAGGTTCCCATCAATGCCATAGTGAATCTGAGCATGAAGATCATTGTGGCTACCTTAGTGCGGATCACGAGATCCAAAGCTCTGCACCAGGCATCCAGGCCGGTGATGTTTTATGCATCACAATGCATGTAGCCTATAGTGTTTGACTGGTGTACCACACTGCTGGGGTCTATGAAGACCCAATTGACAGAATACAAAGAAGGGAAGGCCAAAAACTTCGGGTATGGGAGTATCCTATGCAGCTTCTTCTTTGAGAGGGTTCCAGGGCTTAGTCCGAGGGTGGATGTCCCTCCTCATAGTCTTCGGGATCCAGCCTTGACTCGGTAGTCTGAGATCTTGACACGGCAGGGTGGTGGTCGTCTGGCATCACCATATACCGAGGAGTTCTTCCGCTGGTGGGATCGGCAGGTCATTGCCATAGAGGACTACCCCTATGGAGGGATAGACTTCCACCAGGATAGGGACATGCCACTCCCACCAGACGTCGCGTTCAGAGACATTGGTGAGTACTCTTTTTGGTTTTTGTGTATTAAGTTTTTATGGATTTTTTATTATAGATACAAATGCAAAAATCTTTTTGGTGGTAGTATCATATGCTAATGGTTGATTGTTTGCTCGCAGACAAAGGCCCAATGAGACCTGATGGCTTCCCGAGACATGGTTGTCGGGGCAGGGGTGAGGAGGCAGGCGATGTTGCAAGAGGATGCACACTACAGACCTTGCAGCGCAACCTCACACGGATGGTTGCTAGAGTTCCACAAACAGAGGTGGCGAGACTACCTGAGGCCATGCAGCGCCAAGTAGTGGGGGTTCCGGGTGACTAGGTGCGGCTACTATAGCGGGTAACCAATGTAGTACAATATTTCTACGAGACACATCCTGTCGGGGCAGCAAATAGGCCTCCTCGTAGAGATTAGATATCTTAGGATCTCATTTTTGTATCAATATGTATATTTTTTAGGGCTACGGGCTCCAATTTTGTATGACACTACCATTTTTGGACATATTTATATATATAAACTTTGGTTCTCCGGTTCTACTATATGTGTGTATGTACAAATGTATGAATGTCTTCTTATATTTGTGTGCCTCATGATGAATGTGACAAATGCCAATCTAATACATAGTTAGTGTTTGCATCGGATATATGATTAACACTTCTCGGAACATGTATGTATGTAATTGAAACAAAATATCGTTCCAAGAGTCTTACCCTTAGGAATTTCTGTAATAGCGTAGGATCTCGCACACGGTACTGCCCATTCAGCTGAGACACAACTAGTTGTGAATCCAGGCGGACTTCTAAAGACTGGACGCCATGGGAAATGGCATCCCGAAGTAGCTCAATGACGGCACTATACTCAACCACATTGTTAGATGTAGTACCAAGACAAGCACCCCCTGAGGACACAATTAGGTGGTCAGGGGAGAAAATAACCCAGGCAGGAGAAGCAAGCTGCTGCGTATGACGGCTAGCACCATCCGCAAATCCTAAGAACGTAGGAAACTCTGCTGACATCTATCAATCAAACGGAAGCTAATCAGCAGACCCGAAAACCAAAAGAAATATAAACTATGTACAAAAGCAACTATACAATAGTATACAAAAGTATCAGCTTGAACCAGAGGTTCAAGCGTAATACCGCTTGAGGTAGAGCCCATTTCTAGGCTCCTTCAAGACAGTCCCCTCATAGTCTTCTAATTCATAGGCTCCTTTTTTCAGGACACGCCTCGCGATGTAAGGACTGTGCCACATGGGGTTGAACTTGCTTTCCCCTAGGGGTTCTTTATCTTGGTCGTATAAGAGGACCAAGTCACCTTCAACATATTGCCAGGGATAGACAGACCTATCATATTGAACCTTAATACGACGTTTGTTGGCATCTATAGCCACGGTGGCATCTCGACGTTGCTCGTCAAGTTGCTCAAGGTGGATTAAATGTTGCTCAAGACCCGTCGTATCAGGGAGGAGCTCTATGGCCAGTTTAAGTGAAGGGATCTCGCATTCAATCGGTAAAAGTGACTCCACACCGTGAACTAGCTGAAACGGTGAGAACCCGGTGGCAGTCTTGGCTGCGGTTCGATACGCCCACAAAGCAGTATATAACATGATGTGCCAATTGGTCTTGCTTTGTTGGATGGTACGTTGGAGAATGGTCTTCAAAGACTTATTGACTACTTCTACTTTACCATTCGCTTGGGGATAATAAGAAGATGAGTGTTCTTGACAAAACCCAAGCTTGAGGGACAAATCCTCCATCATCTTGTTTTGAAAGTGACTACCATGGTCAGCGACAATCTCTTTCGGAATATCGAATCGAGTTATAATTTGATTGAATATGAAGTGGACTGCTATAGTACCATCAGCTTTAACGGTAGGCATGGCCTCAGCCCATTTGGAAAAATAGTTCACGGCCACTATAATATGGTGATGCCCCCCAGCCGAAGCTAGTTTGCAATCCATGAAATCTACCCCCCATTTGGTGAAGGGACCGATAGTGACGACCAAATGAAGGGGCACTAGATGCGAGTGTATGTTCTAAGAAAACATCTGGCAAGGGTGACATTTCTTCACAGCATTAACACAATCCTTAAAAATGGAAGGCCAAAAATAACCAGCTTGCATAATACGTTGGGCTGTAGCAAGCTCGGATAACTGACCGCCACATGCCCCAGCATGGCAATCATTAAGCACCCGCTCCGCTTCTTCGTGAGTGAAGCAACGACGGAGAATGGTATCGTTTCCTCGGCGATACAAAGTGTCACCGACGATAGTATAATCTTTAGCGTGATGTTTCACATGCCATCGCTCATCTTGTGAATAGTGCGGAGGAAACTTCAAAGTTTAGAGATCTACGATGACATCCCCATACCAAGTGTCCTCTGACGAGATAAGAAATAAGTGTTCATCCACAAAGGAATCTTCATGAATGACATCCTCATCAAGTCTCGGAAGGTCCGACAAAATCTCAGCAAATACTAATGATTTCACCGACTTTTCCGAAGCAAAATCGAGATCAAATTCCTGAAGGATAACAATCCATTTATTATAGTTCCCCCTAATAAGGCGTCGTGATAGCACGAACTGAAACGGATTGATATGCGCGACAACTATGGTGGTTCTAAGCAAAATGTAATGTCATAACCACATGCTTGACAAGCGCATCATCCACCTGAACTGAGACCATGCCAATTGTCTCTTGAGACGCGGCCACGTAAAGGATAAAATCTCGTGCGAAGTCTGGTGGACTAAGCACAGGGGCCGATACCAAAGCTTTCTTAAGGGCGTCGAAAGGCTGCTGGTCTCGCTCATCCCGGATAAACGGTGTGTCTTTCTTCAATAAGCGCGTGAAACCTTTGGTAAGATTAGGATAATTGACTACGAAATGGCGTAGAAAAGTGGCTCTCCCTTGGAGGCTTTGAAGTTGTAACAAATTGCGTGAAGGAGGCAACTGAAGTATTGCCTCAACTTTTAGAGGATCGACTCTAATACCCTCTTTTGAAACTATGAAGCCCAGAAGGCGACCCGTCCTTATAGCAAAGATGCATTTGTTAGGATTCAATCGAATCTTGTATCGTATACATCATTCGAGAATCATGCGGAGGTGCTTGGGGTGGTCCATTCTCTTGCGAGAATGGCCGGCAAGATCATCCAAGAAAACCTCCATAATCCTTTTAAGATCGTGAAAGGCGTAGGTCATGGCGCGCTGAAATGTAGCTCCGACGTTTTTAAGGTCGAAAGGCATTTTCCGATATGTAAAATGTTCCCCAAGGACAAATAAAAGTTGTCTTATGTTGATCCTCAGGTTTGATTTGAATCTGGTTATATCCGAAAAATCCGTCCATGAAGGAAAAAATCTCACTCCCGGCACAAGCATCCAAGATCTGATCTATGAATGGTGTGGGGAAGTTGTCTTTCAGACATGCACGGTTCAAATCTCTAAAATCGGTGTATACACGGATCATTCCCTGCTTCTTATCGACAGGAACAGGGTTTGACACCCATTCGGTAAGGGGAACGGGGTAGATGAAACCAACTTTGAGCAGTTTCTCCACCTCTGCCTTGATAGCGGCTGCTTTTCTAGGGTTCACAGCACGTAAGCGTTGTCGAACTAGTTTAGCGTTGGGATACGTTCTAATCTCATGTTCAATAATGCGGGGGTCTATTCCTGGCATCTCCTCATATGACCAGGCGAAAGCTTCCCGGAGTTCTGTAAACAATTCAGTGTAAATAGCAATCTCCTTAGGAGTGCAATCGTCACCGATGTAGACATTCTCAACTAGTCCGAGAGTACGAGAGATATTGATCGATGTAGTTGAGGAAATGTTAGCCATATTCCCTTCTGCAAACACATCATGTGACTCCAAAAGAGCCATAGGGTGACCAACCATCTATGTTAGAGTCGTCCTAAACTCTTCTCATTTGGCGAGCTCGAGTTTGGGAAGGAAATAAGAGTGATGGTGCATATCTTCCCAAGGTCTCTCACTACCACACATGGACTCCATAATAGCTTCATCAGAAGGCAAAGTATCATCGAGGCAATCATGGGAACAAGACGAGTTGGCTGCCCAAACCGGCAGCGTAACAGGATCTTCCTCGATTGTCTGGGAAGAAGAGAGATCCGGTTCTGCAGTGGCTTGTTGAATATGCTGGTAAGCAAGCTCAGCTACAGACAGTGGCATAGACATCCCGACATGCGAAATGTTTCCAGACGTGGAACTCGTGGACGGTAAAGTCCATGGATCATCAAAATAAGAAGTCTGGAATGACATATTACGCGAAGGAGGATACGCATCGTCAGTAATGGTTCCAATAAAATTCACAGGTGCGGCAAAATCATAAGTTCCCATCAATGAAGGGTACATGCCAACACCCATGTTCCCAGTTGCCGGCTGAGAATGACTAACCTCTGGGACTATAGATCCCTAGGATGTTGTGGAAGAGGAATTAACGTAATCGAGCTGATCAATGGTCACAATCTTGCCTTCATGAGGAAAGAAGATAACTCTGAATACAATGGACGTGACAGCTTTCATGGCATACATCCAATTCCGACCCAGTAAAAGGTTGTAGTCGATGGGTGCATCAACCACCTTGACTTCAATAGGCACAGACTTACCCCCCAAGGAGACAACAAGGAAAGGGATAATTCCATGCAACTTAAATGAACGACCGTCGAATGCAGTGAGCATGGTTCTAGACACGAGTAGGGAAGGAGAGCCAAGAGCTTTCCAATAAGCTAACGACATTACTTACGTAGAGGCACCTTCGTCAACCATAGTATGTTTGACAAAACTCTGAAGGCACACCACCTGGATTTGAAAAGCCATGTCGTAAGGTAAGCGAGGTTGAACATTAGTAGTATCGAACTTGATAACAGTGGGACTTCCCCCATCCTGAACTCCTAACGCACTCAAAAGAGCATGCTTTTGAGAAGGATAGGCTTGCAAAACTTCAAGAGCCGACATGGCACACGGAGTTTGGCCCAAATCTTCTACGATGGAGTAGTTGTGGGAGGCTCGAGCATTAGGATTATGCGTAGAGCGCTCAAGAACACCTTTCGATATCTGCGGCATAATAGAGGGTTTCTCGATATGTAAGGAATTGTCAGGAGGAGGGGGAGGCTCACTCCCCAAATTGGGTTGTGGTGCATCATAATCGTGCTGACGAGTGGCAACACTAACCTCTTACTGAACCATGTTCACACATCCATAACCACTAGTATTGGAAGAAGACGTTGTCGTCTCAGTAGGTCCATAACTAGTGGTGGGAGCATGCAAAGCCATGTTTTGGTGATGAGGTAGGGGATCCTTCAACACAGCTGGGCTCTGTGCCAAGTGCTTCGATGCTTCTTCAATACGAGGACATAAGTGAGTAAGATGGTCTTCCCCATAGAGCTTGCAAGGAAACTTCACCTTACGCCTAGGTTTACGGTCCTCACCAACATTTCCGCCTTCCCGAGGAGGGTTGGCATTATCCTTACGGGGGTATTGCGATTGCTATTGTTATTCCCATTGTTTCCACCCTTACGATTATTTCTCCCCTTTTTCTTACCACCAGGTTGCTGGTTACCTAACTAGTTTGTCGTTTGCACACTGTGTACATCGGACGATGGGGTGGAAGTGGACAAGGTGTGAACCTGTCCAAGAGTAGATTGGTTTAGCGACAAATTCTGCATTTGATTAGCTACCCAATCTACAGGGCGAGTGCTTGCAGATCCAATGATGCCATCGGCATGCGGTCCAGGAACTGACGTGGGCTCGTGACGTGTACGCGGTGAGTCAGGGATGATGTCATACAAAATGCCAGAATGAGAGTATAATAAGTCTAACTGGTGGACCTTCAAGATAACTTGTTCCTCAGTCATAATGCTGGACATCGAAACATCCTTAGCAATGTATGGGAGTAGAAACTTGAGGAACCATTCCAACAGGAACTCTGGAGGAATGTTGGCTTTCACTAACCTCTTCCGCCGACGCCACTCTTGAACGTGGTCAGAAATATGCGTGGCCTTGTTTTGACAAAAGGTAGATAAAAGTTCAATGCCAATATCATAGCGAACCAATAACTGGAAATGATCTAAGAAAACCAAAGTGATCTCGTTAAAACCCCTATAGGTGTTTCCAGGCAACTCGACGTACCACTTCGCAGTTGCCCCCGTGAAGGTGCATTGAAATAGTCGCAATCTAACGGAATCGTGATTCAATGAGTTGGAGGAGCACCAAAGGTGAAATGTCATGACATGATCTCCCGGTTCCTCACCACCTTTCCCCTCAAACTTAGGAATGTCTGAAGGGAGCTTGGTAGGGACCGGGGGCCAAGTAGGGTCGTGACACACTGGATCATTTGTGAGCTTCGAAAGATCCAGAAGATTCAAGCGTGCAAGGAACAGGAGCTGAGGCTGGAAATCTTGATTATAAGCCCCCATAAAAGGTTGGTTAAGTGGAACCGTATTATAAGATGGACCAAAAGCTTGACCATGAGGATTAAACTGCTGATAATAAGGACTTGACGGACCATAAGCTTGCCCATGGCCATAGGATTGATAACCTCCTCCTGCCTGACCCATTTGAGAGTAAGCAGGTATGTGCGTGTTTTGGGCACCATATTGGGGTGGTGGATGGTACTGGTGGCCAGCACCGACTGTGTTGTAGTAAGGGTTACCACCATGAGTATGGGGCATATATGTACTATTCATAGCAGGAACCGTGTTGTAATGACCATAATGGTATGGTATGTTCCCACCCCCAACATTAGGATTAGTTTGAGCAGTTGTGTGGTGACCAGAAGCATGAGAAGTATTCCCAGCCCCAACATTGGTGTGACTAGTAGCAGGGATGGTGGCGTGATGTCCATGTGGATAGGAGATATTCCCACCCCCTACATTAGCATTACTAGTGGCGGAAGTGGATGCAAAAGTATGCAGTATATGTCCACCCCCGTGGTTGGGAGGAGCATTAACATCCGTAAAAGTAGTCCTGGGTTGACGAGTAGCGGCATGTGCAGTAGGTGGTGGATGGCGAGTCGTGTTTTGAACAACATTCCTATTAGGTTGGGCAATCCTAGGAGGTGGTCGTCTTCCAACATTAGCATCGTTAGGAGGAACATGACCAATCCCCATACTATGTGTGTGGGTGGACAACGTAGTGCCCCCAACGAGGGTAGTGCCCCCAGTGGGTATAGTATGGCTAACACCATGACTAGTGCCAGCGTGACTACCAAACATGGTGGAAGGTTCAACTATACTATGACTAGGCATACCAAAAGAGACTGTTGTCGGGTTGATCGTAAGGCCAGTGTCATCATGTAACTCTGGCATCCCGTGTTTATAATTACGTGGAAACAAAGGAATGAACATGTTGTCATGTTCTTCGTCCTTGGGTAAGGTTGGCATTCCGTAAAGATGATTATCCGGATTCGAAGGATCGAACGGATCTCGTTCAAGTGGATTAGGACAAATAGAACCAGGTTGAGTCTCAGGTGGATCACCTCCCCACTCCTCACGAGGAGTATGGGGATCGAAAGTGTGGTCAACTCTACCCGATGGAGTCGAAGCTTTTTCCTCAGTATTGGAATGTGTAGCAGTCATGATGTCTTGGACGTAAGCCTCGTAAGAATCTGAAGACTCAGAGGGAGCCCTCTGGCGTCCTCTAGCAATACAGCGTGTAACCTCGGCCGGCTTTAAACCAGCCAACCGACGGGACCGACGGAGAGTAGGGCTCCGTGCCACGATATCTCCGGAGAGAATATATAATCAAAACGTCCCCTAAAGGCCAACTATCGATCAAAAAACAATAAATCAAAAGCACACACCTAGAGAAACTACAGCCAGGAGCAGACAAACAGAGTGGCTAAATGAGCTCTCGACACGAGAGCCGATATGTCTCGCCTAGGAGAGGCTTGAGACTCCCAAACTATAACCGGAGGTAACACAATCAGTTATAGAGACACCCAGGCTTCACTGCGTGTACAGGGTTAAGTCCACTACACAAACACAACTGTGCTGTCCAATCCCTATTTGACCCAGGACACAAACAGTATAACCTCTACAAGTACCTTGTGCGATACCTAGGTAAGGCAACTATGGTCACCGCAATATAACCAATGCTCAGGGGGACAGTCGCAAGTGGGATCCGTCGTATGGGCAGGGTATCTAAGCCCGAAGCATAAGAGGACGAACCTCCAGTACCTCCAGATACTAACAAATCCTGGAAATATCTCCCACGTTCAGCCGGTATCAGAGGGATATCCCTTCAACCAACCTCCTGTGACCTCGTGCTTAACTCTGGCTTGAGTAGAGCTTCCTGAGAACACCGATCTATACCATGGATTCCTCCACTCCCTGGTCAAACACTTAATGTTTCGTATAGTAGTCTTGAATTGTTAACTCACAATGATCTATTCCAAGACTCTAAACCTATGCTAGTTGGTGTACCCTATAAATAAAATCGGTCTAATAAATTTTAAGATTAAGCGTTAATTTTAATGGTTGTGATTACTCAAGGGATATGATCGTGAAACTAGTGATGTGTAAGACTCAATGGTATGCAAAATCGTCAAATCCTAGACTCATCTATCCAATGAAAACAATGCCCCTAATATGCACAATCAAACCAACGATTTTGAAATAAATATGCAATCCTTTTATATTTCTTTCAATGCACAATCAGAATCTAAATGAAGGCAGAAAACACTCAATGCAAGATGCAATACATAAAAGCAAATTTTGTGTATTTTCTCTTATAAATGAAAGGAAAATGCAAAAACTATGTATTTTTTTTGTATTTTTCAATATATGGAAATGAAAAATGCAAGCAAAATCCTACTATCTAGTCACTGATATGCCAAGGAGATCACTAAGACAACCAGGCAGATACCAAACAGTAAGACTCAGCCAAAGAAATGAGCTCAAAAGGAAAAAACCAACAAGGCTAAATCCAAAGATGGGTAAAAAACCAACAAGGTTCAACCAAGAGAAACGAAGAGTTCTGGTCACAACCAAGGCATGGAACAGTCAAGAAACATGCCAACAAAGACTCAGGATTAACCAAAACCAACCCAGCAACAACCAAAGGTCATAAACCAACAAAAGCCGGAGTTGTACGCTACTGTTGAAGGAATACCTGCAGGTACCCGTGAGCAGTAGTGTAAACAGAGGCGGGTGTACGCGGGCAGAGCTAAGCTAGCCCGCGGGTGAGGAAAGGTAAAATGGAAAATAGAGAGTCCAATGGATCAGAAAAAGCAAGTTTTCTATAGTGTATCTCAACGACAGATAAGTGACACAAAGCTTCGACAAACAACAACTCTAATTATGGACTAATGCTCAAAAAATCCCCAAGATGGATGTTTTCCCCAGCGGAGTCGCCATTTTTGTGTTGGAGAAAACTCACTATGGCTTGGGGTGTACCACAATAGACATATGACTACCAAAAATCAACTCAATTCTCAGAACTATGCTATATAAATGACAATGCTAAGATAATGAAGAAGATAACCAACCTCGATCCAAACGTTTGATGTAGATCCCTGTTGGAGCTTTTCAATCCGTGCACTTGAATCTGCAAATTAGTCTTGACGGCCAATATACAACAAGTACATATAACATATAAACGGCAATAACATCATCAATAGCAATGTCCCAGGATATAACAAGTAAATGCAACCCAATGTAAGATAAACAACATTAATGGACAGGAATATGAGTATTTCTATTAATAAACAAGAAGAAGTACAAAGTGATACGACCTCTTGCCGGCAACCAATCTGAACCAAGATCTGGATCAATCCACTTGTGACTCCACCACTTCAATCCTCCATGAATGACAAACTCAAACTAGATAGGAGTTTGGAAGGTGAACATAAAGGGTTCACAACTACAAGGATCAATGAGTGTAGACTCAAGACAGGGAAAAAAATCCACTAGAGTTCTCTTGCTCTTCTTTCTCCTCCCATCCATAAGCCATATGTGCTCAATATATGGCCCTCTCAAAGGTAAGTGAAAGGACACGTCGAGACATTACTTGGGCAGATGGAGAGCCAAATGTCACCCAATGACTGCTTTTTGGGAGTAAAAAGTAATAAACTAGTGATTTTTACCATTTTACTTGATACCCACGGGCTATAGTGATGCAACTCGCGGGTATGCATGCTATAGTGATGCAACATGCGGGTCAGAGGAAAAATAAGGAAAAATATGCCTGAAGGATATAAGTGGATTTGAGTCAGTGAAATGGATCCTACAGGCCAAAGAATGTTGATGCTCACAGGGTGGAAGATTACGTTGTAACATGGAGGAGTGATATCCATGTCTAATCATTGGAGGATGAAGGGGACCAATCATGGACGTTGGTGCCTAGGATAAGAATGCATCCAAGGTACTATTGTTAGTAATGTAGGAGAGTTGAATTGAAAACAAGAGCCATGGGAGCTCTTGATTATCAAAGGTGGATATTATATTCCATGAAATAATTCTCAACAAGTAATGAAATAGGTTATCAGGTAAGGGACATGTAACTTGTATATATGATGGGTGAATCATCCTTGTGGCCAAGTGCATGCATGATCACAGAATTTGAAAGATATGAGTAAGTAAGGAGAATGGATAAGGCAATTCCATTCTCCCAAAAGTTGTCACCCATAGGAATAAGACATCCCAATATGTGGAATTGGCATGTGGCTCATGATAGTGACAAGGTGGCCATGCAAAGGCTGCTAATAAGGAATGAGGCATTCCCATGTGTGAATCAATTGCGTGGCTCAAAATTATGGAAAATATTTCCATGAGAATGGAAAGAAAAGTACCACATTTGAATGAAGTGCAAGGGCATATAATGTACCTTGAAGGACTCCATATGGAGTTAGAATTGAACGAATTGCAGTGCTCATAAGTGCAGGGAAGTCCAAGAATGTCTAAGTAGGACTTGACCATTATTTCTTAAAACAATGTGAGTAGCAAAGCATGTGAACATAGCGCAATGAGAGCTATTGCAGTGATCAAGGAAAGCTACATAGGGCTGACAAGATGGTTGCAACTGAAAATTGGAGAATAATCTCCAAAAGGAAATGTTGATAAAGAGGGAAATTTCTCACCTTAAACTATTTATGTTTATAGCATAAGAGTTGTATGCTTGGAAAGTAGCAAGTAGGAATATTATACATGAGGATATGTATTGAATTAATGCTTGGTGATAAAATCATAGCTAAGGATTCCTTGTGCGCTTGCTAGAGAGACCATTAAATTGGAACAACTATGATGTGGAAGAGGAATTCCATGCTATGATGAGGGATTGAAAGGGAAAATTCCTTAACTCATGTCTTGCTATTGTATTTATATTTTATGAGTTGTATATACAGAAAATTATGGCATAGGAATGTTGAAAATGAAAGAGATTAGATGGGTGAAGTGAATATGCACTAGTTGGCATATTAATAAACATTGCACAATGCATGTGAAGATGCTTGTGCATAAATATGATGTTGCATGCTGATAAAGCTAGTGAATTTTTACATATGCAGTGAGCCACTTAAGATAATTATTGTGGTTGATAATAATTATTGGTGTTGGTATTGGTCGTGGGACCAAGGACAACATAAGCATGGCTAAAGATGTTGATGATGTTGTTGCATGTGACCAACAAGCTTATGACAAGGATTGGTGCAACAAATCTATGATCAAGAGGTGGGTGGAAGGATTATGTAGTCCTTGGCAAGAGGCCAAATTGATCAAGTAACATCATATAATATGTTAATGAAATCCATGCAGGTAATGTTTTATTATGCTAATTGTATAAGTGTTGAAGATGATGGGTAAGAATCCCTTCAACCATATTTTTAATCATCATATAATGGTATGCATGTAAGGTTGAATGCATTTATATGAATTCCATACCGCCATGGTATGGTGAGGTATGGGGTAGTAAGGGCAAGGAGCCTCATACCATGTGACTGTTTAAAATTTAGACTGCATTCGTATGAAATGTATCATGCCATGTGTGTATGTCGGTTATGAGTTAATAACCAAAGCAAGTGAGGACTTATGGTCTTGTTGTGGTAGTGCATGCCATATGGGATAGTCATGGTTAAGGCCATAAGGTGGTTGGAGTGGTGATGCTATAGTGCTACACAAGTATCCCATGAACTCCCTATTGGTGTTAATTTGGGATGAAATCCCTTTTCCAACAACCAAGGAGTGAGAAAACTCTTGATGCATTGTTCGAGTGGAGAAGGAAGACACCAAATAGATAACCAAGTGATTCGGGAGATGGCTGGGTATGGTGTTGAAGCATTGGATAGGATATCCAACTTACCATGGTAAGAAACCTGTGTAGGCACCAAAAAAAAAGTTTTAGATCAATGTTGTAGTGCATTGGGTGCATTAAGTAAATGTACATTAAAATATTTTGTAAATCTTGTGGTTATGCATTGTGTGAATTCATGATTATGGTATGCATTTCATTGCAAGTAGATAATAGATGAAATGAAGAATTATTGGCAATTATGAGATCATTCCATGAGCTACTATGGATGCATGAAGAAAGTAGTCATGTTTGATGGGCTACCAGAATGCTCTGTTGGGAGGACAGAGTTGCCTGAATGGATATGATTATGTAATCATGAGAATTTGAATTTTTATTTAAATTGCATAGATAATGTGACTGTGTCTTGCAATTTTATTGTGATAAGATGTACATAAAGTCGAGGTATTTCATTGTCTTTGAGATAATAATAGCTGATAGTGTTTGAATTATTGAGTATTATAATTCTGATATCACTTCAGTGAATGTTGTAACAATGAAAATATTATATGCATGAATGCTCACCGAGTGCTTGGCTGATTGAAATTTCAGATTACAGGTAGAAATGTCTTAGGTATGGCAATGTGGGTAAGTCCATGATACAGATTGGAATCTACCATGTACAAAATCCAATAATTGTGAGAAGGATCTCAGGGTTCTCAAATATGATTTCTATATGAAACACATTTGAAATTTTCTGATTTAAGTTTCTGTATGAAAACAAATTTGTAAATTTCAAAATTTGAGATTTTGCTAATAATTACTAATGGTTGTTTGGTTCTCTAGAATTGTGTCAAGAGGACGTGTTGTAGGTGGATGTTCAGGTCATGGAAGAAAGTGTAAAACCATAATGGACAGATTTCTACCACTTACAAGAGACAAACAATATGAGGATGGCCTCATGGTCAAATAAATAAAATTTATGTAGGAGACATAATTGTAAATTCATATTTGAATTTGATTATTAATGCCATGGACTGGTTATGGAAATCAGATTTGAATTTGATTTTTAATGCTGCTGACTGTTTGGCTATTTGAGAAGTGTGTCAGGAAGACAAATTGCAGGAAGACCATGTGCTATGGCCTGCAAAATCCAAACTCCATGGGAAGGATCTCATGCTTTGGAAATGAGTTTCGGGTGAAACCCCATTGTAAATTTTGATAATGTCTCATGTGAACTGCTTGTTGGTAAACAACGCGGGTGAGATGGTGAAGTTATGCAAATAGGGAATATGTTGTTTATGAAATGAGAAAGGGATTGGGGTAACAATCCCGAGGGACTATTAACTCAGAGAAGGGAGCCCCATTCCTTGCGAAAGGAAGAGAAAATACATCTGCAAACCAATAGGTATTTTGTAACCCTTGCTGAGAATATGCATGTCTAATTATTAGAATTAATATACAGAGCATGTTTTTATTTCAGACTGCTTGAGTGTGAGTATGGCCTACATGGCTCACATCGGAAAGGGGTGCACACCTTTCGGGTGCTGTGTTGTGTTATGGTTGTCAATATTGACTACACCCTAAGGGAATGGACACATTTCTGGTGTTTCAATATTAGAGAGTAAATTTTTATGAAACATGTTACAATTTTATATCATGCCATTTGGTGTTGCATACTAAGAAGCAAAGTGAAGAAGGGGTACCATCCTTATGTGTGTGGATGGTTGTTGTATGCTTGATAAACCTAGTCGGATAACTGGATTAGCATATTGGTTAATGGAATGCCTGATAAACCAAGTCGGCGTACTGGCTTGGAATTGGTTATTTGAATGTTGTGGAGTAGCCTGTGTGCTGGCCAAACATTCGTTTAATGCTTAATAAACCCAGTCGGAGAATTGACTTAGCATATTGGTTAATGGAATGCCTGATAAACCCAGTTGGTGTACTGGCTTGGCATTGGTTATTTGAATGTTGTGGAGCAACTTGCGTGTTGACCAACATTCGTTATTGTATCCACAGGTGACCCAAGGCTTGTCAAGCAAAGAAGGAACCCATGGAATAATGTGAAGACGTCCAATACATATAAGTATTTGGTTTATCTTGCATATTCTTACTTATTTAATATGAATATACGTGTGTATATGATTTGGCTATGATTTTTAAACTCTTGTTTAGAGATAAATCCTATGAAAATGAACTTGACATGTGAATTGACTCAATGTTTGAGTGTAGGTATTGTTCGATGCAAGGACCTCGAGGGCATCCTAAGGGTGCATGTGGACATGTGACTGTCCTAGAAAGCTCAATATGAGTAGCAATGGAAAGTGGTGCTAGTGGACTTGTGTTGGTCCTAACAGCCAAAGGTTCTATAGGAAACCATGGGGAGGGGTTCTCTGGTTGAGAAGCATTGGACAGACCTTAGACACCAAGTGTCATCGCCAAAACAAGGAAAAGGCGAGTTCAGCATTCACATTTGAAGTGAAAGAGACCAAGGAGCATGGAACCACAGTTGTGGTGGGGCTCCGGATTGGAACACGATTAAGAGGGGGGAACTCTTACTCTTCTCTTTCCTTTTGATTGATGCATTTTAGAAACATAAAATTATTGAATGCATGTTATGGTTGAAATTTGACTGTGTTTATTTTGCTTGAAATAAAGTGTAAATGCTGAATTAGTTAATTTCCTATGAAAGGATGAACATGAATGAGTTCATTGTATGTTGGACAAGCATGAAATGTGTGGAAATCTTATGGATAAAGCATGGAATTCCATGCCAATTGGGCAAGTAATTGATTGATCTTAATGCTTATGTTATGCTTGGCCTAACAAGATTTGCAATGATGAATCTCACAGGTGAAAATTAAACCAATTGGTTGTAGCTGTTACAAGGCAAGTGTTGCTAGTAAGCAAAGTGTGGGAAGTTGTGCACATTGACCAGGGCAGCAAACCAAAAGCTATTTGGTTTGGCTGAAAATCTTCTTCAAACAATTGCTAAGACCCAAGAAAATCTTGAGGAAGTGCTCAAGCTATAAAAGCAATAGAATGAGATGAACCACAAGGTTTTGCAGGACTCTATTTGTCTGCAAAATGGGGTAAAATGCATTATGGAAGCTATCAACAGTGGGTCAATGAAGAGGCAGTCATCCAATCAACCCATCAAGAAACGCTCAAGGCTGGAAGACTCAAAGAAAATTGAGAAGGTAAAGAAAAATGAGCCACTGAAATGTTGGGAATGTGGAGGAAATCATTGCTTCTGTAACTACCCAACAAAGGACAACAAGAAAGATAGTAGCCATAAAGTTTCTAGACTTGTGGATCAGCTGGAAGGTAAAGAAAAGGAAGGGACTGTTGTGGAGAAATGCCACATGTGGAGTTGGAAGGTCAAAGCTAGTAGGAGCAGCTTGTAAAAGCCAAGGGATTTGGTCCTGAAAACCCAAAATAAAAGATGAAATGCAGGACAAACTTGCTACATTTTTGTGAATTTTGTACATGTGTAAACTATGTAAGTATTCCTAAGTATTGGAACACCAAGGACGATGTTATTCTAAGGGGGAGGGAATTGTAATACCCCCATTTTGACCCTTTGGATGTATTGGCTTTTAATGTAAATATTGTATTTATGTGATGTATGATTCCTAGCATGAAGTTCAAGGCCAAGGCCCCGCTAGTGAATGCTCAGCCTTAAAGGGATGATATTTTATATTATTCTATGCATGTGCCAGTAAGCCATGGGGAAATTGTAAAATGATGTAAATATCATGTAATAAAAATACCAAGGGGTTGGTTATGGATGCAACTAAACGAGGGGGTTGTGTCCACTAGAGAGAGGTGACGGGGTTGTGGGATTGAACCCTAGGTTGCCATATGTCATATTGAGAATCCATTTGACTTTCCTTATTGACATTTAATTCTATTGTAAGGAAGTGGTTGAAGAAATCAGTCCATGAGAGTGATGGAGTATGGGTAGCCCTGAAATTCGTATGGCAGGGTATGGGATTTGTTTTGCTTGACCCACAAGTCACACCACCTCATGGGAGGACATTTTCTCTCATCCCTATTCCATGATGGAGGATTCAAGCTTCAGTTTTCATGGAGGACGCATGCCCAACAATGAAGAAAACCAGAAATCGTGATTATGAGTTAAGCCACATTCAGGAGTGCCAAAATTGCCCAGAAACTTTGTGTGGGGAATGAAATCCAATAGCGGATCCATCGACCTGAACCTTGGGGCGAATTTGAGAATGTGAGACACCCATAAATTCACAGGAAAGCCCCGATTCAGAAGCCTGAAAATCCAGTTGCGGGATAGTGCCTTTCGGCCGCAACCCTAAGGAGATCCATGCGTGGATGACATAGCGGAAGAGAGAGCATAGGTTGGAACTGCTTGATAAACCCAGTGAAGGATGTTTGATTGAGTTTGAGATGTATGTAGCTTTGTGGTTGAGCTGACTAGCTTAGCTTCCTCCTCCATTTTCTCTTGACATGCTTGATAAACCCAACTGTGTTGGCTTATGTGAGGAACCTCCAACAATTAATTAACTAAAATGCACGATATATCATAAATAACATAACACATAAGATATTTATTGATCGCGGGCCACTTCGAGGGGGCAACCTCCTTTGATCAAGATCAATACAAAATAACTTGTGGATGCCTTCATTGGCCTCAACACGTACTTATATACTAAGTCTATGCGCCAATACTATGGATCAATACCATGGAACATATAATACTAGGGGACGGCTTACAAAGCATATGCGTCCAATACTATGGATCAATACCATGGAACATATAATACTATGGGCTAATACAAACTATGGATCAATACCATGGAACATATAATGCTACGGGACGACTTACAAAGCATATGCTTCCAACAAAAATATACTAACAAAGTAAAGAGAAGGGTTGACACGGGTTCCTAACATCCCCTCCCCCTTAGAAAAATCTTTATCCTCAAAGCTTTAGATGTGGAAATTGATGCTGAATCTGAAGGAGTGGTTCCCATGTAGCATCCTCTGGTTGCATTCTGTGCCACTAAATTAATACCTCTGTGATAGATTGAGAGTGAAGCTGATGAGTGCGGCTATTGAGGATGGCCTCCAGATCCAAAAGGATGGATCCTTCATTATCCAGTTTTGGTAAAATAGATTGTCCTCTGATGTTGGTGCCAAGAACTTTCTTTAGAGAAGAGACATGAAATACTAGATGAATGCGGGAAGAAGGAGGAAGTTCCAATTTATAAGCAATGGACCCAATCTTCTGAAGAACCTTATATGGCCCATAGAACTTTGGAGCAAGCTTATGATGCCCTTTGAGTTTCAAGGAGGATTGCTTGTAAGGATGTAGACGAAGAAAAAGCATATCACTTGCTTGAAAAGTGTGCTCAGAACGGTGTTGATCGGCTTGTTGTTTCGTTCGATTTCTGGTCATGTGAAGATTGTCCTCCAAAATGCGAAGAATTTGATCGCGGTTTCAAAGAACCGTGTCAACTGCTTGAACTGGTGAACGGTTGGGGATGTATGGAAGAAGAACTGGCGGGGCCTGACCATAGACTACTTCATATGGAGTCATTTTAGATGCAGTGTGGTAGGAGGTATTGTACCACCATTCAACGAGAGGGAGCCACTTTGTCCACTAATGTTGTTGTTCGGAGGTGAAGCAACGAAAATAAGTTTCCAAACATTTATTGATAATTTCAGTCTGACCATATGTTTGTGGGTGATACCTTGAACTCATCTTCAGTTTGGTTCCAATGTGGCGAAATAGTTCTGTCCAAAAATGACCGGTGAAAGTTGCATCACGATCCGAGACAATGGAAGAAGGGATTCCATGAAGACGAAAGATCTGGTCTAGGAAAATTTGTGTGACTGAGGAGGCTGTATAGGGATGGTTGAGGGCACAAAAATGACTATATTTGGAGAGGCGATCAACCACAGCCAAAATCATTGTCTTTCCTCCAGATTTAGGGAGCCCTTCAATGAAATCCATAGAAATATTTGTCCAAATCCCTTTAGGGATGGGAAAGGGTTCGAGCAATCCCGGAAGGAGTGTTGTTTCACCCTTGTTGCGCTGGAAGTATCACATTCAACCACCATCTGTTGAATTGTCCTTTTCATTCCCTGCCAAAAGAAGTTACGTCATGCCCGCTCATACGTTTTGAGGAACCCAGAGCGCCCTCTCGATGGAGAAGCATGGATTTCATATAAGACATCCTGTTGAAGATCTATGCTCTAGGGAAGCACCAGAAAACCCTTGTATCTTAGGGAAGCATCATCCCAAGAGTAATTCGGTACAACATAAGGGTTGTTGGCCAAGAATTGGATGATTTGAGATAATGAGGAGTCATTGACATAGCCTCATTGAATAGATTACAACCAATTTGGAACATGCATAGAAATAGCTGAAAGAGAAACTTGGTCATCAAATGTGCGAGAAAGAGAATCTGCCACAATATTGTCCTTACCCTTCTTGTAAGTGATCTCATAGTCATAACCCATGAGTTTGCTAACCCATTTTTGTTGTGTTGGGGAGGAGATCCGTTGTTCCAGGAAATATTTTAGACTCTGGTGATCAGTCTTGATGCATAAATGATTCCCTAATAGGTATGGACGCCACTTCTATACTGCATGCAAAATGGCCATCATTTCCTTCTCATATGTAGAGGTGGTTAAATTCTTACCGGAAAGGGCTTTGCTGGTGAACGCAAAGGGATGTTCATCTTGAAGGAGAACAACACCAATTCCATTGTCGTAAGCATCACTCTCAATAGTGAATGGCTTGGAAAAATCAGGCATATCTAGAATAGGTGTAGTACACATAACTTGTTTCAATTTGTTAAATGCACACTCAATAGCATGTGTCCATGTAAAAGCATCATTTTTCAATAGAGCGGTTAATGGAGCTGCAATCTTCCCATAATCCTTGACAAACTTGCAATAGTAACCAGTCAATCCCAAAAAACCACGAAGGCTCTTGAGTGTCTGAGAATGCGACCAATTTTTCATGCAATCTATTTTGGTAGGATCCATGTGAACCCCTTGTGTTGAAATAATATGCCCGAGATACTCTACTTGATCCTGTCCAAAAACACATTTAGACTGTTTGGCGTGGAGATGATGATCAGAGAAAAGTTGCATTACAAGAACCAGGTACTGGAGATGCTCAGCCCATGTTTTACTATAGATGAGGATGTTAGGATATCTCATCATTCAGTTATGAACTTTGCATGCATTCTGCATGCATTGCATGCATCTACATCCTGTCCAGTCATCAGTATGGTACCTCCAGCACCTAGTCCTTAGTCTCCCAACACTCAGGAGCTACTTTCAACTCAGTTTAAGCCCTCCTAGCCTGTCATGTGCCCATTTCTCACCTTCCACTGAAGAAAGGCACCTTTCTCACCTACCAGTCCAGTTACACTTCAGTTATCACTCCGATTTACCTCCGATTGACCCATAATTGATGTTATCACTCTGATTGACCTTTGATGAGACATGATTGACAGTTATGAGTGCAGTTAACTCCTCATGCGCCCTCCACTGAGCCTCCATCCCTAGATTAGTGCCACTTACCATCAATTACACTTATTACACTCAATTAGACTCAGTTTGACACCTGCTTGACAGTGACTTGTGCATTGATGACCACCACTGATTGATGATGAGGACTCCTAGTTGGAGCCAAGCTATGCCATTCAGTTAATTCGAATGACCTCCTTGGTTAATTCAAATTGCTCATTCATTGTGATAGAATTGTATTGTATTTTCACCTTTATTGAGATATAGAGCACTGATGCATGCTTTTTGCACAGTTTACACCATGTTTTCTGAGTTTCATCTATTGTGATTGATTTACTTGTTCATTAGATCTACTGTGACTAATTTTACATGTAATCAGAGCCATTGCAGGGACAAGATCTCTTTTCTACAGGTGTTCTACAAGAAGATTTGAGTGAATTTGCTCAAAATTACTGAAGTTTTGGCATGAAAGATCTTATGTGCATTCGCTCATGTGCATGCAAAGCAAAAAAATACACTCTAATCCACTCCATAAGCTTGAGTTTTCCACATAATTCCTGGATTTGATACATTGGACCCATTCAACTTGTTTGATCTCAAATCCCAGGTGTGATGCAACTCTAAAAGGGTGGATTGTTCGACCTTACTGTTCTTGTTTTGATTGTGATTTGCAGGTTAATCATCTACATCAATTGCATTCACTCTGTGTTTGACAAGTTCTTCTACATCAAGTGCACTCGCTATTTGAGATGGAATACTCTTCTTCCAAGCCAGTTCTTACTCCCTTCAATTATTTTGAATGGAAAGATGATATGGATATTATATTACGCTCAAAAGGGTTCTATAGAGTCACTGTTGGCCTTGAATTGGAGCCAAGCACATTGTCGGAAATAACAAAACACTACAATAAGCTTGATGAAGCTTATGGTCTCCTTTGCCTCTCCATTTCCAAGGATCTTCACTTCCATCTCAACGGATTGAAGACTCCAAAAGCAATATGGGTTCAACTTGACAATCTCTTTGGAAAGCAAGACGAGCTTAGGGCCTTTCAATTGGAAAATGAATTGATTGCCCTTAGTCCTGAAATTTTGAGACCATCAATGAGTTTTTCACAAAATTCAAGCACTTGTCATTACAGTTGAAGAACAATGGTGTTGTGAAAGAGGATAAGCAATTGATCCTCTCCATTCTCACAAAGCTTGGGAAAGATTACTCAGTATTTGTCTCTACTTTCAATTCCGGTCGACTAACTACCCCGAATTGGAAGATGCCTACCTTGAATGCCTTCATTGAGTCCGTCACAAAAGAGCATGATAAGTTGATTCAAATGGGGTCCATAAACTCCAAAGATCCAGCCCTCTTTGCTCAAGGACCCAAGAATTCGAATGGCAAAGGAAAGCAAAGGAAAGCAAAGGAAAGAGAAGCCCAAATTCGAGCCTACCAAGCAAAGAGATAAAGGCAAGCAACCGGAAGCACCATCCGGTTCAAGGAACAAGCAGAAGGGTAAAGAGGGCAAGGAAAAATATAAATGTTCATATTGCAACCGTGGCTTTCATCCTGAAAGTTCATGCATGAAGAAAACAATAGATCAAATGGCCCTCATTTTGGAAAAGAACAACATATGTCTTCCCGACGGTGCACAAAAGAAGGATAGGAATGATGATCATGAAAGAGGTCAAACACTCATGGTAACTATTTCGAAACCCACCACTCTACTGATAGATTCTGGTGCCTCGAATCATATGGCTGCAAACATTGAATCCTTATATTCATTCGATCCAAGCATCTCCATCCCCATCCATTTGGGAGATGACTCAAAAATTTCTTCGAAGGGCAAAGGTACCATCCATGTAGAGCATGGAAGCTTCCAGAATGTTCTCTATGTGCCTTCCTTGGCTTCAAATCTACTTTCTGTGTATCAAATGACACACACTGGTGAACCAAAGAAAGTTACATTCAGTCCTAACAATGTCGAAATTTCTGACATCAAAAGTGAAAGACTTATTGCAGTCGAAAAGGCAAACCACATTGCAAAATACTATGAGTTTTCTCACTTTGTGCCGCTTGAAAAGCCCACTGCTCTCCTCACTCATGGCAATGAGGTTAGTAGGCTTTGGCATGAAAGATTTGGACACCTTAATTACAAGTATTTGTTGCTACTACAACAAAAATCCATGGTAGATGGTCTTCCACAACTCCGTTCCTTGAAGGGAATTTGCCCCGGTTGCATTATTGGGAAGCACCCCGAGCACAGGTTCGACCGCGGCAAAGCTAGCAGAGCTTCCACCATTTTGGGCCTCATACATTCTGATATCAGTGGTCTGCTGCCAAATATGTCCATCAATGGTCCATGGTATGTTTTGACTTTCATCGACGACTTTTCCCGCTTTACTTGGGTATTTTTTTCTCAAAAACAAGTCAGAAGTGCTTGGAAAATTCAAGGATTTTAAGGGTTCTGTTGAGACAGCCACTGAGAGCAAGATCAAAGCTCTTAGATATGATAATGGCAGAGAATATATCAAGACTGAGTTGCTGTAACTTTGTGCTGAAAGCGGAATTCAGATCCAACATACAGTTCCGTACACACCCCAGCATAACGGTGTAGCGGAAAGGAAGAACGGTCACTGAAAGAGATGGCTACCTGCATGCTTGAGTCAAAAGGTTTGGCTGCAAATATTTGGGTTGAAGCCATTAATGTTTCTGCATATATTCAGAATCGAGTTCCACATTCATCCATGAAAGGTAAAACTCCTTTCGAAGCATTCTTTGGTCGCAAATCGGATGTGTCCAATTTGAGGGTTTTTGGCTCCACTGCATGGGCTAGAATTCCTTCTGATAAGAGAAAGTCTTTGGATCCACAAAGTATTGAATGTATTCTGATAGGATACGGGGAAGAATCAAAATCATATAAACTCATGAATATCAGATCCAAAAAGGTATTCATAGAGCGAATTGTGAAGTTTGAAGAACCACTGCCAGATCTAAAACTAGTTGAGGAAAACATTGCCGATATGCACCCTCCACAAGAAGAAGATTTGAGTGATTATGAAGAAAGCATTGGATCTGATATCTATGATATTATATCAGACTTTGATGGCCACGACATATCAGGTTCGGAATCAGACCATAATGATCCTCCTCAGTTACCAAAGTGGGCCCAAAACACTCTACAATTTGCTGCTCCAAACATTGGAAATCCTGCTGATCCAAGGAGAACAAGAGCAGGCTATCAAAGATCAGGTATGGATCTTTCTTTTTTTGATCCATTATTATCTGATAAATTTTATTTGATGATTTTTTCAGATCCCAAATCATACTATCACGCCCACCAAGATCCACGATGGAAAACCGCCATGGATGAAGAGTACAATTCTCTTCAAAAGAACAATACATGGAAGTTAGTTTCTCTTCCACCTGGAAGAAAATTAGTTCAATGCAAGTGGATCTACCACACGAAGGTTGCTGCTGATGGCTATATCAGCAAATACAAAGCTAGGTTGGTGGCAAAAGGTTTCTCCAAAGTCCAAGGTGTGGACTACACTAAGACTTTTGCACCGATTGCAAAGATGGATTCCATCCGCCTAGTTTTGGCCATTTTCGCATCCAAGCACTGGGAAGTGCACCACATGGATGTGAATAGTACTTTTCTACATGGAGACCTTGATGAGGAGGTATATATGAAACAACAAGAAGGATACATATCAGATCCATCATTAGTTTGCAGATTGAAGAAATCTTTGTATGGATTGAAACAGGCCCCAAGAGCTTGGTACGCAAAGATGGACTTCTTCCTTCTTTCTCATAATTTCAAAAGATGCAAATCTGATCCTAATGTGTACCTACAACAAGTTAAAGGTAATTTGTTGATTGTGGTTTTATATGTTGATGATATTCTCATTACTGGTAGCACTCTCCTTACAATTAACAAGCTGAGAACCGCTTTAAATCTAGCTTTTGATATGAGCGATTTGGGCTTGCTTAAGAAATTTTTGGGCTTGGAGATAGATCAAAACTTTGATGGGATCACATTATCTCAGCAAAAGTATGCTAAAGACCTGCTATTAAAGTTTAATATGGTAGAATGTAAGGATGCTCCATTTCCACTCCTCTCAGGAATTAGTCTTGAAGAGGGAAATACTACACCGCTTGCAGATTGCACTATGTATCGACAGTTGATTGGTTCACTACTCTACGTGACACACTCAAGGCCTGGTATATCTTATGCTGTGAGTGTTGTATCAAGGTATATGCAGCATCCCCATGAGCTTCATTGGCGGGCATCCAAGCGGATCTTACAGTATGTGCAAGGCACGAAACATTTTGGCATACATTATGCTGTAGATTCTGAGCTAGATTTCATTGGTTTTACTGATTCAGATTGGGCAGGTGATAGCATAGATCGGAAGTCCACTTCCGGATATGTTTTCATCATTGGACATGGGCCTATTTGCTGGTCAAGCAAAAAGCAGGAAGCCATTGCAATTTCTTCAGCAGAGGCAGAGTATCGAGGAGCATTCTTTAATGACCATTTTTCAAAATTTTATTAAAATGCCAATTTTTCTACTTTTTTCCCCAATTTCGACCTTTGACTAGTTTTACTGTTTTGACCTCCAAATCAACCCAAATGCTCACAAATATTCTGTAGGAGTGTATGAATGGTATTTAGACTTGAATATTAGGTTCGAGGATGTTTTATGGCCCTCCAAATACTGCTGCAAACTTGATTTGTATTCTGATCAATATATGTAATTTTGACTAGTAATTTGTGCATCAAATCCCCCCGGGGTAACACTGCAAATGACCTTCCAAATGACTCCAAAATTCCACGAATTTATGAATAGAGGTATGTAATGTGTTAAGTATGTGATTAAGGTCTCATATGCACCATTAATTGATTTTTAATACTGTTCTAACTCTCTCACATTCAACAGCAAAAACCCCCAATTTGACCCTTGGGGAAATGACACTCTTTCACCTCTCAATACAAACAAACTAAGTAAAAATGCTTCAAATGCTCAAGTACAATACATCAAACTTGTATAATATATCCATTGCAGTATATGAATCACAAATATATTAGAGAATCATCCATCCATTCAAAATAATCAACCTTATAGTGTCATACATCAAAGCATTGGGAAAATGGACATTGTTTGCTCATTAATCAATAATTTTGCATACAATCAATGGGTATTTCGACCTGAGAGTTTTTGAATATGAATAACAGAGGATATGAAGCTATTAAAATAAAAAAATATCATATGAATCTCTCCCAATGAGTGCAAGATCTCACCCAAAGCACAATCCCTCAAGGAGCCCGAATATGCCTTCAAAATTGAAAATGGTGGAGAGAAAGTGCTGCACTAAACCAAACCATGAGACTTCCTGTAGCTGTTACTTGCAAATAAAACTCTATTAAAGCACCATGAAAGACCTGAGTGGCCTCTCCAAACACCAACTTGAATGGGAATCTTTCACCCTTGAAATTGGCTAAGGCAAGAAACTAGTCATCCACTAGTTCTCTCTTCACAAATGCAATTTTTCTCAAATCATCAGAAGCCATTCTCATACTTGATTTCTACATTTTATAACCAACATCAGCCTTCAAGGGGTCGAAATCCTCTCAATAGATTCAATAAATTTTCATTTAGAAAATATTCCTCATTTGCCACTTGTCTCCTAGTTCCAACCTTCCATCTTCTCCCAAATTCGAATTTGAGTCTCTTTAGTTTCCCCCAACTCCATGAGCACATTCCTTGAGCCTATTTTTGGGGCTGACATGTCATAATGGTCAGGTGTAATAAGTCAGGTCTGAATTTTGTCATAAATTTCATAGATGCTTCATTATTGTTGTCATAAAACTAGAGAATCTAGTCCAAGTGTCCACTAGTCTCCAATTTGACTCTTCCTCTCCCATGGAGGTTACTATTCCATCCCATTTCAACCTAAGATGCTCAATTCCATGTGTTATGACTTACCAAATCACCCAAGAGTGTTCACCTTCCCATGAATTCGAATTGGCAAGAGAGAGCTTCCACGTGTCATTGAAAAATCAAGCTAGTGTGGGTCCCACCACCTCCATATGTCTCCAAAACCACTTGCCACTTAGAATTTATCTTGAATTTATTTATTCACCATATTTATTAAATCCTTGAACCCTTCTAATGTCTAAATATCATTTATTAGCTTCCTTATTACCATCCCACATGTGCCCGTCCAACCTAGGAAACTAGTAGGATTGATGGGAATGTCTTACTATGCACTTATTTGAATGGGGACATTACAGTCCTCCCCACCCAAGATTGCTTGTCCTCAAGCAATTTCAGATTTGGATGCTACAAAATCTTCTCCTCTTCCCATGTGGCATCTTCATTTGGTAAGTCCTTCCATTGCACTAAATATTCTTTGATGATTCTACTCCTCAACCTTCTTTCCCGTGTCTTCAAAATCTTTTCCGAAACAAGTGTGAGCTGACCTTCACCATCCAAAGGAGGAAGTATTTCTGAAGTGATGATTTGTTGACCAAGATCTTTCTTGAGACAAGAAACATGAAATACATTGTGAATTTTACTCCCTTCCGGAAGTTCTAGTTCATATGCTACTTCTCCAACCTTCCGCACTACCTTGTATGGCCCATAGTACCTTGGTTTTAATTTTTCTGCTCCATTCTTTTTGGGAGATGTTTGTTTACAAGGATGCAACCTTAAATATACTAAAGCATTGACTTGAAAGGTTCTTTCTTCTCTATGCCTATCAGCATATTGTTTTTGCTGATTTTGAGCAGCCTGCAAATTGTCTTTCAAGAGCTTTAAAATTTATTGGCTCTCTTCCACCCAATCTTTAGCCTTTGGGGCTCTACTATCACCAAATATAATGTTAGCAAATGTAAGTGCATCATAACCATATAATGCTTTGAAAGGAGACATTCCTATTGACATATGATAAGTGGTGTTGTAACAAAACTCACCCAAGTGTAGCCATTTTACCCATGCTTTTTGCTGCCCTCCCACATAGTTTCTTAGGTATCCTTCCAACCATTGGTTTACCCTCTCTGTTTGTCCATCAGTTTGTGGATGATAGCTGGTACTTGGAGTCAATTGAGTGCCTACCAATCTAAAAAGTTCTTGCCAAAAAGTACCCATGAATCTACTATCTCTATCACTCACAATGCTCTTGGGGAGCCCAAGCAATCTAAAGATTTATTTGAAAAAAATATCGTCCACTTATGCAGTACTAAAAGATGATGTAACAACAAAGAAATGAACAAATTTTGTCAACCTATCAACTACCACATAGATGAAATCCTTACCCAAGGATTTAGGCAATCCGGTGATGATATCCATGGAAATACTATCCCATTTTTGCTCCGAAATGGGCAATGGTTGTAATAGGCCGGCTGGACATGTAAGTTCTGATTTGTTTTGTTGACATGATTTACATTCATTCACATACTTCTGAACATCTTCCTTCAGCCCCTTAAAAAAAATCTTTGCCTCAACTGTCTATAAGTTTTGAAGATCCCCGGATGGCTCGCTAGTGGGGAATCATGTGCTTCTTGCAAAATTCAATACTTGAGCTTGGAGTTATGAACTAAATAAATTCTTCCCTTATAATATATCATCCCATTCAAAATCCTATAATTATCATCCCCTTTGATTCCATCCAACACATCACAAGCAAATTTGTCTTTGGCATATTCAACTAGTAGCATGTTTTTCCAATCCTTGGCAATATCCATGAGAGAAAAATAAGGCCTTCTTGACAAAGCATCTGCTACTATATTATTCTTTCCTTTGACATATTCAATATCAAAATCATAAGCTTGAATCTTGCTTACCCACTTTTGTTGCCTTTTATTTAGATCTTTTTGGGTGAGAAAGTGTCTTAGACTATTGTGGTCAGTTTTCACCACAAACTTGCTGCCCACCCAGTATTGTCTGAATTTGGCCAATGCATACATAATGGCCAACATTTCTTTATCATAGATGGAGTAAATTTTTTCATGAGGCTGCAACTTTTTGCTCTCAAAGGCTATGGGGTGTTGGCCTTGTTTTAGGACAACCCCTATTCCTCCACCTGAAGCATCACATTCCACAACAAAAGGTTTAGTAAAATTAGGAAGTGCAAGTATGGGACAACTACTCATTACCTCTTTCATTTTTTGGAAGGCCTTTTCAGCCTCTTCATCCCACTTGAAAGCATCCTTCTTAGTCAAATCAGGGAGTGGAGAAGTCAACTTGGAGAACCCTTTCACAAATTTTCTGTAGTAGGTGCATATGCTAATAAAGCCTCTCAATTCGGTAATATTTTTTGGTGATGGCCATTCCAAGATAGCCCTGATTTTTTCCATGTGTACCTTCACTCCTTCTTTTCCAATAATGTGCCCAATATACAGTAGTTCTTTCATCCCAAACTCACATTTTGATAACTTAGCAAATAAGGACTCTTCTTTCAAGATTTTCAACACAATCTCTAACTGCTGCAAATGCTCTTCCCATGTTTTACTGTAGATGAGAATATCATCAGAGAAAACCAAAACAAACCTTCTTAGTTGCTTTCAAAATATCCTATTCATACATGCTTGAAAGGTGGCTGGAGCATTAGTTAACCCAAAAGGCATGACAAGAAATTCAAAGTGGCCAAAATGACATCGAAAAGCGGTCTTTTGCACATCTTCATCTTTCATTCGAATTTGGTGATACCCTGATCTAAAGTCAATTTTTGATAAGTATTTGGCCCCATGTAGTTCATCCATGAGCTCATCAATTCTAGGAATATGATACCTATTCTTGATATTTTTTTGTTCAAGGCTCTAAAATCTATGCACATTCTCAATGTTCCATCTTTTTTCTTCACTAGCACTATAGAAGAAGCATAAGCGATAAAGCTTGGTCTAATGAGTCCCAAATCTAGGAGTTCTTGGATAGCTTTTTCAATCTCATCTCTGAAATTTTTAGGATGTCTATAAGGTGGTATCTGAATGGTTGAAGTACCCTCCTCCAAAATAATATTGTGCTCAACCCCCCTATCCGGTGGCCTACCATGTGGAAGGTCTCTAAAAACTTTTACTTATTTTTGCAAATGTCTCTCTATCTCCTTTGGGTGTTTGAAAATATTTATAGTTGGCTTGGGAGATGTAATATGACATTCAGTAGCCCATTCTATATCCCCATGCCTCAATATAGATCTCATACTATTGTAAGTTACTACTTGATTTGGATAAGTGTGTTGCCCTCTCACAATTCTTTGTACTCCTTTTGAATCTTGGAATTTCATTTTGGGAATTTGATAGTTTAATGTATGCTCTCCTATTGAATACAACCATTGCACTCCCAAAACCACATTAGTATCAGCAACATCAACCACATAAAAACTATCAACAAAAGTATAGTTACCTACGGTGACTTGCAGCTTTGGAACCCATGTTTTGCATTGCATTGTGTTGTGACCGGGAATGACAACTGTGAAGCCATCAAATGGTTCAATAGGTATCTTTCTTTTCTCTACCATCTCTGCATCAATGAAGTTATGAGTGGGTCCTCCATCTACCAAAACTAAAGTTCTTTGTCCTTGTACCACACCTTTGTATCGGATAGTACGATAGTGAGGTACTGCTGAAAGCACTGCCATTCTTGCTTTGTCCGGTGAAGGCTGATTTTCTTCTTGTCTTTCCTCTTCTACTTCTGTCTCATATGCCTCTTCTTGATATGAAATATGTCCATCTTCATCCATGCCCCCATCATACCCCTCATTATCAGAAAATACTTCTATGTATTGATCCTTTCCTTTGGTACATTTGTGCCCCGGTGTCCATGGTTGGAAGCATGTGAAGCATAGTTTTTTTTTTCTAAGTTCATCCTTGTTTAGTCTCTCTTTTTTATTCCTCTCAAAGGAATCTCTTTGCCAAGGTTTCTTATCATATCCATCCCTTTGCCAAGGTTTCTTTTCAAATTTGTAGCTAGGCTTAGGAGGAAATCTCGTTCTATGAAGCACATTTTGGAGATCCCTAGTCAAGCTCATTGCATATTTTAATGTAGTTGGATTGTGGGATTTGACCAAACCTCTTAAGGGTTCAGCCAAACCTTCAGTGAACAGCAATACTAATCTTCCCATAGATACATCAGCCACCTTGACTGATAATGTTTGAAAGTCCAACATATATTCGATAGGGGACCCAGTTTGCTTCAATTGAGCTAGTTCTTTGAAAGACAATTCTGGATCTTTTTGTTCAAATCTTTCTAGTACCCTGTCAACAAATTCGCCATATGTTTTAAACTGATTATGACCCAAGGTTTTCAACCCATGAAACCACCATTCATTGGAATCTCCTTCCAAATGCAAAATGGCCATTTTTAATGCATCCTCTTCCAACATAGGATTCAACTGAAAATATACATCCAATTTTTGCACCCAAGTGTTAGCAGAATTTTGAGAAGAACCATCAAAAGTAGGAAGTGACATTTTTCCAATAGCACTATTCAATTCTTTGTTTTGGAATGGACTTCTATTGTCTCCCTTCCTTTTAATATTTTGCATAGCATCAATGTAGTCACTGAGTGGTACACCTCTTTTACACTCTTCATTCAAATCATTCCAATCATTTACTAGTTTCTTGTAATCCAATTCAAGATTGGGATCTTCTTTGGGTGTGAGAAATTTAGGTGCAGTATGCCTTTGTGTGCTTTGAAATTCATCAAGTCGATTATGAGGTCCTGTACTTGAGAAAATATGCTCATTCCCTTTCATCTTTTCCCTTTAGTGTGAACCACTATTATCTCCTATCATCTCTTTGCCTGAAAGTTGGCTACCCAACAATTCAAAACTTTTCATCATTTGTTTATTCATATCTAGCATAACCATGGTAATTCCTTCAAAACATGGTTTTAAGGCTTCAATAAATTCCTCCTTATGTCTTAATTTTTCCTCCTCCTCTCTACCCATTGTTTTAGAAAAAAAACTCTTTTTCTGCTACTATCTCTTCTTCAACCAAAACTTCTTCAACTACTGATTCAAAGGGAGTTGGTTTATTTTTTTGGATTCTTTTTAATACCATCAAGTGCCAAGACCATGCTCTGATACCACTTGTAATGACCCTTTTTCAAAATTTTATTAAAATGCCAATTTTTCCACTTTTTCCCCAATTTTGACCTTCGACTAGTTTTACTGTTTTGACCTCCAAATCAACCCAAATGCTCCCAAATATTCTGTAGGAGTGTATTAATGGTATTTAGACTTGAATATTAGGTTCAAAGATGTTTTATGGCCCTCCAAATACTGCTGCAAACTTGATTTGTATTATGATCAATATATGTAATTTTGATTAGTAATTTGTGCATCAAATCCCCCCGGGGTAACACTGCAAATGACCTTCCAAATGCCTCCAAACTCTCACGAATTTATGAACAGAGGTATGTAATGTGTTAAGTATGTGATTAAGGTCTCATATGCACCATTAATTTATTTTTACTACTGTTCTAACTCTCTCACATTCAACAACAA
Organism: Larix kaempferi; assembly: GCA_027924585.1. NCBI lineage: Eukaryota > Viridiplantae > Streptophyta > Pinopsida > Pinales > Pinaceae > Larix > Larix kaempferi. The sequence continues at coordinate 1,001,800 of BSBM01000098.1, read as the reverse complement.
AAACCCCCAATTTGACCCTTGGGGAAATGACATTATTTCACCTCTCAATACAAACAAACTGAGTAAAAATGCTTCAAATTCTCAAGTACAGTACATGAAACTTGTAGAATATATCCATGGAAGTATATGAATCATAAATATATCAGAGAATCATCCATCCATTCGAAATAATCAACCTTATAGTGTCATACATCAAAGCATTGGGGAAATGGACATTGTTTGCTCATTAATCAATAATTTTGCATACAGTAAATGGGTATTTCGACCTGAGAGTTTCTGAATATGAAGAACAGAGGATATGAAGCTATTACAATCAGAAAAATATCATATGAATCTCTCCCTATGAGTGCAAGATCTCACCCAAATCGCAATCCCTCAAGGAGCCCGAATATGCCTTCAAAATTGAAAATGGTGGAGAGAAAGTGTTGCACTAAACCAAACCATGAGACCTCCTGTAGCTGCTACCTGTAAATAAATCTCCCTTAAAGCACCATTAAAGACCTGAGTGGCCTCTTCAAACACCAACTTGGATGGGAATCTTTCACCCTTGAAATTGGCTAAGGCAAGAAACTAGTCATCCACTAGTTCTCTCTTCACAAATGCAGATTTTCTCAAATCATCAAAAGCCATTCTCATACTTGATTTCTACATTTTATAACCAACATTATCCTTCAAGGGGTCGAAATCCTCTCAATAGATTCAATAAATTTTCATTTAGAAAATATTCCTCATTTGCCACTTGTCTCCTAGTTCCAACCTTCCATCTTCTCCCAAATTCGAATTTGAGTCTCTTTAGCTTCCCCCAACTCCATGAGCACCTTCCTTGAGCCTATATTTGGGGTTTACATGTCATAATGGTCAGGTGTAAGAAGTCAGGTCTGAATTTTGTCATAAATGTCATAGATGCTTCATTATTGTTGTCATAAAACTAGAGAATCTAGCCCAAGTGTCCACTAGTCTCCAATTTGACTCTTCCTCTCCTATGGAGGTTACTATTCCATCCCATTTCGACCTAAGATGCTCAATGCCTTGTGTTATGACTTACCAAGTCACCCAAGAGTGTTCACCTTCCCATGAATTCGAATTGGCAAGAGAGAGCTGCCATGTGTCATTGAAAAATCAAGCTAGTGTGGGTCCCACCACCTCCATATGTCTCCAAAACCACTTGCCACTTAGAATTTCTCTTGAATTTATTTATTGACCATATTTATTAAATTCTTGAACCCTTCTAATGTCTAAATATAATTTATTAGCTTCCTTATTACCATCCCACATGTGCCCATCCAACCTAGGAAACTAGTAGGATTGATGGGATTGTCTTACTATGCATTTATTTAAATGGGGACATTACACAGTCAATGCCTGCATTCAGGCAGTTTGGTTGCAGGGTATTCTTTTCGAGTTTGATTTTGGTAGCACTACTTCGACTGTCCTATTTTGTAACAATCAAAGTGCTATTAAGATCTCCACCGATCCAATTCAACGGCAGAGGACCAAACACATTGAGATTCATATGCACTACATTCGAGAGTTGGTGCATGATCGCACTATCATCATGCAATATTTCCCTACCGATGAGCAAATTGCAGACATCTTCACCAAGAGCTTCACTGAGAAGAAGTTCTCTTACCTTCGTTCATTGTTGGGGGTGAGTTCCATCATGGTGGAGACAGATTAGATCCATTTTTTTGTTTAGCTTGAGGGGGGGGCTTTCTTCCCATTGGGTTTTCCCTCTTTCCTCACTTAGCTTCTTTTAGCATTTTTTGGATTATGGTATTGGGGTGACCTTTGGTCTCACTAACCAGGGCCCTACATTTTATTTCTTACATCATAGTATAGCTTGAGGGGGGGTGTTAGGATATCTCATCATTCACTTATGAACTTTGCATGCATCCGCATGCTGCCCAGTCATCAGTATGGTACCTCCAGCACCTAGTCCTTAGTCTCTCAGCACTCAAGAGTTACTTTCCACTCAATTTAAGCCCTCCTAGCTTGTCATGTGCCTAGTTCTCACCTTCCACTGAAGAAGGGCGCCTTTCTCACCTACCAGTCCAGTTACACTTCAGTTATCACTCTGATTTACCCTCCGATTGACCCATAACTGATGTTATCACTCCAATTGACCTCCGATGAGACATGACTGACAGTTCTGAGTGCAATTAACTCCTCATGCGCCCTCCACTGAGCCTCCATCCCTAGATTAGTCCCACTTACCATCAGTTACACTTATTACACTCAATTAGACTCAGTTTGACACATGTTTGACAGTGACTTGTGCATTGATGACCACCACTTATTGATGATGAGGACTCCTAGTTGGAGCCAAGCTATGCCATTCAGTTAATTCGAATGACCTCCTTGGTTAATTCAAATTGCTCACTCATTGTGACAGAATTGTATTGTATTTTCACCCTTATTGGGATATAGAGCACTGATGCATGCTTTTTGCACAGTTTACACCATATTTTCTAAGTTTCATCTATTGTGATTGATTTACTTGTTCATTAGATCTGCTGTGACTATTTTTACAAAGGATATCATCAAAGAAGACTAGAATAAATTTCTGCAAGTAGGGTCGGAATATTTTATTCATCAATGCCTGGAATGTGGAAGGAGAATTAGTGAGGCGAAAATGCATGACCAAAAACTCATAGTGGCCATCATGTGTGTAGAAAGTTGTTTTAGGGATATCATCCTCATGAACCCAAATTTGATGATACTTAGAATGAAGATCCAACTTGGAGAAAAAATGAGCACCATGAAGCTCATCAACAATAGGAATTGGAAACTTATCCTTGATTGTGAGGTGATTAAGTGCTCAGAAGTCAATGTAGAGGCGCTATGACCCATATTTTTTTGGACAAGAAGAACTGGTGAAGAAAAGGAACTAGTACTAGGGCGAATAATACCTTGCTTAATAAGTCCCGAATGAGCATCTCAATCTTTGTTTTTGGTGAAATGGGTAGCGATATGGATTGATGTTGGGAGGAACACTTCTAGGAAGGAGCTAAATACGATGGTACTCTTATCTTGAAGGTGAAAATTCCATTGGTTCAGCAAAGTCACCTGCATATCTATCCAAAATTTGTTGTAGATCCAAAGGAGTAGTGGAGATCATTGATGTGTGCATCTGAATGGAATGGATCTGAGCGATGACACCATGTGAATTCTTGTTAAGGAGCTTTTCCATGTGATGTGAACTGATGATGCTGAGAGACCCGTGTTGTAATCTTGTCAATGTGTGTTTGTGCCCATGGACTGAAAATTGCATCCAAAGTTTAGCAAAATCCCATAAGATGGGGCCAAGTGTGCATAGCCATTGAGCGCCCAAAACCACATCACATCCACCTAAGGCCAAGGCAAACATGTTGGAGCGCAAGTCATAATCTCCCATAGAGATACACACATAGCAACACTTCCCCTTGTAAGGTAAGGTGCCCCCATTGGCAATCATGACTTCAAATTTGGAGCAAGGATGGAAAAAACAATCAACTTGTTTGGCGATCCGAGGGTCAATGAAGTTATGAGTGCTACCAGAATCAATGATTATTGTAAGAGGGAGCTTCTTGAAGTAACCCATGACCCGCATTATTTGTGGGGTGGTGATTTCGACTAAAGCATGGAGAGATATCTTTGGGTGGTCGTCCTGAGACGGAGGGTCAACAGGTGACTGTTGAATGTCGACCTGATTATATATTGTATCTGGAGCTTCTTCACCAATTTCAGAGGCAGGAAGAGAATCCACATCCAAGAGATAGAGATTTTTCTCAACACATCTATGTCCCCAAGTGAATTTCTCATCACAATTATAACAAATCCCTTTTTCTCTATGTGCCTGCATCTATGCTTCAGACAAATGCTTGATAGGAGTTGGTCGAGGAGTTGGCGTGATGGGAGGTCGTTGGGAACCCACATTTATGAAGAGAACAAAAGTGGGTTTGGAGCGCTGTTGGGCTATGATCTTGTCCTCTGCCAACTTAGCCAACCCCAGGGCTTCCATCATTGTGTTAGGACATAACATTTTGACCTCAGATCGGATTGCATCCTTTAGACCACTGATAAAACAACTCATGTCGAATTCATCAAGCAATCCTTTTGTGTGATTGGCCAATTTCTCAAATTATGTCTGATACTCTCTCACAGTGCCAATTTGTGAAGTTTAGTGAGTGCTCCTGTGAAGTCATCAAAAGCACTAGGACCAAATCGTTGCAAAAGGAGTTGGTAAAAATCTGTTCATTTTTGCTCTTCATGAGCACTGATGTACCAACAGTACCATTGAAGGGCTTCCTATTCCAAATGAAATGATGCAAGTGGAACTTTGTTGACATCAAAAGTATTATGCAAACTGAAATATTGTTCTGCCCGGTATATCCATCAAGTCAGATCATTACCATTGAAGCGAGGAAAATCAAGCTTTGACACGCGAAAATTGTTGGAAGAAGAGAACCCAGTGTCTACAGAAGACTCTGGCTGTCGTTTATTGTTCATGGATGAATGCTCAAGATGGAGGCTGAGAAATTTTTCATCCAAATCTTAGAGTTTGGTTTTGAGGGCTTCAAGTTCTTCCTCCATGGTTTTTGCCCCTACGTGGGTGACAACCATAACCGGGAGTTTTTTTTTTGAATGGGTAGGAAAACAAAACAAAAACTTCATTAGTAAAGGAAAATTTGGATTTGGGAAAACCTATGATGGGTAATTGGGGTTTGACTAGGTTTTAGACACTTTCGAATGAACATGGAAGCAGAAAATGGGGATTTCAAAAGCGGGGTGAAAGAATGGGAAAATTTGTTAAAGAGGGATAAATAAGCAGAAATAGCAAATGAGCACTGTGGAAAAATTTGAAGGCAATTAGGTGAAAATCAAAGAAGTTATGGTAAACCCTAAAAATAGACAGATGTGAGATTTCTGGCTTCGGGAGTGGAATTTGGGATAGGGTCCTCAGGAATGAAATATGTAGAATGGGATTGCAGGGGAGTCAGTGAATTTTTCAAGGGAAACAAAATTAAAACATTTTTTTTTCGGAATGGATCTTCAATTGCTCGGAATTGATCTGCAACAGTTCTGGACAGATGTAATCAGCTGAAAATAGATATGGACTCCAGGTATGCTCGACTTCCTAACAGTTCAAGGGATTCACTCAGACACCAATGTTGTATGACGGATTGCGTATTGGGGCAGTACCCTCACTCCACGGCTCAGGTAAAACTGATAATCGATTTTCCACAAACGACAGCTTTTGGTTTACCTCACGGGTGGGAACTAGTCAATTAGGTAGGGGTCGTTACCATTTTCGCTGGCAAGTCCTCTCAATGGGCCAACTACTTTGGGGTTCCTGTGGTATTCCTCACAATGAGTTTTAGGGATTGCCCAAGTACTTCCCGCAATTAAGCGGATAGGGATTATTCCTAGATCCGAACCTGCAAGTGAAATGAACAATATAAATGCAAACAAAAATTTGGCAGAAATTCCACCCAACGAGCCCAAGAAAGTGCTCTGATACAAAATGTGAGAAACCTCTAGCAATTAATTAATTAAAATGCACGATATATCAGAAATAACAGAACACAAAAGAGATTTATTGATCGTGGGCCACTTCAAGGGGGCAACCTCCTTTGGGAAAGCTTAATACAAAATAACTCATGGATGCCTTCATTGGCCTGAACACATACTTATATACTAATTCTATGCTCCAATACTATGGATCAATGCCATGGAACATATAATACCATGGGATGACTTACAAATCATATGCATCCAATACTATGGATCAATACCATGGAACATATAATACTATGGGATAATACAAACTATGGGTTAATACCATGGAGAAAATAATACTACAGGACAACTTACAAAGCACATGCGTCCAACAACAATATACTAACAAAGTAAAGAGAAGGGTTGACACGGGTTCCTAACAGCTTAGCATGATTGTTGGTGTGAAACCAAGGCTGTGAGTGAGCCTGTTTAGTCTCTCCTTAGTGGATACATATCCCCATCTCAGGGGTGGTCTCTGAGTGCAAAAAGAATATAGGTTGGGCATAGAACTATGGTTGGGTTGGAACGTTGCAGTCCATAGCCAATTGCTTGGAGATTTCAATGAAAAGATAAGTGTGCTCTGTGGTTCAAATTATGTCTATTTTACATATATGCATGTTTGTTTGTTTATGTCAAGATGCATAGATTGATCCAATTGAGTAATAGGACTCAATGCATGTGCATTATGTTGTATATGCCTATGATGAAATGCTGGTAGAGGCATTCTGGGTGTGTGTTAATATGGTTTAATTCTCTTGTGTATGTTATTTTACCATGCTTCTGCACCTCTGCATTCTTATTTGTAATGCTATGAATTTATGCCTTGATGAATAGGGCTAAGTTGGTTAAGGCCCAGAATGTTCAGAAGGTTCAGTCATGGCTTTGGGGAAGAAATAAGCATCCTCGTTGTGTTCATGTTCCCTCTATGGGTCAGATGAGGGGAGGGGCCATGACAGAGTGGATCAGAGCTCTTTACAGGGTGGTAAAGAGGTATGGATGAGGTTTGGGGAAACATTTTGGTTGAATGAAGTACAAAGTCAGAGTTCTCAGGTGTGGCATAGGTTCACATCGTTGCATAGTGCTCGCTGAGAGATTTCCAATGATACCAAGTTTTCCAAAAATGGACTTAAGATGAGAAAGTTATCGGCCTGAGAAGTTGGCAGTAATAGGAGCATATGGCCGACTTCCGACTTTCCGAACCCGCATTGCGGATTGTGGATTGCAGAATTCGGAGGCATGCTTTCTTCGGAGTTGCATGTTGGGGTTCCGACTTTCTGACTCCCACAAGGTGGATTACAAATTGCGGAAGTCGGAGGAATAATTTTTTCGGAATTATGAGCTTGGGGTTCCAACTTTCCGACTCTCGCAAGGCGGATTGATGATTGTGGAAGTCAGAGGTGTAATTTGCCTGGAGCTGTGAATTTGGAGTTCTGACTTCCAACTCCCGCATTGCGGATTGCAAAAGTCGGAGGGTGATTCAGCGAAGCAGAGAATTTGGGGTTCTGACTTCCGACTCTCGCATCGCGGATTGCGGAAGTTGGAGGCGTAAATATTCGAAGTTGTGAATTTGGCGTTCTGACTTTCCGACTCCCACACTGCGAATTGCGGAATGCAGAAGTTAGAGGCGTATTTCTTCAACACTGTGTATTTGGCGTTCCGACTTTCCAGCTCCCACACTGCAGATTGCAGAATGCGGAAGTCAGAGGCGTGGTGTTCCGACTTTCCGTCTCCTACATTGCGGATTGCGGAATTCAGAGGTGTAATTCTTGAAGTGGTGCGTTGGGGGTGTCAAGTTCCGACTCCTGACTTTCATATTACGGACCAAAGCTATTGCGGCTGTGCGACAGTGCATAGTTTTAAAAAAATTAGCAGGTTGTTTCTAAGAAGTTCCCCCATCACCTCTAAAGTGCACCGAGGGGATCGGGGACGTTATAGTGTGTCAAATATATAAAGACTTAGAGGCACATATGGATATCATCCATGAAAAGATGCATCCCTTTAAAAAATTAATAGCTATTTGTTATTATTATTATTTATGATTATAATTACTTAATATTATTTATTTTGTATGTTACACTGCCTTCCTCTTTAGAAATGATTTGTTCTCAAAGCATATTGACAACGAGGCTTACGTCTTATTTTTGTTTGTAATATCATCACATCATTCTTTGTTATGTCGTAGTTGATGATACAAGACAATATGAGCCTTTGAGTGCTGCGCAAGATTTGAAACGTAAAAGGATCAATCCATCCCAATTCAATTCTTTGTGGAACATTGCACTTCCACGATGAACTACTATCATAAGATTTATTTGCTTTGTTATCAATATTTTTCGTTAGTTGTTCCAGACCTAAGGAATATTGATACTCTGAATGTTTAAGATATATGCTTTGATGTTTTGGATGTCGATAAGGAGTTCTTATAATGTTATTTTCCCTTATCATGCTTGTAGTGGCTTCTTGGTTTAATTTCAGTATATGATGTTCATCATGCCTTGATGATCTTCTATTAGTATGTACGCTCGTATTTCTCATCATTTGTACTCCAACATCTCTATATGTTTGTTCTTCAATTGAATTGGCATCTTTTTGAGTTGTGATGTGGATTGGCTCTGTATTTGTGTCTTTTTCCACAACTTGTATTTTTACTCCTAAGGATTTTGATCCCTCTTTCTGGATTTGCTCTAACTTGTTTTTCAACAACTTGTTATTATTCTTAAGCTTCTTGAACATTTCTTCTTGTGACTTGTCAACATTTAAATTCTTAATATGTTCCATCATATCTTGATTGCTATTTTTAAGGTGCCAAATATCTTCTTCCTTTTCTAATAATTTACCCTTCGATATCTTCATTAGCTTGTTCTAACTTCCAATTATTATTTAATTTATTGATTTTTGTGACTATAATTTTATTATGATTTCTCTACCGGAAGATCTCATCATTATTGTTCGATATCATTTTATTGATCTTTGCAATCTCTAATTTGTGAGCATTTTTAATGTCGTCATTATGTTGTTATGGCTCTTTAATTTGTTGTTGATGTTGGTAGAACTCTAACACTTGGCATTCTAATTTCTTTGGGATTTGCACAATTTTATTATCTATGTAAATGAGGAGTTTGTTTAAATGCTTTACTTCTTCTTCTAAATCTTCATAGCTTTTATATATATGGTGATTCTTCGTCAGTATTTTGTGATGAGGGGACTCTCACTAATGAATAATGTATTGTTATTTTCTTCTTCTAATGGAAGAAGATCATGGATTTCTCATTTGCGTTGAAGGTGAATGTACCCAATGTTCTAACCAGTTAGAACCCAACATTATGTCAATAATACTATCGTCTATAGCTGCAACGTGGAATTCAAATGCAAGATTATAATTACCGATCTATAAGTCTATTCGTTTATTTGCTCTCTGTTCCACTCATTCTTCTCTATAACTGATTCTGGAATTTATAGCTGATTAGCAACATCAACATTAATAAAAATTTCTTTATTAGTTGGACAAATAGCAATAGTAATAGAGCTTTCATAAAGCATGCCATTTACTTTTAACATTGCAAGAGGTAATTTTGATGGAACATAAAAAAATCCCTTATTGCTAGAATCCATCTCTTTTATTAAATTAAAACTTAAAAATATATTTTTATAACATTTTTTCTTTTCTTAAAATTGATTCACTTTCAAAGACTTAAATAATCTCAAAAAAATCCTCATATCTATATATATATATAATAACCCACCAACGAAATATCATTTCTTAGCCTTATAGTTTATATATACAAACCTATTAAACGCACATTATAACCTTCTGTTGGAGTCAAGTTGATCCTTCTGATCAGTCCAGTACCAACCAAGAGAAAAAAGTGGGGATTCATTTTTTCTCCTGTTGTTTCACTCCTTGGCATTCTGATCTAGGGTTTTCAGGTTTCCATACAATCCCTGAATTCAGCATGGTTTTTTCTTCATGTTCTAGACTTGGGTCCTCTATCCTAAAGTTTTGTTGGGTATGTTATATCTCTTCACATGGTCGCTGCGTGTACAACACGATCCCTACGGCTATCCACCCATGGTCGCTGGTTTTTTCTTCATGTTCTAGACTTGGGTCCTCTATCCTAAAGTTTTGGGTTGCCTTTTGCTTTTTCGCGATTTTCGACCCATTGTACTCTGTCTAATCCCGGTAAAGGGGATTAGGGTTGTAACCTAATTTCTGGTAAACGAATTAGGGTTTTAGATGCTGTGGAATACCATTTATTGTATTGTACATGGTTAAATAAACATATAATGAAAAGGAGTTGTGCGGCTCTAAGTTTTGCTGGTTTTTTCCCGGTTAAGGGTTTCCAGGTGAAAATCTCTGTGTAATGTGTGTGCCATTGTGTATTTTCTGTTAATGCTTAAGAATCGATATAAGTTTGTACTTCATTGTTAAGGTTTAAAACTTACATTTGGTATCAGAGCATTTTTTGGGTTCAGAGGGACGCCTTTGTTTCCAAGGGTTTGGCTCGATCTTGGATTTGTGATAAACCTGGTTTCAGTGGGAGCTTTGTAGCGGTGATTTATTTATTTTAAACGCACATTATAACCTTCTGTTGGAGTCAAGTTGATCCTTCTGATCAGTCCAGTACCAACCAAGAGAAAAAGTGGGGATTCATTTTTTCTCCTGTTGTTTCACTCCCTGGCATTCTGATCTAGGGTTTTCAGGTTTCCATACAATCCCTGAATTCAGCATGGTTTTTTCTTCATGTTCTAGACTTGGGTCCTCTATCCTAAAGTTTTATGTTTTATCCTGCCCAGTCCTAAGGTTTTTTCATTCATTAAAATTTGGTTCACCATTTTATTTTTGGTTTCGGGGTCTTCCACTTTTCTCAAAATCTACCCAGCCCTGTCGCTTTCAGAATCTGATTGTTTTGTACTTCGTACTTCTTCCTTTTTTAGTTTTAGCCGTCGATTTATACTTTGAAAAAAGGGAAGATATTTTTGTTTATTTTCTGAACACTTGGTAGGCAACCCATGTGATGGCCTCTGTTTACACTCCATGGAGTAGGGTTTTGGTTAACCCATTTCACTCCTCCCAAAATAACACTGAAGGGATTTCGTGCGAAGAGGGTCTTCTAGCGTGAAAGGATACATCTCTAGAACCTTACCCTTCAGAACCATCAACAAAAAAGACTGCAAACAATGGGTTATTTGGGGATAAAGCTTGGCGTTGGCGGAAATAGAAGACAGTGAAGGCTCGTGAAGGTATGCAGTGCTATGTTTTGGGTGGAGATGTGAATTTAGAAAGGGTGGAAATGCTTGATTCCAGAGCTCCGGTTGGAAGAGTTGAATATGCTTGATTGAATAAACTTGAGCTTACAGAATGGGTTAATAGCCACTGGACGTCGATGATAGATACTGCGCCAAGGATTAACCTTCTTATGAATGCCTGGATCATTTTCATTTTCCCCAAGAATGTTTCCTTAGATGTGATACTAAAGAGGTCTGGCTCTATAAAGAAGGTTCCCTAATTCTAAAATGATGGCACATTGCTTTTGACCCTGTGAAGGAAAAGCAATCCAGGCAACATTTGTGGATGTTGGCTCCTAGTTTACCCTTTGAACTTTGGACTGAGAATATTTTTAAGGGATTGGAGAATTCCGTGGGAAAATTCATTAGATCTGATAAAAATTCTTTACATGGAATGGGAAAAAAGGTAGCTAAAGTGATGGTGGAGTTTGATATGGGGAAGGGACTACCGGCTGAAATCGAAGTGGTTTGGGGTGAAATAATTTTTAGACAGAAGCTAGATTACTATAAAATACCTTTCAAGTGTTTCTCCTGTCGCTAGATTGGTCATGTCAAAGCCAAATGTCCCTTCAATATTCTGGTGCCTGGAAATTCATCAAAAAAAGACACTAGTGAACTCCTTGAGGTCCCCGAGGATGGCAAGGAAGCAACTGCAACAAATTCTCTTTTTCTCAAGAATCTTGTGGATTCAGGTAAGTTAAATTTTGGGTATCCAATTCTTTATGAAGATGTCTCGAAGGGACAATTAGAATTTTATCTTTATGTTGAAGAAAATTTGAATCGTAGAATGTCCACTAATGGCAACTTAACTGGGGTGTTGCGATGGGTTAATAAGTTAATAAATGTATCAGAAGGCTCCGGGAATTTAACCAATTTGGGATCTGATTTAGTGGTGGAAGACAATATTGCGCTAATAAGCTTGGATTCTAACCCAATTAGGGTTTCCACCTTCCTGGAGACTGAAACTCTTAAAAACCCACTATCCCCGGTTCGAGTTTCGAATGAGATCCCCCTCCTAAATTCTCCTCAGATTTATCTTGTGGTCTCTCCACTTGGAAACTCTTCCCATTTATAGGTTGGTTTTGTTCCCTTTATGAATTGTCCTAAGGATCCCTCTGAGAGGATGTTGTTGTTAGAATGCGGTTATAAAAACATTGATTTAAGCATCCTTAAATCCCCATTACCTGTCTATTTAAAGAATCCTTCCTCTAATCCAAATACTCATGGAATTCAATCTATTCGATTCCAAAATGTGACAATTCGAAAAAAGAAGAAGAACTCCACCAAATTCATTTCGTCGGACAAAGGGAGTTTGAATTTTATCCCTTTGTCTACTCGGTTGATGCTTTCTTCACCTGAACAAAATTCTAGTAAAGAACCTGTTTATCCTAGGGAACTTAGAGCACAAACACCTTGTGAGATTGTTTCTTAATGTCTTTTCTATCCTTGAATGTCATAGGTTTGAGTAAGGCTATTAGTATTAGGGCATGAACCAAAAATTTTAATGATACCAATCTTGAGTTAATCCTCCTTCAAGAAACTATGTGTCCTGATTCTTTTGCCATTAAATCCATTGCAAATTTGCTTCCAGGTTGGGAGATTTTTGCTATTAGTGCCTTGGGGTTGTTAGGAGGGTTGTTATCTTGTTGGAATCCTAAAGCTCTACAATTTGTTTCCTATAAAACAGACTGGGGTATTCTTCTTGAAGGTTATATTCGTAATTTGGATTTAAAGGTTACTATACTTAATACCTATGGCCCTTACAAAAATAGAGAGCTCTTCTGGGACACGCTTTCTTTGTCTTCCATTATGGATATTAATAATATTATAATCGCGGGTGATTTAAATTTTACAAATTCTGTTGTAGAAATTTGGGGAAACTCTGCTAGATTGGATTCCATGTTTAATTACTTCCTCAATTTATATGAGAGGTTTGACTTAGTAGTTATGGCACCAACTATTATTGAGCCTACTTGGACAAATGGCATATGTGGTGCTGAGGGTATACAAAAAATACTGGACATGTTTATTTTGACATCTTCTCTCCTACATAATCTTCAGAGATTTAGGTCTGGGTGGATAAGACCAAAATCTCATATCATTGGCCTATTTTTCTTCAATTTGATGGGGTGCTGCCAACCTTAAAATATCCCTTCAAATTCAATAGCTCATGGCTCTTGAATGAGGATTTTTGCTCCTTCATTAAAAGCACTTGGAACTCCTTCCAGAATGAAGATAATCTTAATCCAATGGATTTACTTGTTCATAAATTGTCTTCACTAAAGGTGAAAGTTAAATTCTGGATCCAAGATAAAAATTTGAAGGACAAAGAAGATTTTCTCCTTCTAGAAAATCAAATCAGACAGATTTATGCTAAAAATTATGATTATTCTATCTCTGCAGAAGATAAAATGCTAATTCGGACTCTAGAAGACAAAAAGGATCAGTTATTAAAGCAGGAAGAGATGGAATGGCACCTTTAAAGTAGAGCTTTATGGATAAGACTGGGAGATAATAATACGAGGTTATTCCATTCCTATGCCTCACATAGAAGGAATACTAATTCCATCTGGGATATCATAGATGAAAATGGTACTCTTATAAAAGGTCAATTGGATTTGCAGAAGTTACCTCTGAGCCACTTCAAAGACATTTTTATGGAGAAAGATCAAACTTCCCTAGAAGCTCAACTTCAAATTATAAAATTGTTCCCTAAATTTTTTGAGGAGGATGAGGGCAAAGAAATGGGAAAGGAGGTTACTATCGAAGAAATTGAATCGGATCTACATCTTTTTGCAAAAGAAAAAAGTCATGGCCCGGATGGCTAGACGGTTGAACTTTTTAGCCATTTCTTTGATATTATGGGGAAGGATCTTCTAGATATGGTTGAGTTTTCTAGGATTGAAGGTTTTGTTTCAGGTGCTCTAAACTCAACTTTTCTTACTCTGGTTACCAAATGCAATAAACCAAACAAATTTTCTAATTTCAGGCCTATATCCTTATGTAACCTTGTCTACAAACTAATTACAAAGATCATCTCCAGCAGAATCAAGCCTTTCTTGTCAAATTTCTTGTCAGTTGAGCAATTTGGGTTTCTCCATGATAGGCAGATTCTAGATGTTATTGGAATTACTCAGGGAGCAATTAATTCTATTAAACAAAAAAATATGAGGGAAATCCTATTGAAAATGAATATGGAAAAAGCTTTTGATCGAGTGAGTTGGGTTTTTCTTAGATTAATCCTAATTCAAATTGGGCTCCCTCTTCTTGTCATCAATTGGATTCTTGCGTGTGTTACTTCAACACAATTTGTGGTGTTGATAAATGGCGCCCCTACTGATTTTTTCAAAAGTAGCAAAGGAATTCCTCTTTCTCCCTTGATATTTCTTCTCATCATTGAAGGTCTCAACAGACTAATTTTAGATGCCAAACAAAAGGGTAAAATTAAAGGTGTGAAAATTTATGTAGTTGCCTTCATCACACATATTCTGTTTGTCGATGATGTCTTAATTTTTGGTTCTGAGTCTTATGAAGAATGGGATTCTTATATGGAGATTATAAAAAATTTCTATATGGCTTCTGGCATGAAGGTTAGTGTGAAGAACTCCACTCTCTTTATACACAATTTGAGTGATTGTTCCTTGGAAATTGTTAGAAATACTCTCCCATATAAGCTTCATAATATGGAGGAAGGCTTCAAATATCTCGGATATTTTCTGAAACCGAATGGCTATAAAGTTCAAGATTGGTTGTGGCGTCTCCGAAAATTTGAAAAAAGAATAAAAAACTGGGCTTTCAGGATTCTTTCTATAGGGGGGATACTTACTCTCATCAATGTTGTCCTAACTAGTATTCTTGTTTATTGGTTCTTGCTTCTACAGGTTCCTATATCTATCATCAACTCTATGAGAAAACTTATTTTTAATTATCTTTGGCTGGGTGGTAATGAAAGAGGCAAACTGGTTATGGCTAGCTGGGACAAACTTTCAATTCCAAAAGAATTTGGTGGTTGGGATATAAAGAACTTATGTTGGTTCAGCATGGCTTTAAGGTTGAAAAGTTTCTGTGGAGGTCTATTTGGTAATAGTATTTGGTCTTATGTCCTGAAAGAAAAATATATCAAAAGGGATTGTTTTAAGTGGATAAGAAATGAAAAGAAAAAAGGTAGGAACTCCTCACCTGTGTGGAATGGGTTTCTCAAAATCTATAGTTGGATGGAAAGGACTTAGCCTGGAGAGTAGGTAATGGTCGAAATGTAATAGTTGGAATTGATCCAATTATTGGCATGGGAGAAGACTACAAGCTCTCTTTAGGTTTAGTAAACTATCTTTCAGATATTAGCTATACTACTTTGGCAGATATAAGAAAGCATAGTTGGATTAATCAGGAGAAAAACTATTGGTTCTCAGCTAAATATCTAGGCATAAGAGGATGTTCGGCTGCAAATTGGGACAACTTCATAAACATATTAAATTCTACAGGTTGCAAACTAAATAACAATTTGGATACTTTAATTTGGACTTCAAATTTTGAAATTGGTTCTATTATTGCCAAGACAACGTATATGGCTATAGTAAGAGAAAACTTATGTACGGTTCATAATTGGCGGTTTCTTTTTCTTTGGAAATGGAGCATTCCTTTGAAATTTAAATGCTTTATGTGGTTTGCTTTTCAAAATTGTCTTAAGACTTGGCATAACCTATAGAGGAAAGGCTGGCATGGTCCAAATATTTGTCATCTCTGTAAAAGAGATGAAGAATCGATCAATCATCTTTTGATAAATTGTAGCTTTACCTCGTTAGTATGGGAAAGGGTTTGCACTTCTCTTAATATCAATCAGGTTTGGAAAGGTAACCATTTTGAACAATCCTGCAAAGACTGGCATAACTCTTGCAAATATTACAATTTTCTTCCAGCTATTATCTCTTGGAGAATATGGAAATCCATAAACAACTGTCTTTGAAGATGATTTCGATCAGTTGGATTATATTGTCATGCAAGTTCTAAATTGGGTAAAAAAATTTAAAGTCTGTAGAACCAGAATCCTCAATGATATCCAATTCCACAAGGGAGCTGTGGGTTTTTTCGACGGGGCAACTCAAGTTGGTCGATGTGTTGCAGGTGTTGTTCTTTTTATCAATAAGGATCATAGATACTACTTCAAACTCCATTATGGTTGTGGCACTAATATGAAGGCTGAGTTGTTAGCCTTATGGGTTCTATGCAAAATGGCAACAACTTTTGGAATTGTGTCTATGGTGATTTTTGGAGATTCCAGAGTTACTTTCAAATGGGAAAGTGGTGATTATAAGCTTCAAGTGATCAATCTTCTTCCATGGTGCCACATAATTAAGGAAGATATAAAAAAATAAATTGCATATGGAAATAAATCATATCTATAGAGAACAAAACATGCTGGCAGATAAACTCTCTAAAGAGGCTTTGGAAGGAATTGAAGGGACCTTACTCTGGGAAGAATTTTTGGATGATAAGCTTTATGATATGGGGAATTTTTCTTTTTTTGTTGGTTAGAGCTACCTTCTGTTTCTGAGATAGTATAGGTGACTGGATTTGATAGATGTTCTGATAGAAGGACACTAGCTAGCATTCCTATTTTTTGGATAGTACAGTTTTGAGATCGTTGATTATTAGTTTTGAAACTAAATGTATTGAACAGTGTTATACTTTTTTATTCTAATAGAATATCAAAAGTATGTTTTTTTCCTCTAAAAAAATATATTTAAACTTTAACAAGTAACTTGTCTACCCATCTTTGAGTCGCGACCTTTTATTTGAGGTTTTGTTTTGTTTTTTGTTTTGTATTTTTAACCTTTGTGATCCATCATCTAGCGGTTGGGTGAGACTTAAAATCCACCGCACGATACTTCAATCTCCTTCACATGGCAATGACATCGATTGTATCACTTGATGGTAGCAAAATATAGCTCGGCAAGTGTGTTCTATTTAAGCAAAGATGGACGACAAAGTAACAAATGAGCCACATATAGAAGGTGTTGACAATGGTGATGATTTAGAATGCAACGATATCTTTTACCTAAACTTGTGTAGCTTCAACTACACATTCCTGCAACTTATGGTTAAATCTGCAAGGAATTACGATGCATTTGACAATAATTTAGTAACTTGCAAGCTGTGTGTATCCCCTTTTATTTAAAAATTATTGTAACGATCAAGGGATGCATGTCCATACCGTTGGTGATTGGTGAATGATGGTGTTGTTTCTTTCTCCCTCTGTAATTGATATCTACTTTTATTTTCAAACTTGTAGTGAAATCTTCTTTCTTTAACATAACTTTCTGCAATGTAAATGGCCAAGGTATTGTTTAGGTCAAGGACCACGATTTAAAGAAACTATAAAAATTATGTTTGCCTAAAATCTGAGGTTTAGAGAAGCTCTGAGAGGGTAATGGCCAAAGGCCGAAATCAATGGAAGTGCCCGAGAAAAGGGGATATGATACTAATGTTGTGAATTACCCTAGTTCACACATGAGCTATATGAAGGACAAATAAGAATAATTCATAATGGAATAAATATATAATGAATAGTATGAAGATGGTATCATTTACAATGAGAGTGTGTCAAATATATAGAGAAATTAGAGGCACGTATGGAGACCATCCATAAAAGGACGAGCCCCTTTAAACAATTAATAACTATTTATTATTATTATTATTTATGATTCTTATTACTTAATATTATATTTAGTTTGTATGTTACATCGATAAAGCAGAAGTGCAATTTTGTCAATGTGGATAACCTTATAATAGCAGTCATCTGCTAGTTTGTATTCCAAGGCAGCCAAAACATGAGATCTGCTAACAATGCAATCGTAAGAGTGTTGGTCAAAGCTCTCGCGTGTTACAATAAGAATGTCCAAGTCATGGAGACGACGAGGCAAACAATTAACAACATATGAAATGTCTTGAGGGGAGTTTATCGTATGGCCATTGTATTTGTATTGGACATTGCGTGCATGGGTTACTTGCAAGATCGAGTTGACATGTACTATTAACATCTCCTCCACTTGTGTTAGAACAAAAAGGACACAAGGTTGCTCACCAAGGTCCATGTTGTTCGAAAGGGAGTGGCGGTGGCAATTGTTTCTCACAAATGCATCTAGAGCAAGTATGTTGTTCATTGATTAAGCGGAAGAAAAATATACAATAGGATTCCTTACATATTGAACATGAATGCATGGATGAGAGCTTGAATAGATTTGCAGGAAATTGGTAGTGTGCTTGGGGCATGGTATGGTCAAAGAAGCTATGGACCATTCAGGGGGTTTGAGGGGTGCCATTGTGGGTGTTTTTTGTGAGAGGTTGTTTGCAAAGTGGGATGAGAGATTGGTTGATGACGAAGGATGGTTGATATGAACATGTGAAGTGCTAGCTTTAGTATAGGTAAAGGGAAGTAGTGATTCTTGGTTTTGTCCTCGAAAAGCATGGGTAGAAATAGGACATGGGTTGAATGAGCCATTTGAAGTTCCATTTGAAGTTTCATGTCGAAATTCTCTTCGTTGGGCGTTGATGGCATCTCTGTGTGCTCGATAAAGATGATGTGCGTGTGCATATGTACTCTTTGTTAGTTGCATAATAGGCATTGACCCTATCCTTTTTGCAAGGAAGAGACATATCTAGGAGTTGAGAGAGAGTAAGTGCACCTGCATGCAATAAGAATACAATAGAAAAATATGTTGTAGAATTACATGCATTGAGGAAAGACCAGAAAGCAGAGAGTTTGTTTTTATTAGTAAAAGAAAAAAGAAAAGGAAAAAACATTTAAAGACAGGTAAATGTAACAAATGAATGTGCTAACTTGTAATGTGCGATGTAAGTAGTTGCATGAATAAAAGGATCTATATTAAAGGGAAAGCATGAAGTTAAAGGAAAAACATGAAAATCATTGAAAGCATGTTATCCGTGGAAAACACATATTAAAGAATCAACTAAGAATATTTGTATGAAGGCTATTATGTAAAGGAAAAATGAACTAAAGGTATGAAGTTTATGATTAAAAATGTTGGTTATTAAGGAAAAATCGCAACAGTAGCATAGGTACATAAATGAGTTAAAAGAAACCATGGAAAACTAAGTTGAAAGTACTTTTATTTTGGTGGTACAATAAAAGAGGTACACTTTATTTGGTGGTTGTTTTAAAAAGTAGAAATACAAACTGCATACCATTTGTAAGTTGAAGAGCATAAATTGAACACCATATGATAAGAAAGCATAAGTAGACATCGAGAAACAAAGAGTGCCACACTAAGACCATAACATAAATATTAAATAAGAACTTGTAACTTTTTTTTGTAAGGATGCATTAACTTTGTTTGTTTGTAAGGATGCATTAACTTTGTTTGTTTGTAAGGATGCATTATCCAGTGATATCAATATTCAAAGTAAAAAGAATCCTATAAACGATTGTATTAGTAGAAAACACAAAGCATGACAACAAAATAGACGATAGTGAAAAATTGCAAGTTATGCAAACAAGAAAATACATACAAGAGCAACACAAAACTTAAGCATGACATAAATAGTAGTGTAAAGTGGAGTATAATTGTTTACATTGAAGCCATATATGCAAATGAATGGAACGGTGAAGGTAAATTATTACAAAAATGGAGGGAGTAATCATTTGTTTGCATCTATCTATGCTCGTTAGATATTGGTAATTACAGTAAGAAAAAGCTATATATTGTCTACAAGGACAAAACCCTTTACATGCATGAGTATGGCCTTCGATTGAGTTGTGTCCATGAAAACCGCATATGTAAGGGACTGGAATGAATCAATTATATATTTACAAAAAATGGAGTGACTAATAAAATTTGTACGTCCCTCTATGTTTGTTGGAACTTGCTAATTAGCGTGCTCCCATCTGAAAAATCCAAATCCTATGACATCATGAATATGACCTTCAATTGATGTGTGTCTTTAAAGGTTTTCACTTTAGCAAAGAGTGTGAAAAGAAATTGTTTGCATTCGAATTTGGAAATGATTTATTTGATGGAGTTGGGATCATAGGAAATCAAGTGCTATTCTTTAGCACTAATTCCCATTAACTCAGTGGATGCATCCTTGAAAGCAACAATATAATCAAGTGATCCAATGTGGTATTGAAGGTCAAGTTTAAGGAGGTACTTGTAATCACAATATGTTAAAGAAACATTACATTTGAGACAATTCTAACCATTGTCATGATCTTGGATGATTTTTCTTCATTAATTTCTTATCAGCAAACAACCAAAGGGAAAGCAAGGAAGTACAAGTTGTTGCCGTATTTTTTTTTCATGGTGGCCTTTAGCAAAATCCATTCAGCTTTTTCGGCAGGACCAATGTGAAACAACTTAGTAGCAATTCTTTTTTGTGCAACTATCTAGGACTATTTGTATATATTGTAGGTAAAGATGGTGAGGGAATTTCAAATCCCTCTTTCTCAAACCAATGTGTTAGACTATGTGCTTCTTGTATATATGGGTTTATTGGAATAGAGGACTTTGAGGTAGTCCCAAAAGTTTTACCATTGAATTCAACAACACGACCATTCTTGATTACAAGTACATGGTGGGTATCTAAAGAGCATAAGGTGGCTAGTTCTTTTCCTTCTACACGACAATGTTCTCCCCGCATTGTTACGTCTATGCTATAACCTGACATGTCCTTTAGATGGATTGTTTTTTTTATAGTTTATGATTCATCTTTCCTATGTATGGGGGTGGTAGGGGATGTCTTTGTGACAAGGCCAATGATATCAATAATGGAGCTAACAGATGTTGATATGGTTTCATTAATTGATTTGAAAGTGAAATGTTGTTGGGGAACCATTGTCCTTTCCTCTAGGCAATAATGAACAAGAGAGTTTGGATGCAAGAAGATCTCCCAATTATTATTCAGGCGGCTAAACATTTTGTTCTGTTGTTTGAGAGTTCCTTTGAATACCATGTAGACATGCCCAATCGGGATCTGATCGAAAAATGCGTTAGCATAATCATTAAAGCATGTTATGTGTATGTCCCCGCCTTCACGGTCAACATGATCAAAGCCAAAGACTTTTCCATTACCTTGTTGGTTTTTGAATGTGAGTATGGTTGGTTTTGCTTCTACTTGTCCTTTGATGGACTAGGTTGTTTTGTACGAGCTTAATGCCCCAATAGAAATATGTGTTTGAATGGTGGAGGAGGAAGGAAGTTGTGTGAGTGTGCATTGATTTTATAGAGGTGGGTTGTGCAATGGCGAAGAGGGGGTACCAAATTGGATAAGCAGGAGGGGAGGTAAAGGGATTGAATGGCCGACAATGGTTGCTAAAGAAGTAATGACTTCCAGGTCTTCCAAGATGAGAGTCCTGCAAGGAAAAGAAAACAAATACATACCAAATTAGTGTGTTTGATGGGGGGGAAATAGTATTCATGAAAGAGTAGGAAAGTCTAAAGGAAGCTTACTTGAATTTGCAAAGAGGTTGGTGGATCCATTTTGTTAGGTTACAAGCAAGCCATTTTGAAGAATACCATCGGAAACCACACCATTAAAATTTGGAGGAAACATCAGGTCGTGTAGGTGAATGTCGTCGGAGATTGTAGTTCAGTAATGAAAGGTTGTGGTATGGATAGACTTTAAAGTTTTGATATGAAATATATGTACGATAGGCTATATACCAGACTCAAGTGCAAGCAATAAAATGTCAAGTCCATGATTAGTAAGTTGAGTGGCCATTTGTTGATGAAAAAGTACAACGAGTAGTTGACAACCTATAGATTGAAAGGGGAGAGTGAAAAAACAAACATGTATGGAAAGAAAAATGAAAAGGAGGCACGAATAAACAAAAGTGAGACCTTTTGAAGTATACCATTAAAAAAATGGCACTAAATTTTGGGGGCAACATCAAATCTTATAGGTCTGTGACATCATATATTGTAGCTCGAGAATGGCCACAAATGCAATCAAATGCAGTAAGAAGTGTTTTTGCAATGGGAGATAGTCTTGAATGAATGGTGCACTATGTCAAAATCGATGTCGTTTATGTGATGCACCAATGCTTTGTCAATAAATGTGACAGTTAGAAGGTGGGCTTGATGGTCAGGTATTAACACGGTCCAACTAATTTTGTTTGTATGGTGGCATAATGGCTTATAAGGAGCACATTATGATTTCAAACTCACGTGCAAGGGTTGTCGGTAGTGTTGGCGGTGGTGATAATGGTGGAGCTGTCTAAGCCTGACTACGAACTTGGTATCCTCGCATTCTAAGCACAACTAACACTACTCCACATAATAATGCATAAGTATAACAAGTTGCAGGTCTTGTATAGCCTAAAGGAAAACACATGTGCACACGTGAATGCGTTAGTGAAATATTGTATATGTTTTCCTATAACAAGCGTTACTGATACTTAGGCAAAGTGCCTAAAAGGTGAAGAGTAAGGTGAGAAGAATCAAGATACACGTATGGCATCAATGGTGCGAGACACGAGGCAAGGAATTATGTCTTAGGTTAAGTGCATAATAATGCCTCATCGGTGTGGCTTAGGCCTAGACGATATATTTCTCAGCACTTGATAGTGTTAGAGTTAGTCAATTGTGCCATAGAATATGTGAAGCAATAAATCTTTGTTAGTAAATGTGGTGGTTATAAGGCAGGTTCGATGGCCAGGTATTGGCATGGTCATCCTCATTTTGTTTGTATGATGCCATAATGGGTTATAAGGAGCACATTATGAATTCCAACCCAGGTGCAGGGGTTGACAGCGGTGGTGATGGCAGTGGAGATAATGGTGGATTTATCTGACACCGACTGTGAGACTGGCCTCCATGCATTCTAACCTTAATTGATGTTGTTCCATGGCATAAAACATTGGTTTAGCAAGTTATATGTCCTAGGTAGTCTACAATTAAATGTATACATGCACATGCATGAGTTAGTGAAATATTTTATATTACGTATGCTTGTAACATGCGTTATTGATACCGAGGAAAAATGCCTAAAAGGTGAAGGGTATGGTGGCAATACTATACCACCACGTCTAGCATAACTATTGTGAGATGCAGGGAAGGAAATTATGCATTAGGTGATGCATAATATCACCTCATTTGTGCGGCTAAGGCACATTCAAACAATGCAAGCCTAGATTGTATATTTCCTAGTATATGACAATGTTAAATGTATTTGTTGACATCGTTTTCTAGTAAATATAGTTGATGACTCAATCCGCATGGGTCGATAGCGGCAATGGTGGTGGCGGTGGAGATAATGGTGGAGTTGTCCGACACCAATCGTGAGCCTGGTCTCCTTGCATTATAACCATAAATGGTATTGTTCCATATTAAAGGGTAGTAGCATTGGAAAAAACAAAGGCAAAGGGTAGAAAGAATATACATTAGAGTTCCATCAAATATGCATTTGTGGCTTTTGGGCTTTGGCTTCTTTCGTTTCTCATCTAGAATATGGGGCAAACATCACAAACAAAGGCATTTAAATGAGTGATAGTGGGCTTCCTACCACTCCAATATTTTTAAGAATTCACATTCCTTACAACCCTAGTGTTGGCCAGATGTTGTGTCAAATGGTCCACAAGGAAAACAAACCCACACAAAGTGCTTAAAGTATCCTCTTGTATGTTTGGGATAGCTATTTTTCACAAGAATAAGGCCCTGTTACCTATAGATAGGTGTGCTCTGGTGTCTTTTATAAATTTTAAATGTTCTACAAGGACAGAAAGAAGCTATGTCTAAGATGCATTTACTAATTAATAATATAGACTATATTAACTACAAAAACTAATCTAACTAAAACAAACTAAATTTTGGTAGCTACTAACAAGAAACTACAGTAACTATTTTAATCTAAATATTTAATTAAAAATTTACAACCTATCCTAACTAGGAGCAATTTTCGAAACTATTAATGCTATTAAAATCTGAATAAACGGTATTCTTTGATATGAATTAATCTAAGGACAAAGCTTGAGACTAAAGCATAACAATTTTAATATGAATTACACATCTCCAATAATGATAAAGAAATTTACCATTACATAAACCATATAATTATTTAAAACATATATCAAATATCATGTATTCGAAGGTAACACTCTTTCATTCCCATAATCAAAATATTTATTGGACATTTATATAAAAGGTGTAAAAGAAAAAAAAGTAGAGTTTTTATAGTATTGAAGTCAAATTCTCAATAGTACCAGTATGATGTAAAACCATTATCAAACTATATATGAACATACTCTCAACAGTTGATGACAAGAAAAACCACTAGAAAACTCCTTCAGAAGTTCTTCATATCATCCTTTGAATCCCCCCTTCTCAACTTAATTGGACTTGACTTTATAACAATGACCAATAACTAACAGGCCTAAGACTCCTCAAATGAAGGATAACAACATGCTCGATAATAGGCCTATTACAACAAGGCATTACAAATGGAGTGATGACACTTTACACGTGTCATCATTCAATAAATTCGACCACGCAAGTCCAGTACACGAGAAAGTTTGTTTCGAAAAACTGAATGTATGTGTTGCACTTACACGACAACACCAATTGGAGGAAATCCTTGAACATTTTTTTAATTCTTCCATAACAATCGACACAAACAGAGGAGATGTTTGTGCATACCTGTTAAGCGTAAATTTCTTCACGGATAATACGAAACTGAAAAGAGAACCTGCCAATAAACAAAAAGCAAGTTAGGACTATTATTTAAATGCCCTTATAATTTAACCACTACAAAATAGATAAATGAATAAATGTATCATAAGAATGCCTACAAAATATTTTACTCCATAGGTGTTCTCATACTAGCAATTGACTACAAGGAATACGACATTTAAATGAGAAAGATTATCTGCATAGCGAATAGCATATAAGAATCCTATACATACATAACAACATGAAAAAATCCAAAATAGACAAAATTTGGGCATTGGTAAAACCCAAGCATCAAGCCCTATGTGCCGCATTAATCGACACTTGCACATGAGTAGCTCTATGAGTCTCTTTCAGTTTTGCTTTAAGTTTGATTACTTTTTCCATGTTGAATTTATTTTGTTTGAACAATTCCTTATTCTTTCTAACCATTGAATTCTTCTGAGCCTTCTATCTATCTTTCATAGCTTCCCATTTCTCAACCATCATAACCATATCAACCTTTAAGCTTCCAATTTCATCTTTCATTATATTGTTAATTAATTATGATTCCTTGAGCTCGCTCTCTAACCACAAAATCCTCTGTATTTGAGTTTCATCTATAGGAAACTTCATAGGTTTTACATTCTGATCATGGCCAAGTTCATGATCATCACTTGGGACTTGATTTATCTCTTGATTCAATTGAGTAGAAGGACGATCATCCCCAACATTCCTATCTTGGGTAGCAGAGGTTGAATCATACATCAAACGAGGATCAATTTGGTCTATTACATCAACATTTTCTCGTGCATTCAAAGACTCTGCCTCATATTCACCGATATTGATGACCGATGTCTCAATATTTTGCAGTTTCCTTTTGGATAAGAGAGAAGCAACCATGCTTCTATTCAACCTACTGGTGGCCACATCAACTGAATGTCTACTAGTTTGACCCTCACATTCAATCTTGACCCTCTTAGTTTCAGACTTATGATTTTTAGATCTTTCACCTAACAATTCCTTGCCCTTTTCTTTGAAAGCTGAAAGATTAAACTTAGGGTCAACAAAAATAGGGTGAAATTCATTTTTATGATGAAACCCCTATGTATTTTCCACACAGTGAACACACTATTGGCCATTGACAGAACTAGAAACCCTAGGTTTCTCAGTTTCTCTGTAATATAATCGATATAAAAACCATGAACTTCAGAATGCAAATTATTCGAGGTTTTAGATTCAACATGGTCTGTAGACTTGATATCAACATTTAATTCATTATTAAGGTCTCCCTGTGATGGAGCTCTTACCCTTATTTTCCTAGGGTTAGCTTATAAACCTATCAAAATGACGTCAATTTCCATGGTTGTCAAGCACAAAGAACCTTCAAGACTGTCTATGTCAAGCAAATGATTACAATTGAAGGCTCACAGACTAAGGATAGTTTCGATTTTTAGAGTCATTTAAATGAATGATTTGCTTAAGATTGTGAATCATTATGAGTTTAGGTTGATATGACAATTGTCAATGTTTATGAAAATGGTTGGCAGTGTGATATCAAAACCAAAATCAAATAATATAGATATATGATTTTCAATTTTCATGGTTCATTATCAAACAAAATGAATTAATGAATTAAGCGAATATAAATTGCTAAAAATGGTAAATGATAAATCTTAGGTCATAAATTCATAAGGTTGGAAGCATGAAGTTAAGTTAAGAAATGTCAAGAAGTATAAATTTATTGAATTATAATCATATTTGAAACCATAATTGTTAATTTTTTTATTTTTCATTTAGAATAACAATAGTACTTGAAATCAATGAACAATCATAAGCATAAGCATTCACATTTGACACACAAATATACCATGGGGAAACCCTCTATGACATGAGGGAGAAAAACCCAACAAAATCTTCCTTAGTATATTGATAGATAATAGAGAATGTTTGCTTCACAATGACATATTACATCAAGCACCCCTAGTGCAATTACATAGTAAGAGAGATCAACAAAGAAGAGAAACTCAAAAAAAATATTCCCCACTCAACTAATTCACTAATAATGGTCACATGCACAAATTTCCTTTAAGAGAATTCTCTCCAACATTGCATACATCAATCCTGAATGGAAAAGTGTGCCAGAATTCTCATGCAATGGCTTTTAACTCTGTGTATTGACTTCAGGATGAACTCTCCCTTTAACTGGATGCCAGACCACTTAGTTAGGTGGCTAACTCACGTGTCATCATGCAAGTGTTGTAAATCAAGTGTCGTCTTTTAGTTTAACTCAAGTGTTGCAACTCGAGTGTCATCTTTAGTTTAATACAAGTGTCGTCGTGCAAAACACTTAGTTAACTAAATCTTCTTTATTAACACTTAGTTAACTCTTTTAACTGAAGTCCTTCTTGATAACATCACTAAAGTGAACAATTCGAGTTCTCCTTTAATTAAATGAAGATTTCTTGTTACAATCACTAAAGTTTAACAATTTAAGTTCTCTCTTATTTAACTAAAGTCTTTATCACAACTAATGTGAGCAAATCAAGTTATCTCTTATATTATCACATCTTATCTTTTATCTCTTGTCTTATCTGCATGGTCCACATGTGCCAACTTAATTATTTATCATGTCAAATATACTAAGGATATTTTTTCAATGATGTGATCATCTCGTTCTACTCTCGTTCCAAGTGGTCATATGCTAAAGTAATTCACTCTAGAGGTGGCAAGTCTCTAGAGGAGACTTAATAGCTTATCCATCTCTAATACCACGGTTAGTAGGCCGTCACACATCGTTCATGCTTCGACAAGCAAATCAGTACCTCAACAAATGAGGATCCTTATTAACACACAAGACCTTACAAGACTGTACAACACCATCACTTTGACATACAAAGCACTTACCTCAACACATGAGGCTTATTCATTCTTGAGTCCAACTCAAGATTCTTCTCCAAGTTTCCTAAGTCCAACTTAGGATCCTATAAGGCACTCCCTCGACACATGAGGCTCAACCTTGACACACAAGATTGACTTGGAGAATGACTCATGATGTTGTAACTTTAACACTCCCTCTTAGCGAGGGAGGCATTCTTTTCCATGCCAAGCTTGTCTCAGAAGTACCTATACTTCGTCAAGGATGTAGGTACTTCGTCAAGCTTGGTTTCCATGCCAAGCTTGTCTCAGGAGGCTTAGTCAACATATCTATTATCTGCTCACCAATAGAAATGTATTGAAGTCTTATGGAACCTCTCTAGACCATGTCTCTGATGTAGTGGTACTTCATCTCATTGTGTTTTTATTTGTCATGAAACACAGATTTTTCTGAGAGCTTGATGCATCTCTAATTGTCATAGGGAATGACAGTAGTCTCAAGCTTCTCACCGAACAACCCAACAAGTAGCTTCGTAAGCCACACAACTTCTCGACAAGCATTGCTGGATGCAATATACTATGCTTCTGTAGTACTCTGGGCTATGGAGCCTAGCTTCCTGCTGGACCAAGAGATCATAGCTTATCCCATGTTAAAACAATATCTGGATGTACTCTTTCGGTCCATAGTACTACCACCCCAGTCAAAGTTGGCATATCTAAGTAGCATCACTCCACCACTAGAATCATAAATGAGTCTGTAAGCAATAGTACCTCAAAGGTATTTAAGCACATGCTTGGCATCAACCCAATGTCTATGTCTTGGTTCAGCATGAACTAACTCAAGATACTCACAACATAACATATGTATGGTCTAGAATGTATCAAATACATCAAGGAACCAATGAGTTGTCTATACATGGTAGGATCCACTAGATCCGATATGGAATCTAACACATGTAGATTCTTCATATTAGACACTATTGGAGTAGACATGGACTTATAGTCCATCATACCAAATCTTCACAACACATCAACTGTGTACTTTCCTTGTGAAAGAAAGATCTCATCTTTCCTTTGCCAAAGTTCTAGACCAAGAAAATAGTGCATAACAACTAAATCTTTCAATTCGAACTCAAAAGTGAGCTCCCTGTTGCACCGAGCTAGCTATTGTTCCTCTCCAGTAAGGAACAAGTGATCAACATAGAGAACCAAGATCATTGGTTGGTTATTCACAATCTTGGAGTACAGGTTGGGGTCAGCTTCGCTTTTGGATAATCCCAAGTGCTGAAGATAGTTGTCAATCCTTGGCATATTCATTCGACTTGCTAGCTTCTTTCCCGCTCTTTATTGTTCTCCAAGCGGAAGAGAGAGCCCTACCATTCATAGGGGATGGTACACCATCACCGTTGGAATTATTTTTTGGGTATTTAATTTATCGAATAATCCATTAACTGCCCCCTCAGGCCAACCAGGTATTGGATTTCGTTGTTGGAATCCAAGGCTACTATTGGATCTGAAGATTACCCCACTCTCCCTATCGTTAGGTGAGCGAAGGAGCACATCTATTTAGTTTATTAGTCAGTTATCCAGATTTATAGTTGGGCAATCCCTCGGGGCCTACTTAATACCATCCAAGGATTTCTTAAGTTTGCATACATAGGACTCCTTCCCATGAACTACAAACCCCTATGGTTGTTTTATGTATACTTCTTCCTCAACTTCACCATTGAGAAAGGAAATTTTCACATCCATCTAGTGAATTTTCCACCCCAGAATTGAAGTAAGGGAAATTATGGCTCAAATAGTGGTGTACCTAGCCACAGTAGCGAATGTCTCATCATAGTCTATCCCTTATTTCCGTGAGAAACCACAAGCTACAAATATTGCTTTATATTTTTCAATACTTCCATCAGCTACATGTTTGATTTTATAAAGACACTTGGACGTTACTACAGACTTCCCTTCTGGTTTAGGAACCACTTCCTACACATCATATTGCATGATGGATTTATATTCTTCCACCATGGCATCTTTCCATATCGACTACTTAGTAGCTTCCTCATAGGTGGTGGGTTTTGAGTCACTGATGTGACTCATGTGAGCTACATATCTGAAAATATTTCAGGTCTCTTTCGCTCTCTGAATGAGCCTGGTGGTGCTCCATGATTTTCTACCTTTTGCAGAATGTCTCGTCACCATGCAGATCTCCTCTCAGTAGGAGGTTCATCAAGAGATCTTTCTATCAATCCTACTAGCTCTTCAGGATCAAGAGGATCTACAGACTCTTTTGGCTTCTCCCTTTCAACATCTGAAGGGGATGAATCCGAAGTTGGATCCTCCATAATGGGAGTCTCATGCTCGTCCATATTTGAATCACACTAAAGTTCTTTGGAGCGATTGAAGGAAGCCTCTTCATGAAATTTTACATCTCTCTTGACTTCAATGTTCCTTTGTCTTGGAACATAGATTTTATAGGCATTCTAGGATTCACTATATCCAACAAATGTGTGTTTCTTTCTAGATGGATCCATCTTTGTCCTCTTCTCTTTTGGCACATGAATGTAGACAGAACAGCTGAAAATATTCAAGTGTCCAACATCTGGTCTTTCACTAGTGCAAACTTATTTAGTTTCTCCCATGATAGCATGAGGAATTTTGATCTGTATATAAATAACAGTGCTGGAGCCTTCCTCCCACAAGGAAGTGGGCGGATCCTGATCACACATCATAGCTTTTGCAGCCTCACAGATTGTCATGTTCTTTCTTTCAACAACCCCGTTCTGTTGGGGGTTGTAAGGTAAATTCAACTATCTTCTTATCCATGCATCGTGACAAAATTCATTAAAGTCATGACACTCGAACTCTCCTTCATTATCATATCTCAAAGCACAAATGTGATTTCAAATCTGATTCACAACCAATGCTTTAAACTCTTGAAACTTGTTGAAAGTTTCACTCTTTACATTCAGAAAATAGATCCAAGACTTGTGGGAGAAGTCATCTATGAAAAGCACATAGTACAAATAGCCACTCAAGGATGGTGTTGACATAGGACCACACAGATAATAATGTATCAAGTCTATAATCCCTTTAGATCTTTTGGTACTACTTGGAAAACTCTTCTTGATGCTCTTTCCAAGAGCGCAATCTCTACAAACACCATCATGTTCAGATTTAAACATAGGCATTCTTTTTACCATCTTCTGTAAGCTAGTTAGCGCTCTGAAATGGAGATGTCCAATCCTCCTATGCCACAGTTCACAAGGACTAATTGTGTCATGGATCATGGCTTGAATGATATTTCCAAGAACTTTGTAGAGACCTCCCTCTCTAACTCCAATTACAGATGCAGAGTTAAAGTCTATATTCTTAGGCCACATGAGCGCTTTATTGTCCATCCAGATTACTCTGAATACAACAAAACCAAGAAGTATCCCTTCAGTGACAACAAAAATATTTTTCTTGAAAACCTTACGAAGATGGGAAATATGGTCAGACCTTTATTTAGAGAAGATATTGACATCATCCAAATAGACAACGACTGCATGGTTAATGAGACCACGGAAGGAAACATCCATTACCCGTTGAAATGTAGCCCCGACGTTTATAAGACCGAAAGTCATTTTCCTATATGCATAGGTCCCCCAAGGAGTTCTAAAGGTATATTTTAATTGATCTTCATGTGAGACCAAGACTTGGTTATAACTTGAAAATCCATATAATAAAGATAACATCTCAAACCCAGACACCTTTTGTAAGATTTGTTCCATGGGTGGGACTGGATAGTTATCCTTTTCAAATACTCTATTGAGGTCATGGAAATCAACACAGAGTCGAATATCTCTGTTTTTCTTCCTAATTGGAACTAAGTTGGCTACCCATTGTGCATGGCATACTAGGAAGATAATCCTAGCAGCCAAAAGTTTGTTTAGTTCTTTTTTTAACCGTCGTTTCTAGAGTAGGATGCATTTTTCTCAACTTTTGTTGGAAGGGCTTTGAATGAGGTTTTATTGGGATGGTATGTTGCATAATAGGATCAAAGGTTTTTAAATCTTCATATGTATAGGAAAATATGACTTTATATTATTGGAGAAATTTTGTGAATGTGGTTCTTTCGTCTTGTGTACACTTGGTCCCTAAGTTAATATTTTGGGGATTATAATCGGTTCATAAATTGACTGTTTCATATCTTATGCAAGAGCTATTTTTATTACAATTAGGGACCCCATTGAATTTGTCTTGAAGATCATAAAATCTCTCTAGTATAACTACTGATCTAGGGACAAAGTTTACTGAATCAAAATATTTTTCAATTGAACAATGAGGATGTAGCACCGAAAATTTGTGCAGGTCTTCATCATGGGAAATTTCATCCATTGTTGAATCCTTAAAGGTGTCTTCTCCAGTAAGAAAATTAATGATTTGCAGGTCATCATTGTCAAGGATAGATGTCCTAAAAATTAATTCAATCGAAAAGGCATTTGAAGAGAAACCTTCAGAAGGGGTGAGTCTAGATGCAACATTTGCTAGTAAGTCTAATTCTTGATTCTGCAACCTAAGAATGGAATTTATATTGAATGCTTCAAAAATTGAAATCATGTTCCATATCTCAGTTTGGTAGTCTCGAAGATGATTGAAAATGCAGTGAATGGAATTACACACCTATTTGGCTATGATTTTTGAGTTACCATAGGAAATTAATACTTTGACATTCAAATCCAAAGCCTTTTTTAGCCCTTGAATAAGGGCTTCATATTCTGCTATGTTGTTAGTGCAATCAAACTCAAGTCTGCAAGCTATGAACGTCTTATTACCTTTTGGGTCTAAAAGGAGGCAATTGACACCGACACATTCTTTTGATCTTGACCCATCAAAGTATAACGACCATGATTGACTATCTGCAATACTTATACTATTTACAATATTTACACTATTTGCATTATCTACAATATTTACACGATGAGAAGTGGCCTCCGTGTGAGTGTAATGAAAAATTCCTGATTGTGTTTGTAAATCTGAAAATGATGACTTTTCAGCAATTAAATTCCCAAGAGTTGAGTCGAAACCATAATTTCCCATAGTCGACTTGGTAAACATCACAGACTCATTCAGATAATCCAACTCAGTTATTGCATATTTCATGTATCTATCCCTATCAATCTTAATTTGGTTTGATCTTACATTTTTGGGCAGCCATAGGTGAGATCAGTCAGTTGAGACATAACCATTTAAGTATTATGACCATTCACGACTCTGAAATAGGTCATATGCACCAAAAAAATCAGCAACTACTATATCAATGACTTGGTAAACTTGTGGATTAGCTACTAATCTAATTAACACCCCTTTTAGTTCTCCTAACAGCCTGACAATAGAGCAATCAAGCTGGGTTATTTGTGTTTCAAAGGGTATAAATTTAGCATTGAGCCTCTTAAAAACTAAATACGATATCACATTTGATGATGCCCCAGAATCAACCATGCAATTATAGATGTTCTAGTTAAAAATTTATAAGGTGAGAAGGAAGGGAGGAGTGTTTGATCCAAAAATTTTACCAATTAAAGAGGCTTTATCAACAACATACTTTTTATTGTTGTCTGATTTTGTTGCGGTTCTGTTAGAATTAGTATTATTGTTATTAGACCTACTAGCAGGTGTGTTATTTTTGTTTGGAAAAATGTTGTTTAAGGGTATAGGATTGGTAGGGCGATTCTGAATTGGACTGTTAGGCATTGGATTTTTTTTAGAAAATCATACATTGAAATGTTATCTCTTTGCTACTTTAAATATTCTATGATATCATATTGCAGATCAAGCTTTTGAATATTTGAAGACATGATTAGTTAATTTACAGAAGCTAAATTAGTTTTTATGTTTTGATTACAAGTTGATGGAACTTGGGTGTCAATTGGGCATTTGCTTTGCGTATTGTATGTATGTCGATTGAAAAAATTGATTGATTATTAGATTCAAAATTCTTACCTGTATGATCCCAAAAGTGACCGTTAATGGGTAATGGATCTTCCTGAGCTTCTTCTTCGATTTGAGCATCTTCTTCTTCCTCAACTGTTTCAACTTCTTGGTCAGGAGGAAGTCCAGATCTAGAAAACACAACCCTAATGATATTATAGACTTCATCACTATTTGAAGCATCAGGGGGGGAATTATGTCAGTTATTAGGAGGTTGAGAGGCCTGCCTATATGGTGTTTTGAAAAATCCCCTATTAGAAGGGACTTCTCCACCGTTTCTCTTTAAACCAATAATTTCATTAGTAAGAGTCCCGACAACTTGCTATAATCATTCAACTTCAGTGGACTGAGAATATTTTCTTTAAGGGGTTGGCTTAGGGCCTAAATCTATCTTCCTAGGAGGAGGATTATAAATTTTCTCATTAAAGTCAGGTTCATAAGTCATTGATTTTTTTTCCACTTTTATTACCTCATTGAACGTTTCAAGTAAAGTGGTTTTACTAGCATGTTTAACAAACATACCAATAGATTTAGGTAATGTAGAGACATAATTCTCGATCATAATATCCTCTAGGGGTTGAGACGCTACTGATATTTTTTTTTCAAAGTCAAGAAACATTGATTGAAATCCTTAATCCATTCTTTATTATCCATTTTGATTTGAGACAGCTCCATAGCCAAAATGGTAGGGTTCTTATCATCTCCAAACTTAGTAAAAAATTCTTAACTAAAGTTTTCTCAGCTAGTGATTGATCCTTCGAAAAGAGAGAAGTACCAGGTTGATGATTTCCCTTCAAAATTTAAAGGAAAGAGTCGAAAAACTACATCTTCATGCTGTACATTCATGGTTTGCACAACCAGTATGAATTTGTCAATGTGATTGTCAGCGGGTTCCTTTTTATCTAGATTAAATTTATGGAGCAACCTATCCATATGTTTGGGTAATTGGTGTTGTATACTGGGTATTGCAACGACACTTTGTCGCAACCAAGGCATATTGGCATTAGGACCATCCATAATGTGTGGTGATGAAGATTCAGATGAGTGCTTCTCAAAATTATCATCCTTAGAAGAATCCTCATCAGAGGAACCTTTAGGGATGCCAGGAGGTGACTCCGGAGGGGATGGTGGTTGATCATCTCCGCCAACATCAAGTAATCATTGTGAGATGTTTGTATTAGTTGTTCTTCTAAGGAGACTAATAAGATGATAATCAAGAGTTCCTAATATTGGTTCAGAGGATTCTTCCATAGTTTGATCTACAATTTTTAAACTAGTGGGGTGGTGAGATCTCCTAGGGAGACCGTATTCTACTGGTGGAATCTTGGTTTGATGAGAATACTCTCTAGTTAAAATACATCAAGTTTCTTCAAGAGTTTTGTCTATTTATTTTGGGGTGAAAGTTGGATGGGTAGAGTCACATTCAATGATAGGTGACAATATTAAAGAATGGATTTGGGGTAGATTTAGTTTAGGATGCAGCTATAAGACTCGACAAAGATTGAGAAATTTGAGTTTCTAATTCAAGGACCGATGAAGGAATTTGACTAGTTAAAGAATTCATATTTTGCTCATTATCCGTTTAGTTTTAGCATGGCCCTCCTTCTACCGCCATCTATTGGCCAGATGTTGTGTCAAATGGCCAACAAGGAAAAACAACCCACACAGAGTGCTCAAAGCAGCCCCTCGTATGTTTGGGATAGCTATTTTTCATAGGAATAAAGCCATGTTTCCTATAGATAGGCGTGCTCTCAAATTAGAGAGTCTCTTTTGTGTTTTATAAATTTTAAATGTTCTGCAATGATAGAAATAAACTATGTCTAAGATGCATTTACTAATTAATAACAAAGATTATACTGATAAATAAGTTACACACATAAAACATACATACCTTGTGCACATAAGCCACTATATACTTATACATACCTAGCTAGTTGTGCTCAAATCTGGGTAATTTTAACTAGCAACCCTCATGTCCAAGGAAGGAAGGGGGATATAATTGAATGCCTGATAGGGAGGGTGGTGACGCTAGAGACAGGGAAGGTCAATATACTTAATCTCATATTCCTCCTTCCTCTATGAATGATATATTTTGATACTAAATGCCATAAACTACAAAATTAATCTAACTAAAACAAACTAAATTTTAGCAGCTACTAAAAAGAATCTACAATAACTATTTTAATCTAAATATTTAATTACAAATTTATAACCTATCCTATCCGGGAGCAATTTTTGAAACTATTAATGCTATTAAAATCTGAATAAACGATATTCTTCGATATGAATTAATCTAAGGACAAATCTTAAGAGTAAAACATAACAATTTTAATATTAATTAAAAATCTTCAATAATGATAAAGAAATTTACCATTACATAAAATGTATAATTATTTAAAACATATATCAAACAACATGTATTCGAAGGTAATGAGATTTCATAACCATAATCAAAAGATATATTGGACATATATATAAAAGGTATAAAAGAAAAAACATAAGAGTTTTTATAGTATAGAAGTCAAATTCTCAATAGTACCAATATGATGTAAAACCATTATCAAACTGTATATGAACATAATCTCAACAGTTGATGACAGGAACAACCAGTAGCAACTCCTTCAGAAGTTCTTCATACCATCCTTCGAATCTCCCCCATTCTCAACTTAATTGGACTTGACTTTATAACAATCACCAATAACTAACAGGCTAAAGACTCCTCAAACGAAGTACAACAACATGCTCAATAATAGGCCAATTACAACAACTCATTACAAATGGAGTGATGACACTTTACAGTTGTCATCACTCAAGCATTACTAAACCAAATAAATTTGACCATGCAAGTCCGGTACACGAGAAAGTTTGTTGTGAAGAAATGGTTGTATGTGTTGCACTTACATGGGAACGCCAGCTGGAGGAAAGCCTTGAACATTGTTTTAATTCTTTAATAACAATCTATGCAAATAAAGGAGATGCTTGTGCAGACCTGGCAAGCATAAATTTATTCATGGATAAGATGGAACTGAAAAGAGAAGCTGCCACTAAACATAAAGCAAGTTAGGACTATTCTTTAAATGCCCTTATAATTTAACAGTTGCAAAATAGATAAATGAATAAATGCATCATAAGAACACCTAGATAATATTTGATTATGTAGGTGTTCTCATAACTAGAACTGACTACAAGGAATAAGGCATTTAAATGAGAAAGATTACCTGCATAGTGAATAACATATAGGAATCCTCTACATAATAACAACATAGAAAATCCAAAATAGACAAAATTTGGTCGTTAGTAACACCCAAGCATCAAGCCCTATGTTCTGCATCAACTGACACTTGCATGGGAGTAGCTCTATGAGTCTCTTTCAATTTTGCTTTAAGTTTGATTACTTTTGCCATGTTGAATTTATCGTGTTTGAACAATTTCTTATTCTTTTTAACCATTGTATTCTTCTGGGCCTTGTATCTATCTTTATTAGCTTCCATAGCTTCCCATTTCTCAACCATCATAACCACATTGACCTTTATGCTAACAAATTCATCTTTCATGATACTATTAATTAATTTTGATTCCTTAAGCTCAGTCTCTAACCACGAAATCCTTTGTATTTGAGTTTCATCTATAGGAAAATTCATAGGTTTTACATTCTAATCATGGGCAAGTTCGTGATCATCACTTTGGACTTAATTTACCTCTTGATTCGATTTAGCAGAAGGATGATCATCCCCAACGTTCCTAACTTGGGTAGCAGAGGTTGAATCATACATGAAATGAGGATCGATTTGGTCTATTACATCAACATTTTCCTATGCATTCAAAGACTCTGGCTTAGATTCACTAATATTGATGACCAATGTCTCAATATTTTGCAGGTTCCTTTTGGATAAGAGAGAAGCAACCATGCTTCTAGTCAACCTACTGGTGGCCAAATCAACTAAAGTCTACTAGTTTGACCCTCACATTCAGTCTCGACCCACTTAGTTTCAAATCTTTCACCTAACGTTTCCTTGCCCTTTATTTTGAAGGCTGAAAGATTGAACTTAGGTTCAAAGGAAATAGGGTGAAATTCATTTTTATGATGAAACCCGTGCGTATTTTCCACACAGTGAATAGATTTTTGGCCATTGATAGAACTAGAAGCCCTAGGTTTATTTGTAATACAATTTATATCAAAACCATGAGCTTCATAATGCAAATTGTTCGAGGGTTTAGATTCAACATGGTTTGTAGACTTGATATCAACATTTAATTCATTTTTAGGGTCTCCCTATGATGGAGCTCTATGTTTTCTCCTAGTCTTTGGTTTGCGTTTAGGCCAATATTGGTCATCACCAAATCGGTTGCGCACTAGGAACGATTCCCAACTATCACCCACCTCAGACAGCGTATGCTAGACCAAAATCTTTATCAAACCAAAATGGAACAAACTTCTATCCACATCCCCTATAGTTTTTTGTAATGTAGCACCCATCTTTTTGAGACTATTCAGAAAATAGTAAGGGAAGTTTAATGAATGACCTTTAAATGCTAGCAAGATCCTGAAATGGTAAAAATGCACAGTAGAAAAACAACCATCACATGTTATGTACCCGATTATCAATTCGACCATATTTCACCAAGATTTCTTTGAGTCGAATAGGAACACCATATGTGGCATCAATTTCTTGGCTAGGATTCACCAGAAATTGTTTCCATGACTTGCTCTTAATGCGGCCACCCTTAAACCATCTCTCGCCGTCAAGAGGAATCTATGTAGTGCAGGCTATAAACTCTTTTGAAAGGTGTAGCTCAATATCGCCAACCCTAGCATATTCTCCATTGAAAGACTTAACAAAAGCTTTTGCAACCTCAATATGGAAACCGTAAATTTATCTAGAAAGGGTATCCATCCAACCTTTCTAAAAATCATGTGATCATAAAACCCACAAGAACCATGTGATCATAAAAAAAAATTCTCACGAAGATGATCTCCCACTTTGAACCATCATTAGAACCTCGAACCTCAAAACATTAGCCACTCCTTTTGGTTAAAAATGCATTTTAACTATATTAATATTTGTAAAAAAATTCATAATATATGATCATAAAAGAGAAGAAATTTGATGACCACCCTAATCAAACAATTATGATCAAACTTTATCTTAAGATTTCAATACTTCATAAGAATGTGTAATGCACTTGATTATATGACAACATTATCATCCATTTACAGTGAAAAATATACGATCAAATTTGAGATATTGGGATGGGAGAAGCATTCATCTTAATTATCAACATATATAATAATAACAATTAACATTGCATTTTTTATAGAATCCATATTTATTGCATTTGATGGAATCCGTATTCATTGGAACCCTTATTCATTATCCTTCAAAATGATTGTGTACAAAAATATTCAAATTATATACATATATAAATTAACTATTTAATGTTTAAATCTTACAAAGTTACATCAACAAAGCTGTGATGAAATAATAGCTTGCTATTCCCATCCGGCATTGAATATAAGAGGGAAAATGAGTACAACCTTCATTAACAACACGTAAATGCAAGAACACATGGATCAAAGGTAAGACCAATGTCGACGTCAACCTGCAAGAAAGGAAATGGTAAAAATGGAGATCCAATTAGGTTTAGGGTTCGATAATAAATGTGAGGATATGGAATTGGATGTTGGTAGCAACTGGTTGCCTGCTATTCGCTATTTCAATTATAGAATATCATTTTGATATTTCAATTATAGAATATCATTTTGATATGACGTTACGTGTGAGCGTGCAATGGTGGTGGATGCTTCTTGTGATTTCTCGCAACCAAGACATATCATAATTCCAATGGCTCTCATAAATTATAATGTTATGAGTTATGAGCATGGGAAGATGACGTTGATGGGAAGGGCATTTTATGAGCATGTGGGGATGGCGTTGATGGAGAGGACAGAGTCCCATAGTAAGATCTCGTTGCAAACAAGGGAAGATGTGACATGGAGAAGAAGGGAAACCAAATCCATTCACGAATGAATCGAAGGAAAGGGGGATCCGTCCAGCACATTTCCCACCACAAATGCTCCTCCAATGACGTTCAACGCTTTCCATTTCCTTTCCGCCTAGTATTTCTCACAACATTTCTCTATATTTCTTTATTCCTCTTCTCCCCACTTTCTATCCTCCCAATTTATATTGGAGACTGAGAGGCATCTAGCCAAAACCACAGCATCCTCCAGTGCCGTGCAAGCACCTTGACCTAGATCTGGCATCATTGCGTGCAATGCGTCTCCAACAACCGTCACACTTCCTATTCCCTTTGCCTTCCTATCCCATTTACATGACCATTCCCATCTGAACTTGTCTTTATTAACTCTCCAATGGATTCTGGAAAATATTACACAGACTCTAACGCTGCGCATCGCAGGCTTTCTGAATCATGGGATATGTGGGCATCTCTAAAATTAGCCAGTTAACACTACCTAATTAGTGTAAAATGATTATAA
The DNA here is from genome assembly GCA_027924585.1 of Larix kaempferi. Taxonomy (NCBI): domain Eukaryota; kingdom Viridiplantae; phylum Streptophyta; class Pinopsida; order Pinales; family Pinaceae; genus Larix; species Larix kaempferi. Next base: position 961,975 of record BSBM01000098.1, on the reverse strand, counting down.
GAGTAAATAAAAGCGGATGGCCTGCATAATACATAAATTGAATTTATGTGGCCTGCATAATACATAAATTGAATTTATGTGAATGTGGAAATCATATATAAAAAGTTACCTTGTGGTTGTGATTTCTTGGTTATAAACCAAAAGATTTGTTTGTCATTGCAGGGAACTAATCCAATCCTCACTCCTTTGCCCCATATTTGTACCATCATTTTGTCTATTTCAAGATAACCCTGTGGACACTTTGCCATCCCTCTGAAGCTAGTACGTCCTGCGTGCTTTGGGGCTTCTAAACCCATCCACTCTGCAACTACCGAATGCACGCCATCACAACTTATTACGATCTGGTCACCATAACCAAATCAAATCAATTTTAAATAACGCAGAGCACCGATTTAGAAATCATGAAGACAAAATACATTAACCCGACCTTAGCTATGATGGATGTTCCATCTGCCAACTCTAAAGTGGTGAAAAGAGAGCCAATTTTTTTATATATGGAAACAAGTTTAGAGTTGAATCTAATACTCCCATCAGGCAATGCTTGAGCAAGTGTTTCCAGAATCGCGTGTCTTTCTATGCATCTAGCTTCCACGGTATTCAATCCACTGAACTTCATCATTGGAAATTTAATTAGAAATGAACATAACTTGCAAAGTCGTATGAATTTTCACTTCCATGTTTCAAATGAGTATAATTATACATAATAATGACAAATCGATTATCCAGCTGTATGTTGTTTTATGAGCTAAACATCTTTCTGGATGCCAGAAGACTTTGAGAAACCCCGTACCCTGCATCATCATGACTAGTAGCAAAGTGAAGCTCCATTATTTTCTCCATGACGGATGAAAACAAGTTTGGCAAGGCTAAAAAAAATATTGTTCACTCACCCCTCAAGCTGAGGATAATCTAGACGAAAGGTATCTACTACACCAAGAGCATCAAGTGCTTTCCAAGCATTGGCCCACATAGTGAATGCTGCACCCATCGCTCGAAGAGTATCAGACCGCTCCAGCACTAGACTCTTAAGGCCGACCCTGCATGCATACATCCCCACATATTATTATGTTGAGTCAATAATTTTGTATGCATAAGCCAAGTGTTATTTCTGAGTTATTAAGATGAAATATGAGATGAGATGGAATAGAACTGTGGAGGGAAAGCGCAGTGGCTAGCCCTAAAATGCCGCCTCCTACGACTACAATATCAATTGCTTGATTTTCAGAGCTGTAGCTGTTGGAGGTGGCCATCGTCCTAAGGTTTCTCTCCCCACTTAACCCTCTTCCAATTCGTTCATGCGATATGAAACATTGAGCCTGGAGAGGGCATATTTATATGGGTAAACGTTAATAGTTATCCAACGGGAAGTAGGTCGATTGGTCAGCATGAGGTTTTCGGTTCCTGTGGCTTCCTTCGTGAGATTTCCGGTACCTGCTGGATGTATTTGGACAGTGTTAATTTTGTTCCATGCACATTGATAGTGATATCCGTAATGTACAGGAGATTAAAAAATTATTATAATCCAAACACCACCAAATGGAGATTGTTTGGCCAGAGATCGTCGTACTCTGCCCACCAGTCTGTAGGTCTTGTTAGTAAGCAACGTAAATAATGGAGATCGGATTGGGATGGATGACATCAAGGTGGACAGATGTCAGGTGAAACCCCCTCGTTGTTTTTCGAGGTTGACCCACATCGGTTCAGCCAATAGATGTTAGTTTTTCATCATTTAATTCAATATGATATAGGATCTTAACTGAGAGAACAACATGTACAACATATCAAACATAAGAGACAAGAGACAAGAGACACAAAGCATTTCACCGGGGAAAAACAAGAAGGTGAAAAACCCCGCAACTTCCTCAGAGATAGAATTAGCACCAATACAAAGATCACCAAGATGAATCCCCAAAAGATAAATGTCTGCAGCAACTACTCCTCCTCCACTTGTGTGCACTCCTCCTCTCTCTCACTAATGTGAAGTGAGTGAGTGAATAAATAGAACGAGAGAGTCACACTCTCTATTTATACAATGACTTGACTTGCCTTTAACTCTAACTAGGCCGACCTCCCTTAGGAGAGTCTAATAACCCATTACCACTTGTCACTAGGCCGACCCCACTAGGGTGGTCTAATAACCCTTTAACCCACATGACTCATACAGGGCCGACCCCACCAAGGTGGTCTAATAACCCATGAAATATAAGTTACGACACTTATAATATAACTTGGGACACTTGCAAATACAAATGACGACACTTCCAACTGGAGGAATAATACATCTCCGTTGGGGATACAATAAAGTACAAATGTAATATACAAGTGAATATCTTCCGAAGTTACAAATACATCAACACTCCCTCTTAACTAGGAAGGTGTTTTCTTGACACAGGTCATCAATACATATAAGCACAAGTCTTCAGTTCTGGAGCTAGATCATCGTCACTCGATCATGGAGCATCATCATCACTACTGTTGTACTCGTCATCTCAATCACTGGTGCTATCTCTCAATTCTTCTCGTCATGGGAAGTTCTACAGAGCCAACCCTTTTTCATGCTGGATGTAGGCCTAGCCTCCTATAGGTCTTCATCATCTCTGCGAGCATGCCATCCTGTGGAATTCTCAGGGTTGATTACTTGCGTCAACAAAACCTCGAAAGAGCATCCAGGACTTTTACGAGCTTACTGCTCAACCTATCAGATCTCCCAGGATCTTTTACATGTGACCTTCACAAAACCTTAAAAGAGTGTCTTGCGACCTGCAAGATCTCTAAAGAGCATCCCATGATCTTTTACGTGCCTAGCACAACCTGTCCGGATCTCCTGGACTGATGACATGTGAACTCGCAAAACCTTAAAAGAGTGTCTTGCAACCTACAAGATCTCTAAAGAGCATCCCAAGATCTTTTATGTGCCTAGCACAACCTATCCGGATCTCCAGGACTAATTACATGCAATTCTTGCAAAACCTTAAAAGAGTGTCTTGCAACCTGCAAGATCTCTAAAGAGCATCCTAGGATCTTTTACATGCCTAACACAACTTGTCTGGATCTCTAGGACTGATTACATGCACTTGCACAACCTGTCCGTGGCCACGGAGTATCATCCTGATACTCATGATCCCACTGATCATCTTCTTCGCATGGAGCATCATCCCGATGCTCATGATCATACTGATCATCATCATACAGTACATCATCCTGATGCACATCATACAGTACATCATCTTGATGCTCTTCCTATCTGCAGCACTGCCTGCCCAATCTGAATCAACATAACCCTCCAGGTTAAACTTTTGATTCGCATCATACTTGAGCCCATAATCAACCGTACCCTTCAGGTACCTCAGAATATGCTTTGCAGCAATCAGGTGAACATGTCTTGGATCCGTTAGGAGTTGGCTCAATGTGTTCACAGCAAATCAAATATCTGGTCTTGTGTTCGTCAACTACATCAAGGACCCAATCATCTGACGATACATTGTGGCATCAACCGACTCTGATGAAGCATCACTCAATAACTTTAGGTTCGATGCCATAGGTGTGGCCATGTCCTTGCAGTCCATCATCCCGAACCACTTCAGGATCTCTACTGCATACTTCCCTTGTCCAAGGAAGATTCCATCTGCATTCTGCCACACCTCCATACCTAGAAAGTAATGCATCATACCCAAGTCCTTCATCTCGAACTCGATAACAAGCTTCCTCTTCGTGTCGAAAATCAATCTATCCTCACCTGTCACAAACAGGTCATCCACATACAGTAGGAGTATCACTAGATTGCCTTCCTCAACCTTGCAGTAAAGGTCGGAATCCGTTTTACTCTTAGTAACGCCCAAATTGGTCAGGAAGTTGTCTATCCTACCGTACCAAGTCTTGGGTGCTTGTTTCAAACCATACAAGGCCTAGCCTTGCATTTCTCTATGCTACCATCTGCAGCATGCTTGATCTTATAAATCCACTTGGAAGTCACAATAGACTTCCCTTCTGGTCTTGGGACCACATACCAGACATCATTCTTCATGATCGACTGGTACTCCTCAATCATGGCATCCTTCCAGTACTGCATCCCTGATCCTGGGAACTTCAGATTCTTCAATATCTTCAATAGGTAGTTTTCTTGAACTTCGTTGCTGGAACAAATGTCGTTGTCCTTCTTTTGTAGGTGATTGTACACGATCTTTCCTACAAGTCAAATTAAATTGCATGATTAGAAACATCTCATAGTTTTCAGAACAAAATCTTACACATAAAGACATATGTCATACAGTCGTGCAATTATCTTAGCCAATGCTTCAATACAACATTCATCCATGTCCCATATTCACACGGTAACTTTCTAAATGCCTTCCATCTCTACTAGAACATTTGTTAAGAGTGTGCACAACTCCCAACATGTCAGCAAAGAGGTTTCATTCTAGGTAAGTAGCAATGGAAAGTTGTACAGTACCATAGGCCACTTACCCATTACTTGCATATTAGTAGTATCTTGTTCATTAATGCAACTTTTCTAATATGCATAATATACATCCTAAATCTAGGAACATAAGTATGTACATGATTGGACAACATCATTTAAGTAATCATATATATACGAAATGATAATTCAAATACTTATCTTTGTTTAGTTGTTGGGTGGGATCCCTCTCAATCTTTGCTTCCTTACAGGAACTACTGGAGTGTGCTCCCTCTTGATCTTTGCTTCCTTGTAGGAACTACTGGAGTGTGCTCCCTCTTGATATTTGCTTCCTTGATTATCTGTCCTTGAACTTATATCTATCCTGGACCACTATGCATGCTTAAGTGTGCACTAGTGTCATCATTGTGTCATCCTCAAGATCTCATACATAATCATACATTTATTAGTATAATCTTAATACTATCAAAACATTATGATTCTTAAACATGTAAGGTCATGGTCATTTCATACACAAGTAATTTGTCACAAGTGTTAGTATTCAAGGTTTCAGGGAGTACTTCTTTTACTCATGCATATTCTTATTTGACCATAGGACTCTTCTAGTTTGTCATATCATCAATCAAAGTAAGAAGCATAATATGCATAAACCCATGATTACTCAAACCCATAACTTCATGAATAATCATTATCAATCATACAAAGGTATACTTATATAAGATCCTAACACAAGTGTAGCTAGGGTTTTACCCCTAGCTTGTGCCAATAAGCACCTACTAAGGAGAATGGACTCCTTAGTAGCAGTTCAGTATATTAAACTAATTATGCAATAAACAAAAAATTAAATTATTTCTAAGACAAGCATGAAGCATAAACACCAAAATGAAAGAATGTCTTTGTATTGATGTTACCTTGAGTGTCAAGGTTGGTGAAGCCCTTTGCAGTGTCCAAGAGGATGCTCCAAGCTTCTGAATGCTCCTTCTCCTTCTCCAATGGTGGGGATGGGCCAAAGTGGCTCTCAAGGTGAAAGTAGTTCAAATGATGAACTAGGGTTTCGAGAGAGATTTTGGCAGAGTAAGGGTGCTTGTGATTGTGGATCTGGAATAAGGGTTCTCCATCACCTATTTATAGTTTTTTGGTGGTGGAGTGCTGACCCATGGTTTTAGGAAACACATGGTTTTAGGCAGCTGTATAGGGTTTTTTCCTCCTTTTCCTCATTATTTTATATTTTTATTCCCTTTTTAGGGGATTTTTGCTATTTTTGGAGGAAAAGGGGGTTTTTTAGCCTTTTTTAGGCTATTTTGGTGGTTTTTTTGGCCTTTTGGAGGCATTTTAGGCCTTTTGGAGGCTTTTTAATGGGTTTTTTGGGATTTTTAATGGAAATATGGTAGGAAAATGGACAAATGAGTCATATAATGTGGTAAATGAGCTAGTGAGCACTTTTTGGGTGTTAACAGATTGCCCCCTGATGTGCGAGGGCAGGAGCTCATCGTATGGCCGATGGACATCATAAGTCATAAATGGTTTTCCTGGGATGTGGAGAGAAGAGAAGAAACAAACTGGAGCCCGGAACAACGATCCCGAACAACTGCAAGAACTAAAAGTACATAACCTCAATAAAGGATGAGGAATCATCTGATCATATGGACGAGGCGGGCATTCCCATGCTCGTATCAGGATATATCATAATAACAACAATGGGGTCCAAAAAATGGGGACCTGAAATATACATGACCTCAAATACTGACTGAGGAATAATCTCAATATATGGACGAGGCGGGCATACCCATGCTCGTATCAAGATACATAAATATAACTGTAAGGCCCGAAAAAAAAAAGGGGGACCTGTAAGATACATGACCACTGTGTACATCATAAGAGTCCATAGGGGACACAAATTTGGGACATACTGCTGAGCGGATCATGTGTGAACTGCAGAACTGGTGCACCGGAACAATCAACAGTGCTACTGAGTGTGGTACCAAAGGAACTGATGAGCTGCTGGATCAGAGTGACAAGGGATACACTCACAATGGTACGCTGAACTGGAACTGAAACTGGAACTGAAACTGGGTACTCAAGGAAGCATGGAACTGGATGGCTTCCGAATACAAACGCCAACGCAGCCCGGACATCCACGGGAACATACAACTGGGCGTTCCGAAGTGACTCACCAATGTGCTAGAGTCGGGGGAAATCCGGGGTCTTCGACTAAAAACTGATGGAATATAATCCTACGCGATCCTCAACGATGCGATCAAGGTGCTGAAGTCGAGCATGTGAGGAACAACCACTCAGAGAGGCAATGATGTCTCCTCTCAGAATGATCCGTAGGCACTTACCACAGATGGTGATAAGTCCAAGGCGTAGGGACCTCTGGGCCTATCCTCTGGAATAGAGGAGCTGTCGTCGACAGAGGGAGACCTGCCCCTATCAAGGCAATGGTGTTTCCTTGACAGGAGCGCGAGGTACAAGACCGAAATGTGATAGTACTGATGGCAGAACTGATAAACTGTGAGGGGACAACTGGGCAAGTAGAGCGGGTGGACTCAAACTTCCTTTGTTCAGAGTATGATAATGGAAATGATCTGGCAGCATATGAAACTGACTCAGGGGAAAGGGATCATAGCTGTAATGGATCTGGGGGAATAACTGGCTGAGGGAGACTCAAGCTGGTGTAAAATGGCAGAAGACTGCTGAATACTCTGAACAAAGGCGACCTGATTGGGGGTGCTGCCGAGATGATCGATCATAGTGCCAGGAGGCACGGGAGGAGACTTCTTCATGGGTTAATGAACTAGAAGAAGTGTGTGGATAAAAAGATACTGTCGTGTGGATTTTACGAGCCCAGGACAGTTCATGCTCGTGGTTGCTTTCAATTTTAAGGAGTCTGAAAGCGATAAGAAGACTCTGAGGTAGTGGAATGGTACTGTCGTGTGGATTTTACGAGCCCAGGACAGTGCATGCTCGTGGTTGCTTTCAATTTTAGAGAGTCTGAAAGCAAGTAAGAAGACTCCAGGGGGTTGCTTTTTCGTAGATTTAGTCTCCAAGGCCCAAAGAAGCATAAAAGGATGCAATGAAGAACTCTTCTAGCCGGTGTGACTAGAGTATTCCTTTTTCGTAATTAGTCTACCAGGTCCGGAAAAGGGTTAAACTTATACCAGATAGACGCCCTTTCAGGTACTTTAACGAGCATGAAAGGAAGCAAGATTGCTCGGCGATCTTTTCATTCTTTTAGGAGTCAGAAAAGAGCTTAACGGAAACTCCCTAAGTGCCTTTTTCGTAAAGGACTTGTCCGGCCCGAAAAAGGGATAAAATTATACCGAACAAAACGAATGGCCAGGCAATGAGGAAGTGTTCAATCGAGGTTTAGTAATGATGACCAAGAATGAGGGTAGGTGGGAACACTGATGGACCTCCTTGCGGGGTAGATGAGATGGTGGCAAAATAACGAGACATTTGCAGTATGACAGGAGTGAATGGCTCATGTAAAAATGTGGAACAATCCGATAGCGACCGATGTGGCACGCGAACCAAGGCAGCAAGGTGTTGGGACACAATGTTGAAATTGTACCAAGTGAGAGCGAGAAATGATCTCAAGCATCATCACGAGCTCGGAAAAATGAATCCGGCGTTATAAAGGATGTCAAAAACGGGTAACGGCCGATGTGGCACGCAAACCGAGGTAACGAGGGCGTTGTGAAAAAATACCCGAAAGATCGGGGGGTGAGAGCGAGAAATGATCTCAAGCATCATCACCAGCTCGGAAAAATGAATCCGATGATATAAAACATGCGAAAAACGGAGAACGGCCAATGTGGCACGCAAACCGAGGCGACTAGTGGCGTCTGGACACAATGTTGATATTGGTCCTGGTGAGAGCGAGAAATGATCTCAAGCATCATCACGAGCGCGGAAATATGAATCCGACGGTGCAAATGGTGCGAAAAACGGAGGTCATAAGGACTCCGGAATGGTCAAAGGAAAGAACTATGCATATCAAATCCAATGTACAAGTGACACGTGACCTCAAAAATGGTTGAGATCACAAATGTGAAAAAGTGAGCAGGGTTAATGACTTGCCCCCATGCTATGTGCATGGGGTTTGTGATTATGGATCACATATGTGTTGGTTTGAACAATGGGTTTATTGACGTGCTGAGATAGATGTGATGGGGAATGTTCAAAGTGATTGATCGTGCCCCCTATCCCAGGGTCGAGGTGATCTATTATGCCCCTTGACTTAGAGGTGTCAAGGTGGTGCTCTATAATGGCGGGGTCGAGACCGGGCATCTCAGTATAGGACCAGGCAAAGACATCACGGAATTCCTGGAAGAGTTTTTGGTACTCCTCAATCTCTTGTTTACTGCAGAATGCTCCTAAAGTGATGAGTTCAGGGGCACGTCCTGGGGCAGCGATATCAACTTGGATGACAGGTGAGATGTTGGCCATGTTGCCCTCCTCAAAGGCATCAGGAGCAGGAATAGGGTCCTTGAACCAGTCAACCTTAGTGGGGAGGAAGTCTTTGGATTCAACCGCGTATTGGGTAGCGGTGCTAGGAGAGGATTCTTCGGGAATGAAATAGGAACGGTGGTGCATATCATCCCAAGGATAATCTGGGGCAGTTAGGGCCTCAAGAATCTCCTCATCGGTACGGAAAGTCTGCGTCGTCAAATCGGTTGACGAGGGGGTAGTGGTGGAAGAGATCATATAGATGGTATTAACCTCTCTGGAAGGTGAAGAGTCTGGGGGGTAGATCTCCTCAATGGTAGGTGGTGCCGTCTCAAGATCCAGATTGTTCATCTCATAGAGAGCCGCTCTGTAATCCGGGAGATCGGGACAATGATGTGAATAGTGCCCGTAAATACCGCAGATGGCGCATGAGTGGTTGGTACGTAGGGACTTATCTTTAGGCTTAGGAGTAGGGTTTAGTTCGACTGTTGGGATGTTAGGATCGTCGTCGAGCATCTGCATGTGCTTCTGTAATGCGGGTAACTGTGGGCATTGGTGGGTCGCATGACCCAACTCGTCACACAGCGAGCATTTGGGAGGAGCACGAAACACTGGAGGGTTCTTGACTGTCTTGGGAGGTGGGACAGCAGTGTAAGGTTGAGGACCTCTGCCCCCAGTGGGTTGAGGAGGAGGAGGAGGTGTCGTGGAGGACGAAGGGGTAGAGACACCGGGAGGTGGCTGAGTGGTAGTAGCCATGGGTTGCACCGGCTGGAGGACGACATCAGGTGTCGGCGGGCGAACGGGAGGCGAAAGGTACCATACAGGTAATCCCAAGGTTAACCCAGGGAGGCTAAGGGTAGCCATGACCGGGGCGCTTACTACTCCTGCTGGAGGAACTAGGAAGGGGATCGTATGGATCGGTGTAACACCAATGTGACTAGGTACCAATGGTGGTTTAGGCAACAAGGATGGTTGATTGTTAGGTGGTAGGATGTCATGGGACAAGGTACATAAGTCAGACATTTCGGGCGTAGATGATGGTGGAGGAATGGATTGAAAGGTGGAGGTCATCGGCGCGTCTGAGTAGACTCCAGGCCCCGTAGAGGAAACGAACGAGGTGGAGGCAGGAGAAACAGGTTGTTCAACCATGGGGAGAACATTTTCCGGTGCCGCGGGAGCACTGGGATCATAGTAGGTGAGCTGGTCAATCTTAACCACGCGTCCTTCATGGGGGAACATCATGGTGCGAAAGACAGAAGAGGCAACCGCCCGCATGGCATACATGTAGCTGCGGCCAAGTAGAAGGTTGTAATCCAATTGGGCATTGATTACCTCTATGTCAATAAGAACTGTTTTACCACCTAACTGGACAGGAACGTTGGGCAGGAGGCCTTGGGGCTGGGCCGAACGACCGTCATAGGCACGTAACGCAGTGGTGGACTGCTGGAGAGGAGGGGATCCTAGTTTCTGCCATACAAATGTAGACATAACGCATGTGGAAGCACCCTCATCAATGATGCACCGATGGATAACAAGATTCCTAACGGAGACTGTAACTTGGAAGGCTAAGCTGGAAGGTAGGCGTGGTTCAGACTGGTCTAGATCAAACGCCATCAAATGTGAATCAGTTGGGTCAATCCCCCCGATGGCGGAAAGTAAAGTCTTGCGCTGGGAAGGGCAGTTCTTCAAGACTTCTAACGCAGACATGGCTGCGGGAGATTGGGCTAGGTCGTCTACAATGTTGTAGTTTGACGCAGCACGTGCATTAGGGTTATTATTGATTCGGCGCAGTGGGAAGCGAGGTGCTTTCGCAGCGCCGTCTGTGGGAGGCGGAGGGATACGTAACGCCTGATCGGTGGGGTGGGCGTTAGTAGTTTTATCCGTGGGAGTGGCTTCAGAGGTGGAGCCATATTGGTTCCGACGGGTCTGGAGGTTGACGTCAGCTGATGACATCATCAGTAAGTGGTGGGTACCTGAGTCAAACATGGGTTGATCAGGGGCAGCGTAGGTGATCTGTTGTTGTTGGGGTTGCACGTTAGCTTGAGGGGCCAACGGCTGAGTGTTCACCACGCCTTGGGTCGGTAAGGGGTTTTGCAGCACCAAAGGGGGTTGCTGAGGTTGGGGGGGGTTGGGCGATGCTTGGGGAGCCGCATGCCCTTGGCGATGGGCCTCGTCAACCCAAAGCTGCCGAGCTCGCTCCAAGTGTGGGCAAGCATGGGTGTAATGTCCATAGACCCCGCAAATAGAACAAGGGTGGTTCGTTCGCAGATTGGGGTTTTTGGCCTGCTTGGGCGGGCGATCAGGGTTTTGATTAGCGGGGGCCGCATTGTTGTTGTCAGGGGGATTAGCCGGTTGACCAGCTTGGTCTGCAGGTTGGTTATTTCCCCGATTACGGCCTTTGCCGCGGTTCTGTTGGCCCTGGTTACGTTGGTTATTCTGGTTTTGCTGCGGGTTATGTTGGGCGTAAACTTGCCCTTGGGCAGCAGGTGGATTTTGAGGTTGTGCAGGTGCAGGAGCAGGCTGTGGAGGATGATATGCAGGTTGAGGCTGAGCAGGTGCAGCAACTGGAGGGGGTTGCTGATAGGACTGCGAAGCCGGTTGTGGATGTGCCGCAGGGGCTGCCTGGGGCGGATAATAAGCTGGTGGGGCTGGTGAAGGCGCAGGAGCTGGGGCAGCCTGCTGATGGTAGTAAGGCTGAGGGGCGACTGGAGGAGCATAAGCAGGAGTCGCATACCCGAAGCACTGTGGTGGACATGAGGGCCCATGGGAATGGTGATGTATCATGGGAGCATACGAGTTGGTTGCTCCAGACTGTGAAGTAGCCCGCGATAGGTCGGGGCCAGGGGTAGGACGTGCTATAGAAAATGGTTGGGGATGCGAAGAAACACGGCCAATGATACCATCTGCAGCGTGGGATGCCCCCGGCGCATCATGGTGGGAGGACTCGCCGCGAGGGGCGTCAGGTATAATGGTATAAAGGTAACCCGACTGGGCGTAAATGAGGTCGAACTGCTGTGCCTTAAGGATGGCCTCTTCTTCAGACTGGGGTCTTTCTGAAGCTACATCCTTAGCGATGACAGGAAGCAGGGACTTGAGGAACCAATCGAGGAAGATACGGTCATCTAGTTTAATCTTGCATAAGCTACGGCGTCTACGCCACTCATGGATGTGGTCCGTGATATGGGTAGCCGTGTTTTGTCTACAAGATAGAAGGATCTCAACGCCCGCGTCATAGCGGACTGGCAACTGGAAGAACTGCAGGAAGGTCGAGGCCAGGGAAGAAAAGGTGGCGTGGGTCCCATGAGGCTGCTCAATATACCACTTGGCTGCAGAGCCAGTGAAAGTGCGCTGTAAGAGACGTAGGCGAACAGAGTCATCCACAATGGAGTTAGAGGAACACCATAGGTGGAAAGACATGATGTGGTTCTGTGGGTCCTCACCGGCCTTACCCTCGAACTTAGGGATGTCAGAGGGTAGTTTGGTAGGCATATGAGGCCATGTGGGGTCGTGTCGAATAGGATCGTTGGTCAATCTGGCCAGGTCGGGTAGGTTGAGGCTAGCCATGAACGGCAAACTGGAAGAAGGCTGCGACACAGTAGTGCTATGGACCAAGTTGGGGCCAGTGCCCCCAAGTGGAGGGACAAGATTTAGGGTGGTGCCCCCGAGTGGGGGAACTGAGGTAGTGGAGGATGGTCCAGCACCACCATGGGTAGTGTGAGCCACTGATGTAGTGGGGATAGGTATTCCCGCTGTGGGAATAGGTACCATGAGGGGAACGGTAGATGGTTGCCCCATGGAGGGCATACCAAAAACAGGTGTAGTAACTGGTGTAGTGGTGGATGTGCCACCAATGGTCCCTATGACAAATGGAGTGGAAGTCGTGCCAGCCATGGGGCTAGTAGGGGCAGTATAAATAGGGTTCTCAGACTCTTCGTCAGAATCAGAGGTAAAGTAAGGTGCGTCACTATCTGGTGACGGAGACCTACGTCGCTGACGGGTGGAGTCAAGTGACAAGGCTCTAGATCTGTGATGAGTGGTATCAACGGACAAAGATCGGAATCTATGACGAGTGGTGTCAAGAGAACCGTGCTGTGGGGGCTCGCCCCTGAGGCGCCGAGAGTGTCTCGGGGACTCAATGGTGACAGATGGTGTCTAAATCTCTGTGGGTTGAGGTGAGTATGAAAACAGCTCAAAAGTCCTAATGCAACCGAGTGTGCAGAAGGAGAGCTAAAAAGCAAGGCACTCAGGCCAACAACCAACTCAAAACACCCACTGCAACAGCTGTGCTACAATAGGTGGAGTAACAACAAAGATGGTCAGAATACCAACAAGCAGCAGGTTTCCTAAAAAAGAAAAATGGTGGACTCACTAGACCAAGGGAGGTAAAGGAGCATGCAAACACCTAGCTAAAAGTACTCTGACTTAACTAAACATATCCTCTGCAAGGTGATGAAATCCAAGTCAGACAATATGAGTAGGAAATCCAAGTGGCTATGATATCCCCCTACCGGGAGGGATACCGGGTAGTCAATCCTAGAAGAAAGGCAACTAAGATACCCCGTTCATGACACGTCCAGAAAGGTGAATCTGCCGTTTAGTTCGTTGACCGCAATACCCCTATACAGGGATATCCCGCGAACCGCGAAAGGTAGCCCTTCGGTTACTGAATGGAGTGCGGTATTCCACTCAGGCCTCCGGAACCAGTCTCCCGACTTCAACCCTCCTAAGGGAGAGGCCCTCTGATAAACTGGTCGTGACCGTGCCAAAAAGTACTAGGGGATTTTGGTTCCCTAGTTGGACAACAACTATGTCTCAAGTGAAATAACCAAGGGGTGTTATTGGAAGCCTATCCCCCTGATCCTACCTAACTACAATGATTCTTTTGTGTTCCCCAAGTGGGGTTAGAATGTTGGTTTAGTTAGGTACTTTTTAAGGCTCACTTGATTTAATGTGACAGAGTGTGTGCTCGTGAGGTGTTGAACCCAAAAACAGAAGTGCCACAAGGGAGGGCAACTTCCAATCTATCAATAATGCTGAAATTGATTCTTTTAATTTGCAAAATTTTCTGAAATAAAAATACTGAAATTTTAAAAAGATTCTGTAAAAGGAACAGAAATTATGTTGCAGAAAGGCTGTAAGGAAGTAGGCTGCAGGTGGGACAGAGGGCTGTTCAAATGCAGAAAATATTGCAGCAAGAGGGGCTGGGCTCAAAAACAGAAAAAGAGCAGAAATCAGACCGCGGGTCTGTGGCGGGTCAGAACAGGCCGACCGCGGGTTTGAGGGAAACAGCGGCGGTCAGGTCGCGGCTATCGGGCCAATAGTTGCATTCGGGACGCAGGAAACAGGGGAAAAGGCACAGTCGGGTCGCGGCTATCGGGCCAACAGTCGCAGTCGGGACGCAGGAAAACTGGAAAAAGACACAGTCGGGTCGCGGCAAAATGGCTAACAGGCGCAGTCGGGACGCGCGAAAGAGGCAGGAAGCCGCAGTCGCGACGCAGGAAAAAGGCCGACAGGCGCAGTCAGATCGCGGCAAACAGGCTAATTAGCCACGGTCGGATCGCAGGTAACAGACTTGAATCCGCCGGCAGAGCGTCGGAAGTAGTCTGAGAGCCACGGTCGGATCGCGGGTAAAGGCCTGAAAGGCGCGGTCGGGACGCGACTGCAGAGGAAAAAGACGCGGTATGCAGCGGCCGAAAGGGACAGCCGAAAGAAAAAATTTAAAAACGGAAACCAGAAATTCGAAAACTAGGGGAGTCGCCAAAACTGTAGCTAGGGTTTTACCCCTAGCTTGTGCCAATAAGCACCTACTAAGGAGAATGGACTCCTTAGTAGCAGTTCAGTATATTAAACTAATTATGCAATAAACAAAAAATTAAATTATTTCTAAGACAAGCATGAAGCATAAACACCAAAATGAAAGAATGTCTTTGTATTGATGTTACCTTGAGTGTCAAGGTTGGTGAAGCCCTTTGCAGTGTCCAAGAGGATGCTCCAAGCTTCTGAATGCTCCTTCTCCTTCTCCAATGGTGGGGATGGGCCAAAGTGGCTCTCAAGGTGAAAGTAGTTCAAATGATGAACTAGGGTTTCGAGAGAGATTTTGGCAGAGTAAGGGTGCTTGTGATTGTGGATCTGGAATAAGGGTTCTCCATCACCTATTTATAGTTTTTTGGTGGTGGAGTGCTGACCCATGGTTTTAGGAAACACATGGTTTTAGGCAGCTGTATAGGGTTTTTTCCTCCTTTTCCTCATTATTTTATATTTTTATTCCCTTTTTAGGGGATTTTTGCTATTTTTGGAGGAAAAGGGGGTTTTTTAGCCTTTTTTAGGCTATTTTGGTGGTTTTTTGGCCTTTTGGAGGCATTTTAGGCCTTTTGGAGGCTTTTTAATGGGTTTTTTGGGATTTTTAATGGAAATATGGTAGGAAAATGGACAAATGAGTCATATAATGTGGTAAATGAGCTAGTGAGCACTTTTTGGGTGTTAACAACAAGGTAGGATTCTAACTTGATATAGGAAAAACATACTTGGATTATCACGTTTGCTAATTATGTCTAACATACCCAAACAATGTCTTCTTTGTTCTCTTCAATGATTTAGAGACCTTGTGCTAGTAACCTGCATATCTCATGAGTTAAATATTGTAGAACCAAATTATACATACCTCGTAAGTAGAGCTTCTATGTGATCCATGACTATGGATGAGCCTTTGTCTTCATGTCACCATGGTCATATGTTCTTGATCTAGAACTTGATTTTTCTTTCTTGATGTACCTTTCATGTTAGTGGACAACATCATCCTCATACAACACCACAAGTGCATTAGTACAATCATAAGTGTCATAACCTTAATCAATGAATGTCTTCTATTATTCACATGCATTCATACTTTTACTAAGGTGATAAGACAATTCTAAAAATTAATCAAGATTGTACTAACCTCAATAATATGAAGACAAGCATATCATAAACTTAATCATGAACAGATTTCAAAACATACCTGTATCTCCTCAAGTCATACCTGTCGGGATTGCTCGTAGTCTTCTTATGTAAGGCCTTAGCCTCATCTCCCTCTTGAACTAGAACTTCTTCATTTATGCAAGTGTCCAATTCATTCTCTTATAGGATTAACCCAATCCACTTTGATTTGTTGAAACTGGAGTTGGAGCTACTAGGGTTTGTCAGAGAAAACCTAAAAATCCAAACTTGGAATTTAAAACTTCTATCTGGACATGGATATGCAGATGACTGAGGCGAGCAAGCTGGTGTTCTTAGATTTTGAAAACTCCAAAAATTGACCCCTCAAAATTGACCTGCGAGTTTCGGATTTGCAGCTTCTATCAAATTCTGTTTCTAGTTAAAATTCCAAACTAGGGTTTGATGGAGCCCGGGGTTCTACCCAACCAAAAACTTCGATCTTGGTCTCTAAATTTCAATTTTGATGAGGATCATCCAGCCATGGTCTCAGATTCCAAAAATTTCAACTTTTGCAGAAACCCTAATTTCCCACAGCAGTGACAAGCCAAGAATGAAAGTGCTCAGAATCCAATTCTGTTTTGACAGAAATATATGCCATATTGTTTCTGATGTATCTTTGAAATTTTGGATCCTCGGGGTCTCAAACTTTGGCCTATGGTAGAATGACTTGTCATCTTTCCAACCCCATAGATCCGACCTCAAATAGATTCTCCATGAGAAAGATATGCCAAGTGTCGCAACATGACCTGTTTATGGGATGAAACAACATAGCGAACTTGTACGGCGTGCCACGTGTTACTTTTTCAACTTTGGCCTCTGAAACCTGGACTTGTGAAACTAAATTCCATTCCCTAATTTCCACTTTTTACGGAATTCCATTTGGAGCTTCCTAGCCCGAGATATGACCTATGTTCCTAAGTCACCTGTTTAGGGCTTCAATCTGGAAGAGGCATAAACCCTAACTTGTACGGATCATATCTCAGAAAGTACAACGAATCTGAGGCTGAGCTTCAGACACAAGGTACATGAACATTTCATCTTCGTCCTGTAAAAGTTTCATATCCTGAACTTTTGCCAAAACTGATTTATAGCGAAAATGCCATGATGACTAGTTTTTACTATATCAAGCTCTAGCTTCCAATTTGTCGCAAGTGCAACAAATGTCATAAATGTCATACAATGCCTTCCTTCAGGCTAGCTCTGATACCATGTTAGTTTTTCATCATTTAATTCAATATGATATAGTATTTTAACTAAGAGAACAACATGTACAACATATCAAACATAAGAGACAAGAGACACAAAGCATTTCACCGGGGAAAACCAAGAAGGTGAAAAACCCCGCAACTTCCTCAGAGATAGAATTAGCACCAATACAAAGATCACCAAGATGAATCCCCAAAAGATAAATGTCTGCAGCAGCTACTCCTCCTCCACTTGTGCTCACTCCTCCTCTCTCTCACTAATGCGAAGTGAGTGAGTGAGTGAATAAATAGATGAGAGAGTCACACTCTCTATTTATACAATGAATTGACTTGCCTTTAACTCTAATTGGGCCGACCTCCCTTAGGAGAGTCTAATAACCCATTACCACTTGTCACTGGGTCGACCCCACTAGGGTGGTCTAATAACCCTTCAACCCACATGACTCATACAGGGCCGACCCCACCAAGGTGGTCTAATAACCCATCAAATATAAGTTATGACACTTATAATATAACTTGCGACACTTGCAAATACAAATGATGACACTTCCAACCGGAGGAATAATACATCTCCGTTGGGGATACAATAAAGTACAAATGTAATATACAAGTGAATATCTTCCGAAGTTACAAATACATCAACAATAGAAAATTAGAAAAATGAAAATTATAATAAATAAAATTTAGATTTCAAATGTTAAACTTTAGATTGAAGAATATTTATCTACTGTACCGTCAGTTTAATAGCTCCGCGTGAATCATATATGTCAAGGACATAATAAATAACAATTGAATATAAAATCAAAAATCTAAAGTTATTAGAATCAAAGTAATTAAATTAAATACCCACTCATATGAAAGAAAATCAAAGCATTGAAGTGGCCATAATTTTACATGGACATGTTGAACGACACTATAGGCAATGTTTGCAGATAGAAATATGTTTCGGGTAAGATCTCCACATGTTCTTAATGTTGACATAAACATATAATATTGTAATATTGTAAAAGCAAGGCCCTCGAATCCAAATCTTGGTTATGTGGGTAGTAAGGCATCATGTACTGTTGATTTCAGTTTCCAACAATGAACAAGTACCATCTCATGATATTATAAAATCATCACTAATTTCGAAAATAGAATGTCTGCAAGAGATACACCTTGATCTTACATTTATTCATCTATTTTTCCCCATTATGTTGGATATAGATATTCGTGTGTAAATTATGGGGATAAATTTAAACAAGGGATGACTGAACAATCAAATCATTTTGTTTGGGTGTTGGCATGTGGTATGGATTAACTGTCGACGTAAACTATTATGATGAACATAGACAATTTGATGAATACTACATGTGAGTGATAAGGCATTTACATTTGTAGTTTCATCTTTGAAAATGGGTAGTCTCATCTTTGTAGTTATATGTAAAAGATTAGCACCAAATCTGCAAATTTCCTCCACAAAACTGCAACTAAACATCACAATATCAGGTGTATGGTAAAGAGTACTGGGTTTTGTGTTAGAAAGTATCATTGGTGGGTAACAGTCACAAAGTTGTTATGATTTTATCTAGTTAAATCTCTCCCACCGGGGGGTCATTATTGGTTGGAAATCTGATGTCCTATTTAATCATGGCTATAAAGTTCCACTATTGTAACTATCTATCTTATAGGCTATCTCTTCTGTGATCATCACAACCCTCCAATTCACTAGTTTCTCTTTGGAAGGAGACTGTGTTTTTGGTTTTTGTTTGAATTTCCTCTCACTTGATTCCTCCTTTGGTCTATCACTTTTATTACTATGGATTCCTTAGCTATTAATGAAGTTGTTCATAGGTTAACTGTGATGACAATGAAGAACCTCACTTCCTTAATCACTAGAAAGATAGAGCTTTCCTGCAAGGGAAACATAAGCAGTATTTAAAGGTGCCCATATTGGAATTTGGAAGATCTTCCAGAAAATCTCGTGGAGACAGAGCATAAAAGAGGAATTGACAAGAATTATGCATCTAAATGTTTGATGAGAAATATTGGAAAAGTGCAACTGAATATCCAAATGAATCAAGGATTTAAAGAAATCAGTATGAAGAGCATCATTGAGCAACAATTAAAGAGATAGGCAGGGACCTGAGTTGCTAGGTCGGAATGAGAGGACTACAACCAATGGATATGGGGATGAAGGTTCATATTTATTTACTTCGATGTATCCACCTATACTTGTCGACTTTGGATAATCTTCCAGGCTGCAGTAACTACAAAATGGACCATGAGGGATTTGTTTGCAGAGAAATATTGGAAAGGTGTAATCAGATACTCAAAATGAATAAATGATTTAAAGAAAATAGTATGAAAAGATTCATTGAGCAACAATTAGAGAGGCAATCAGGGACATGAGTTATGTATCGTATGAAACCTTCTCATCAATTCCAAGATTAAAAAATCAAGTAACCTATTTGCTCATGTCGCTACCTACTCATAGGATTGACCTCATCAACACATAGTCAATTTTGAGAATTATAATATCCAACAACTAAACCATATTTAAAAAACTATTTAGTATTATAATCATTGTTTACTAAAAAATTAATGTTGTGTTTCCAAATGTCTAAGTGGAGCCAGATGCCGGCCTCATCGATCCCAGCGTATTTCACTGCTTTGAGTTGCACACAGGATGGCACAAGTGTCTTCAACCAAATGTGTAAGTGGAGGCAAATGTCAGACTCAACAATCCAAATACTGCCTGGAGTTGCGCACAGAGAGGCACAAGTGTCTTCAACTACAATTATTTCACTTTCACCTTCCTTCTGGCAAATGAAAAACAATATTTGGAGAAGGGCCAATTTAGAAGGATGGGGGTTACAAGAGAAAACAAGCATTGCAACAGCCTTGAAAGTGAAGAATGGACTAGTCTCCTCACCACTAAATGTTTCCACCATCTTAACCGAGATATGAGATGAGATTCTCGCTCAGACTTTGAAGATTTTTTAGCCATGTTCTTAGGCAATCACTGCAAGGATGAGCTGAGCACAATGCTACCACCGCAAGGTCGACCCCAACACAATGCCACCTCCTGCGAGGATGGTTTCCTTAGAGAATTCGTGTAGAAAAGGGTGGACATGATATGAAAGAGAAGGGTGAAGAATTTGCTAGCACTCATATTTCCTACATGGAAGGTAAGGTATGTAAATAAGCGAAGGCTAAGGTTTTTCAGGGAAACAAGGTTGAGTCTTCTCTGGCATTCCTATCCATTTCAAGTAAATTCATTATAATTCTTACATTTCACAAGATTTTGGATGTTCTGGGGTTTTAATCCACGACCATATCATAATATTAGTTGGTTTAGAGATGAACATGTTTTGTAATAATATTAGTTGGTTTAGAGGTACGGGTTTCGTACCGGGCAAAGGATGGGGTTCACAGGTCGCTCTGGACAAGGTGGCACTAAAGCATACATTGCATCGTCAAAGGAGGTAGGCTTAGACAAACTATTGTGTATATGGTTGTTTGTTTCTCGCTCCACTACACAGGTGAGCTAAAAGTTTACTAGGGTCATTATTCTGTATTAACTGCTTCCCAAATAAACATTGTCATTTAATATTATTCTTTATAATTTTCTCCCTGAATATAAAGTTAGCAGAATTCAATCTTAAGGATTAGCTAAATTTGCTTTCCTATCAATCAAAGCTAAAAATAATAAAATGATATTCATTATCAGGGAGATTCAGCTAAATTTATTATTTGTTTCAGGTGAAGTGAAATGGGTAAAGAAATCAAAGTGATCATATTACAGTTCTAATATGATCACAAATAAGAAGAGATTACAATGCTCTCAATTTAAGTGACGTTTACAAGTTTACATGAATTTGCACATAAGAAGACTTTCCTAGCATCACATCTTTGCTAATCATCAGAAGAAGGTAAGCAGATTATGATTCTTAACAAATACTATGAATTTGAAGGTTTGTTTTGTTACCTATGTTGCGTGGTTGTCTTATCCAGGTTATTCTACAGTATGGAAAAATTTCAACGCTAAGACAACCAAAATGATGAAAATAACTTCGACCACAGAAGCCAATGCTCAAATAACAAGTAACTTTAACCACAGAAGCTAATGCTCTAACAACCAAGATACTGGAAATAACTTTAACCATGCAAGATGGAGGAGAGATTAATATACTCCCTCACCGCCTCTCTTAGATGAGAAGTTTGGTAGGAACGTGCGGACATCATTGAAGTTTCCAATATACTGTGAAGAGAGCATTCAATGCAATAGAGTAATAAAAAAAGGCAAGAATCGCATGGATAATGACAACATGCCAGGTAGGTTTGCAATGAAGGAGGCATTGAAGGCACACACACTATTAGATGGCAAGTGGGTGCACAACCACTGATGACTAGATTTCTCTCAATCATCATCTAACTGGATCCCACGACTAAGAATGCGCAATAAGAAAAATAAAACATAGGATCAAATAGAAAATGCCTTATGATGTAATAATCTAGAATTATATCTTAATTTAGGTGTATCACGTCTTATATTCCAAAATTATAATGTTAGATGTATTCAATTGTTGTTTTTTTTAATATAAATGGATTTAGCATCTTTGAATATCTTTATTGCAATAAAACCTAAAAATGTTTTCGATTTATTAAGAGTTAGTCTTCCTCATATGTAAGGAAACAGGTTAAGAACCCAAGACCTAGAGGCATCTTGCAATATTGGAGTCTACCCCCTTACAGACCACCAGTGGCCTTTTTCTGGTGACATGGTTTTCTTTGAAAAACGGTGATGAGTCAACTTGGATTTGTGGATAGCAACCAATGATGGTTGTACTCACAACAAGTTTGACAACTAAGTTATGATAGGTTTTGTCATCCTCAAAAGGAAAAAATAACTAAATCCTTATTTCAACTAGATTGTGCAATGTCAACATTTAATATTTGCGATTTCATCAATTCAAAATTCTTTTGGTCAACCTTTGAGTAAAAAATATTGATTTCCTTCTATTACTTTGAGTGGACATAAAAGAATAAATTCCTATCACGTTTAGACTACGATTATCTCATTGTAGCAAAATAACTTATAACATCACATAAATAACAAGGGTTGAGAGTGAGATGGTTAGCGCAACCTTCATCGGTCCATTGGGGCTAAAGTGGTAATGAGTTCAATACCAAAGCATATCAAACTTACTATGGATGCATAACAACATGGAGGCTTCACAGTGTCGAATAAGGGTATGGCCCCAACGATTGATCCAATATTCCAAGGTTTGTTGGGACAATGTATTGGAAGTTGCAAGAACTTTGTGGGGGCATAGTGTCGTGTGGAAGAAGTTTTGGATCGTGCGGAACATCAAATGAACTAATTGTTGACTAGTGCAACACGTTGGACAAGTTAATTGTCAAGCAATGCGACATGTTATACGTCCTAACAGTTGAGCAGTGCAACACATGGGGTGACGTAATTGTTAAGCGGTGCAACAAAAAACATTGTAAAAAATATCACAACGCTCTCATTATCCTTGACACATGACACATGGCATCTTGCACGGAAAGAAAGTTTCCCACTCGCGATAGGCTTAAATATATAAAGAGGCAATGGATTTTTTAAACCTTTCGATGATGGTGATGGAGTTCTCTGCAATTGGAGTGTTGGTTAGGGTTCGGTTTGGCGATGGTGGGGATTTTTTCTGATCTCCCTAGTAGCTTGGAGTCAAGCCGGTTCATTTTGGACTGGCCTAGTACAAGCAAAGTAAAAAAAGTGGGAATAGGTTATGTTCGGTTTCTAACTAATCCCTGGTTGAGTTTTGTTTGGATTTTACGGTTTTTGTCATTTGTTTGGGTTTGTTCTGAAGTGACAGTGGTGTGGGTCCTTCTGAGATATTTGGTGTGGCTGTGTTTGTAGTGGGTTATGACACATTTGTTGTATTGACACATGTGGGGTCGGCTACCGGTCTAGCTAGTCTGCAGAACCCTTTTCTTTTCAATTTGGTTCTGACGATATGTCATTTACAAAACTTTACGGGGGTTCTGTTGGAGCTCCGTTCACTGTATCGAATTCCGGGGATGGTGCTCATCATTTGAACCTTAATCTGCATGGTGGTAGAGCAAAGCATCGACGCAGGGTGAAAACGTTGAAGGCCAGAGAGAGGGTGGAAAGATATGTTATTGAGTCTGATAAGAATCTGGATAGAGTAGAAATGTTGACCGAAAGGGCGCTAGTTGGGCGTTTGGAGTATACCTCGGGGTCAAAGGAAGAAATTGTGGAGTGGGTTAAGAAATTCTGGGTGCCTATTACCGACATTGCTCCCCGTATTAACCTCTTAATGAATCGATGGATTCTATTTACATTCTCAAAGAAGGAATACCTGGCACAGATACTAGCTGGTACCTGGTTGTTTAAGGATGGTTCCTTAGTTCTCAAGAAATGGCACATTGCGTTTGACCCACTTCGTGAAAGGCAGGGCATTAGAAATTTGTGGATGTTGATTCCGGGCTTGCCCATAGAACTCTGGATGGAAGATGTTATTATGGGACTTGCTAATATTGTGGGAAGGTTTATTAGGGTTTATAAGAAGACCCTGTTTGGCATGGACCATCATTATGCAAAGGTGATGGTTGAGTTTGACCTGAGCATTGGGCTTCCGGCTGAAGTTGATATTGAATGGGGGAATCGTTTGTGGAAACAATGTCTAGATTTCTTTCGTATTCCTTTCAAGTGTTTTCACTGCCACACTGTGGGACATGTGCAGGCGCATTGTCCTGTTCTGATGGGTTAGTGTGATAGGGTTTCGCCTGTTCCTGCGCATGGTGACCCGTCTACACTTCAGGTAGATTCGACTATAGATCTTCGAGAAATTGGTAAGTCAAAAACCCTCCCTGAATCTGCTTATTCTATTGTATCAAATGAAGACTTAGCTTATATTGCAAATTGGGAACGGGATTTAGATAGACGTATATCTTTAGGGGAAGTGGTTTTGCGACATAGTAATTTTAGTACACATGTGGGGGAGGAAGGGAATGTGAGGGTTGGGGATTTGATTCCGGTGGCTCGAAATTTGGAAGGGGAACTTGCTAGCACTGGGTTGGGTCTGGTTTCGTCTACAATTGATGACATAGAACCTATTTCGATTCCTGAGATGTCTAATTCTGTGGATTTGGAACCTGAATCCATTATTGCACCTAAACGTAATCAGTGCCCAAATGTGAATAGTATTCAGGAATTAGGTTGTGAGAATATTGTTTTGAATCAGATTGATAAGGACTCTGGGCCTTCTAATTGTACAGAGGGAAGGGTTTCTATGGAATACTCCCCTCTGCCTGTGTATTCAAAGAACCCTCCATTGAACTTTGATGCTTTGCCTATTAGCTCTATAAAATATCAAAATGTGTCGATTCAGAAAAAAAGAAGAGGGAAGAAGGAGGTTGAGAAGGATTTCACAGTTGAGGGGTATCTTTATGTCGTAGATAGATTGAAAGCCGAGGGGAAGAATTTCTTATCATTTTCGGGCCTTAGAGCAGATAAGCCCGTGGGTGAGGGTTCGTGATGTCTTTACTGTCACTAAATGTTCATGGGTTGGGGAAGGCTTCTCGGGCTAGGGCCTTGTCCAACCTTTTCCAAGTTACTAGTCCTGGTATTGTTTTAGTCCAAGAAACTATGTGTTCGAGTATTGATGCGGTTACAAAAATTGGTGGAGTTTTTCCATTCTGGGAGGTGTCGGCTGTCTGCTCAAATGGATTTTCTGGTGGCTTGGCTATGGCATGGAACCCAAACCTTTTTTCTTTTAAAGTCTTCAAGACGCCTTGGGGCATTCTGATGAAGGGGTTTTGTATGGGCTTAAACTTAGATTTAATTGTCTTTACTTGTTATGCACCTTATAGTGACAGGAAAATATTTTGGGATGCTCTGGATGATTCAGGAATACTTAATGATGATAACCTCATTTTTGCAGGTGACTTATATGTAACTAAGTCATCTTCTGAAATTTGGGGT
This sequence comes from Larix kaempferi, assembly GCA_027924585.1. Lineage (NCBI taxonomy): Eukaryota > Viridiplantae > Streptophyta > Pinopsida > Pinales > Pinaceae > Larix > Larix kaempferi. The sequence continues at coordinate 936,933 of BSBM01000098.1, read as the reverse complement.
CAAAAGGCCAAAATAGATCCTTTGGCATAATATTTCATATCTTTTCTTGATCATAATGCTCCTATTGATGTGGCTCCGGTTAAGCTGTGTCCATCCTGGACAAATGGAATAGGTGGCAGTGCAGGTATCCATAAGCGGCTTGATCGATTTCTGGTAAAGGAATCACTGCTTTGTAAATTTCAGAAGTATCGCTCTTGGGTGCATGAAACAAAATTCTCAGATCATTGGTCGGTTATTTTTCAATTTGAAGATTTTGGTGTAAAGTTAAAGAGGCCTTTCAAATTTGGCAGCTCTTGGCTGAGTCAGGTGGAGTTCTGTTCAATGGTAAAAAAAATTTGGAATTCTGAGACTGTTGATGGTTCGGACCCAGTGGATTTCTTCTGTAAAAAAATGAAAAGGCTAAAATATGCTGTTAAAAAATGGATCATGGAAAAAAAGAGGCAGATAAAGAAGAACTGGTTCAATTAGAAAATATTATTCAGAAGTATCATACTGAAAATTTCGGGTACTCTGGATACAGAAGGTTTTGAAGTGGCTAAAAAATTTGAGAAGAAGAAGGAAGAGATCCTGTTACAAGAAGAAAAGGAGTGGAGATAAAGAGTAGGGCCTTATGGGTCCAACATGGTGATAGAAACTCAATTTTTTTTCATTCCTATGCATCTGCTCGGCGTAACATGAATACTATTTGGAATCTGAAGGATGAGCTGGGAAACATTATCACTGGTGATGATCCATCAAAGAGTGAAGCTGTTAATTTCTTCAGCAAGATATATAAGGATGAAGGAACTAGTGTGCTACTGGATCATATTAGAGTAGCTAGACTCTACCCTAGATTTTTTAAAGATAATGAAGCTGCTGAATTGGGGAAAAGGGTTACATTGGATGAAATTGAGGATACACTGAAAATTTTTAAGAAGGAAAAAATCCCGGGGCTCGATGGCTAGCCGGTGGAAATATATATCCATTTTTTTGACTTATTGGGCAAGGATTTACTCAATATGGTGGAACATACAAGAGTGCATGGCTTTGCTTCTGGTGCTTTGAATTCGACCTTTGTTACTTTGATTCCCAAATGTGATAATCCATCATCGTTTGGGGAATTTCGTCCCATTACTTTGTGCAATTTATCATATAAGCTAATTACAAAAATTATTGCACAGAGGATCAAGGCTGCTTTATCTGAGCATATTACTGTAGAACAATTTGGCTTTTTACACAATCGTCAAATACATGATGCTATTAGTGTTTCTCAAGAACTTATGCACACTATTAAGGCCAGGAAGCAAGAAGCATTGTTATTAAAAATGGACCTGGAAAAGGCATACGATCGAGTAAACTGGGATTTTTTAAGACTAGTTTTGATTCAAATCGGGATGCCACCTCTGGTCATAAATTGGATTATGGGCTGTGTTTCTACGGCAAGTATTGTTGTTTTGATAAATGGGACACCTTCTGATTTTTTTCAGTGTTATAGGGGTTTGTGTCAGGGGTGTCCATTATCTCCTCTGTTGTTCATATTAGCGATTGATGCTTTCAGCAGGCTATTGAATATTGCAAAAGAGGCAGGATTCATCAAAGGTATTGTTATTAGCAGAGGATGTGTTCTCACACATCTGATTTTTGTTGATGATGTTTTATTGGCTGGCATTGCTTCAGTTGAAGAATGGATGGTTTTTAGGAATATTATCAATGTATTTTGTAATGTCACTTGCATGAAGGTAAGCACTTCTAAATCAAATTTCTTCCAATATAATGTCAGCCCATCTAGATGTTTAGAAATTGGGAGAATTCTGCCTTACAGCTGCTGTGAATTAGAAGACGGAGTAAAGTATCTCGGGTTTATTTTAAAACCGAATAATTATCAATTAAATGATTGGAGGTGGCTTCTGCGTAAGGTGGAGGCTCGGGTATCACATTGGACGTATAGGTTTCTTTCCATTGGGGGAAAACTTATACTTATTAAGGCAGTTTTAGCAGGTATACCTGTATACTGGATGTCCCTGCTGGAGGTGCCGGTGTCTATTTTGAATGTTGTTAGAAAATTATTGTTTAATTTCTTGTGGACTGGAAGTGCAGAAAGAGCGAAGTTGATCACTACAGGTTGGGAAACTCTTTCCAAGCCAGAAAGGTTTGGTGGTTGGGGTATCAAAGATCTCAAAATTTTTAATATGGCCCTGAGACTTAAGAGCTTGTGGCGTGGTATTTTCGGGGGTACTCTTTGGTCCTGCGTTATTCATACTAAATATATAAAGGAGGAGATTCACACATGGATATGGAAGCAAAAGAACTGGGATGGGTGCATATCACCTATGTGGAGGGGTCTGTTAAAGGTTTATGACTGGTTATTAGCTGATATTAAATGGCAGGTTGGTTCAGGTGAGAAGATATTTGTTGGGAAGGATCCAATACTTGGATTGGAAGGTGCACATATATTATCTGACAGATTGGTGGGATATTTAAAGGTATATGGATTATCTACATTGAACAGGATTAGAAATGGTGTCCGATACAGAGGTGAAGGGAATTATTGGCTCTGTGCAAAAGATATGGGACTCACTGGTTGTGATGCTACTGAATGGGACGGTTATGTCCATAAATTATGTACTGCTGGTGTGCGTTTAAATACTACTGCTGATAAATTAGTATGGAAAAGTGATGGGAAATCAGGTTTGGTGACTACGAAAGCAGCTTATATGAGAATCATTCAAAATAAGTATTTTCCCTCAGAATTGGTGGTACAAAAAAATTTGGAAATGGACATTTCCATTGAAAATAAAATGCTTCCTTTGGCATGCACTACAGGGGACTCTAAAAACGTGGGACTGTCTGTTAAGACGAGGCTGGACTGGTCCCAACTGGTGCATCCTTTGCAAGAAAGATTTGGAAACTGTTAGTCATCTTTTTGTTGATTGCAGTTATGGAAAAGATATCTGGGATATAGTTCGTGCAGATTTACATATAAATGATGCCTGGGATGTTGGCAAATTTGGCATATGCCTTCTAAACTGGTACAGGAAGGCAAAGGTTCATTTGTTTTTACCAATCTTTGTGTCATGGGTAATATGGTATGCTAGAAACTGTGCTACTTTCAAAGGCAAAGTAATAGAGGTGAAGGCTTGTGGGATTACTGTTTTGAAGATGGCAGAGCTCTATAAGAATGAGATATTGATGCCAAGTAACAATAGGAACAGTTTTTTCTCTTTTACTGTTAATCAGCCTGTACTTTTCTTTGATGGGTCTGCTCAGCATGGATTGTGTGCAGCAGGGGGTGTTATTTATATAAACAATGACCACTATTTTACACTCCGACTACACTGTGGCTCTGGGACAAACATGAAGGCAGAACTAATGGCATTATGGTGTGTTTTGAAGACTGCAAATATCTTTGGACTTGTGGACTTAAAGGTTTTTGGTGACTCACAGGTTACTATCAAGTGGGCATCAAGGGAGTATAAATCACATGTACTGGCCCTTCAACATTGGTGCAGGCGCACAAGAGATGAGATTGAAAAATGTGAGATGATATCCTTTGAGCATATTTATAGAGAACATAATGATATGGCTGACAAATTATCAAAGCAAGCTCTCGATGGCATCGAGGGTAATCTCATTTGGGAAGAATGGTTTGAGCAAGAAGTTTTGGATGATGGGTCTATTTACTTTTTTGGGGATATCTGAGATTGTATAGACATATTATGATGGTTGTTTTGTAAAACACTGAACTCTATTGGTTTTTTTGCTATCTTGTATGGGCCTGCGTGCTTATGTATATGAAGGGTAGTCTTGGGAATATGAGACTGGATATATCATTGTCCTATTTGATTCTGATGAATAGCAATAGTACGTTTTTTTCTTTCTGGAAAAAAAAAAAGAAAAAAAGAAAAAAAGAAAAGAAGACAAACCTGCGATATCTTGTGCAAGTGCTATACACAAATCAATCAAATCGTTGAGCTCAAGGTCAATTTTCATTAGTCAATTTTGGAATTTGAGTCTAACATGCCAAGTAAATCGTATTTTTTATTGCTTTCCAATGATATAGTATATTGTATTAAACACAATGAATTAGGGAAGGGTGAAACAATGTGCACTTTGTGGAAAAAATAAAAGAGCAAACAAGTGGCACCTAATAACACCATTGAAAATCGAAGGCTTTAAAACATGAAAACCCTAAGATATTTTTGCAAACAAGAAGGAAAATAGTAAAAATCTTAGCCTTCCCTGTGTTCCTTGCGAGTAGAGAGGCAAAGCACATACGTACACCTCCTCAACCTAGCGAAGAGGCATTGCCCTACCAATAGGAATGAAACAAGATAAAATGTCTACATAACAAACAATGAGAAATAGAAACACAAACTCTAGTTTTGGGTTGAATAAATTGAAGTTTGTTGTCACTTATATTAAGGGAAATTGTTTTTGGGACAATTACTTGATTTTAGAGCTCATAGCTTTGAAATGGTAGTTTGTTTTCCTCAAATGAATTGATATGAGGAAATTGTGGCTTGATAAAATGGCCCAATTATTCCTCAAAGGTTGAATTAAACCCTGGAAATAACTACGACATTTAAAACCCTAATCTTGCAAACAAAGAAAGATAATTAAACCCTAGCCGTAAATGAGCTCAATTGATGTTGAAGCAATTGGTCAAGAAAAACAGTCAACCAATAGAATAACAGTGGAGAACTGTAGGATACTATAGCGTCTCACGGCTCTATTTGGAAGGGTGGAAATTTCTATGCATGAGCACTATTGTAACAACCCAAAACTCGCATGAGCACTATTGTAATAGGATTTTGACCTGGGATAATTACATTCGCAGAGGAGGATGTGGGACAAATAGGTGCGCGCTTTGTTGTTAGGCAGAAGAATCTATGGACCATATTTTTACACAGTGTCCTTTCATAACCCAGTTATGGCAGGCTATGAGAATGGCTACAGGTCGGGGTTTCAAGTGGTGATCAATATCATTTCAGGACAACCTATGGTATTGGTCCCTATGTGAGGAATACTGGGAATCCCTGTCATGTTTTGTTTCATGGGAACTATTGAAGGTTCAAAAGTTTTTTTGTTTGAAGGAAAGAAACCTCTAGCAACCTCGATCTGTAGTAGAGTGGTGGCGTCTTTCAAGGATTATAATCCTCACCTGTGAAATCCGGTGATTCTTCCTGCTATGAAAGTGCATCCTTAGCTTGTTTTGATAGAACATATCCCAAGTGTTTATTTCAATGGGTCTTCTCAGAGAGAAGCCTCTATCAGTGGGGCTGATGCGATTTTGAGACTAAATGAAGATCATTTTTACAAAATTTGGATACACTGCGATCAAGGTTCCAACACAAGAAGCAAGTTGGTTTCTCTCTGGATGCTTCTCTTTTTCACAAAATCTATTGGTATTTCGTTATTACAAGTGTTGGGAGATTCCAAGGTAATCATTAACTGGGCGTAATTGATTTCTTCTCTCAGGGTTCTTATGTTGTCTTCTTGGCTGGAGGAAACTAGAATCCTTATAAATGACTTTGGTCAAATCTCTTTTATACACATTTACAGGGAATTCAATCATCTGGAAGATGAGTTATCCAAGAAGGCTCTCTTAGCTCCCGAGGGTATCATCTTCTCGGAAGAGTGGTCCACTGATAAACTCCTCTCACAGGGTTCCATTGATATTTTGCAGATTTAATTTTTGTTTACTATTGCAACTGCCTTATTATCCCCTTTTTTTGAGGTCGGATCTTATTTTGTTCTTGCAGGAATTTAGTTTTGTTGGAGACTCCAACAACTTGTTGGATTTTTTGGTGTTTTGATCATGTCTATCATTTTTGGAGAGTCCTACTATGGATTCTTGGTGGTATGTGGTCTGATATTTTGGTATGGGGGACATTTTCTACTCTACTCGATCAATTTTAGTGATATTTGGCTTATCCTTATTTTAGGCATGTATTTATCTATTTATTTCCTTTGTTGGAAGTCCTTTGGCCCTATTTTGGGTTTGTTCATTAGCCACTCTGTTTGGTGTCTCTAGGGTCATTTGTGAGACCTTGGAATATGCAGTTGAGTTTTGTTTTTTCCCATTGTGGAGGGGCGACGTGAGTTATGCTCTGAAGCTATTTTTTTGTAAAATTTTCAATATTATTATAATATAATGGTATGTTATTTTCTCTTGAAAAAAACATCCAAAACTCATATTTAACTAGCTATATCAATAAAAACATAGGAAAAATAAGTAAAAGGTATATTAAATATAAAATAAAAATAAATAGTGAAAAGAGATAATTTGTTATTAAATTTAATTAAATATACATGGTTTAAGTACCAAAGGAAAGACAGATAATCTTTTAAAAGGAGGAGAACTGGAGAGGAAGGGAGGCTATCCTTCTTCAATTCTTGTCAAGATATGGATGATTAGGGGAGGTAAGAGAATAGATCTAGCTCAAGTTTATTGTTTGAGGGCTCAGGAGCTCTCAGTGGTTCACTGAGAGGTTGGGTGGGTGGAGAGATGTCCTCCAAATGTTGTTTTCCTACATTGCCTGTAGCAGTTAAAAGGTACATTTTTTCAGCAATTCTTTAGTTGTAGGTACGCCTTCCCTCTTGTTCCATTAAATTATTATTATGATAAATTGTAAATGGTTAGATAATCTTGTCTCATGGATATGGAATTGATTTTAGATAATTATCTTATGATATTGCCTTAATTCTTTGTCTATCAAAATATGTGTAATAAATCTAATACTTAAGGCCAATTTGGGCCTTACATTTGGTATTGGAGTGAAGGTTTCTAACCTTAGGATCTATGGACCATTTCCATATTTGATGGATATGTATGCTAGACCTAGTAAATTTATACTAGATCTAGTAGATATGCATTACATCTATATTAGATCTAGTATTAACGTAGATTTTATATAATAAAAAATGGTGTAATTAAGGAGTATAGATCTAGAATAGAATAAAATTGTATATGAATTTGAAATTATACATTGAAATGTAGATCTACAATAAACTAGAATGTAAATATGAAATTGTAGATAGATACCAACCCTCCACTTAGAATGATCGTATAAGGTACAATAGGTATTGGAAAATCATACTTGATTGGATGCATTAGACAAACTCTTTGCTCAAATACTAAATTCATTCAAAAACCATTACTATTGCTTGCCCCAACTGGTGTCGTTTCCTTCAACATCCAAGTGTCTACAATCCATTATGCCCTTCACATTCCTAAAAATCAATTCCTTCCTTTAGAAGGAAACTCTCTTTCAAACCTTAAAGAAGACCTTAAGCATATCCTATACATTCTTATTGAAAAAATGAACGTCTTAGGCTCAACACTTTTCTACAACACAAATGAATGTCTTAGATAGGCATTCCCTCACCATAAAAACATCCCTTTGGAGGTTTTTCAATTATTCTCACCAGAGACCTCACCCAAATTACTGCCATTAGTCAAGTACATTCCACTATATGTCGGATAATCACATGGAACCACACTTTGGTAGAGCTTCAATACAATGGTCACCCTAGAAATAATATTTTGACAACAAGAAAGCGACCCTTCGCAGGTCACCTTCGGGAACATTGTTGACTCAAACCCAGTCGATAGGGTTTCCACTCACTGTCGACATCCAAACCACTGTGATCTCCCTGAGCACCAACCCAGATAGGTTTTACCCCATCCAACAACACCTACGGAGCAGATGAGGTCTCACTCGAGATGTTCAAGGGAGAATTGATGGAACCATGTTTCCGCCAAATGAAGGAGGATGTTTGCGGCTTAATCACTTGACTGATTGTGACATTTCAGAAATAGATCTATGCATTTAACCCAGACATCATTTGTATTCATAGCATCATTCAACATTCATCATCGCAACAAATATTAACAGTAAAGCATTAATTGCAGTAAGAAAGCATAACATCATTCATATATCGCAACACGCATTACCACAGATGAACAAAAGAGACACAAGGATTCTGCAAAATAGCTCTGTCATATCATATTAACCCCGCAAAAACCCAAATACAACATCTCCGCAAAAATACAAATCTCGCAGATATCTCTTGATCTCAGATACACAATCACAGACGTATATCCATCCGATCTTATCCATCACATACAACTCTATGACTATATATTGGATTCCACCTTTACATTGCTTGTCCAGTTACTAACAACTTCCTAACCGACACTTCGAGCAAATGACCCAAAATCTAACTGACATGGTCCAAATGACACAAAAACCCGCATACCGCGGTACATATGACCCAAAAATACAAAAACATAACATCGTTTACGCTCGGCTTTCCGCCTTTCATGGTATCGCAGCACTCGCGGTGCTGCGATAATGACCCATCCTAAGTGCCTTCCAACAGGCCCCCAACACAATCTTGTGGATCACCCTCGAGCCACGTCAATAGGACATGGTGTACTCTATGGTCTTGACCCTGAAATCCTCGTACTGCTGCTCGACGGTCATTACCTTCTCCTTTTCCGCCATAGCCACCGCTTGACTGTCGATCGCATCCTGGGAATATGGATGCTCAGTTAGCTTTGCCGTAACTTGTTGACGACCTTCCTTTACTACCTGGAGGACTTCACCAGCTTTTGTCATGAACTGACTGCCAACTTCCTGGAACTCCTCCAGCTGCGCAACGTGCTTCTTCTGTCGCTCGACAACCTTGGTGATGCGCTGCTGCAATTCGTTTAAGTCCACAGACTTGGAAACCTGCTCCATTGGCGGCATCGTGTGCATCGTTGTCTTTAGTGTTTCCAACTGCCCCTCCACTTCCTGAAACTTGGTCAATTGTTCAATCTTCTCATCTTGAACAATTCGGCCCCAAAACTGCACGGTGTCAGCTGTGAGTTTCATCGCTGTCGTTTCCAGCTCCGCCATCTGTGTTGCTACCTCCTCAATAGCCTGCTTGCGGTCATCCACATGTGCTTTCGGTGTACCGGGGTCTACCAAGGCTGTTAGATCTTGATTGTCTTGCTGCAGTTGGGCAATGACAGCCCCAAGTCGCTGCATGCGTTGAATCATGTCCAACTCTGCGGTGGGATCCGACACATGGTGACAGGCCTCAGCAACGGCTGTCTCTATTTGCACATTGCAATCCCGTAAGGTGGCCTTCTCCACAATAAGGCGATCCTGTTCTTGCTTCAACTCTTCTATCACTCGAGCCTTCTCAGCTCGTTCTTTCTCAATGTCCTCTGCCAACTCATCCATAGCCTGCCGTACTGTAGCATCCCTTTCTATTAACTCTACGACCTCTTCCTTCACAGCTACCTCTCTCTCCTGCAAGCGCAGATACTTCCTGTTGATTTCGTGCATCCTATTGGCCATCTCCTGGCTGGCAACCGCCTACATAGTTATCAATGCCTTCGCGGGCAGCTCATTGACATTGATGGTCACTTTCTCCATCAGCTGCAGTAAGGCTTTCAAAGCCTCATCTTCGATCATAATCGCAGTCGGGGGAATATCAACATTCCTGACCTGTGGCTCAGTGTTGATTGTGCCAATTGGCTGTGCTGATACTTCCTCGGGTTCCTTCTTCGAAACCATATCGCACAAGGAGTCCAGACGAGCAGTGAGCGCATGGAAACCTTCATCTGTCTTCACCGTCATCGTTTTAGCCGCTGCGGTGGATGCATTAGTGATTGCCAGTATTAGTTGGCCCAACTGCGCTTTCGACGACAAGGGAAGCCCACTGATTATCGCATGATCCTAGTGCCCTTTTGTTCTGCGTTCCTCAATGTCCCAGTCAATTTCATCATCCATCGGTGTCCTTGTCGATTCTTGATCTGAGTCATGGTGACTCTGCGGGTCCTTCACCGATAGTCGATCGTCGAGGCCTATCGCTGGTGTTCCAGTGCCAATCTCTGCCAACCCCACGGGTTCTCGCCATTCATTCGGCCAATCATTCACAATAGCATCCAACTCTTTCGACATCACATTATAAGGGGTCAACAACCACTGCTTGGCTGGACCGCATCTAGCTTGCACATAAATAGCGTGTGGCCGAATCGCAAACACCATAATCAGCTTATACTTTGCCACGGTTTCCTCAGATAACCGAGGCACCTTTGTTGTTGCATCATAGAGCATCTCCTAATAAATCCAGAACTGCAATGCACAGTCCCGAAGTCGCTCTTGCTCACGTACCCACCACAAGTTTTGATATCGTGCGCCCAGATGCTCTTTCGCGGCCGCAACCTCCATACCTTGGTAAGTGCTGGGCTCCTTCCAGGCAACAAGTGCGATCAAAATTAAAAGCCAGCTATACATGAAGGAGCCCTTCCTAGCTTGGATAGTGATGACATCCTCTGCCAACTGGTTCAACAAAAACAAGGACCAATTCATCTGGACGCCTGCCGCGCATTGCTGTGCACATGCCACGATCCCCAAATTGCACTGATTAGGGCAACCACCCCGGACCACTTTGCAGGATAATATATTTGCGCCGATGAGAACCACCTTATCGTTGTTACTACTGGTGCGATAACCACGGCCATCTCGTTCCAAGCTATAGCGCTTAACCAACTATGTCACCCTCTTTTTGTCATTCTCCTTCCCTCAAAAGTATTGTGACGGGTCCACCCCATCTTTGGGCAACCCGGTAATGCCCGCAATCAGATTGACAGTGACCGGAATCACTCTGTCCAGCCACGATATACCACCATGGAAGCAGGCCAGCAACTGCTTCACACAAGCATCAACCTTTGGCAGTTGCCCGAAATGCGGCATGTTAATAAGGCCCAACAATCCGGCCTGGTTCAACCCCCGTGCCCAGTCTTGCGGAATCGGCATCGTGGTGAGTTGCGACGCTAACACATAGGGGCCCAACATAATTTATGGATAGGCCACCATATCGTGATCATCATACCTCAGGCGCATCAATTTCGTCCCAATATCAGCAGAGCACTCCATTCCAGCAGGGAGCGTTGGCATCCTCAATGTATACTTCTGATTTGTGTTCATCTTGTGAGGGGTTGCATCCGAACGACTAGGGGGGACATACCTAGAGATGTCGACAGCAAAGAGCCCCTCCCACACAGCGGACTTATCAATTCTTTGGCTGGACTGCCCCGTATGCACTCGACCCTCCTCCGCCACCGCAGTGGATGATCGAAGCTGTCGCTTGCTCTGCGAGGACTCGGAATGATGACCCCCCAACGCTTCTTTGGAATGTCGGTAAAGGCCGAGTCACCTGGCATACTGACGACCTCTTCTTCTACACTTATTGGTCGTGCAGGGGATTCTATGCCATTGGAAACATCAACCACCGGGTTGCTCAGCATGCCGTACAAGAGCCCTTCTTGGAATAATAGGCCCTCACCCGGCAGCTAGCAATCACCTCAATTTTGTCTTCCTACTGCAACACTAAACCAACAGAATCTTACCCAAACTCCCTCAACACTCTGGAGCGTCACTCCACATCACTACTCAACTCTACAATCAGTGACTGAACTCATTTTCTACAACCAGGTGCCTTCCGACCAGTCTCGACCCGTTCTTATAGCGCCCAACCAAATCCCTTGTAATCATAACTAAATCCTGCATTAATTCGGACTAAATCCTGTATTAATGAACCAAATCCACCATCGATCATGTCAGTCGATCGATCGGATCCACCATTAATGCTCATCATTCAAACGAGCGTCGTTAATTAATTGTCTTAACTTTCAGCATTTATTACCGATTTGACCCAGTCATGACCCTGCCACTGTCGCGGACCACTCCTAACTTGTGGTGCAAGCCTCCCTACCTGCGCATTCTTGTCCTTATCGGTGCGCCATCCTGCCACGGATCAACCTACATTTTTTTTTTCCCAATGCGACTCAGGCATCACGCTGCTCCAAGCCCAACCTATAGGGATTCAACCTACTGCCATTAATCAACTTTGGGAGTATCTCTCCGTCCAACTGCTGCAACTGTACTGTGCCTCCTGAAGTGATGCTACTAATTGGATATGGACCAAACCAATGCATCTGCAATTTTCCTGGGTGTTTCATAAACTTGTTGTCATACAACAGCACCAAGTCACCCTGCTAAAACTGTTTGTTTTTTATGTGGCGATCATGCCAAGCCTTCTAGCAATCCTTCTCCACAACCTGGTGGAATCCTTCAATAAAGCTATCTTCTTCCATTTGCACTAACTGTGCTAGACGTTCTTCCAATGCCGTTGCAGCATCCATACCTGTTGCTGCGGCTATGCGCAGACTTGGAACAATGTACTCCATAGGCATAATCGCTTCTTGTCCATACACCAGCTTGAACGGTGTCTATCCCGTCAACCTTTTACATGTGGTGCGATACGCCCATAATACTGCTAGGATTTTCAGATCCCAGTCATCGCAGTTCACATTGCACACCTTTGTTAGTGCATGTTCCAATATCTTGTTGAAAGCTTCCACTGTGCCATTTTCTTGCGGATGATATGGTGTACTCTTCTTGTGTTGTATCTGCAATTCCTCCGTTAATGCGCTGATGGTGCGATTGAGAAAGTGATTGCCTTGATCACTCAGCAATATCTTGGGGCAGCCGAAGCGAGTGACAATAGTGTCAAACAAAAACCGCGTGGCTGTGGCCGCAGAACAATCAATGACTGGTGCAACCTCCGCCCATCGTGTCAAATAATCTGTCGCCGTGATGATGTATCTTGCACCAGTGTGCTTCCTCGGTGGGTTGATTGGTCCCATGAAATCCACTGCCCATTTGTCAAATGGCTGCAGTGTTAGTTGAGGCATCAACGACATCTCATCCCTCCTGGATGGCTTTCCAGTTCAGTAACAAACGTTGGAGGACCGCGCATAGTCTATCGCATCATTGTGCAACGTGGGCCACCAGAGCCCCGCACGAAGCACCTTCCCGGTAGTTGCACAACCACCATAGTGCCCCCCAGCCACTCTTGCATGCACTTCTGCCAAGATCTACCCCTACTCATGAGGCAAAACACAACGTCGCAATATATCATCGGAGCCTAATTTGTATAATTCGCCTGCAATGAGCTGGAAATCTACAGCCTTGACTACCAATTGCATCTTCTGACTAGTGGTGAACTCTTCTGGTGCGGTACCTGTCGCCAGAAACTGAATGATGTCTTCAAAGTAGCCATCAGCAATCTCAACCTTAAAAAGTTGCGCATCAGGCAACCCATCTTCAATGTTAGTTGGCTCCTGTCCTATTTCAATCTACGATAGATGATCAGGGCCAACATTAAACCGCCTTGGCTTCACAATCACTTCAAAATCAAATTCGTGAAAAAGAAGTAGCCAACGACAGATTTTCCCCCCCAACACAGGCTTATTGACTAGGTATTTCAATGCAGAGTGGTCGGTGAACATCTTAAAATGTCCTCCCAATAATTAATGTTGAAACTTCTACGGTGCATATACCATCGCCGGGCCTTCCCTCTCCGTAGTGGTATAGTTTCTTTCTACTGATGACAACTTTCGACTTGCGAAAGCAATGGGGTGATCTAGATCCTCCTCTCCTGGCCAGGAAAGCACCACTCCCAACACGATCGATGATGCATCGACGTGGACATGAAATTCCTTACTCCAATCTGCAAATACCAGTATCAGCGCCGAAGCCATCTTAGCCTTCACTGTCTCAAAACTATCTTGACATTCGGGGCTCCACTGAAATACCGCATCCTTCTTCAACAACTTCTCCATAGGGGCGGTGATCGTTGCATAACCCCTGATGAAATTACGATAATACCCGGTATGTCCCAATGTCGCTCTCAACTGCTTGACGTTACTCGGCGGTGTTAAGCTCAAGATAAGCGCAATCTTTGCTGGATCGACTAACAATCCTTGCTTGCACATGATGTGACCCAGCAGGATTCCAAACGGTGCACAAAAGATGCACTTCTTCAAGTTTAGAGATATCTGATGCTGTCGACAGTGCTCCAACATCAACCGCAGGTTTTCCAGATGATCACGGATCAAACCATAGACTGTCCAGTCATCCATGTATACCTGCAAAAGCTTCTGAATAAAATCCTTGAACGCAGCAACCACAACTCGCGAAAATATCGCAGGTGCATTCTTCAACCCAAACAACATTACTGTGTACTGAAAATAGCCCCATTCTGTCACAAAAGTCGTCTTGTGGCGGTCTTCCTTCGCAATGTGGATCTGATGATAGCCCGAGAACCCATCCATGAAAAATACATCTCCTGGCCGCCCACTCCTTCAAGTACCTCATTCGTAAACGAGGTCGGAAAGGGATCATGTAAGCAGGCGTCATTCAACTTCCGCAAATCGACACAAATGCACACTTCGCCAGTCTTCTTGTCCTGCACCACCATAGGACTGATCCATTTTGACTCTTCAACCAGTTCAATAATACCAACATCCAACATGCGATCAAGTTCTACCTTGACCCTCTCCTTATGGCATGGATTTAGCCGGTATGGTCGCTGCCTGATCGGTTTAGCATCTGGTTTCAATGGGATCTTCATCTCCCCTAAATTTCCCAAAATACCTTTCTTCTCAAAAAAAATTGTAGGAAAGAGGTCTTGAAATTCATGCAACAAGTCAGTGACCTTTCCCATCATCTCATCATCCCAATAATCTCCAACATTCGCGAACTTGGGAGTGGTCTCCGTCCCAATATTGATCTTACGAAGCTTCAAGGGCTGGCTGATCGGGTCACTTGGCGCATCAGGTGCTACCACATTGCGACTCCCTTCAAATTCAGGAATGTTGACATTCCGTGGATCATCACTGTCGTTGGGCCCACCAGTGATATTATAACATTCCATCATGGATTGCATCTGGCAGTGCGTGTGCGGATCCGCAGGATATGCCAATGGAACAACCTTCAGAACCACATTGCGGATGAGCTGCAATGCGTTATGGAAATTCGGGTTGGGATCTGTCAACTCCAACCAAGTAGTGATTTCTCCCCGTAATTCAGCTGTAGTGTACCATGATCGCAGCATTTCGTCCAAAGTATGGATAAATGCATGGACCGACTCATCCCTTGGTCGCGATTCCCATAATGTCTGACACTTTATCAAATGACTTCCAGGATGACTTCGACCATCATATTTCCCTGTGTGGTAAACCTCGGTATCGCCAAAGTGAACCATCATCAATCTCCTGCATTGCGACCATCCGTTGATTGATTTCTTATGTGTCGCCCACCAGCGTTCTGGAGTAGCCTTCAGTGCTTCCTCCAATGCCAACAGTCGCTGTGGTTCTGAAACTCTTTCCTTGAACTCCGTCAGAAATTCAGACAAACCAGGTAGCCCCTCGTATACTGGTAGTGTAACTATTTCAGTCGCAACGCGGCATAACGACTGCGTGACTAACCCGCACTTGTGGAGTGACACCTCATGCAAGCGGTTATGCCAATGTTCTAACGCGTCATCAGAGTCGAAATATGCAGAGCTGTCACTACACCATCCAAGCTCACCGTTGGTGGTCAGATGAATATAATCCTCGAAAATATTGAATGCATGGTCCCATCCACTGGGATCTTCGTCCTTTACTGGCTCAATGTATCTGCGTCCTTCATCCGGATCCAATGGGGCTATAACTCCGAGATCGTGGTTTTCGAACGTCATCATCCACCGCTTGAAGTTGATTACCGCTCCACTATCGTTAGCCCATCCAATCCCCAGCAACGTCGGATAAGATCTCCCTCCTTCAACTACTTCGATGACATCAAAGTCAACATAAGTCTTCATTCCCTTAATGTCCACCACCAGGCGTGGGACTCTCCCAGTTGGTGTTACCTTGGCGTGATTAGCTAGCTGGAGCTATACAGGAGACCAGCTCAATGGGGGGCTCCCCATTTTCTGCCAGGCATGCTTGGTTAAGATGTTGACATCCGAACCAAGATCTAGAATAACCAAATCAACATCATAGTCCCTAATTTGTATGTTCATGCACATCTCCTTACCAATCTTTCGTTGTTGTAAGGAGTTTACCACGGACTCCTGTCGTCCCCTAGCTGGTCGTTGCAAAAATCCCTCAATCTCAACAAGAGCAGCAGGATCCCTTGCCAATAATAAATATCTCTCGAAAAATTTATGCAAGGTTCCAGACTGCGCTGACGGACCTGCCTCTGAAGTAGCATAAAAAATAGGGGGCATGTCGCAAATAATGGCCTTACCGCGATTCTGATCCATCGCATGATGTGCCTGAAAGAATGTGTCGTGCTCGGACTCAATGTCAAATGACACCTTCTTCTGCCCTGCCAACCGAATGAGCGGTTGTGAGCTATCCCCTCCTGTTGCTGCACCTCCACGAGTGATAACTACAACAACTGCATCTTGTGGCCGGGGCTCCACAGAAATTGTCGCAATACTCGCACCTTGATTCTGGTTCAGCGGTGGATTCCCTGGTTGGTTCACATTCGGATTAGCATTCTGATTTGGGTGTTGTTTCTGGTTCTGCGCCGGTTGCTACACTTGATTCTGTACTGGCTGCTGCGCCTGATTATGATTCTACAACTGTGGAACGTTTCCTGCCTGCCATCACGCAATCAACTGTGGGCAGTTCTCCGCTATGTGATCTGTAACGAAGCAAAACGTACACTGTGTCTGCAATAGTGGGCAATCTCGCTGATAGTGTCCCCACACCGCATAGTGATAGCACTGAACAGGCCCACGACCTCCTCGTCCTCCTCCATGACCCAATCCTCCACGGAATCCACCCTGTTGTTGGTACTGCGATTGATTGAACTGTTGCTGCATAGGGTTCGGTTGCATGCCTTGCCCTTGCTGTGCATATTGCGGTTGCTGAACATACTGTGGCTACTGTGGGGCCATTTGCATCAGAGCATATTGCGGTATAAACTGTTGTGGTTGCTGCTATGGTACAAACTGCACCTGCGGTTGAGGTAGTGGTTGGACTACCTGTGATTGCGGTTGCAATTGTTGTACGGCATGCTAATCGTCCTTCACATAGAATGCATCGTATGTTCTCTCATGTAGCAACCCATATGCACGACAATCTTTGTCTTCATGGCCCATAGATTTACAGAATGTACAATACAGATTCATCGGTTTTGTGACCATCTTCTGCATGTATTGGCATTCCTCATGGCAGTGCCCATATACCTGACAGACGCGACACCACGGCATGCCACCGCCATTCAATGGATTTGGTGCTCCTGAAACCAGATAATTGCGGAAGTCTGGGCAATTATCCTTACTATGTCCTTCTCCTCGACATCGTGTACACCATACTTCTTCATGCTACTCCTTGCCCTTCTTAAGATCTTGCAGCTGTATGGTCAGGTTAGCCAGCTATGTTTGAATCTGCGACATCCCAGCTACATTTTCACCAATTGGCAATGCTTCCAATCGCATTGAAATCTCGAAAGCTTCGCTGGGCGTTGTAATGTTCTGTTGCATCAGTGGTAGTCGAATGTGCGGAAGTAGTGTCGCGGTAAACCATTATTTATGTTGGACAGTGCTCATATCAAAAGTAACCCTTTCCATCAGTGTCTTGAATCGCTGGTTAAAGTCCCACACCGTTTCATTGGGATACTGCTTAATCTCTTTCAGTTCTGTAATATACTATGCTTCAAACTTGGGTTTTTTGAATTCTGCAATCAATCCGTTCTTGATATCATCTAGCATTTTCTCTGGAGCTCCTGTAGGGACTAGAACAAACTTCATAAACCAGTCTAATGCGCGACCTCGTAAAGTTGTCGCTGGCTGTCCTTTCTTAGCATTATCATCGGTAATCTGCTTTACAGTCCATACCGCTTCACATAAAAACCAATATTGTTCAAGGTTATCTGTCCCATTTCCATGGAACAATGGCAACTTCGCATCCTCGCCCGCCATTCTGGGCTTCCTTCTCATAGTTACTGAACTACTAGGAATCAAGTTTTGTTGACACGGTGGTGTCGAGGTTGTGTTTCTCATTGGTTGACAGATAGTGAGCAGAGGTGTGGGTACGCTGTCGCTGGGGTTTGGTCCTACCTCTATCCTGGGCGTAACCTGGTTGTCCTTATCCGGACTGTGAGGTCGCTTTGTCCTGTGTGGTCTTCCTTCATGGCCTTGCGGTTCGATCGTAACAGGACCTTCTCCTATCCTCTTCCTCTTCTCCTGTCGAAACCTTGCTCCTCCCCTTGTAAGACCACTCTCTTCCTCGACTTCACCCACAGTCTCATCATGACCTACACCCATCTACCCCTTATCATTCCATGTACCGCCCCCTCTGCTATCGCGATACCCATGGCCTCCGCCCACCCGATTGTTTACTGATCCAGATGCATCTTCAGTATACCCTTCTCGCAAATAAGCATCTTAATGGACAATTGGAGCGACAGCAGAAACCTTCCTCAGGGTCTGCGGAAGAAATATCTTTCAGCTTCACTATAAGACTTTTGGGTGTCAACTGCAAATTCAGTGATATAACCTTCCAATATGCTATTGAGCCAAACTTTGACAGCTCGCGACGGCTTGTTGTCAACTTCCTGCAGCTCCTGGATCAGCTCTAGAGTCCAGGTCGTCAGCTCACCACCTTGGAAGTTCCTCTTCTGAAAAGTCAACTTTTCCAACCACTCATACAAGATGACAAGAAATTCGCAGAAAAAATATTCGTGCGGACCGTCGTGAATATATATTTCTATCCACTAGTCTACTGTCAATCGAGTGTTCTGACTTTCTTCTTCAGCAAATTCCTGTAGCTTCTGATCAAACCAGCTTTGTAACTCCGGTTGCGTCAGATGCCACAACATATCCTCCTTTCACTTCACACACGGTCCTGGCAACGAAACCATTTGTTGTCTCAAACCCAGTCGACAGGGGTTCCACTCACTGTCGGCATCCAAGCCACCGCGATCTCCCTAAGTACCGGCCCAGACAAGTTTTACCCCGTCCAGCAACACCTGCGGAGCAGATGAGGTCTCACCCGAGATGTTCAAGGGAGAATTGACGGAACCATGTTTCCGCCGAATGAAGGAGGATGTTTGCATCTTAATCACTTGACTGATTGCGACATTTCATAAATAGATCTATGCATTTAAGCCAGACATCATTTGTATTCATAGCATCATTCATACTGCATCATCGCAGCAAATATAACAGTAAAGCATTAATTGCAACAAGAAAGAATAGCAGCATTCATATATCGCAACACGCATTACCACAGATGAACAAAAGAGACATAGGGATTCTGCAAAATAGCTATGTCGTATCATATTAACCCCGCAAAAACCCAGATACAACATCTCCGCAAAAATACAAATCTCGCAGACATCTCTTGATCTCAAATACACAATCACATACGTATATCCATATGATCTTATCCAACACATACAACTCTATGACTATATATAGGCTTCCGCCATTACATTGCTTGTCCACTTACTAACAACTTCCTAACCGACACTTCGAGCAAATGACCCAAAATCTAACTAACATGGTCCAAATGACCCAAAAACCCGCATACCGCGGTACATTTGACCCAAAAGTACAAAAACATAACATCGTTTGCGCTCGGCTTTCTGCCTTTCGCGGTATCGCAGCACTCGCAGTGCTACGATAATGACCCATCCTAACCGCCTGCCAACAAACATCCTTCACAACATTAGGAATGTAAGTACTTCTTTTGAGGATTGGGACCTTCTCATGTCAAGGATTTACTCCTTCCTTTCTCAATATAAGTTTTCTACTTTCCATGATTCAATGCACTTATTTGCAACCAACAAACTAACTACCCTTCATAATCAACATATGTTGAAGTTTTTAAACATTCCCATCACACTCTCCAATGTTGAGCATAGCAACAACCATGTTCCCTCTATGATTGAAGATGAACAATTGGAGCCTAAAGTATTGTTCTACACCGAGAACAAATTTATGTTGACATCTAATTTATCATTTTAGTTGGCCTTATCAATATCTCACTCGGCCAAATTGTCAGTATTTTCTATAAAGATGACTATGAACCTCCACATATACCAACATTTGTGGTTGTTAACTTCAACAAGTACATTAGCTCTCCATGGGATCCCAACAATCATATATTTCTTCCAATTCCACCTATACAAAGGGGTGGGGGGGGAGTGACATATTCAAATTCCACTAAAAATGACATGGCATTAAATATACATAGATCTCAAGGGATGGCATTACCAAAAGCTACAATAGAAATTGGTACTTTTGAGTGTCAAGGTCTTACCTTCACTACACTATCTAGAGTCCCTTCCTTGAAGTATCTTCACATCTCCTCGTCATTTGCCTTTGATTGGTTCAAAAGAACGAAGGACAATACACATGCCATACAAGGGAAACAAGCAAATGCTTTTCTCCATTACAAAGTTTTTCCATCCTTTCTCCTCAAGTCCAGATCCTATGTAAGTACTTCTCAACTTACCATATGCACTCATTATTACTTCCACCATACATTCCATGTTTCTTCACCCACTATTGCTCTTTGCAAATTACTACAAAAGTGTGTTCATTAATGCTTTAAGATATACAGTTATCAAGAAGTTATTCCATTTTGTGCCTACACAACTTCAACTCCCATTTTACCTTCCTATCTAAATTGTAAGTTCTTGCCTCACTCTTTTACTTTCTCTATTCTCTTATTTTTATTCCACTTTACATACTATTGACACTTACTTACCAAATACCTTTTCCATTTGCAATGACTAATGCATCTTTATTTGCTTTCACATTCCTAAATCCTTCTCGCTCATGTAACTTAAGTAAAAAAAAGGCTACCAAGTTGGCACTTTCATCTTTTTTTAAACATAAACTAAAAAATATTTATATTAAACAACTGATCACAACGATTCTTTACAGAGCAGTACATTTCATCAAAATTATAACAGTTTCTAGCAGAGTCCATTCCATATAATTCTTTCTTGAGTACAAAAAATTACCAACTATTTTCTCATCTACTTATATTGCATGGGTACTATCAACCTTGACAAATTGATTACATAAGAAGATACAAAAAAAATGATAACAATGGATTGTAAATAAAGCATAAAAAAAATTCCATCGTAGTTGTTCATGCTTGTCAATAGAGTCCTCAAATTGGATGGATTACTGAGACTTCATCCATGGGCCTGTCTTCATTTGGAGGAGATGCTCGACAAGGGCTACAGTGATTCATCTTCACCAACTGTTCCAAAACATTTCTGACCTCGTCCATTGAGGCAATTTGCTCACGCATATTTCCATCTAAATAATCAATTCAATACTCTATACAAGCAATGTTATTTCCATTGTAGCACGCTTCCTCAGTCAAGGCGGCGATTTTCAAATGCACTCCCCCAACCCTTCATTGGAAAACCCGTAACATTCTTTTAAAATATTCTAGATATCCTCTGAAGCTCACATAGATTTCACGCCACAAGGGCATGGTTTTTCTGTTAATTGCAAAGGAAGAGCTTCGAGCTAAAGGAGGGTTCCCACATTCCTGGACACTCAACAGATCAGAGTGGTCAAATGAAATCAACCAAGAAGGCCTATCTAAGAAATCAAAATGTGCAACCTAGATTCACCTTCCTACCCTACAAAAGAAGAGAGACGAGGGGAAAGGAAATTATTCCACATAGAGGCAACAAGACCAAATGCAGATAGGTCTCGAGAGAGGCTCTCTTCCTCAGCAATCCATTTGGGATGTGGATTCCCCCAATTCTCTTATTTATCGATTGAGTTCATCTATATATATCCCTTTTCAGACATCAAATCCTCGCTTATGCGAGCCTGAACCAAGCACATGCAGAGTGGGATTACATCTACGGTGGCCTTAATGCCACAATCACTTTGAACATCAATTTAATTTAATCTTTCGCGTAACCTCATCTGGAGTTTTCCACACATCCTTTGCGCATGCTTGTTCTCGAAGAAGGTGTCTAGAAGGGGGTGCTGATATTTTCCCCTTCGAATTCCCATGCACATAGGTGTTACCATGTTAGTGCATTGGGTTCTCCATATTCCAACAACCCTATTTATGTTGATTAACATGGAGTCCACTTTCTTATCAGTGCTTGATTATCGAAGGCTATCATCCCTTGATCTAGCCTTGTTCCATGATTTACCATATCAACTACCAACCCATTACTTTCTTGCTTTACATGGTAATAGAAAATTGAGGCTGGATGGGGGAGATTATGAATATTTTTTGCATTCTTCCACTTATAGAAGGATTGTCCTTATAAGGACCTCTCATTTTTTGCATTACGAGCCTTGAATCACCAAAGACGAGAAGTTTTGAGATGTTTAGATTCGACACTTCAGATCAAGAGCTTGCAGACTAAGGAGATTTGTGATGGAATGAGGAGTGGTACCAACAAGGGAAATTATACCCATGTATAATATTGTCAGCACAAAGATTGTGTATGGATTTGGGTATGGTGTCATTAATGGGTATAGGTTGGCAATTTCATCTTCAATATAATAGAATGATTTGATTTCCATTGGCTTTACTATTTTATTATTTCCTCTCTCTCATATATTTTAGTTTCCCTTCCTACAATGCTTCTCCTCTTCTTAAAGGCACAAGAGGTCGATACCTTCTATGCAGCCAAAAGGAAACATCGACCCTTGCTTGAAACAACAACCTTGTAGCAATACATTTACATGCACACTAAATTATATCTACTTTGCATAAACATTTTTCTTGTAAAAGTCAAGATTTATTTTGTTTCAATGTTTCTATCATATGCTAATGGAGATTCTTCTTTGAACAAATGCTACGAATGCACTTCTAATAGCACATCCGTGCTTGTACTATGTTTTTTGAATTATAAATGTTACAAATACATTGTTAATAACACTCATGCATTGAATATAAAAAATACACTCGCAGTATGTATATTTGTTGTTATCCGCTTATGGATGTCCACTTTGCTTACATTTGACACATTTAACGTTCCCTATTTTACATGTACACCCAATCATATCTACTTTTCAAAATCATCTTTCTTGTATAAGTACATTTACATTTTCTCATACACTAATTGCTTACATATTTTGTAAATTTTCCACATTTAGCTTCTTAAACTTCATGATATCCACGTCTCACGTTTTCTCTTAAGTACATCACTTCCTCCTTGCCTCCTTATTACAACATACTTTTTGCACCATCAAGTGTAATTGCTAGTTATAACTTATGGTACTTCATCTTTAAACCATAGCTTCAATAAACGAAGTGCAAAAATAGAAACCTCCTAAAAGTCCAAAAATATAATAAACCTCACTTCTTTGTTTTTTGTTTGTTTTCTAGAATCTCCCTAACTTGTGGGAAAGGCCTTTGGTCTAAGAAATCATGACCCAATGGCATCTAAGCCGTCAAAATCACATGGGGATTGCACCCAGCCTTGGCCACACCAACCCTCAATTGGTTGTATTTTTGGGTATCTCCTCCCAACTAGCTCACCCCTAAGGGGAACTGAACCCGAGTCGCCCCTCTGACGAAACCCACACCTTAACCGAATGAGCTAGCGAGATTTTTTTTTTACAGAAAAGTGAAATATATTTATATATATGAACAAAGAGCACATGGAACATACAATCCTCCAAAAAAGATCATGCCAAAATCTTTGGAAAAAGACATCCAGGAGGAAAAATTATCCAAAGGCATAGATAGACTTTCATAATTTCTTGACAGTCCTACATTTCTTCCTTTTACGGTATATATTCTAACGAATTGATTACATAGAAACTTGCATAAAAATATAAAGAACTACTACAAAAAGAGAAAGCTGAGGGTAGCACTTCATTCCTGAATCCAGGTCATTGTTATTTCCGGCTGCAGAGCTTCTTCTTCTTCCTTATAGGCATCCCAAACTTGTTGCTCCTGAATACACTGATCCTCCTCGATCCCTTCCACTCCCTTCTACACTTCAATAAAAATCTCCTTAAGCTGGATGAAGTGGTCCTCATTCTGCTCGTTTCCATGCATGAAGGATTCCTAACGCTGAAAATTCATGCCCCACGAGGGCTCTCTTCATTACCTCGAGTCGTTCCAACAGAACCTTTCCCATGTCGCTCACAGACTTCCTTAAATCCTCCAATTTGCCAATGTGGACCCGAGAATGAGTCTCAATGTATTCCACATGAGAATCAAGGCAGCTTCGATCTTGTGCAGTTCTCCGACCTTCCTGTAGTGCTTCTCAGGTGACTTCATAGGTGCAATGCACCATCTTTCTTGTATCTGTCAAGATGTTTTTAATTTCCTTTACCTCTCTCAGGAGATTCTCCATTTCTCTGCTTATGGTGGTATGGATCATCTTCCTTATACACCAGCTACCTTCCCAGACAGTCAACTCTAAACTCATGAGAATGCACTCCGGATTGTGTGAAATGATACAAATATTCTCCATTTTGACGGGGTTGTCTAACAGAGGAGCATGTGAAGTAAAGACCAAGTCCTTTCCTTGCCAAGCATTAAAAGATTTAGCTCGATCAATGTAATGTACCCTAGGGATATCATAGTGTCTAAGAGACACATCTAAGACTAATTACTTGATTTTTAGTGCAGTGGATAAACCATAAACATTTAATTTATATTTTTCCAAAATTAATTGCATCACAAAATCCAATAATTAACAATAATTTAATATAAATTCATTAACACATCCAACATCTGATCTAAGGGCTGGGAATGCTTCTTAATATCATCTAACATCATCAAACCTTCAATCCAAGCCATATCATAGATGATAACCACTTCTAAAGGCTAATTATTCTTAGTCACAGTTAACTAGTAATTAAGGTGTTAATTATGACACTTAACGACATTGAGTGCGCAAATGACGACAGTTATCACAAATCCAATTGCTTAACAAATAAACATTGATTATCAATCCCAATGGATTAGTAACATCTAATTACATGTAAATAAGGCCTAATTATGAAAATTACAATAATTAATCATGGTAATTACGAAAGAGAGTCCACAAGACTAGTTAACTAGTTTTCCAATATAAGCAGCTAGTCTTGCACAAAATCAACTTGTAACCATGCCATTAAAACCAAAATAAATCCTAAAAGCATTAAAAACATATTTAAGTGTGCACCTACATCCAATTAAAGGTTTATTTGCATATCACCCTCTTTTCCTTTTATCACCAAAAGTTCTCAAGTGAATAGAGTCTCTCTCAATTCCTCCAACATTTCTTTACTCTCAAATTCATCCTACTAAACTCTTACCCCAAATGGATCTTAAATAGCTTTTGGATTTGGGTAAGGAGAACCAAAAGCACAATGTGGGGTAGGAATCCCAATTGATTACTTTCATTTTTTCCTTTACACTTCATTTTTCCATAGTTTTTAAGAACTTTGGGATAATTTGAGCTTGTTGCACCTAAAAGATATATTTTATGCATCTTTTAACCACTTGGAGGTTGTGATGTTTTGATTCTTATCTCATCATGGGAAACTTCAATCCCTGTAAATGCCCCTTGTTGGGCTTTGTCAATAACCACATGCAACTTTCTTCTAGGAAAGTAGCAGTTGGTCTATGAGATTTTGTTTCTTTTAGTGTTCCATCTCGATCTTCGTGTTGCAGGTGAATCTAGTACATGTTTTCGTCATTCACATTTAAGGGTGATAAATATTGTTTTAACACTTATGTGTTAATCCGTGCCTAGAAAACTATAAAACCCCCAAATTTGAAAATTATTTGACAAATAAGAATTGTAGAAAGCCTGGAAAGGATAGCTTACCCATGAGGAATACACCAGTACCTCTATGCTCCAAACCATGACTTGATCACATCTCATTAAAAATCCTTCCATATACACTATTCATATATGTTGCAAAGGAGACTTGTAAAACTAAAAGCCCAAATGAATTTCATGTGAAATTCAATTTAGGGCGTATGATGAAGCCCACCATTATAGTTAGCCAATAATGTAGGAAAATGGTTGCATGTGGGGTGTTAAGGGCCAAGCCTTGATATGTCTTATCCTAGTGCGTCACTTGTCCATCAATGCAATACGATTTCCATTCGGGATTCCCCATTTTCCACAAGCTAACCCTTATGTCAATTTGTGGCTTTATTGGCGAGCATGTCCACTTGATTGTTGTTATTCCACTGGATATGGAGCAATTGAAAGAAATCTAGAGAATCAAGCATGCTCTAGATTCTTAATTTCATTCACCTAAGAATGGTGTCTTCATTATGATATTTTCTTTTAACCAAGTCAATAATCAAAGAGGAATTTCTTAGTATGAGTATGGTTCTAATATTTATGGTTATTAAGAGGGAAAAACCAAGATAAAAGGCATGAATTTCTGTTGGATTACTCTATTCACCCAAGACCCCATGTAAATCTAACTTCTTAATTTCCTCCAAGGTCTAGAATGATCTCTCCTACATCTGCCACCCATGGGTTTCCTTTTGAAGATTCATCAAGGAACATTTTAAAATGCTTTAATGTCCTTAACCTGCTCCTGAAATGTTTATTTTCCATAGCAATCTTCCATTGTTGTCCTGTGAAAAAATTTTCATAGATAGATTTGCACTAAAGGGGGCTTCCATTGAGAAGATATATGACCAAAAAAAATCCTTATGTGGTTAGAGGCTTGAAGAAAAGATAGTGAATGGATCGATGGGAGAGGGATTTTATCATTAAAGTCTTGGCATTGAGGATTGTTTGCCTTGGAAGTTGGAATTCACTTCTTAAATAGACCTATTCCTAGACAACCAAATCTTCCAACATATATATTTAGGATGTATTTCCAAACATGAGTAAAAAATAGCTTCTTGTGCAGGGGATATAGGATAAAAGGAATTCCATGAAGTTGGCAGTTGAACTTCATTTCATAATCCAACCAAAGATAATTTATAGACCTATTGAGAATATGGGCACTCAAAGAAGATATGAGGATTTGTCTCTTTTGATATTTTACGCAAAAAACAAAGGGATGGACCTTGATCTCCCTTTTCCCTTGAGTTTTTAGTAGTAATCACTTTCTCATGAGCAAGTGTACTCCAACAAAACACATTCACTTTTGGAATTCCATCATGATGCCAAATGTTCTTCCACATGATAGATGATGGTGGAGATGGAAATATTTTCAGAAGGACTTTGTAGCCCTCCTTAACTAAATATTTTCCCAGTTTGGATCCCCATCCTCTTTGATATCTCATAGTCTCACATATCAATGTTGCACCTTGAAGAAGCACCTTGAAAGTGAATAATTGATCATCCAAATGCTCCGACAAATTGAACAATTTCCATCTTGGCCATTTTCCACATGAGTTCCATTATGAAATATCATGAAGATATTTGAATCCATTGTTAAGTAGCCACTGCCCTATATCTTGGAGATATTTTCTTGAGGCAAGGGGGGCTTGCCCCATTATACCATCCTCTCAAATTAATTTTGTTTAAAATTTCTAGATATCTGAGTAGAACTAATTTTTTATGAGATTTCCCAAGGCTTTGCATAGATTCCAAATGCGTGAGCCTTTGGTCTCTTTAAGATCTCATTCTAAACATTGTTTTCTAAGAAGTATATAATATTTTTTCCTAAGTGTTATCTTCCTCCATTCTCGATCTCCAGAGACTAATCTCTATAATATTTCCACTCCCAAGGCCATATTTTCATTCCTCTCCTATTTTCGCTTGCTCAAACATTTTACCATTTCTTTTTTTTTATTAGGGGAATCGACAGCTGGGGTGAGGCTCGTACTCGCGTGACACAAGGTCGATTCCTGTCCGCTACCACTATACCCCTAGGTGAACCCACATGGACCTCAATCATGGGGCATGGGTAAGTTGGGGAGATTTGAACTTGTGACCTTCCATTTACAACTTCTCATATCATTTCCTCATTTTCCACTTGCTCCCCCCCCCCATGGGAAAATGTTTTACCATTTCACTAAATGAAACCTTTTTTAATTGGATTTAACTCTTTGAAAAATATACCTTCATATATCCTTGCTTATTTTATTCATTACAAATAAAGGGACCAATAAACAAAAACATTGGAAAATAGGAAATGTGGATAAAATAGACTTAACAAGAACAACCTTACTTGTCAAAATGAGCAAAGAAACACCCCATACTTTGACCTACGGTTTGAGTTTGAGAAGGATCAAATCCCAAGCAACAACTTTAGGATTTTCCTTGGCAATAGGTATACCCAAATACTTCAAGGATGATCAATTTATATTACTGGGAAAATCCATGATATGAATAATTCTTTGGACTAGGGTGACTAATAGGTTCCAATCATATATCTAACTTTTGTTGTTATTGAAAGGACTTCCAGGAGCTTCAATAAATTGATCCGATTTTTTTTTAAATCTCTAAGCAATAACAATGGATGCACCACCTAGCAGCAAGGTATAGTTAGCAAATTGAGCATGGTTAATTGGCTTTATGCTCCTTGCTATTTGTATGCCACTAAGATCTCTATTTGTTCTTTCATACTCTAACTTGTGACTTAGTGATTCCACCATTATGATATAAAGGAAAGGATAAAGAAAACAACCTTGGCGAATTCATCTAGAACATTTAAAGATTTAATATGACCTACCATTGACTAATGGAGTGATCCATGGGCTAACAATACAAGCCTTGATCCATTTAATGAAGCCTTTTGAGAAACACATTTTTGCCATAACAAATAAAATAATTTCATGCCAAATTTTGTCCAATGCATTTGCCATATTAATTTTGATAACCATACCTCTATCCCCTTGTGCTTGACTAGAGTGAATGGTTTCTTTAACTAGGATAATATTATCATTAATTTGCCTCTTTTCTATAAACCCTCCTTGATTGGTTTAGATTAACTTGCTCATAAGAAGCTTTAATTTAATTGCTATATTTTAGTCAAAATCGTGTAAGTTAAGTTGCATAGAGATATTGGTCATGATCTTGGGAATATTAAAGGTCGAGTCTTCTTTGGGATTAATGCCAAGAAAGTTGAGTTTACTACTCTTCAAATTCTATCCCCCCCATAGTCTAAGTAAGCATTCAACAAAGATATTTTTTTTATGGTATACCAATAAGATCGATAGTAGTGGACTAAGAGTCCATCAGGTCTTAGTGCTTTAATGGGATCAAGATTCCAAATAGATTCCACTACTTTGATTTCTTCTATTTACTTTTCTAAGTATCTATTTTCCTCACTGCAAATGAGACTTGGAATGTTTTCCAACATCTTAGCCTGTCCTATTGTATCTATGGGGCTTGCTTCACAATAAAGAAGTTTTAAGTGATCATGAGATTCCACTTTTATACTCTCGAAGTCTATGATTTCTTGTCCCCGAGGATTCACTATTCATTTAACACAATTTTGTGTTGTCTCCCTTTTGTTTTTTTATAGAAGAACGATGTATTTTGGTCCTTTGCTTGAAGCCAAAGCCTTTTTTATTTGAGTGTCCATGACTATTCTTCCTTTCTTTTTAGATGGTGCCTCTTTACATTTAGCTTTTGCTCATCCATCGGGTCATGTGACTTCCTTTACTTCCATTGCATCTCGTGGCTTATTGATTTGTTGCTCTAGTTCCTCCCTTTTAGTTTCAAGGAATTTGTATGAGTTCTTTGCTCAAGTTTTTAAGGCATATTTGACCATTTTAAATTTTGATTCCCATACATAAGTTGGAGAAACCCTGACATCTTCCTTTCATACATTTTTTATTATATCCAAACGTTCCTCCTCCTATAGCTAAAGAGGATTCAATCTAAAGGGAACGGGTCCCAAGTTATCATCTATTTGAAGGTTCAAAGAGATGGGTTTGTGATCTAAGAAAGCCACATGAAAGCTTTTGGAGGATATCCACATATCCTCCAAAAAGAAGCTGTTGTGCATCCAAAACTTGTGTAATCTTTCTATAATGTGTCCTAGCCCAATTCTTCTATTCATTGAAGAGAGCTTCCCTTTTTTTGGAATAATTCCTGATAGATCCCAATATATAATGAGATCCTCTAATCTCTCCCCAAATTGAGCTCAAACAAGGGTACTTCCTTTTCCTTCCTTTAGTGAAATTGTTGCATTGAAGTCTCCCAATACAATAGACTTGTAGTGGAGATTGTTGGCCTTGAGCTCCTCAAAGAAGTTATAGAAAGATAATTCCCCCCCACAAAGGACCACGGCATACACATTAAAACTCCTAAAGATGGCACTAGTTTCTTTGCATGCCATATTCACTAGTTGTCAGTTTTGAGTGTTCCTTTGCTCTAATTTATTTAGATTCCTTGAGCTCTAGAATGTGCCTAATTCTCTTGAAGCTCCTCTTGCACTTATTATTGTCCCTTTTGAGGACTTCCATATTCTAGTTATTGTTTCTTCAATAAAATTTTCTCCCATTTTTGTCTCATGGATAAGGAGAATCTAAACACTTTCTTGCTTGATAACATCCTTTATTACATCTAAATTAGTCTTGCTACCCATTCCCTTGCAATTCAAAGAGACAATATTCATTATTTACTAATATAAGGGGAATGCATCTCCTCATTGATTTTTGGATTTTTGTTCCTAGGACCCTACACTAGAGCATTCTTAAAGGACCTTTCAATAGTGATTTGCAGTCCCAAAGCTTTCTCTTTGGTTGCCATTTTTTCCCTTTTTTCTCTAAGCCTTTATTCCTTGTCATTTTTTTGGGAGCCTCTATTCTTCTGAATCTTATAATTTCCCTCCTTGATATCGTCTTGCCTCTCGTATAGTCATAATTCTAATTGGAGTTTCCTTGATGTGGGCTACTTACTTCACCAACTCTTATGGGATTCGGACACTTTTTTGTTGCTCATGGATTATTTCTTCCATAACAGGTTGACTATTAACTTATTTCACTATCTTCTATACTTCTCCCTCTTCCACATCTGGTGTATTCAAAGGATCGTCTTCCTCTAATAAAGATAAATCTTGAAATTGATTTGGGAGCTAGGCTATTGAGAAGGTCATGGATTTTTTTTCAAGTTCCAACAAAGCTTGTTGGTTTTTTGCCTCTTCTTTTCACCTTTTTTCCATTCGGTTTTCACCTCTTGAGGTTGGGAGGTAGGTTTAGCTTACTTGCAATTCCTGGTGAAATGCATGTACTCATTGCAAACCTTGTACTTAAATGGTAGTTGCTCATAGTCTAATTTTTTTAGTATGATCCCAACCTTCCATTGAGAGTTTAATGGCTTGCGAGATTTCTTTTCAAGGTCCACTTTGACACTAATCCTTGCACAAGCGTACATTCCACCTTTCAATTCAGATATATCCATTCACTTTCCAAGAGTGTTTCCAATAGCCTTTAGATCCTCATTGCTCCAACAATGTAATGGAAAATGGGGGAATCTAATCCAAATTGGAATAACAAAGGGGATGTCTCTCTCTAGATTGAAATCTATAGTCCATCTATTTAAATACACACCTCAAGGACCCATAAAATTAGGTCCATTCTTGAAGATCATGTCCATATCCTCCTTATTTTCAAAATGGAAAACAAAATACCCCCTTCCATAGAAGCATTGAGTGAGCCTCCCTTTGATAAGGGGGTGCCAATCATTCTTTAACCAAAGTTCCATGGCTCTTGGGGACGACCATAAACCATTAAATTGTCTAATGAGAGCACGTTCAAAGAGAGCCATTGCCTCTTGCTTCAAAGTTGAGGAGGTGAGGCACACTTCAAGGACTTCTGCGAGCTTGGGTAAGGAATTATAGATCTCTTGGGTTCAACCAACTAAAACGAGGGGGTTGATTCAGATCTAACAAGTGAAGGAGATGTTGATCCCCTTGGCTCCACATTGGGGGGGCCA
This sequence comes from Larix kaempferi, assembly GCA_027924585.1. Taxonomy (NCBI): domain Eukaryota; kingdom Viridiplantae; phylum Streptophyta; class Pinopsida; order Pinales; family Pinaceae; genus Larix; species Larix kaempferi. The sequence continues at coordinate 905,245 of BSBM01000098.1, read as the reverse complement.
AGAGATGGGATTGACAGAGCTAGGGTTTAGGTATAGACAACAAGTACAAAGCTCAAACGCACTTAGCCTCTATTGTAGTAGGAGATGTTTTGCGTGTGAGCATTTTAGAAGGTGTTTATATTACAATTAATGTGAAATAGAGCTATTATTTGGGTGGGGCATAAGTGAAGTGAGGATGAAAAAAAAACCGAAATAACACTTTATACTTCTTATTATCCTTGCAACAATAGCGATATAGTTTTTGTTCATAGGTCAAACTCCTTTAACTTGTATTAGTTTGCTTTTTGGACATAAATTTTACAAATTTTATATTGTTTTGTAAAATTCTAATATTAAACTTAATATTTTGAAAAAAAAATCAACAAATTTTAAAATACAATAATTTAATTTTTTATTAATATAAGACATATTTGATTGTACCCAAAGAAGTAATTTTAATTGTCAAAACTTAAAAATAAATAAAATAAATTTATAAAACTAAAATCCTCCAAAACACTAAGTGTTACATAGCATTAAATATAATTTAATAATATTGTACTTGTAATCAGTGTACTTCTCATGGTTACCCATTTTCTTTCCAATCTAACGTAATTGTTTGATTATACAAGTATAGAATATCATTTTTATGTGTTGTCAATGAGGACATAGGTGGAATTCATGACAATGCTTGCCCGCTCTTCTGACTTTTGGCATTCGCCTTTCTAACTCATTGTGCTTCTGGGATTAGCCATTACGTTACCAAAATATTTTTGACCTATCCACTAGGTGCAATAACTAGCATACCCCCAAAATGGGGGAAATGAAAGGCCAAGAAGAATTTCAAAATGTTGTAAAATGAGAGAAATTTTTGTGTACTTAGACAATATAATTTGTGTGTTTGAAAGCAAGTCTAGCTAATATATGGTAGGGATTGTATTCGATGAAATTGAAAGGAAAATATGTTGCAAGTACTAATAAATAGTAAATAGAAACCAATGTAATAGATGGAAAATAAAATGAATTGTACATTAATTTGTCATACCAAAATGAAGGCGTAGTAAAATAAATATGTTTGGTATTTTCATTTGTTAGGGGGAGTGCAGGGATTGAGGATTGCAATTTTAAGTGTGAAAGGGACAGAGAATGAAGGCATGCCTCTTTCTTTTTCCAAAGTGAGAGATATGAAGTGTCTTTCATCCTTGCATAGCATTTTAAGGAGAACGATGGTGTAATTCATATTGGGCTTCTAATGTTGTAGTACGTGGCATTCACTGTGAAAGCCAATCCATACGTTGTTTGTTCTTTGGTTGCCCAATGTAACTATCAAATGCCACGACAACATACGTTGGTAACTTAAGAGGGGTAGATCCAGGTGTGTATACAATTTGCATGACCAATCTAAGTGCACCATTTACTAATCCTAATGAAATGCCGAGAAAAACTTCAATATGTTGTAAAATGAGAGAAAGTTGTATGTACATAGACAATATAAATTTATGTGTTTGAAATCAAGTCTAGCTAATTGATGGTAGGGATAGTAGTTAGTGTAATTGAAAGGAAAACTTGTTTGCAAGTACTAATAAGCAATAAATATAAATTCATTTAATCGACGACAGGTAATATGAAATGTACATTAATTTGTCATATGAGATCAAGGGGATAGGTAGTGATCAAGTTTGAGTCGGGACATGATACATTTAATTGTATCCCTGCTTCCTCGATGCATTTTGAACAGTCGTGGGCACTTTAAGACAACTTCTTAGAAGGTATGCCTATAAGGTGTTATGCAACATCCTGGAATGAAACTACATTGATTTTGTTTGTTTGGTCTTCAATGATGAATTGGAAAATGTACCTGTATTCACATTCATAGACACGTTGATTGCACCTTTGGAAATTCTAGACAACATCCTCAATAATTGTGAGTTTTTTTTGCATTTCAATAGTTGTCTTGATTAAAATGTATTTAGGTTCTGGCCCTAAATTGATTCCTTCATTTTTAATGTTAGATAGTTTCTTTCATATGGAAGGATGACCTTTTGAAGCACCATGTGTAGATAATGAGTGGGATTGGAGGCATGTTCTTCGTTTCTCAAACCATGTTCACAAATCTTAAGTTTCTTTGAGATCAAAATTGATGTAAATTTGGGATGAAAATGATGATTGTAGAGATTGTATTATCGATGGCAACCTTATGTCAGTAGCATGTCACCGTTGCCAAGAAAATAATTGTTTTAAGTTTCTTATATTTGGCAAACCAAGGATAATATCAAGGATCAACACTATCTTCACCCGTAGCGTGCAATGATAAATTTACAAGTGAATTAAGAATTAAGTTTATCTAATGATTTTTTTTGGATAATAATCCGTGCACTTGTTTCATAAGGTAGGTTCAAGTACAATGAAATCATATATATGTTTGTTTTGTTGAGTTAGACATGGATAGTATAATATACTCCTTAACAAGATTGAGTATAATGTTAAATGCACCTTTGTTTCAGTATTAAATACTATTAGTACTTGAGGCTACTTCTAAGTCTCATGTGTCTTTTATTTGCACTAATGAAGATGTGCATATTTTCTTAAATTTTGAATGTGAGGTGTCTCTTAATATACAAGACAAAATATTGGTGATGAATTAAGGGTTTCTTTTTGTTTTGAAATGATGTTTCACAATGCTTATTAGATTTTGTTCAAATTTGAAACAATTTTTGATATTTTACAAAAGTTTAAATGTATCAAAATGTACAAGGCATGTACAACACAAACTAACCCTAGACAACTATCAAGCTATCTTAAATACAATGGCATTAGGAGGAAAAGGGATTCCATTCTGATGATGTTATTGTATGTTCCATAACTAAGCAATAGAAAAGGAGTGGATATTAGAGCATGACATATGAAGTAGGATATTTTGTAGTGGTTGAGCATACCATAATGTCAAAAGTAACTTCGTAGTGAATAACACTTGTTTTTTTATATTTGCACAGCATAGTACTCATAATACAATTTAAGACCAGCATTTGAATACATATGGACTACAAAAACTCATGTATCCATTAAAGCCAACTTTGCCAATATATTAACCATGTCGATTCGGCTAATGCCAGGTTTCATAAGGGCTGTCATTGTAATCTCAGCGCCCATACTTGCCAGGGCATCCCCTAATGCAGTCATTCCATTTCTACCATAGTTGTCATCCTCACGACGAATTCCCTCCAACCATAAGAATCCACATAAGCCACTGAAATACAACACTGTGAATCATAGAGATAAAATAAGGGTATTCATATGACGTGAGAGTTGGATCAATGGCAAAGGACAAAAGTGGGATTTGAATTCCTTTTGCTATATGAGATACAATATGAGCAAGGTTAAAGAATTGTGGGTTAGCTATTGCAACCGCCGCGCTGCATCAATGGATGAAACACATAAGAAATTATATTTTTTTTCCATTTTTTCACGGATTAAGATTACATTAAATTTTATTTAAAATATCTAAATTGTTACTCTCTTTAAAAGTAATGAATTAAACAAACCTTAATTGAAGTAACATTTAACCTTTTATATGAAATTCAGTAGCCATAATACTTCTTCACATCAACAGTTACTATTCTAAGAATTTTTCATTTACTAAAACATATTCTCCGTCTAAAAAACTATTATTAATATAAAATTCAAACTCAATTATAACATCAACTACATAGGATCACAATATAGTTTTTTGGATTATTCAGTTGTACCACCCATTAGACAACAATATAGTTTTTGGATTATTAATATAAAAATCAAACTCAGTTGGGTCACCAAAATTTCGTGTATGACATGAAGACAGTTATGCTAAGAGAACATAAAAATTCATCTAAAATTTATGAATTAATTATAAATTCAGAAAAATCACATTCAAATTCATGATGTCAAGCAATTGACTAAGGAATGTGAATTGAAGAAGAAATTAATCACAGCCCCTATGATAAACAAAGTTGGTGGTGCGTGCTTCACTTCAACGAACCAGATAAGTATTCATTTCCAAAATGTTAGAGTTAATTTTAATGTTAAATTCCTAAAATATTTTTATTGGTGTTTAATGGTAGATTGTGTGCTAGAATTTGAATGGTATTGTCAAATAAATTCAAAGGTGAATTTCCAGTTACAATACATTGTTTAGAATTTATGATATAAGCATCGTAACCAGTTAAGGGAAATTAAAAGAATTATTCTTACTCCATGTTAGATTATGTGATTGTAAGTTTACGTAATTAAGCTTGCAAATAATTATTGGAATTTCATTTCCGTTAATGCATCTTTGTGTTCTAGTTTTATATTTGGAGGTTTACTTATGTGGTATTACATTTTAATTTATTAAGATTAAATTTGTAGTTTCATCTCTCGAAATAAATTGGAATCAACATTTTTTGGTAGCTTCTCTGTGCTAAATTTAAATTGGCAACATTTGGCTATCTATGGCCCGAATGTCTAAGATAATGGGTCTTTTTGGAAAATGCTTGAAGAATTAGAATTGCGATGTAGACTCTCTGTAGGAGTTTCTATTTTAATTGTGCCTTAAATTTAAACCATTGGTGAAATCTGACAGATCGTGCAATATGCATGGCCAATGCTTGGAACATGTATTTGTTATGATTGTGCGCAAGATTGTTTGTTGCAAATCGGATTCAAATGATGGCGAACAAGAAAATTTCAAAATCAATTTCATCAACATAGAACTGCAATTTTAGTAAACAATGCCTGATCAGATTTCAATGATGACAAACAAGAAAATGTTGAGATTGTATAACATTTAGCGTTCTTCCTTAAATATTTCATTGAAAATATTGATTTTGTATTTCAGTGTGAGATGTATATTTGAGTATTGTTGGAAATGTTCTCATTTATAATATGACAGAGTTCCACTTTTACATGCCTAACATATGTGTCTTTGATTAGTATCTTATATTTGTTGATAGAAGTAGTCCAGAAAAAACATATAAGGCTTGTTACCATGTACAATTGAGTTTGAGAGGTACATATATTTATGTCATAGAAAAAAATACCTTTATCTTTTAACATAAACATAAATTTCAATATACCATGATCATATTTCATATTGTGGATTTACATGTATAAATTTAAAGATTATATTTAATAAACACTATAATAATAATAATAATAATAACAATAATAACTCTCTCTCTATATATAACATATATATAACATGTTGTCCTCCAATTTATTAACTTTAATTACATTATATTCACATATCCCTTAATTACATTAAGCTTTACATTATATTATATTTACATATCTCTTAATTTCATTAATTACATTAGAGGAAGAGAGCAAGTTCCTTATACTATAAAAACATTATACAAGTATATTAGCCTTACACATCTTACACATCTTACCTCTTTTGTATGTAATCTTTTGCATTATTATTTATAATGTGAGCTTTACTCAATGCAGTAAGTAAAGCTATATTGCAGATGTGACCCACCCTCTCTAACAATTATAGCATATAATTTAAATGCATGTCATTAACCTTTTTCACTTTATTACCGGGATTATAAAAAGAGAATATGTTCCATGTAGATATAAAAACTTGTCCAAGTCAACAATTAGCTTTACTTCTTTCCAGCAAAAAATTCAAGGTGGATTGTGGGTTGTCGAACTGAAGGTTCGGCATCCTCCAAGCACTACTTCAATTTTAAGAACTCCTTGTTTGTTGACGGATGCTTTCTCTTAAGGAAAATTTTCCCAAGTTGAATGCCAAACCAAGATTTTCCTATAGCAAGCTATGTTGATTTTAATTATTAATTTTTGCCCCAGTCTTCAATAAAAATTGGGTTTGGCTATGAGTAAATATTCCAATATCATTTTGGCAAAATCGAGAACTCATGTGTTAATTTCCAAGTCTATTTCAAAGTTGGTATTCATTGGGAATTCCTTTGGATTTTGTTTTCAGATCAAAATGGCAAACCGTGTAGAGAATCAGTCATTGTTTAAATTATAGACATAAGTTGTAGAGGGGTTTTGAGCGCACGGTCATGTAATTAAAGATTTCCTCGCCATATTCCCGCAAACAAATAACCAAAACTATAACGATTAGCCAACTCCAATTTAATGTTTAGTGGTCGCAATAATTCTGAGGATTTGTCCAACCTAATTGTTACGAGTAACATCACACAGATATGATAATTGGGTAGTGTCGGTTAGTTGAAGAATATCTTGAAGGCTGTTAATGTTCGCAATGACAAGTCACATTCTGCAGAAATAACTATGTAGAGAACCATTCATACACGTCACTCTTTTAAGACTTGCAATTAGAATAAAAAACATCATTTGTTATGTTATACCATATAATTGTCTAAAATAATTCATGGAAAAATCAAGGAGTTAATGGATGACTTCCAGCAAATGACAGAAACTGCAACACTGTAATAAGTCATGGAGTTAATGGATGACTTCCAGCAAATAGACAGAAACTACATCACTTTATATGGGAATCATTTGGGCATTTGGAGGATCGTTCCCCATGTTCTGGAATCTCTTGAAAGTTCTTCCAACAAAGCGCCACATTCCACAGTTTGGATGAATATTAGAAAATTCTAAATAAACCAAAAATTCGAAAGACTCAAAAATATTAAAGCGTAAGAAAAACTGTGACTTTTGTGGTGGATAGAAGTGTGAGAAATTATAACTTTTTGGGTGGACAGAATATAGACAAGGACTTTCTGGATGGATAGATTATGGTCAAAATTTTAACCTCTTATATTGCCCTGGTCAAAATTTTAACATCTTATATTGCCTGGATTCTTAAAAGAGGGAAGGAAAATTGGGTCATAATTAAAAATATATAATAACTTTACAAATTGGATATTTTATTTAAGGTAATTCTACTCCATCAAAGATCGAATCTTGTGAAGTAAAAACCTTTACTGAAGATATGTAATGGAAAACCTTTCCTTCCTTACACTGTTAAAAAAAAAAATCATATGTGAAAGGTTTGTACATTTTCAAAATTAATTTGAGCAGAGTCCCCAATTATTGATTCGCCGCCTGTCATGAAAAATATCGATGGGAAGTTTGAGAGAATTCTAACCCTATTCGCATGGCTCAGTTTGTGTCTATTTTCTAGAAGTCTTCCATTAACTTCAAGTTTCCAAAATGGCTCTCTGCTGGCGCTCAAAGATTGATAAAAAAAATACTCAATTCCAATCCAAAGACGGTAAGTGGAAACCAGCCGTAGCAGATTTGATTGAGCGGTGGTTTGACTCCAGAGGGTTATTATTAATCATTGTGTTGATTTATATACATCGCATAAGTATAGCAGAAATCATGGAAGATGAATGGTTTAAGAAAGCCTATTCCCCAGCGAAGTTTATGGAGGAGAACACTTGTTTGGATGATGTCGATGCGGATTTTACAAACACAGAGGTATTAAATAATAAAAAGCAAAACGTTGTATCTCATAGACCGCAAATTTTTCTGTGAAAGTTTACCATGCGAGCATTTACATTCCACAATCATCACTCTAAAATCCTTACACGCCATGGTACAAAGAGACAAATTACTTCCCAATTTTTGTCCTGGATGTTTTGTGGGTTGCAGACTGTGATATGTGTGTGATACCTGTGATATTTTCCCTCTGTGGAACTTGCGTTGTGAATTATAGTAGGGATTATAATGATAGATCGCAATCGTCGTTCCTTAAATTTGATAGGGGATTGGCATAAAGGATCTTCCTGGAATGCACCCGAAATTCACTCTACAGTATAATTCGGGTATCGTTTTTCACCAATCATTCATGTTTGTTATCTTGATCTGCCGAACTCACTGTTTTGGGTTCCATGTGACCTTCCACGAGTTGCTTCAAACTCTACTTGACTGCCTTCCTGGCTCCTGTGTGATTTTGGATTCCATGTGACCTTCCACGAGTTGCTTCAAACTCTACTTCACTGCTTTCCTGGCTCATGTGTGATGTTTTTTGGCTTTTGGAATTTTGCGATAACTCTAAGAGTCTAAAGCCTGACTCTGGAATTGGAGGAGGAGGCAGACTCGGTGGTGGAGGAGGGTTAGGAGGAGGAGGCGGACTCGGTGGTGGAGGAGGGTTAGGAGGAGGAGGAGGCTTGGGCGGAGGGGCCGGAGGTGGCTTGGGTGGAGGGGCCGGAGGTGGCACAGGAGGAGGCTTGGGCGGCGGCGCTGGAGGCAGAGGTGGTTTGGGTGGTGGTGGAGGGTTTGGTGGTGGTGCTGGTGGTGATGGGGGAGCGGGGTAGGCGGAGGTGCAGGAGGTGGCGGTGGCGGTGGATTTGATGGAGGCGGTGGCGGGAGGAATAGGGAGAAATGTGTTCCAACAGGTAGCGGCTCCCCATAGGCCGTCAACAGACGATGAAAGCCCAAGGGGAGTCGGCCCCTTAATATACACCTTCGGCGCAAATATATATAGAACATTTAAGTCTTCTACTTCTATTTGTCTATGAGATGTTTTGAGTATATATATTTTTAAAACATTCAAATTTAAATATAATGTTATAATGTTAAAAATTGAGTGTGTAGTAGAGATTATGTGCACTATATACATCATTTCTTGTTTTCGTACAGAAATTATGAATCGTACTTACAATGTGGAGAAGGCTGTGGGCACTGCACCAATAGGATTATTAGTAGCATCAACATTATTAGCCATTATCAACATGATAGCCAGAAGAATTGAAATAGTGGCCAACCAGCCACCTGCAACCTTGACCTTCAACATTCCCATCATTCTACATATAGAAATCTATTGATTTTTCCTTCTCAGCTTTCATGCATGTTTTCGCTACTTGCTTTTTCACCATCAGAGCAATATTGGTTATCTTGATGATTTATCTAAGAGTATTATCCATTATCTGGTCGGATTATCTCATAACGTTTTTGGTTATCTCACTGCTGTAAGCACCAAATGCATTGCAAAGTCAATGGATCAATTTCATGGGTTCAACTTTTCAGTTTTTGTTACACAAAAGTAAATTGCAATATTTAGTTGACTACTTCTGCTAGTCATTGGATCATGTGTCAGAATAATGGTTGAACCTTGTCCTGTTTATAAAAGTGGACACCATAAACCCAACCTATAGGGGATTTATCTTATTAACCAATATCTTATAACGTTCATTCATAAAAAATATGGTCAATATATTGTAGATATTGGGGAGTGGGGAGTAGGGTATGGGGGGTTTATATGTATTGGGATATAAAAAGGGTATCTAGTGAAAACATGGAATATCTTGTAAAAATACGGTTTTTAATTGTAAATATGTATTGGGAGGGGGATCAACAAAAGAATTTTGGTAGATATTTATCAATAGCTAGTAAAATTAAGAATATTCTTTAATATCCCATGAACAAATATGCTATGGCATAGTTTCATTAAATGAAAACTCTATGTCACAACCATGCAAAGGTTAACATATACAATACTACTGTCTTTGCTTTATGTGGCTCTCCTAATCCTTTTTTTTTCCAAAAGAAAAAGAGTTTCCTGCTATTCAATTATGAATCAAAGAAACTACACATTGTCTCATGTCACATGACAGTTACATTTTAACCTAGCGCATCGTATAGAAGCCACTAAAACTAATCCCCACTATTATAAGTCCAAAAAAACAACTCCGGAAAAAATCCATATATATCAGCCCATAGATTCATTGTCTCTATGGGATGCTATATCACCAAAATAAAACTATCCTATTCTCCAAGACAGAATAACTAAAAAACAAAAAATGAAAGCATGAGGAGGCCGCATTCAGTATATAGTGACCAGCTTCTCCTCCTCAAGCTGATCACCTGAGAAAAATTGGATAACCGCACAGCCCTCAGCCAGCTTAAGACCCTTTTTTGAAAATCGATCTGCTGCATGATTAAAAGTTCTACTCACCTGGAAAAAGGTAGCAGATGAAAACCAAGCTAGTAGAGTCTCAATATTTAATTTCCAAGCAGTGAGGGAAGGGACCTGTAACCTGTGCCTATTTGATACCCAATCAATAATTGCAGTGGAGTCCCAAAAAAATGCAATGCTATTGACCCCCAAAAATTTTACCAAATAGAGGATGCCCCACAGATCTAAAAGCTCAGCTCTTGTATTATTCCCCATACCACATCCAAGATGTAAGTGGATCCTCTATTTATCATCCAATTTTATCATGCAACCAGCACCACAGCGACCCATCTGTGCTGCCCCATCAAAGAAACCCACCGGATTTTTTGAGACAACCACCGGAGGACTTCTTAACACAGCATTCGGAGGTTTTGTCTTCCACACCGATCCAGTCATAAATCCTCTAATGTATGCCACCGACTTTGAAAAGGAAAAAGATTTATGATCAAAGAGAATAGAGTTTCTAAGTCTCCAGACTCCCCAAATGAAACTAACAGGAAATTGCATAGCAGATTTGTGTCTACTGGACCAATCAAATAAGCAATCCGACAACGAGCAACCACTCCACTCTCCTTGTTGATCTGAAAAATAGGAGACCTCCTCCCATAGTTGTTTTGTGGATGAGCACATAGCAAATAAATGGTCGCATGTCTCCTCAGCGTTCAGGCATAGGTAGAAGACTGATGGACCCATGCCCCCGTCGAGTCTGTATCTATCCCCAATAATAACCTTATAATTCAAAGCCAGCCAAAGAAAGAGTCTGATCTTACCCAAAATCTCCCATTTCCAAATTAACCTGTGCCACCATTCCATCTTTAGTTTCACTGCCTCAAATGTCAATAGACAGTATGCTTGAGCAGCACTAACAGAGCCGTCCCCAATACCATAATCCCAACAAGGAGAGTCCAATTCAGTTGTAAGGAAAATGCCAGCATGTCGCAAACCATCAATGAAGTTGTCCCAGCCAGTAGCCACCGCACCTTCCAGCCGTAAATCCACCGCGCTTAACCAATTACCCGTCGCATTCGGTCCAGGATGTAACTTCCAGATTTGATTTAAATACAGTAATCCCATATTTTTTAATGCAATACAGGTATCTGTAGAAATGTAAGAGTCTAGATAACCAAGAATGCGATCCCTACCAATACTGATCTGGTAACCATTTCCCACCTTCCAAAATAATAAACGTTGTAGATGAGGTAGCATAGCCACCAAACCAATCCATATTACCGAGGAGTGTCGCTTCAAATGCTTATCAGAGTGCAGCCAAACCATAATCGATGAGGGATTTATATATTTGTCCCGGATCAGCCTGCCCCATAAACCCCCATCATTCAGGTCGTGCCACAATGAATTCAAATGTAAGGCTTTATAGACCCATAAAAGATTCTGGATGCCCCATCCTCCATCCGACTTTGGTCTAGAAATATGATCCCAAGACACAAGATGACGCCCTGATAATGAGAGTTTCCCCTCCATAGGAGATTGAACATTAGCTTCCGAATCAAATGTAAAATGGTCAACGGAACCTGTGCAAGACAAAACCAATAAATTGGCAAATTTGCCAGAATCGAATTTAAGAGGACTGGTCTACCAGCCAATGATAGCTTTCGATTCTGCCAACAAAGAACCCTGCTCTCCACCTTATGTACTATCCACAACCAATCATTTACCAAATATGCATTAGGTTTCAGATAGTATCCCAAGTAGGTTAATCCCTGACAGAGATCACGCAATTCAAGAGGAAACAAAGTATTTAAAGCCTGTCTTATAGCATCCTGCAGATTAAAAGCAAATATACAGGATTTCTCAAAGCTGATCTGCATCCCAGTCGCCTTGCAGAAAAAATCCAAAATATATTTGAAGTGTAACCAATCCTATTCTTTGCCAAGCCCAAAGAGAAGGATATCATCAACAAATAAGAGATGAGATATAATCAAGTGGGGAGATACCCGAATACCAGTAAATAGGCCCTCATCTCTAGCCTGGTGGATGAGTCTGCTGAGGCCATCAATGACAAGAATAAACAAAAGTGGGGACAAAGGACATCCCTGGTGAAGGCCCCGAGTGGCCTGGAAAAAAGCAGTAGGACACCCATTGACAAGGATAGCGAAATTTGTAGTTCTGATGCATCCCATAATCCATTAGGTGATCCAATAATCCAGTCCTACATTTAATAAAAGTAACTTCAGAAATGACCAATCCATCGGGTCATAAGCCTTTATTAGATCTAATTTTAGTGCCAGAGCCTCCATTTTCTTTGTCTTAATCGAGTGTATAACCTCCTGGGCCGTCCCTACTACATCAAAAATCAGACCATTGTTTAAGAACCCAAACTGCTCAGCAGAGATACCTCCAAATAATCCCCCTTTTATCCTTTGTGCAATAGTTTTTTAGATCAATTTATAAATCAAATTACAAAGGGAGATAGGACGATAGTCCCGGAAGGAGGAAGGATTTGTTGTCTTCGGGATCAACATAATAAAAGTAGCATTGACATCTCCAGGAACTTTTCCAGAAATCCTAGCTTCTTCCACCAGACGGACTAATTCCGGTCCCAGAATATCAAAGAATTCACATGTCTAGCCATCTGGCCCAGGAATCTTATCCTTCTCCATGTCCTTCAAAATGTTTTCAATCTCCTAGCTATTCACCGGAGTATAAATCCCAGCACACTCCAAATCCGAGAACATACGTGGCATCACCTGCAGGATCCTCAACTACTCCATAATATTAATAGAACGGGGTTTCCTATAAATCTCAGAGAAATAACTAACAGCCTCATCTGCAATCCCAAGAATATCTGAAATGAAATTTCCATCTGAGTCAGTGACACCCCATATGGCTTTCTTCTTTCTCCTCCCTTCAGCAAATGCATGAAAATATTTTGTATTTTGATCCCCACATGACAGCCAGAGGGCCCTGCTTCTAAGCCACCACATCGCTTCCTCTGTAGCCAAAAGGGATGCCTTTTTACTTTGTTACACCCAAAATCTACTCATCATAAGTATACACTCCTAAAGGTACCTTGGATAAGTAATCATCTGGGAGGATTTGTACTCAGTTATGCAATCTTTTGAGAGGTTGTCGCAGGTTGCACTCATGCAACATGCGACGTCGCATCTTGCTCCACTGCAGGGTGCGACGAGGTCAGTTAATGGGAAAAAATAGCTTATTCGAGATCCTTCTCGAAACTTGCTCATTTGGGGACTTATCCCTGGCCTCTAGGGGAGCTGGTACTCGACTCCTAACTCTTTGGGAATATCCCCTATCTCTCTCCTACTATCTCTCAACCTATCCTATCCATACCCTATCCACTTAGTCCTATATAAGTGAAGCTCACTCCCATTCCAAGGGGAGGAATCCTATGGTATCTACATGCTGGTGAAATCACTCTTAAGACACCTCCATTCACCTATTGGAGAACTCATACTTCCTTGGAAGGATATGGAAATTTGCTTGATCAGAGAAGGGTTGCAGCATTAAGTCTTGGTTGTGGTTCTATATCTCTATCATGTACTCCTCTATTTACAGTAATACAAATGCTTTCCACCAATATTGTTCATGTGTGCAATGATATTGAGTAGTTTACCTGCTTAACTGTTTACTTAGATCTCTTATTGTATAGATGTCTTTTACTGGTTTCTCTTGTTTCTTTGTCTTGGCAGATCTTGCAGCTTGGATCTGATGACCGTGATACGTGGAGCAGCATTAGGGAGAAAGGATTGCGAAGTAAAAGGTAAGACATCTAGTACTCGATCCTTAAGTAGATATAGGAAATGCATTAGTAGTCTGTTCTATTTGTTCTAGACTCACTTTGAGCTAGGGAGATCCTGCTCGCGTCCGCTAGAGTGGATTGTCCGATAACAAATTTGGTGACCATACTGGGGAGTTTATAGAGTTTGTTTAGTGGTCGTTAATCTGAGAGTCATTTTCAGTTGATTACTTGACACAAGCCTTTTTTATTTCTGCCATTTACTTCTTGGGATTGATTTCACTATCAGATCTTCGCATTGAAGACTCTAATCTACTTCCTTTGAGTTTATACTACTCATTTTCAAGCCTGTTTATGGTTCATTGTTGAGAGATCTGATTCATTTTTTAATCTAGACCTCGCCTGTCGCACCTGGGTAGTGGAAACAGAGCGACACTGTGTCATTCTTGGCCTCTGTTCTTCACCTGTTAGTCAGCCATCGCATCCTTTGCATTTGGTATACTGCGACATCGTCGCACCTCCCATGAAGGCCAACTGCGATGTCACACTGTGTGTAAGGTCAAAGTGAGCCGATTTTTCAAAAGTTGGCATGCAGGCATCCCTTCCCTCCTTTGACAGTTTGAACCTTGGTCTGATGTATGAACTCCCTCTGTGCTGCAAGATCCAACCAGAGACCCCATTTATGATTTGTGTGTTGAGAGTTTGGTTTCATTTGGATTGACTTTGGGTTCCGTCTTGGACAAGTTTGAGAGTCGGTAGTGGTGGATACTCTTGTCTCCTCCACCTTCATCCGTTCACTCTTGCATTCCCTTCCTTCCATCCTGATCTGATCGTTGCATTAGATCAACCTCCAGACCTCATTTACATTTGCTTTGAGCTTTGCTTGCTATTGTTTGATTTTGAGTCTTATGCGTTTTCAACTGACTGAGTGCTTGTCTTTTCTTGAGTTTTCTGAGTACTAAATGTTGTAAGTAGTGTTTTCTTTTCAGTCATTTACGTCTAAGAGAAGAGTTGCTATTGAGTTATTGCTTTGATACATCCATTGAAAATTTAAAAGTGCTTCTTTCCCATTGTTTCTCAAAAAATTATTGAAGAAAGATCATTGTGCATTGGAATGTTTGGAAGAATTCAATGAATGTATGATCTATTGTGTTTTTCTCGAATTATGAATCGCTCGTTTTCTTGAAAGGCTCAAAGTATGTTTCGATTTTTGCAAAGATTGATTCCATGCTAAGGAAAGATAGATGCATTTTTAATTCTTGTTGCCTTTAAATCATCAAAATTGAAATTGAAAAGCTTGCATATTTAATTTCAAAATCCTCTCTTTTCATCATGTAGGGTCATTTTACTTTGAAAAGGAAAAGAAAAGAAAAAGTTGTTTTGATTTGGTTTAGTAGTGTTGTACTTTTGCGTTTCGCATAAAAGGAAAAGAGTACTTTCATTGTCAAGTTTTGTTTGAATTGGGATTGTGTTGCATTGAGTTTGTTGTGGCAATACTATTGGAAAAAGATTTCTCCTTCCCATAGCTAGAATTCATTGAAAGAAAAGAATATTTCGTGCATGTAGCTAGGAATTGCATTATGCTTCCGATTATGTACTCACCTCATGCATTCACCTAACCGTCCAAGATAAAATTAACGGTAGAACTAGGTAAAAATTTTAGCAACTTGTGTGTAAGTTAGAGACGTGTTCCGGCGTCGTTAAGCGTGGCAGTTGTCGTTATTTGCCAGCACTGTATCCCGGGGGTATTGTAGTCTTCCACGTACATCAGTATATCGAGCTCTTTCACGTACCCACCAAGTACCATAATTCGTACTTGGCGTATATCGAAGGGTGTATCACATACTCGGTAGTATATCAGAAGGTCTCTTGCCGAACGGTTGTGCATTAGACAGCACCACTACGGATTTGAGCTCCCACGTACCTTGCGTATATCGGGAGACACCATTAGGATTCCTGAAACAAACTGAGTTAACCATTTGGCCGTCTTGTCAAAGCAATACACCGAGAACAACACTCGGGGAGATTAGCACGCATGTACTGTCTAGGTAATCGTGTATGCAGACAAGGGTACAGTCCCAATCCTCCTTGTCGTGTCATATTGTTGGACCCTACAGTATATCGCGGTTTGTGATGCCTTGATAATCTCGTGAGGTTCCAAACTTTTGAATCCACTCTGTCACATAAGTTTGCTTGTTGCCTTAGTTTGAGCAGGTTTTTCTGGACTGCTTTTCTTTTAGCATACCTTTAGGAGAAACACTATTTCGGCCTTCCTGGATGATTTTCCTGATACTCTGGCGGATTTTCCCTAGAGAAGATCCCGTAGGATCTTGAACTTACCACCCGAATATCCCCTTAATCCGGAGGTTATTTCGAGGGTAAGAATGGATCAGCGTAACACGGTCATAGTCACTAAAGTGGAAAACCCCACTTTGAATGTTGGAGGACTTTTGTTTCCACCAGATTCACCTGCCTCTCATCCCCCACAGGATGAAGAGGCACGCACCCCCACTTCACGAGACCTTTCTCCCGTCATGCCGGGAGAACCTGGATCGTTGGAATGGATAAACCAACCCCGGGATGACCCTAGCGCAGCTGTTGGTCCTTTAGCAGCTTACTGGACATCTTCTACAGACCACCCAGTGGCTCATTTTTCCATCTCATCCTCACCCACTGAGACAACCCCGGAGGACACTTTAGCCTACTTTCATGGCCAATTGGCTCACTTTCGTTCCATGGCTGAAGAGTTTCGGCAGTCAAGTCTCCAACAAAGGGTACAAGACCCATCGTTACCTCCTTACCGAGACATCCTTGATCATCCGATATCTTTTGGATCACCTGAAGTACCCCTCCATGAGACCACTAATAAGACTGGTCAACCCTCGCAGGAGTCCAGTCGTGCGCCTCAAGTGAACCAATTGGTGGAAGGACAACAGTCCAACACACCTGTCACTACCACAGTCACTTTACTAGTTCCTCCCCCACCTCAAAATTAGAGGGGAGGATACTCTATCCCCCCGAATTATCTTATTGGTAATGTTATTACTACGGTAGCTAGTCAACAACCTACGTTGGTTCAACCTTTGAATAGTGGTCAACCAGAACATAGGCGGTGGAATCCCCAACGGACCTTCTGTTGGACCTTCCCAACCCGCTAGACCATCCACCATGGGATTATCTCATGTTGGGGGGTCGTCCAATGTAACTCAACCCTCATGGAGTCAAGCGTATCCAGGTTCTGTTAACCCTATGCTGGGCCAATCTAATCCCGAAAACGCACCATACGGGATACCTTATCCCGGGAATCCATACACTCTATGGGGGCAACAACCTGCATTGCAACACAGACCCCAACCGACTATCCCTCAAGTACCACCACCCCCGATCGGCCCTCCCCCACCTCCTGCTGGAGGCGGCGGGCCCCCGCCTAACCTTGGTAGAGGTCCACCTCATTTTACCTATAAGATCCCTCACCCTTCTGGTGGTGGCGGGAATGGTCCACCACCCCCTCCCGGCGGAGGTGGCGGGGGACCACCCTATCATGGTGGAGGAGGACATTTTCCTTCCGGTGGCGGAGGTGGTCCACCACCCCCTCCAGGAGGAGACGGTGGAGGACCTAATTACTATGGTGGTGGCGTTGGTGGTGGAGACTCTCATTCTTCCGGTGGCGGAGGTGGTGGGGGGCCCCATCCTTTTGGCGGTGGAAGTGGTCCACCACCCCCTCCAGGCGAAGACGGTGGTGGGACACCTTATTACGGTTATGGACCCCCACCTCCTCCCGGTGGTAGCGACGGACCTCCACCCCCTCCCAGTGGTGGAGGTGGACCCCCACCTTATTGGAATGGACCACCTTATGGTGGCAGACCCCCTTACGGTCTGGGCGGCACGCCCCCCTACGGTCAGTTTCCTCCTGTACACCTTACGGTCAGTTTGGTCCTTACACACCTTATCCGTATTATCAATACGCGTAGCCTAACCCACAGCTGCTCTTCCTGGCTACTTTGGACCTGCTTGACCTATCCCGTTTAACCAACGATCCCATTTATCACGGATCTAACTGGCCACCAATTTCCGTGAAGTGAAACTTCCGTCTGATATCCCCAAATTTGATGGAAAGTCGAGTGAAGACCCTAAAAACCACATGATGACATACCACTTATGGTGTTCATCTAATTCCTTAATGGACGATTCAATTTGTCTTAGATTTTTTCAAAGGACCCTCATCGGTTCGGTTGCCAGGTGGTACATTGAGTTGCCACCCCACTCTTTTCCTGATTTTGGCTGTCTTGCCATGAACTTTTTGACACATTTCCAGCTGCCCATATTGTATGAGACTGGTACTGAGCTTTTAACCTCGCTCCGTCAAAATACCGCCACTCATATTTCAGATCATATCCACGAGTGGCGAAGGAGACGACATCTCATTAAAGCTCCTATTCTAGATCAGCTCCTAGTAGACTGGTTTACAAAATCCCTCATCCCCACCATAGCAAGAGATGTTTCCATGCGAGGTACTGTCACCTAAGAACAAGCCATCGCAAGTGCCCATTTGCTATACCTAATCTACACCCAATCCGACACTCTATTTGATATTCTACCTGATGCACCCCGCGACGTTAATGACCCCGCGAAACCACATAAGGGACTCCGAACCGATGGAATCATTGGATCCCCTAACACCCAGCCTACTTCTAGTACTGTTGGATCATCCAACCTTCAAGGGTATCATTAGAGAAATTTTGAGGTCAAAAAAGGGCCTCAAAACAAAGAAAATGTACTATAAAATACAACCAATCACATTCTAGTAGATGACATCACCCCCCTTGGTGAGGTGGCATTACATGAGTTAAGAATGCTTATTTGTCAAATTTTCTATGGTGGATGAAAACACATAGTTAACCAAGGTAGTGGTGTAAGTACTTTTAAGTCATAAAGTAAAGTACTCATAATGATAGTCTTTTCATAAAATAATATTATTGTCATTTTCAACTAAAGTACTCATAATGAATGTCTTTTCACACTTTCAAATAAAATAATATTATTGTCATTTTCAAGTGAAGTACTCTTAATTCATAAAGAAAGTCCTTTCACATTTTTTTATAAAATAATATATTATCATTTTTATGTTTTTAATTTTAAATTATATATTCACTCCATTCTATTTAATAACATAATGTCAAACTAATAAAGAATAATAATAGATTTAATAAATAATAATAATAATAATAATAATAATAATGCAATGTGGATTATAATAATATTATTGACATTTTACATGTAAATAAATTCTCAATTAAATTACATTATTAAATTCATGAGAAAAGTACTAAATATAAAAAGTCAACATAAAATTTAAAAAAAACTCTTAAAAATGTTTTTTATTATTTAATTTCATTTGCAAGTTCAAGACAAATAAATGTTAAAGGACAATACATTTTTGGGAATTTACAATGAATCTTAGTCACATCAATGTAGTCTTATTTTATTAATTTTATTTCTATTGAATTTTGAAAAGTAACTCAACCATGGTTATTTATATTGTGCATAGAAAATAGTGTGGGAGGTGACTTGTCATATATACCTACCCCATAAAACCCCCAATTCATAATATTTTAATATATCTCATATTTTTGTAGTACATCTCTTAGGAGGCCCTTTTTTTACCTCAAAATCTCTCTAATGCCCCCCTTACCAACTCAGGCTGGACACAGCGCCACCAAATCTATCACTCATGCTCTAACTGAAGAGGTGAATTTTGTTCAATTAGCTTCATCTCAATAGTCTAGCGGCAAAAAGAAGAACAAGGGGAAACCCAAAAAGTCTTCTGCCCAGGAGGAACAAACGAGCACTCCTGATGATACCAAGCAGAAACGGAAGCTAAAGTATCCCTGTTTACTGTGTGGAGATGACCATTTCTCCAAAGAGTGTCCCCATACAGACGAAGTACAAAATTTTCTTAGGGGTAAACCAACTCCCGCAATCCTCAACGATCTGTTTCCTACTCAGAACTAGCAAATGATTGCTCAAAACCCCTCAGCCCAAGGGGAACCATCCAATACTGTACATGTTCTCATGGTGCGTAACGAGACGATCAATTTGAATACTCGCTCGTGATCTTACGAACCCATCCCTTCGAAGGAATCCACTGGAAGTAATACTGAAAAAGCTTCTGACTCCTTAACTGATGTCACTGTACCATCAACTTCTCTTACCATTGAGAAGCCCTCTTTAGATTCGATATTGCGTCCGCCCAAAAGTACGATTCGAAAAGCTGTTTTCAATCCTAACGCCTGAGCAGCACAAAATTACAATATCGTAGAAGACTTGGCCCAAGATCCTTACGCCATGTCTACCCTGGAAGTTTTGCAGAGTCGTCCTAATCAACGCAAAACTCTCCTTGCGGTCATTGGTGCAGTCAACCCGGATTCCTCGAACACCATCATGTTCCGACTTGACAACTTTAAGTTGAGGCTCTCACACCAGCTTGCATTCCAAGTTTCTGCGAACATTGCTAGGAAGATTGTTCATCATACTCTTTTGGACGAAGGTGCCTCCACTTCTGTCATGTCCATCGCCTGTTGGAGAGCCATTGGATCCCCCGAGTTGAATCATTCTCCTACCAAATTGAAAGCGTTCGACGGGCATGGCTTTCAACCTCATGGGCTATTACAAGCTCTCGCAGTTGAGTTGGGCAGAAAGACCGTAACCATTAACGTGGAAGTGGTCTCGGCCCCGATAGATTATAATCTCTTGCTTGGTCACAATTGGTTTTACACCATGCAGGCGGTAGCCTCTTCAGTCTTCCGCATAGTGCAATTCTCCCACCAAGGACAGATTGTTACTATCGACTAATTAGACTTTTGTACACCAGACGCCACTACTCATCCTGGTGACCACGTTCCTTCCATCGGACAAATGTCAAACCAGTATGAGAGTGTAGGGGTTGGCTTGTTGAAAGATTCATCTCTCATGGGCGTTTTTCCAGCTGCGGACCCCCCTAATCATGTTGCTACTGTGCACATGGTCTCCACCGAGATTTCATCTCACTCTAACGATGCTTGGCTTGTACCAGACAAAGCCACAACACACGTGTTTGGAGACATAATGCCTCTTTCACCCGCTGAACGTATTTACGAGGCTATCCAGATAGCATCGGAGGACCATTCATCCATGGCCTCCCCTTCCTGTTCTCTATGACGGACGTCATCTCTACCTGATCTCTTACTTCGGAATTTTCATTCAGACGAGTCCATCATGGAAGTAATGAATATTGACAACAGTCCATGGGATGATCTCCATCATAGGTCATCTTTTCTTCCTCCTTTGGAGTACATAGAGGACAACCTTCACACCCTCTTTTCACCAGATATCTACCCGTCCCCTCATTCACCCATTCTTACATGTCTTACGGACACGGAGGGCAACTTGGCCAACATTGATCCAACCACCCTAGTAGACATCTCAGTGAAACCAAGTATAGTGGAACACATTCGCATAGGCCAGAAGTGTTCCCCTGAAGAAATCAATGTTTTTTTTTTTTTGACAAGAACATTATGGTATTATATTAGAACCGGTAATTTAGCAACCGAAAGCTATTACATAGAAGATCTAGCATCAATACACCTCTTTTTAGCAGAACAGCGATCTCATAGATTCGCCCAAAATATGGCAGGGCTCCCTACTCCCATATGCCTGTGTTATTTAGCTATTACAGGGAAGAGAGGCGTATTATGCAACAGGGACGGCCTCATTTTTCCAGCTTATCTTTCAGGGTAGAGACTTGAGCTTCCAAAGCTGCAATGCGGTGCCCAAAATTGCCTTGAGTATTCGCCACATCCTTGAATCCTGTTCGAGTCTCGTCTTTGAAATCTTCCATTTGTTCAGTTAGATCATTCTTCAGTTGCAGGATGTCTCTGTTCAGGATGTCCCAGGTTTGCTCCCCAGCCTTGGAGAGCGCCTCAATCTTAGCCTTCTGACTGTCATATTTTCCCCTCAGACGCCCGAGTGCCTCTTCCAGGGCACTAATGCGCTCATCGGCAGTGAGGCCGGAGCTGGAGGAGCTAGCCATCTCAGTCAGGGGCGCGCGATGAACCACGAAATGAGCCGGATCTGGAGAATGGATCCTCAGCAATCCTGTAGCCAACAGCTTTACCAACGTGCTCTGTATGCAGAGTGGAGTGAGAGCGAGAACAGGGAGGAGTTCATTTAAAAGCGAGCAGGGAGACTCCCGAGGGCGCGAGGACCGGTTCCTGAGCTGGAGTTCAGGGAATCTCTGCAACTTCATGAAAAACGTGATTTTGGGAAGCCCATGAGCACTCTGCGAGAAGATACAGGATCTTCTTCTGCTAGGGAATGTCACATCGCTGACACAACCCATTGATATTAAGATTTCCATGATCCATTTCGACCCCTTTGTTAGCTTCCGTGTCTGCATGATTATTGAGCGCACGAAGCACATGAAAATATCTTATTTTATGGAAAAGATTGCTTGCCTGGAGAATTTTTTGAAAAATATGGCGTAGATGGACATTCGGAGGAGCCTTCTTGGTTTGGAGGGCCTTGATAAGGATCCTGGAGTCGCCCAAGACTGTTAGATGAAGAATTCCGTGATTGCGAGCAATTTGTAAACCTTGCCAGAGACTGCAGAATTCAGCAATGTTATTAGTTCCAATTCCAAGTCCCCAGGAGTAATTGATGTTGATTATCCCTCTTTCTGACTTGATAATACCTCCGGCACCGGAAGGGCCAGGGTTTCCTTTTGAAGCCCCATCGAAAAACAGGCATGGTTCATTCAGGGATGCTACCCAGCGGTTGAAGTCTGCTTCCTCCATCCTGATTTCCCAAGTCTCTGAATGAGGGACTCCGTTGGAGGGTTGGGATGGCAGATTGGTCGTTAGCTTGCTTAACCAATTGACCTCCTCTTGCAATAGAGGGGAGACACTGTTTAAGGTATGGCAGTCCATGACTTCGCCAAGGATTGCTCTAGCCTTTACTGCTGTTCTCCAGGGAGGGTCTTCTTTACTGCGGAAGATTCTGTTGTTTCTTTCAATCCACAGTTTCCAGCAGATGGCTTTTGGAATCCAACCCCAAGCAGTTTGAAGCAGGGCCTTGTTGCTCAAAATGAAGGGTGACAGAGAATTCCAGGTGAGGAAGAGGATCTGAACAGAGAGGGGCAGGTTAAGGGCGTTGTTAAGGCTCATGGCATGGATCCAAGTCTCTTTAGCATAGGGACACTCCAACATTATGTGGTCCATAGTTTCATCACTATTTTTGCAGAGGGGACATCGGGTTGGGCCTGCCATTCCTTTTCTTCTGAGGTTATCACCGGTGAGAACACTCTTATGGGCTAAGGACCAGCAGAAGATGTCAATTTTCGGGATAAAAGGTTTGGACCAAATAAAAGCCCAACCAGCAGGATTAGGGGCGGCATAGGGGATGGTCTGGAGTTCCTTGTAGCCTTCCGCAGCAGAGTATACACCTGAGGTTCCCCAACCCCTTCTATCTCTGGAGCCCAGCTTGGAGGGGGATTTACCTTGGAGGAGGTCCAAAAGAGCAGCAGCTTCATCTTTGAGATCAGGAGGAACGTGGCCTAAGTCCCAGCCATTCCAGACCTCATTCTCCCAGACAGAGATGTCCATTAATGTGGTGGATCCTTTTCCAATAAGCCAAGTTTTTATATTGCTAATATGCGAGTTAGAGCCTAGAGGGGGGCTCTCCAAAATGGAGTCATCCCAGAGATTGATAGAGCTGCCATTTCCAGGGATCCAATACAGCTTATTCTGGAAAGAAGGCAGGGATTTAATGCATAACTTGTGGATAGGCGAACCCTTTCTAGGAGGGGAGTGCTGGTCCAGACATCTCTTCCTCGGTCCAGGGAAGTATTTCCTGCGGAGGGCATCTTTGCTCCAGCTGGATTTCCCAGAGACCATGTGCCAGAGTAATTTGGCTCCAAGAGCAAGATTTTGAGTTGTTAAACTTCTTATCTGAAGGCCACCTTCATTCCGAGGTTTTTTAATCTTTTCCCAGCTGACAAGATGAAGTTTATTCCCATTCCCTTTCCCTCCTTCCCAAATGAACTTCCTTAACAGCCCTTCAATCTTGTTGACTGCTGAACAGGGAGCCAGCAGAATAGAAGATTGATATATGGGCATGCTATTGAGGACTGATTTGATGAGAGTAGTTTTACCTGCAAGGTTGAGCCAGCTAGCCCCCCATTTCTGGATTTTGCTTTTGATCTTGTCCACAATAGGGTCCCAATCTGCTGAAGTGATTCTACTTTTACAAATGGGGATTCTGAGATAAATGAAGTTATTCCAGTCTTTGGTTGAATTCCTTCCCAGTGTTCTGCTGATGTCCCTTAGTTCCCTGGCAGAACAGTTCCAGCTGAAGACTTTGCTTTTGTGGAGATTTATTTTGCTCCCCGAGACTGTTTTGTACACTTCCAGTTCTCTTTTGAATTGCTCCGAGGAGTGGACAGAGGCCCCTCCCAGAAGAAGGGTGTCATCAGCGAATTGGGCATGATTAATGTCCCTAACATTGTTTACAATTCTGAGCCCAGGAAGCACGTGAATGTCTTGACTGAAGTTAAGCTGAAAGATGAGGACCGAAGCCTGGATGGCATAAAGAAGGGGAGAAAGTGGGCATCCTTGTCTTAATCCTCTGGAGGCCTTGAAGAAGCGAGTTGGCCTTCCATTTACCAGAGGGGCAATCCAAGGGTCCCCCACACATCCTTTTATCCAGCTAATGAAGTTGGCAGAGAAACCAAATTTAGCCATGACAGCAAACAGGAAATCATGCCTGACTCGGTCAAAGGCGTTAGCTAAGTCGAGCTTGATGACCATGCCTTTCTCTTTACGCTGGTTGCTTGAGTGGATAGCTTCTTGAACGAGGATGATGTTATCCAAAATTTTCCTGCCTTTGATGAAACCTCCTTGGTTCTCCGGGATGATCCGAGGGAGCAATTTTTTCAGTCTGGTGGCAATGATCTTAGTAATGAGTTTGTAGCCCGTATTACAGAGGGAGATGGGCCTGAATCTGTTGAAGGAGTTGGCTCCTTTTTCTTTAGGGATCAGGGCCAGAAAGGAGGAGTTCGTGCTGCCTCCAAGTTTGTTGGTGTTCTGGGAGTGCCGAACCATTTTGAGAAGATCATACTTGATGATTGTCCAACAGCAGATGAAAAATCTTGTTGTAAAGCCGTCCGGACCGGGTGCACTGTCAAGTTTCATAGCAGCAAGGGCAGATTTAACTTCATCCATGGTGATAGGCGCTGAAAGGGAGTTGTTTTCTCCCTCACTGATGATCTGGGGGATGAGATCAAAGGGATGGGAGGAGGGGTCGAGGGGCTCTTCAATTGGGGCAGTGAAAAGGTCAGCGAAGGTTTCAACAGCTGCCTTCTTGATTCTCTCTGCATCTTGGATCAATTCTCCATCATACCGAATTTCAGTGACTGCTTTAAAGTTTTTCCTGGCTTCAGCCTGTTTATGAAAGAACTTGGTATTTTTGTCTCCGCTAAGGAGCCAGAGGTTACGGGACTTTTGACGGTAGTATTCCTCTTCAGCCCTACAAGCAGAGAAGAAGTTCTTTTGCAAGGTTTCTTCCTTGGAATGGGTCCAGACAGACGCAGGGGAGGAACCAGATAAGGCTTGGTGCGATTCAAGTTCAGCTTGGGCGAGTTCTCTGTTGGAGGCAGGAGAGGGGAGATTTTTGGCCCAGGCTTTAAGGGCAAGTTTGAGTCGTTTAAGCTTGGATTCCCAGACAAAGGAGGGTGAGCCCGCGAGGTGGGTATTCCACGAATCTGCAACAGTTTGGAGAAAGTCATCATGGTGAATCCAAAGTGGGCTGAACCGAAAGGGGAGAGGGCCAAGATTTGGATCAGAGGTTAGCTCAAGCAGAATCGGTCTATGGTCAGAAGTGTAGTGAGGGAGAATTTTGGAGGAGTCTAGAAGATTCAGTTCAAGGAAGGAGGAGTGGACAAGGAAACGGTCAAGCCTTGCTGCAACATGGCCCGGCCCATTTCTTTTATTTGTCCAAGTAAAGGTGCCATTGATGGGTTTGATGTCAAGCAGATCCCAACCAGCGATGATGTCTTCTACCCATTCTCTAGATGGATCTCTAACCGGATTTCCTCCTTTCTTTTCATTAGCTGCCAGAGTCACATTCAGATCTCCAGCTATAATAATGTTGTCTCTATTCTGTAATTGAAGAAAAGTTTCAAGGGTGTTCCAGCACTCTTTTTTTTCCGCATGCAGAACAGGGACATAGAGATTAAAAAGACATACCTTGTGTCCAGATTGCTTGTGGACCAGTTTTGTGAAAACCCAGTGATCAGCACGCTCTTCGGCTTCAATATCATATAGGAAAGGATCCCAGAAGGTGGCGATTCCGCCTGAAGCACCTCTAGAATTATTGCCAATCCCAACACTTTTTTTCCAAAATCTTTTTCCGATTTGGAGGGTCTTTATCTCCTCCATTTTAGTTTCCTGGATAAGCAGAATCTCAGGCCTATGGATTCTGATTAGATCTCTCATTGCTTCTTCTTTCAGGGTGGATCCAAGCCCTCTGCAATTCCAGGAGATGTATTTCATTGACGAATTTGGGGTGAGGTTTTGGCCTCTTTAGAGGCCTGATTTGTACCTTTTTTTGAGCGGGTGTTCATGATGCCTTTTAGGGTTTTTTGAGAGCCTTCGAGGACCTCCAGATAGGTTGCTTCTTCCCTTTGTTTCTTCTTGGATTTCCTTCCTCGTGGGGTTTTGATCTGGAGGGAGTGGAGACCGCTAGAAGTCTCTTCTTCGGTATCTTCTTCAGGATCTGACTCTTGCAGCTGTGGATCTTCATTGACTTCCTTGGGCGAGCTTGGTTTATCCTTTTCTTCTCGAGTAGAGGGTAGTTCACCAGGTTCTAGCAGATCTGCACTCAGGACGTCAGAGTCCTCCCTGTTGGCATGCTCAGCCGGCCCAGGGACACCGATAGCTGTAGGATGCATCTCCTCAGAGAGGATGGCCTCAGGACGGTCTTTGGGGCTTGAGATTATGACTGGATCTTCTTTTGTGGACTCGCAGGAGGGTTTGTTGGAACTTGAAGGCTGATTTTGCATGTTAATGACTTTCTTTTCAGGGTTCTTTGGGATTGCCTTGCCTTTCTTGACTTTTTGCCATCCTGCCTCATCATCTGAGACCTGATTTTTTGGGCAGTTTCTTTGAAAATGACCATGTTCATGACATTGGCGACATTTGAAAGGGATCTGTTCGTAGTCGAGCTTTTGGTAGTATGTCCATTCTCCTATTTTGAGTTTAATAGCTTCAGGGAGGCCTGCTTCAAGATCAACCTCGACACATATTCTGGCGCATGAGTATTGGCCCTTGTTATCAGCTTTGTCAATGTATTTTCCTAAGGAGTTTCCAATTTTTTCCAGAGTGGGAGAGTTCCAGCAGTGAATAGGAAGGTTTGGAAGCCTTACCCAGACTGGAACTTCAGTTGGTACATCTGTTTCAGCATTGAAGTCAGGCGTCCATCTATTGAGGTATAATCCTTGAGCGCCCATGAAGTATGGGCCATTTCTGAATATCAGATCTCTGTCTTCTTGGGCTATAAACTCAAAGATGAAGAAGCCACGTCCAACAGGGTAACAGGTAACACTATTCTTTAGTTGGGGACGCCAGTTCCTTTGAATCCAGTCGTCGGTGGTCTTGGTTGAGGGCCAAAGCCCCATAAACTGTCCGACTAGTCCCCTATCAGCAAGAGCTAAGGCGACTTTGATGGGGATTTCACCTGGCAAATCGATTTCGGGGATTGAATCAAGCTTTTTGATGAATTTTGGCACAGTTGGGGGTTTTGGTTTAGAGCCAGAGGGGCGCAGGAGCAGGTTGAAGGCGTCAGAGGCTGTGGGAGGGGGAAGCCCTCCCCCAAACGCCGCCATTACGGACGCGAGAGCCAAGCAGCAGCTGCGAGTTGGCTAGGGCATAGCAGGGCGCCGTCCGCTTCTGACCATCTTGTAAATCATCGATCACAAAAATCAATTCATCTCCCTGAAGAAATCAATGTTAGCACGGCCTTGTTCAAACAATTTCGAGACGTATTTGCTTGGTCCTATGAGGAGATGCCTGGGATAGACCTCGCGATTGTTTCTCATGAAATAAAAACCTATCCCGACATCAAACCTGTGCGCCAAAAGTTGCGACTGGTACACCCCCGAAAGATTGCGGCAATTAAGGCAGAAATTGAAAAGCTCTTAAAGGCTGGTTTTATCTATCCTGTCCCATTGACGGATTGGGTCTCAAATGCCGTTCATGTGAACAAAAAGTAGGGCACCATTCGCGTCTATGTTGATTATCGGGACCTTAATCGGGCTTGTCCAAAAGACAACTACCCGACCCCCTTCATCGACCATATCATCGACAACTGTGCCGGAAGCGTCATCTTCTCATTCATGGATGGCTTTTCTAGTTACAACCAAATTGAGATCAACCCAGCTGACCAACATAAGACGGCTTTCATCTGCCCGTGGGGAACCTTTGCATATCACAAACTCCCATTTGGTCTTAAAAATGTTGGCGCCACATTCCAATGGGCTATGTCGTATGCCTTCCATGATATTAAGGACTTTGTGGAACCTTACCTGGACGATCTCCCTACTCATTCAAAGCAGCACGAGTTCCACATTGATCATCTGACGGCCATTTTCCTCAAATCAAGACAGTAAAATATCCATCTGAATCCTCACAAGTGTATCTTTTGTGTTGAGTCTGGCCGCCTTTTAGGATTTATCGTTTCGAAGGATGGGATCCGCATTGATCCCTTAAAGGTGGAGGCCATCATCAACCTACCACCCCCGACTGATGTTACGGAACTTCAAAGTCTCCAAGGGAAGGCGACTTATTTAAGACGCTTTGTTTGTGATTTCGTGGAGAACACTCAGGGTTATATGAAACTGCTTAAGAAGGACACCCCGTTCATTTGGGACGACCAAGCTCAAAAATCCTTCGACAGTATCAAACATGCCATCACGCATACCCCCGTGCTCCAACCGCCTAATTATTATCGAGATTACATTTTATATCTCGTCGCTTCTGTCACCACTATCGCCATGATTTTGGTACAGGAGGATCAAAACGCCCAGGAACATGTAATATAGTATGCGAGTAAGGGTCTCACGGACACTGAAACTAGATATTCACATGTCGAAAAACTTACTTTCGCGGTAGTCATTGCCGTCCAAAAGTTCCGCCACTACATCTTGCTCTGCACCACCACCATCATTGTTGACTTGAACCCCATGTACCACGTATTGACACGTCAAGTGCTTGGGGGCAAGTACTCACGCTAGATCGTGATACTGCAAGAATTCGATCTTCTTTTTGAGAAAGCCAAGTCTAAGAAGTCTTTGGTGTTTGTCAAGCTTATTTGCGACCTTCCCCTTCCTGATGCAGAAATTGAGCACAATGACTCCTTTCCGGATGAATCATTGTTTCTCATCAGTATGATTGATCTGTGGTATGGAGATATCTTGTTATATCTTCAAACCCAACGCTTCGATCCTCAACTGTCTCGCGATGATCGTCGTAAGATACGTCACCATGCAAAGTATTATTTGATCATCAATGATACTTTGTATCATCGTGGCGCCGATTCAATTCTTCGACGTTGTCTAACTCACGATGACGCCGAAAGCGTTCTCAATGATTGTCACGCTGGGGCATGCGACGGTCACCTCTCTGGGATGGCTACTGCCCAGAAGATTTTGCGCGCAGGATATTACTGGCCTACCATCTTCAAAGATTGTATTGAGGCCGTTAAGAAATGTCCTCCTTGCCAACACTTCCATACGAGGAAGCGCACCCATCCCGCCCCGTTACACCCGGTTATTTTCGTGTGCCCCTTCGCAAAATAGGGCATCGACTTCATGCATTGTAAGCCTACCTCGACCGGGGGGCATAGTTACATCATCGTAGTTGTGAATTACTTTACAAAGTGGGCCGAGGCTATGCCTACATATCAGAATGACGGCAAAACCGCCGCACTCTTCATTTTCAATCATATAATAGCGCAGTTCGGAGTTCCTCGGGCAATAGTTACCGATCATGGTTCTCATTTTCAAAACCATATGATTGATGAACTGAGCAATAAAAATAAACAGAAATGCAAATATAATCACACATACACATTACAAGAGAGACACAGATATATCGTGGTTCACCCAACTTGGGCTACGTCCACACTGAATTTGCCAGTCCTTATTATTATTACCGTCCAGCAAGGTGAAGGGATACAACCTGCAGCACAACTACTGCACTTCCTCTTCTCTGTTTCACAGTCTCTCTCCTGATCTCAGAGATCTTTACAATGCATAAAACCTAATACATCATCATCATCCCTAACCGTATTACAATGTCTTTATTTTATAAGGGAAATACAATGGGAAAATACCACGGGATACCCAAAACCATGGGCCCGCAAAACAGCTGGCGAAAACAGCCCCAAAAATTTTCTTCGGGGGCCCCCATTTCTCGGTGGCGCTGCCCCCGGACCCCCCTGGAACCCCATGGGGGGGCGATGCCCCCCCACACCCCCCCCGCTGGGGTGACTGTACAGTCCACCTACATATCATATAAAACTGGGGTACAAACACAGCTGATACAATATCATCTATGAGACTAGAAGATCTGGCTCCACAACCAACAATCTCCCACTTGGAGACTGATCACAGTAACTCCACCGCTACTGCACTTACTGGACTTGGACTTGGCAAATTTCTCCTCTTCATCTTCATTCTAGAAGGCCAACTGAAACCGAGCACGAACTCAGTTTCTCTCTGGTCACTACCTTTGTGAACATGTCTGCAGGATTCTGGCTAGTATGTATATTTTCCAGCTTCAACAGTTCATCTTCCAGAACAGAGCGTATGAAATGGTACTTGAGCTGTATATATTTAGTCCTGGAATGGAATGCTGAGTTCTTTGCAAGATGAATGGCACTCTGGCTGTCACTATATAATCTGTTATCCTTCTGCTTCTTACCCACTTCCTCCATAAACCTCTGCAACCAAATCATCTCTTTACTAGCCTCTGTAATGGCAACATACTCTGCTTTTGTTGTTGAAAGTGCAACAACCTTCTGTAGTTTCAAATTCTAGCTTACTGCTGTTCCACCTATAGTAAACACATACCCTATGGTGCTCCTCCTGCTATCCTTGTCACCTACCAT
This sequence comes from Larix kaempferi, assembly GCA_027924585.1. Classification (NCBI taxonomy): domain Eukaryota; kingdom Viridiplantae; phylum Streptophyta; class Pinopsida; order Pinales; family Pinaceae; genus Larix; species Larix kaempferi. Next base: position 874,442 of record BSBM01000098.1, on the reverse strand, counting down.
ATCTGCATCAACATATCCCTGTAGAACAGTGTCTGAACCTCCAAAACATAATGCCTCAATGGTAGTACCTCTCAAATACCTGAGAATCCACTGTACTGCATTCCAATGTTCTTTACCTGGATTGTTCATATATCTGCTCACAACTCCCACTGCATGTGCAATATCTGGTCTTGTGCACACCATGGCATACATCAAGCTGCCAACTGCTGATTGATAGGGAATCTTGGACATGTAATCTGTCTCTTCTTGTGTCTTGGGACACATTTCCTTACTTAGACTGAAATGGCTAGCCAAAGGTGTACTTACAAGTTTTGCATTCTGCATTCTGAACCTCTCCAACACCTTTTGTATGTACTCACTTTGAGACAATGTCAATTTGCGATTTTTCATGTCTCTCGTTATTCTCATACCAAGGATTTGCTTTGCAGCACCCAAATCCTTCATCACAAATGAATTAGCTAGCTTCCTTTTGAGTACATTTATATCCTGCATGTCAGACCTTGCAACAAGCATGTCATCCACATACAATAACAAGATAATATATCTTCCATTGTCTAGCTTCTTGAAATAAACACAGTGGTCAGAATGACATCTATTATAACCTTGTTCTGTCATAAACCTGTCACACTTTAGATACCACTGCCTTGGAGCTTGCTTCAAGCCATACAAGCTCTTTTTCTACCTGCATACCAGATCCCCCTTACCTTTGACCTCATACCCTTGTGGTTGCTGCATATATATTTCTTCCTCCAAATCCCCATGGAGGAAGGCTATTTTTACATCTAACTGTTCAAGATGCAAATCTTCTACCGCCACTAGACTTAAGATAGTCCTAATTGAAGTCATCTTAACAACATGAGAAAATATTTCATCAAAATCTATACCTTTCTTCTGTGCAAACCCCTTTACAACAAGTCTGGCCTTGTACCACTTCTTCCCTCCTTCTTCTTCCTTCAACCTGTAAATCCATTTGTTTTGCAATGCTCTTTTACCAGCAGGCAACTGAACCAAATCCCAAGTCTGGTTTCCTACCAATGAGTCCATCTCCTCATTCATGCCTTGCTCCCACTTCTTTCTAGTTTCCACCTGCATTGCTTCTTCATAACATTCTGGTTCACCAGAATCAGTCATCAATAAATAATACATTGAAGGAGAGTATCGTTCAGGGAGTCTACTTAACCTGGTAGATCTTCTTACAGTTGCAGGAGTTTCAGGTACTTGTTGTTGCTCTTGATTTTCTGGCACCTTCGGAACTTCATTTTCATTAATTTCATCAAGCACTATGTACTATGTGTTTTCCTTTTCCTGTTTCTTTCCCTGCAACTGATCTTTATACATGACCTTTTCATTGAATATCACATCTCTACTTCTGATGATTTTTTTATTTTCATAATCCCATAAACGATAACCAAATTCATCAATCCCATATCCAATTGTATCCAATAAAGGTACATTTCTTGGATTTAGCTTCAAGCTTTGTTCTATTTTCTTTATCAATATGGACAAATGCTTCACAACCAAACGTTCTCAGAAATGAGTAGTTTACCTTTTTATCTGTCCATGCTTCCTCTGGAATACCACCATCCAAAGCACTTGAAGGTCCTCTGTTTATTAAATAAACAATAGTATTTATAGCATCTACCCAAAACTGTAAGGGCAACCCTGCATGCAATCTCATACACCTTGCACGCTCCATGATCGTTATGTTCATCCTTTCTGACACACCATTTTCCTGTGGTGTTCCTGGGACTGTCTTCTCTCTACGAATCCCATGGTATGAACAATAACTATCAAACTCCTTGCTGCAATACTCACCTCCATTATCAGATCTGAGACACTTCAATCTTTTTCCTGTCTCATTCTCAACCAAAGCTTTCCACTTCTTAAAAGTAGCAAACACATCAGATTTCTGTCTAATGCAATAAACCCAAGTTTTTATAGTTGCATCATCAATAAATGTAACATAATAATGGGAGCCACCAAGAGATTGTACCTGAGCCGGTCCCCATACATCTGTATGCACAAGCTCTAATTTTTCATTCTTCTTCTGTTTCCCAACCCTGAGAAATCTGACTCTCTTTTGTTTTCCATAAACACAGTTTTCACAGAATTCCAAACTTACCTGCTTCAAATCCGGCAGCAACTTCCTTGAGTGGAGAATCTGCATCCCCTTCTCACTCATGTGGCCAAGCCTATGATGCCACAATGCTGTATCTGTTCCTGTGGAAGCTAAAGATATAGAATGGTCAGTATTATGAGGACATAAATACAACGTACCTACTCTGTCTCCTTTTGCTATCACCATTGATCCTTTAGTGATCTTCCACCACTTTTCTCCGAACGTAGATAGACAGCCGCCATCTCCCAACTGCCCTATTGAGATCAGATTTCTTTTCATAGCAGGAATATGCCTAACTTCTTTCAACAACCAATCAGTTCCATTCTTAACTTTTATCCATACCTTACCCATTCCAACAATTTTACATGGCTCATCATCACCCAATAAAACATGTCCAAAGTCGCCAGGAACATACTCATGAAAGTATTTCCTATGGGGTGTAGCATGACATGAAGCTCCTGAATCTACTACCCAATAATCACTAGTATTATCTAATGCAAGAATCAAAGTATCTTGTAACACATCACCTGCTACATTTGCTTCCTGGGTAATTTCCTTCTGTGCATCTCCTTTCTTCTTTAGAGATTTGCAGTCTTTCTTCAGATGTCATTTCTTTCCACAGTTCCAACACTCTATCTTTCCCAGTTTGGACTTGGATCTACCCATTTTAGACTTTCCACGATTACCTTGGCTCTTTCCTCTCTCCTTTTGTCTTCCCCTGCTCTCCATGGTCAACGCATTACCTGATGTCTCACCTGTGCTTTTTCTTCGCATTTCCTCGCTAAGAATAACACCAATAACATCATCAAATTTCAAGGTGTTTGAACCAGAGATAGAGTTACTTACAGCCATGACCAAGCTATTCCAGCTTTCTGGCAATGAACACAAGATTAGAAGAGCCCTAACCTCATCATCAAAGTTCACACTTACAGAACTTAGCTGATTTGTAATCGTATTAAAATTATTTAAATTATCAGTAACAGATCCACCTTCAGACATCTTCATATTAAATAAACGCTTCATTAGAAATACCTTGTTGGAGGCCGAGGATTTTTCATACAGCTTACCCAATGCGCTCATCAAACCCTCTGTTGTCGTTTCTTTTGAGATATTGAAAGCCATCGACGAAGCCAGGCTCAACCGTATTGTTCCCAGAGCCTTTCTGTCAAGAACCTCCCATTCTTCGTCCTTCATAGTCGGCAGCTACTTTGCTTTTCCTCCCAACGGTAGGAATAGATCCTTCTGGTACAGATAGTCCTCCATTTGCATCTTCCATAACCCGAAGTTTTGGCCGTTAAACTTCTCGACCTTAAACTTTCCTTCTTCTGCCATTGCTCCCACTCGAACTAGAAACCCTAGCTTCCTGCGGGTTTAACTGCCAAATAGACCTTTGGCTCTGATACCAATTGTTAGAAAAACAGGATCGCAGAGCAATAACAATAAACAGAAATGCAAATATAATCACACATACACATTACAAGAGAGACACAAATATATCGTGGTTCACCCAACTTGGGCTACGTCCACACTTAATTTGCCAGTCCTTATTATTATTACCGTCCAGCAAGGTGAAGGGATACAACCTGCAGCATAACCGCTGCACTTCCTCTTCTCTGTTTCACAATCTCTCTCCTGATCTCAGAGATCTTTACAATGCATAAAACCTAATACATCATCATCATCCCTAGTCGTATTACAATGTCTTTATTTTATAAGGGAAATACAATGGAAAAATACCACGGGATACCCAAAACCATGGGCCCGCACCCCAGACCCCCGAAACCCCACCAGGGGACCGCTAGCCCCGAACCCCCGCCGGGGGACCGCTGGCCCCCAGACCCCCCAGCCAGGGGGGATGGTCCCCCCTGGAACCCCATGGGGGGGCGATGCCCCCCTGCTGGGGTGACTGTACAGTCCACCTACATATCATATAAAACTGGGGTACAAACACGGTTGATACAATATCATCTATGAGACTAGAAGATCTGGCTCCACAACCAACATCGACTTCATGCATTGTAAGCCTACCTCGGCCGGGGGACATAGTTACATCATCGTAGCTGTGGATTACTTTACAAAGTGGGCCAAGGCTATGCCTACATACCAGAACGCACTCTTCATTTTCAATCATATAATAGCGCAGTTCGGAGTTCCTCGGGCAATAGTTACCGATCATGGTTCTCATTTTCAAAACCATATGGTTGATGAACTGAGCAATAGGTTGGGTTTTCGCCATGAAAATTCAACACCCTACTACCCGCAGTCCAATGGACAGGTCGAGGCCATTAACAAAGTCTTGAAAACTATGGTCCAAAGGATGGTAGGGACACATAAGTCCAATTGGCACAACATGCTCTTTTCAGTGTTATGGGCCTACCGAACTTCTGTCAAAACCACCACAGGCTTCACTCCTTTCCAATTGGTATATGGATTGGAGGCTATCCTACCTATAGAGTGCGAAATTCCATCTCTACAACTCGCTGTCGAACTTCTTCCTAACACTACTGCTGAGGAAGAACGTCTCTTGCACTTAACAAAACTTGACGAGTCCCGTCGAGATGCCGCTCTTGCTAATGAAGCGCACAAGAAATGCATCAAAGCCCAATATGATAAGTTAGTTGAACCTCGTATCTTCAACGAGGGTGACCTGGTCCTCACTTACGACCAGAAGCACGACAAACTAGGAGCAGGGAAGTTCAAGTCCATGTGGCATGGACCTTACATTATAAAACGTGTGTTGGAAAAAGGTGCTTACGAGCTTGAAGATCATGACGGAATCCCTTTGGGTGAACCCCGCAATGGGATTTACCTGAAGAGATACTATGCTTGATCTCTCATGCATAAACTTGCTTTACTTGGCGTGTTTTTGTGTTTTTGTGTGGTGTGACGCATTTCTTTTTTAGTGTCTTTAGATCTTGTTTCCGCTCCTTATACCGTGTTCTATCTACGTGTGCAGATGGCGACATGCTATGGATTCGTGAACGACGCCAGCCGGCATACCTGCAACCTTGCTTCGGCATCCTAGGTACTGTAGTCCCCTGCAGGCGAGCTCATTAGCTCAGGAGGAAGTTGTCTAGGGTTTGCGACCAACAACGCTGTAGAATATCAGGCAGTAATTGGAACCCTAGCTAACGCCATTTCCTTAGGTATGAACCACATTGTCATCCACATAGATTCTCAATTAGTGGTTTCCCATCTTAACCGGGTTTATGCCATCCGTGATCCTACCTTACTCCGTCTCTTTAGACGAGTACATCTCCTGGAAAGGTCATTTGAATCCATTCAGTACCTACACGTTCCACGAGAGTTAAATACAGTTGCTGACTCGATGGCCAATTTCATTTTGGATTGGTACATTGCACACACATAATACTCATAATATGTAAAAGCATTCACAACATGTAAATAATATAGAAGCAAACATGTAAAGAAGATCACATCACTAATCATTTTAAAACACATAATGTATAAATCGCCGAAAATGTCTGTATATATATATCTCAAAAGTAGTGCTGGTACAAAATCTAAAGCACGATGGCTTTCAGTAAGTCTCTACAAAATCTGAAGCCTCATAGCTTTCAGTAGTACAAAATATGAGGCCTCTAAGCTCTCACTACAAGTATAAGGCCTGACGCCTGACCCGTACACCACCCCTAGCTCAAACAGCTCGTTGTCGCTGGGTGAGGAAACAATCCACAATCCAAGCTACCTTGCGGAGTAAGGAGTTGAAGCGCACGAACGCTCCAACCCCAAATCTCTGCATGGGCCTCGGTAAGTCGTCAATAGCTGGCTCGGGTACCTCCACAGTCAGTTGGGATAGGTTCTTGTACACCTCCTCCATCTCCTCAATGGCAGCATGAGCACCTGCAGGAACGACTACTTCCCCGCCTCTGTCTCTCCTCGCAAAAAGGGAGAGACCCACCGGCCGTACGGGGCCCACATCTGCACACACATATAATGTACTTGTCAGTACTGCATCAAAAAAATGATATAATATACAAAACTAAAAAATACAAGGGTAGTTTTGTTCTCACCTATGTCACCCCATGCTGCACCCTCCGGCAACATCAAGTCGGGATCCTCTCGGAAGTACATGCAACTGTATGGAAAGTCCTCAACCATAAGTAACTAGCCTTCCAGCCAGCTAAAGAACTCGGGACCAAAACCGATGATAGGACCCCCACCATGGCGGGTCATCACCTCTGCCCATCTGAGCATGTGAGGATCTCTGGGATCCCTGTCATCCAGTAGCAGCTGCAGACGTAGAAGAGGGACCCGCTCCAAGAGGAACGATACTATAATCAATCCATACCCAAACTACTTGAGCTCCCCTCGCTGACACTTGATCAGCTGAGCTCGGTTGTTTGCGAGGAGACCCTCGCACCAGTTGAAGACCCTGGGGGACATGCAGTCCTCCGCATACAACATCTGAGTCCGAGTAGCCGTGTGTGGGGCTTGGCTACCCGCCACTCTAGTAATGGTAAACAATACAGTACGCAGTGGGCGGCTCACCACATCCATGATGAGAATCTTCCCACTGGAAGGTCGAGAAAGAGCAATGCAGTGCTGCGACACCATGTCCTCAACTGTACAGTCACTGGCCCATGTTCCAGTAAGATGTACAGGGTCCCCTCTTCGGGACAAACCGGTAAGAAAGTAGATGTCCTCAATGTCTATTGTGAGGATATGCTCACTGATCACAAAGTATTGTTGGGCCACATCCCAACTCTGAAGCATGTGTGTCAGCAGTGGGATCTGGGATCTCATCCCCTGGATCTCAAAGAACTTGAGCAACCCACAGTTTCTCAAAGCATCCATGCATTGTGGATCGTTGGCAGCTTGTTCATCTTCGACTTCATGTTCTCTCTCTCGCCACTCCAATACCATATTGGCTAGCCGGTAACTTGCCAAGAAGGGCATTTAAACATTGTTAGGTCCTGCTTCAACCTTCACAAGTCCAATTTTTGGATTATTTTTTATGTTTGGATTTTGGTTCTCCGCCGTCGCACTGTACATTTATGTACAGGGCGATGACGTCACACCTCTCTCATTAAAGGCTTGAGATGACTTGGTCTCATCGCAGGTCCCGAAAGGGCAACCTGCGACGAGCCGAGGGCGCAAATAGCCCTCCATGAAATCATCAAAAAACCCAAAAAAATGGACCTAAAATAAAAAACTAATCCAATGGAAAGTTGCTAGATGAAGTTTAGGCCTACCTGATCCGGACGGCTGGTGAAATGGCGGATTGTAGCTCCCATAATCAACGAAGGAATTTTTGGCTCCAAATTGGTACTTCTCCACCCAAATTGGCAATTGAAACAATGTTTTCTATTTTTGGCCCATATTTCTATTTATAAATAGATTGGAATTTTCCTTTTCAAATATTTATATGCTTTTGGGCCATTTACTATTGTTTTAACCATTTGTCGTTATATTTGGGGTTATTTGACACTTTCTCTAGTGTGTAGGAGTCGTAAAGTGGTCTTTTGTGCCGTTTCTCGCATCACCAACGGTCACTATAGGTATGAACACTCCTTTGAACGTTTTGTCATTATTAATTTTGGTTAGTCGTAATTATTGCATGAGGATGAGTTTACTCTTCATTTGTTCTCGTACTCACAAAACCATGAGAACAAGTACCGAGTTATGATTTATCACTTTTTCGGGCTCGTTAAACTCCCACGGAAAAGGACACCCCCCGGAGTCTACCGTTAAGCTCTTTTCAGGCTCTCGAAAAACAAAAAGATTGCCAAGCGAACTTGCCGCATTCATGCTTGTTAAAGTATTTGAATGGTCGTCTTCCTGGTGATAGTTTACCCCTTTTTCGGACCAGGAGGCACTAATTACGAAAAAGGTATACTCCAGCCAACCATGACTGGAAGAGTCCTCTCCCACGTTGTTTTACCCTTTTTCGGGCGATGAGGCTAACTTTACGAAAAAGGACCGTTGGAGTCTTCTTTAGTTCTTTTCAGACTCTCTAAACATGAAATGACGACCGAGTTTACCTTCTATGGACTCGTTAAATTTTCACATTGAAGGGCCCATCATGGGATGAACCCCTCCTATCCTAGGTTCGAAAAATATTTGGGATTGGACTCATCTATGAGATGAGCTATACCGAGCATCTGGTTACCCTCATCAAGCTCGTAAAAAACACATGAGGCACTCATCATTCATGATGGGAAAAAGGAAAGCGTTTGTGTTACATACCTTAGTGGCAGTATATAGTCGTTCTTGAACATGGCACTCATCTACATTTGCATACGATACTTGGGTCATCTGTTTGTCTACGAGTCCCCGCTTACTTTCTGAGTCCTGTTACTCCTCTGAGTCATTCGGAGAAAGCTTCCACTATCAGTTGCATTAGAAGTTTGCGTCATTCTCATTATGTCAATACTGCCAAGTCATGCCATGCCCATGTTCAAGAACATGTTCATCATTTGTCATCTACAGTCAGTACACGCGCCGTCATGTCGTTGTTACTTTGTGTCGATCTCACATGTTACTGTACCATCCGATCCACTCTACACATCTTTTGTCGTATTTCGTGTCGATTAATGGGGGATTCATCATGGCCCTCCTTCGACGGATTCATCCTTGTTGACTTCAACACATCATCCGAGGATTGAATCTAGAAACCAGTCAAGTACCTTGGCCCTGCATGCCTCAATGGCAAGTTACCTCGCTTTCATCATGAGTTTACATCATTGACTCTTGATTGAAAGATTTCATCTCGCGTTTGACTTCAACTCATTTATTCACGCTTGATGATATGTACTGTGATACCTTGGGAATCATTGACATCAATGATGATCTCCCTCACACTTGTTAACGGTTTACATCAATGACTGGTAATCAAGTGGTTTCTAACATGTTCGACGTCAGGACATTTGTAATCACATGGATAGATTCATATCATTGCGGGTTCAGCTTGAAGACCCTGTGGAGTCATGTTTTACCCAGGTTGCGATGGAGTTTGTATTGAGTCATATCACACGGATCCACTTTTGTATTGGTTGTGGCTATGTTATCATCTCATCATGGATCTACGCTTGTGTCTAGTAGCCATGATTATGTTCAGTCGGTCATTACTGCCATGGATCTGCAATGTATTGGTCGGCAACCATGTTGTACTTCATATGAGATTGTCAGTTCAGAGTCAGTTGTACTGCAACAATGTCCTTCTCTCGACAAGTCTATTGCCATTACTTCTATCAAAGCACTTCACCCGTCTGTCTTCAACAGCTTCATGCTTTGGGGGGCATTCTGCTACACCCAAAATCTACTCATCATAAGTATACACTCCTAAAGGCACCTTGGCTAAGTAATCATTGGGGAGGATTTGTACTCAATTGTGCAATCTTTTGAGAGGTCATCCCAGGTTGCACTCATGCAACATGCGACATCGCATCTTGCTCCACTGCAGGGTGCGACGAGGCCAATTAATGGAAAAAAATAGCTTATTCGAGATCCTTCTCGAAACTTGCTCATTTGGGGGCTTATCCCTGACCTCTAGGGGAGTTGGTACTCGACTCCTAACTCTTTGGGAAGATCCCCTATCTCTCTCCTACCATCTCTCAACCTATCCTATCCATACCCTATCCACTTAGTCCTATATAAGTGAAGCTCACTCCCATTCCAAGGGGAGGAAGCCTATGGTATCTACATGCTGGTGAAATCACTCTTACGACACCTCCATTCACATATTGGAGAACTCATACTTCCTTGGAAGGATATGGCAATTGGCTTGATCGGAGAAGGGCTGCAGCGTTAAGTCTTGGTTGTGGTTCTATATCTCTATCATGTACTCCTCTATTTACAGTAATACAAATGCTTTCCACCAATATTGTTCATGTGTGCAATGATATTGAGTAGTTTACCTGCTTAACTGTTTACTTAGATCTCTTATTGTATCGATGTCTTTTACTGGTTTCTCTTGTTTCTTTGTCTTGACAGGTCTTGCAGCTTGGATCTGACGACCGTGAGACATGGAGCAACATTAGGGAGAAAGGATTGCGAAGTAAAAGGTAAGACATCTAGTACTCGATCCTTAAGTAGATGTAGGAAATGCATTAGTAGTCTGTTCTATTTGTTCTAGACTCACTTTGAGCTAGGGAGATCCTGCTCGTGTCCGCTCGAGTGGATTGTCCGATAACATACTTTCCAGGGCTTTGAGCTCATCCATATATAGAGGATCTGTAGTCAAAACGAAGGGACGTGCCATCAAAGAGGCAATCTCAGACTCAACAGCCCGCAGATCCATGCTCAAGTGAGCCTTCCTTTCCCTAATCCATGCAGCCACTTTTGCTTTTAGAAGCCGCAGAAAGCCAGGAAGTCTCATCATTGCCGGAGCATCCAAATCCCGCATTACTAAGCCCCATCAATGTCGAACCAAGTCAATAAAATGTTCCTCCAGAGACCACAAGTGACAATATTTAAAAGGGAAGTATCTAGGGTATTCAACCCTTCCAAAACGGAGCATAACAGGAGAGTGGTCCGAAATATGGGCAGCTTCCACCCATGAGTTACAATGTGAAAAAGAGCCAAACAGTTCCTCATTGATCAAATAATGATCCAAGTGTTTGGCCACCGTCGCATCTCCACCCCTCCCATTGTTGAGATATTGTAACTTCAAAGAATATTATATTTGTACTTTATTATTCTGGATATGTTTCATTCCTCCTTGAAGATCTTATTGTATATCCGGAGATGTTTATTCCTCCGTCGGAATGTGGTAACTTGGGTTATTAGAATTCCCTAGTGGGGGTGGGCCCTATATGTGTTATGTGGGTCAAAGGGTTATTAGACCCACCATGTGGGGGTCGGCCTAGTAAGTTATAATGGGGTATTTAACCTAATGGTTAAATACGAGCCTACATGTACTTGTGTAAAATACATATCATAGTAGTGTATAAATAGAGGAGGTGTGTTCCTCATTATACACACTCACTCACTTGAGGATAGCGCACTTGTGGAGGAGAGGTCTGCTACTGTGGAGGAGGAGATCATGTCTCAGGGTTTCATCTTTGTATATTGCTGGTCATCTATATTGAGGAAGCTTTGCTGGGTTTTCTACCCCATGAGGGTTTCCCAGGATAAATCTCTGTCTCTTGTGTTTATGTTGTGCTTGTTGTTTCTTCAGTGATCCTGTATATGCTATTATTGTGAAATGGAATGTAATGATTCTATTTTATGTCTTAGCATATTAAATCTTAACATGGTATCAGAGCTAACCTGAAGGAAGACAAGGTATGGCACTTACGACACTTGCTTTACTTACGACAATTTGAAGGTTAGGGTTTTACATAGCAAAAACCAGTCATCGTGGAACTTTCGCTATAACTCCATTTTGGCGAAGGTTCAGGGTCTGAAAAGTTTACAGGTCGAAGATAACATCCCCAGGTACCTTGTGTCCAAAGGGAATCCTCAGATTCATTGTACTTTGTAAGTTATGATCAGTACAAGTTAGGGTTTCTGCCTCTTCCAGATCTCAGTCAAAATCAGGTGACCTTGGAAAAAAGGTCATAACTTGGGATAGGAAGCTCCAAATGAAATTTCGTAAAAAGTGACAGGTAGTACACAGACTGTACTATCTCAGGAAACTTTTTCAGAGGCCGAAGATGAACCAGTGACACATGGCACGCCGTACAAGTTCGCTCTCCTGTTTTATCCCATAAACAGGTCACGTTGCGACACTTGGCATAATTTGGGCTAGGAAGCTCCAAATGAAATTTTGTAAAAAGTGACAGGTATTACACAGACTGTACTATCTCAGGAAACTTTTTCAGAGGCCGAAGATGAACCAGTGACACGTGGCACGCCGTACAAGTTCGCTCTCCTGTTTTATCCCATAAACAGGTCACGTTGCAACACTTGGCATAACTCTCTCTCAGAAAATCCAATTGAGGTCAGACCTGTCAGGATGGAAAGATGACAGGTCAGGCTACTGCAGAAAAAGGGTTTCAGACCCTGTGGAGCAAAAATTTCAGAGTTATAGCAGAAACAATCAGGTGCATATTTTTTGTCAAAACAGAATTATTTTTTGAGCACCTTTATTCATGGCTTCCGGAATTTAGGGTTTCGGAGAAAGTTAGAATTTTTGGAATCGGAGTCCACGGCTGAATGCTACTCAGGAAAATCGAAATTTAGAGACCAAGATCGAATTTTTTGGTTGGGTGGAAGACCGGTCTTGATCAAACCCCAGTTCGGGATTTTGATCGGAAAGATGGAAAATTAGGGCTTCAGCAAAAGTTGGAATTTTTGAAGTCTGTAACCACGGCTGGAAAATCCTAAGAAAAATAAGAGTTCAGAGCCTTGGATCGAACCTTTTGTTTGGGCAGAAGGGTGGGCTTCATCAAACCCTAGTTCGGGATCCTGTCCAGAAGATCCAGAAGTTTCAAAGGCAATTTTGAGGGGTCAAATTTTGGAAATTCCAAAATTGAAGTATGCTAGTTTGATCAGCTCAGCAAGACATATTCTTTCATCCATTCAAAAGTGTGAAAGTCAAAGATTGAATTTTTAGGGTTTCTCTAGAAAAACCTAATCAAGCTCCAGATCAAGTTTCAGGGGGAGTTGAGGCTAAGGCCTTACATAAGAAGACTACAAGAAGTCTCGACAGGTATGACTTAAGGAGGCTCAGGTATGTCTTGAAATCTAATTCTTGATTAAGTTCATGATGTGTTTGTCTTCATATTATTTATTAGTACAATCTTGATTAATGTTAGAATTGTCTTATCACCCTAGTAACAGTATGAATGCATGTGAATGATCAAATACATTCTTTGATTAGGGCTATATGATTGTACTAATGCATTATGATGTTGTGTGAGGTTGATGTTGTCTGCTAACAAGATACAGGTACATCACAAAAGATAAATCAGGTTCCATGACCATGAAAACATGAAGACAAAGACTCATCCATAATCTTTGTTCTACTTATGAGGTATGTATGACTTTGTTATATTATGCTTAACCTATGAGACATGCAGGTTCTACCTCAGGATCTCTAAATCATTGAAGAGATTGTTTAGGTATGTTGTACATAACTAAGTAGGTATACTTATCCAGGTATGTTTCCCATGAATCTTACCTTGTGTTAGGATCCCTCATATAAGTATACTTGGTATGATTGGTTATGCTTATTCATAAAGTTAGTAATCAAGGGATTATGCATATTATGTCTTTTATCTTGATTGATGATATGCATGAGTAAAAGAAGACTTCCCTGAAATCTTGAATACTAATGTTTACTAACTATAATCATGACTTTACATTCTCGAGATTATTTAGAACTATAATGTTTTGATAACATTTAGAACATACTAATGGGTGTATGTTTGTGTATGAGATCATGAGGATGACACTTGAACATGCACAGTGGTACAGAATGAATAGAAGTTCGAAAGACATACAGAAGATCAAGCAGGAGGCAACCACACAAACATAAAAGATAAGTATTTGAGTTGTTATTTGAAATAGTAAATGATATTGCCTATAATAGGTTGTATGCATATTTGTATTCCTATAATATATCATGCTAAGTGTAAATATTCATAGAACATTGAACAGTATACGACTAATATGCATATGATTGGTAAGTTGGACAAACATTCCATTGTTGCTTGTCTAGAATGAAACCTCTTTGCTGACATGTTGAGAGTTGTGCACACTCTCGATAGTATGTTCTGGTAGAGATGGAAGGCATCTAGATAGCCACTGTATGCATACAGGATATGGGAAAGTGTTGTGCCAAAGTATTGGTCAAATTAGTTGCATAACTATGTAAATGATATCTGTATGCATAATAGGTTACCATGTCAATATGATTTGATGATTATGAAGTATTACTAATCATGTACTTAATTTTGATTTGTAGGAAAGGTCATGAAGAATGATGGACACCGTACAAGTGATGGATGTTCAAACAAGAAGATTTACAAATCAAACAAAATATAGAAGGCTCATGAAGATTCTCTTAGAAAGGGGAAGAGAATCATGACAAGATGTTTTGCTCCAAGTATGGTGTAATTAAAGAAGAAGTGTGAATCATGTTCTGTATGGGTACCTAGGATCGATAATCAATTGATGAGCTTAATGATCACCATGGGTCATGTGGATCTCAACCTTTGCTACAAGGTTGAATATGGTTTCTATACATAGATGACATGGATACAAGAAGGAACTCACCACAAAGTTCGAATAATATTGAGGCTCATATCAGTAGACCCATCTATCGAGAGATGGCACAGATAGATATGCAGAAAATCATTCAATGCAGAGTGTGAATGATGTTCAGTCACAAAGGGAGAATTGACAGTTTCTTGATAAGCTTGGGCTTTACCAAAAGTAAAGTTGTTCCTAACCTTTACCTTAAGGCTATGGATCACACTATTATTATGATATCCTTCTTATAGGGAATGAGAAACAGATCATGAAAAGAAAGAAGAAGATGGCTGCAGAAATGAAAAAAAAATGAAAGATCTCAGATTGATGCATTGCTTCCTAAGTCTGGAAGTATGGCAAGGCTTAGAAGGAATCTTTCTCAACCAGGGAAAGTATGCTGAGAAATATTAAAAGGAATTGATGTGTTGGAATGGCCACTCTCATGAATTCCAACTTGAAGTTCTTAGCAGATGACTCATTAGAGTTAGTGGATATAACTCTGTACAGACTAATTACTGAGTCATTGATGTGTCTAATGAATACTAGGTCAGATATATGCTTTGCTGTAAACACCTTGAGTTAGTATCTAGTGGAAACTAGAAGTGTTCACCTGTTAGTTGCAAAGCATGTGATGAGGTACCTAAAGGATACAATAGACTTTGATCTATGGAGATCATGAATTCAAATGGCTACACAGATATTGATTGAGCAGAAAGTGTATCAAGACAGGAAGAGCACATCGAGAAGATGTTATTGTCTGGGATCAGCCATGATCTTGTGGTTTAGCAGGAATCAGTCTAGTGTGGCTCTCAGCACAAGCGGAATATATGGCTGCTTGCTCTGCTAATGTGAAACACGACATGGCTTCAGAATTGTTTGACTTAGAGATGGACCCAACTATGATCCTATGTGACAACAGAGAGAATCCAGTGTTCCATGATAAGTCAAAAGCACATAGAGATCTGGCATTTCTATATACGTGATATGGAGTAGATAGGAATTAAGGTTCGGAATTTGTAACAAGTTACCAATGTTCTAACCAAACCTCTACCGATTCGATGTACTAACCAAACCTCTACCTCAGGTAAGTTTTCTGAGACAAACTTAATATAGAAGGACCCTCCTCGAAAGGGGGAGTGATGTGATCACTTATGATGAGATTGCCTGCATCGACAGTGAGGTCGATAATGTGAATACCTATATTGGTGATGCCGACAGAGAGGTTGGTGGATGGTCCTTAGACATGGTCTAAAGTGGACATGACAGGATTGCATCATCCTCAAAAGAGCCGTAGACGTATGTCTTCGAGAATGAAGTCCCTTGGTGGACATGACAGGATTGCATCATCCTCAAAAGATCCGTAGACGTATGTCTTCGAGAATGAAGTCCTTGGTGGACATGATAGGATTGCATCATCCTCAAGAGAGCCGTAGACATATGTCTTCGAGAATGAAGTCCTTGGTGGACATGATAGGATTGCATCATCCTCAAGAGAGCCGTAGACGTATGTCTTCGAAAATGAAGTTCTTGATGAACATGTGAGGGGATTGGATCATCCCTGGACTTTCAGTCCTAAAGAGAGCCGTAGACGTGAGGTCTCCGAGAATGAAGTCCTTAGTGGACAGTTGAGGGGATTGGATCATCCCTGGACTTTCTGTTTAAGTTTAAACCAAATAGCCAAGCAAGATCACTGAAAGAAGCATAATCACAAGATAACACACAATATATCCTGGGAAACCCTCATGGGGTAGAAAACCCAGTAAAGCTTTCCTCAATAAGATGATCAACCAAAATACAAAGATGTGCTCCTTCTTCTTGACTCCTTAGCAGATCTCCTCAACTAGTGCGCACTCTTCCACAAGTGAGTGAATCATCTAATGAGGAGTTCACCTCCTCTATTTATACTTGACTCTCAATACTCACTAAAAGACTGTTGGGGGCCGACCTCACCTGGAGAAGTCTAATAACCCCTAAAATATAACTACACAGGGCCGACCCACACATGGTGGGTCTAATAACCCTAGTTAATACCAACCCCTGGAGGAATAAACATCTCCAGATACATAGTAGGGTTACACTCGGAGGAATGAAACATCTCCGGAATAAATAATGTACAAATATAATATTCTTAGAAGTTACAATATTCAACACTCCCCCTTAACGAGAAGGATATTATAACAACATCTGTAGGAACAAGGAGTCATTTACTATATCATCTATATATCATCGGAAGCTTTCTTCAATTCATCAATCATCAGTAACTTGACTAGTTACTGGAACATCAACATCGTCATCAGCATCGTCGTATGATCATCAGTATCGTCATCACACGATCATCATCATCATCGTCACATGATACATCAACATCGTCATCACACGATCATCATCATCATCGTTACACGATCATCAACATCGTCATCACACGATCATCAGCATCGTCATCATACGATCATCAGCATCGTCATCACACGATCATCAGCATCGTCATCATACGATCAGCAGCATCATCATCACACGATCATCAGCATCGTCATCATACGATCATCAGCATCGTCATCACACGATCATCAACATCGTCATCACACGATCAGCAGCATCGTCATCACACGATCAAGATAGCATCGTCATCACACGATCATATTTACAGGATGATCAATCCTGCTCTCTTTAGGACATGAGTCCATGGATGATGCAATCCAGATCAAGTTCCAGGATGATCAATCCTTATCACAACTACAGAGCCAGCCCTGTCTCATGCTGGATGTATCACAACTACAGAGCCAGCCCTGTTTCATGCTGGATGTATCACAACTACAGAGCCAGCCCTGTTTCATGCTGGATGTATCACAACTACAGAGCCAGCCCTGTTTCATGCTGGATGTATCACAACTACAGAGCCAGCCCTGTTTCATGCTGGATGTATCACAACTACAGAGCCAGCCCTGTTTCATGCTGGATGTATCACAACTACAGAGCCAGCCCTGTTTCATGCTGGATGTATCACAACTACAGAGCCAGCCCTGTTTCATGCTGGATGTATCACAACTACAGAGCCAGCCCTGTTTCATGCTGGATGTATCACAACTACAGAGCCAGCCCTGTTTCATGCTGGATGTATCACAACTACAGAGCCAGCCCTGTTTCATGCTGGATGTAACCTAGAGTAATTCTAGGATTTGTCACGTACATTTTGAACCGAGGTCCAGGGACGATTCAGTCCTGTCATTCAGTTATCGGAGACCTCATGTCTACGGCTCTTCTTTAGGACTGAAGTCCGGGAATGATCCAATCCCCTCAACTGTCCACTAAGGACTTCATTCTCGGAGACCTCACGTCTACGGCTCTCTTTAGGACTGAAAGTCCAGGGATGATCCAATCCCCTCAACTGTCCACTAAGGACTTCATTCTCGGAGACCTCACGTCTACGGCTCTCTTTAGGACTGAAAGTCCAGGGATGATCCAATCCCCTCAACTGTCCACTAAGGACTTCATTCTCGGAGACCTCACGTCTACGGCTCTCTTTAGGACTGAAAGTCCAGGGATGATCCAATCCCCTCACATGTTCACCAAGACAGAACATGTATCCTCATCATCAAAACATGTATAACCACAACATGTATCATCATCATCAAAACATGTATAACCACAACATGTATCATCATCATCAAAACATGTATAACCACAACATGTATCATCATCATCAAAACATGTATAACTCTATCATCAAAAGCATGTATACATCTATCATCAAAATCATGTATACATCTATCATCAAAAGCCATGTATACATCTATCATCAAAGCCATGTATACATCTATCATCAAAATCATGTATACATCTATCATCAAAAGCATGTATCATCAAAATCATGTATACATCTATCATCAAAGCCATGTATACATCTATCATCAAAACCATGTATACATCTATCATCAAAAGCATGTATACATCTAACCATCAGAAGTATCTAGTATGTATATATCTAACATCAAAACAAAGAATATAAGAGTCCTAAATCTAAATCATTCTAGGTGAATAAGAGCAGGAAAAAAATAGGTAACCTCATCATTGATGAGATAGGCTTGTTTTGTCAGATACTGAGCTACTCCCCCTTTCGAGGAGGGTTCTTCTGAACTACACCAAGCTTGTCTCGGAAGTGTTCAAACTTTACTCGAGACAGAGGCTTAGTCAGAATATCAGCAATTTGATCCTCAGTGCTTATGTACTCCAGCTTGATAGCTCCTTTCTGCACCATGTCTCGTATATAAAAGTATCGGATCTCTATGTGTTTTGACTTATCATGAAATACAGGATTTTCAGTCATCTTGATACAGCTTTGATTATCACACATAATCACAGTGGGATCCATTTCTAAGTCAAACACTCCAGATAAAAGTTTCCGAAGCCATACTGCTTCATAGCTAGCAGAGCAGGCAGCTATATATTCTGCTTCAGCAGTACTGAGAGCCACACTGGATTGTTTCTTGCTGAACCAGGAAATCATGGCAGATCCAAGACCATAACATCCACCAGAGGTACTTTTTCTGTCTGAGACACTTCCTGCCCAATCAGAATCTGAGTAACCATGTAATCTGAGTTCATGATTTCCAACATAAAATAGGCCAAAATCTAATGTACCTTTTAGGTACCTCATTACATGCTTTGCAGCTATTAAGTGAACCTTTCTAGGTTCTACTAGATACTGACTTAGGGTATTTACAGCAAAGCATATATCAGGCCTAGCATTAGTTAAGTACATCAATGATCCAATGATTTGTCTATATAAAGTTATGTCCACTAGTTCTGATGAATCATTAACTAATAACTTTAAGTTGGAGTCCATGGGAGTGGCCATGGCTTTACACTCCAACATATCAAATCTTTTGAGAATCTCCACAGTGTACTTACCTTGATTTAGAAAGATCCCTTTTGGTTCTTGCCATACTTCTAAGCCTAAGAAGTAGTGCATCAATCCGAGATCTTTCATCTCGAATTCTGAAGAAAGCTTCTTCTTGCTTTCAATAATCTGTTTCTCATCTCCAGTTAGAAAAAGATCATCTACATATAACAACAATATAAATGGTTCATCATCCATCACCTTGAGATAAAGATTTGGATCAGCTTTACTTTTAGTAAAGCCCATGCTAGTTAAGAAATTGTCAATCCTTCCGTACCAAGCCCTTGGAGCTTGTTTCAACCCATATAATGCCTTCTTCAATTTGCAAACATGAGTTCTTCCATCATTAACCTCAAACCCTTGAGGTTGTTCTATGTATACTTCTTCTTCAATTACACCATTCAGAAAAGCTGTCTTAACATCCATTTGGTGTAATTTCCACTTCATCATGGATGCAAGTGCCATGATAGTTCTAATTGAAGTATACCTGGCAACAGGTGCAAATGTTTCTTCATAGTCAATTCCCTCCTTCTGAGAGAATCCTCTGGCTACAAATCTTGCTTTGTATTTTTCGATGCTTCCATCCGCGGCATGTTTTATTTTGAAAATCCATTTGGAAGAAACCACACTTTTATCTTTCGGTTTGGGAACAATATCCCAAACATTATTTTTCATTATTGACTGGTATTCTTCAGTCATTGCTTCTACCCATTCTTTCTTTTGAGCTGCTTCTTCATAGCTAGTAGGTAGTTGATCCACAAGGTCACACATTAAAGCCATGTAGTTGGATACCAATTTTGGCTTCTTCCTTTCTCTAGTGGAGCCTTCAGGAGCACCATATCTTTCAGCTCCTTGAATAATATCTCTAGCCCATGCTGGTCTTCTTTTCCTGGATAATTCTGCAACAGGGGGTTCTTGTGGTTCCAGCATGTCATGATCCTCTGGTGTAACTTCTTCAGGGATGTGAACAGTCTCTGAGATCCTGGGTGATGAATCTTCTTCATAAACTTCTTCAAGTTGACACTTTCTGGATTTCTTGAGAGCTGTTTCCTCATCAAAGGTTACATCTCTACTTATTTCTATATGATGGAAACCTGGTATGTAGATTCTAAAGGCTTTGGAAGTTTCACAATAGCCAACAAACATTCCCTTCTTACCTGAGGGATCCAACTTGTTTCTCTTTTCTTTTGGAATGTGGATGTACACAGGACACCCAAATATTTTAAGATGACTTACCTCAGGCTTCTTACCTGAAAACACTTCTTCTGGAGTTTTGAATTCAAGAGCACTGTGAGATAATCTATTTTGCACATAAACTGCTGTTTTGGCTGCTTCAGCCCATAAGTACATGGGAAGATCTTGGTCATGTATCATGGTCTTCACAGCTTCCATGATTGTTCTATTTTTCCTTTCAGCCACCCCATTTTGTTGGGGATTGTATGGAGTAGTTAGTTCCCTTCTAATTCCAGCTTCTTTGCAAAAGTCCTCAAAATCCTTTGAAGTGAATTCTCCGCCATTATCTGTTCTGAGAGTTTTGATTTTCTTGTCTGATAGATTTTCTATTAGAGCCTTGAACTCTTTGAATTTTCCAAAGACTTCATTCTTACCTTTCAGGAAGTATATCCAAGTTTTCCTTGAATAGTCATCAATGAATGAAAGATAGTATTCATACCCACTTAAGGAAGTGGTGGGCATAGGTCCACATACATCTGAGTGTATAAGCTCTAAAATGTTCTTAGTCTTTGTTTCACTCTTTGGAAAGGGGTTCTTGATATTTTTCCCTTTCTTACATCCTTTACATGAGCCATCATGATCAGCCTTCAATTCTGGTAATCCTATGACTACCTTGCTTACATAGGGTAAGGCTTTATAATTGATGTGAGCTAATCTTCTATGCCATAGCTCACTGGGGCTAGAGACCTCATGTGTAAGGGCAGCTTCTGGATGACCCTTGAGTTTATAGAGACCTCCTTCTTCTTCACCAATAACAACTGCATCTTTAATTGTCTTTCCTTTGGACCACATGAGTACTTGTCCATCTATGAAGGCTACTCTAAAACCTTTCTTATCTAGTGCTGAAATAGAGAGAAGGTTCTTCTTTAAACCTGGTACATATAAGATGTCTTTCATCTTCAAGGGTGTTCCCGAATCTAGCTTGTAGCTAGCTTCACCAATTCCTTTGATGGGATATTGGTAGTCATCTCCTAGAGATACCTTTTGTGAGGAAGATTTTTCTTCAAGATTTGAGAAGGTCTTCCTTTGACCTGTCATGTGTTTGGAGGCACCACTGTCAATGAGCCATGTATCTTCTCCAGGAGATACAGATCCAGAGAGTGCAGAGAATAGAACATATTCTTCTGGATCTTCTTTCTTCACCTTGTTTCTTTTCCTTTTAGGCTTTACCTCTACCTCTTCTTCTTCTTCATCTTCTTCCCCTTCTTCTTCTTCACTATCATTTTCTGCCATATGAGCATGGTGTCTTTTGTGGACAAACTTCTTCTTTTGTGAGGGACAAAATCTGGAGATGTGACCTAGCTTATCACAGCTATAGCATTTGACTGAGGAATAATCTCTTACTGGAAATGGTCCTTTTCTCTTTTTAGAGAAGTGTTGAGATCCTTTGTGGTCAACCTTCTTGAGATGACCTGTTCTTCTTCTTCTGGTATGGGTGGCCAAAGCTTGGTCATCTTCTTTGAGAAGAGCTTCTCTGTTGGAAACCCTAGCTTCTTCTTGAACACAATCCTCCCATACTATATCAAATTTCATGCTTTCTTTCCTAGCACACATGGTTTGTATGAAGGATTCCCAAGATCTAGTGAGGCCATTAAGAGCAGTCATCACTAGTTCATCCTCATCAAGAGTATCACCAATTGCATCTAGTTGTTCCTTGATTTGTGAAACCCTTGAGAAGTAGTCTTGAATGGATTCTCCTTTGTGCATCTTGGTACTCTTCAATTGAGTCCTTAGATTCATCTTCCTATTGATGTTCTTTCCTTCATACATTCTTCCTAGGGCATCATACATTTCCTTTGGAGTCTTCTTGGAGGCCACTTGGGGAATCAAGTGGTCTTTAATGGAATCAGCTATGATTCTCTTTGCCCTAATCAAATCCTTCCTATGCTTTTCTTTGGCTTCATCTCCTTCTGGTTCTGCAACTTCTTCCTTGATATACTGAGCAAGATCATTCTCTTCAAGAATGAGACCAATTCTGTATTTCCATGCCCGGAAATTTTCTATACCTTCTAGCTTGTCTTCAAGCTTAGTGTTTGGAGCCATCTTCTCTTGGGGGAGTCCAAGAGACAGAGCAGACTTACCTGAAAAGTTGCTTTTCACTTTTCCGGAATCTGGAACAGAATTTTATCGCACTTTTGGTAGAATTAGGGTTTGACTTTCCCGGAGTTCTACTCAACCAAAAAGTTCGATCTATAGCTCAAAAGAATGCTCTTGAGAAGGGCTACTCAGCCATGCAATCAGAAATTAAAAATTCCAACTTTTTTCTGAAACCAAAAACTGACGTATCGCACTTTTGGTAGAATTAGGGTTTGCAATTCCCGGAGTTCTACCCAACCAAAAAGTTCGATCTAGGGCTTAAAAGAAAGCTCTTGAGGAGGGCTTTCCAGCCATAAAACCAAAAATCAATAATACCAACTTTGGGCTGAAAACCCTAACTTCACCAAAAGGAGAGAGAGAGAGAATCTTACCTTGTGAAAGATGTCCTATTCAGTCTAGCTCTGATACCATGTTAAGTTTAAACCAAATAGCCAAGCAAGATCACTGAAAGAAGCATAATCACAAGATAACACACAATATATCCTGGGAAACCCTCATGGGGTAGAAAACCCAGTAAAGCTTTCCTCAATAAGATGATCAACCAAAATACAAAGATGTGCTCCTTCTTCTTGACTCCTTAGCAGATCTCCTCAACTAGTGCGCACTCTTCCACAAGTGAGTGAATCATCTAATGAGGAGTTCACCTCCTCTATTTATACTTGACTCTCAACTCACTAAAAGACTGTTGGGGCCGACCTCACCTGGAGAAGTCTAATAACCCCTAAAATATAACTACAGGGCCGACCCACACATGGTGGGTCTAATAACCCTAGTTAATACCAACCCCTGGAGGAATAAACATCTCCAGATACATAGTAGGGTTACCTCGGAGGAATGAAACATCTCCGGAATAAATAATGTACAAATATAATATTCTTAGAAGTTACAATATTCAACACTTTCAGTCCTAAAGAGAGCCGTAGACGTGAGGTCTCCGAGAATGAAGTCCTTAATGGACAGTTGAGGGGATTGGATCATCCCTGGACTTTCAGTCCTAAAGAGAGCCGTAGACGTGAGGTCTCCGAGAATGAAGTCCTTAGTGGACAGTTGAGGGGATTGGATCATCCCTGGACTTTCAGTCCTAAATAGAGCCGTAGACTAGGTCTCCGATAATGAAGTCCTGAATGAACAGGCAGGGGATTGCATCGTCCCCGGACTGAGGTCCCAGAATAGAGCCGTAGACTGGGTCTCCGATAATGAAGTCCTGAATGAACAGGCAGGGGATTGCATCGTCCCCGGACTAAGGTCCCAGAATAGAGCCGTAGACTGGGTCTCCGATAATGAAGTCCTAAATGAACAGGCAGGGGATTGCATCGTCCCCGGACTGAGGTCCCAGAATAGAGCCGTAGACTGGGTCTCCGATAATGAAGTCCTGAATGAACAGGCAGGGGATTGCATCGTCCCCGGACTGAGGTCCCAGAATAGAGCCGTAGACTGGGTCTCTGATAATGAAGTCCTGAATGAACAGGAAAGGGATTGCATCATCCCCGGACTGAGGTCCCAGAATAGAGCCGTAGACTGGGTCTCTGATAATGAAGTCCTGAATGAACAGGCAGGGGATTGCATCATCCCCGGACTGAGGTCCCAGAATAGAGCCGTAGACTGGGTCTCCGATAATGAAGTCCTGAATGAACAGGCAGGGGATTGCATCGTCTCCGGACTAAGGTCCCAGAATTGATCCGTAGACTGATGTCTCCGAGAATTGAAGATAGGACTGCATCGTCCCTGGACCTCGGTTCAAAATGTACGTGAGAGGACTGCATCGTCCATGAACTGGGTTCAAAATGTACATGATGGGATTGCATCGTCCCTAGACATGAGACTTGTCTTAAAGTGATAAGGATTGATCATCCTGGAACTTGATCTGGATTGTATCTTCCATGGACCTATGTCCTAAAGAGAGCGGGATTGATCATCCTGTAATATGATCGTGTGTGTTGCAGGATATGCTGCTATGTATTAGTGAGAATACATGCTTTTAGATGTATTAGTGAGAACACATGCTTTTTGATGATAGATGTATTAGTGAGAATACATGCTTTTGATGATAGATGTATTAGTGAGAATACATGCTTTTGATGATAGATGTATTAGTGAGAATACATGCATTTGATGATATATGTATTAGTAAGAATACATGTTTTGATAGATGTATTGGTGAGAATACATACTTTTGATGATACTTGTATTAATGAGGATACTTGTATGTATATGTGTATTGGTGTGGATACTAATACTGATGATCCAGATACTATAGATCAAGATGATCCAGATGCTATAGATCGAGATGATCCAGATACTGTAGATCGAGATGATCCAGATGCTGATGATCGTGTGATGACGATGCTGATGATCGTGTGATGATGATGCTGATGATCGTGTGATGACGATACTAATGATCGTGTGATGACGATGCTGATGATCGTGTGATGACGATGCTGATGACGATGCTGACGATGCTGATGATCGTGAGATGACAATACTGATGATCGTGAGGATCTAGATGTTGATGTTGTTGTAGCTGTTCGAGTGCTGCAGAAGATAAAGACTCAGTACTGAAGATGTTGATGTTCCAGTATTGAAGATGTTCCAGTAACTGCTTGAGTTACTGATGATGTTGAGAAAGCTTCCAATGATTTATAGATGTATCATGTATGATGTTGATGACTCCTTGCTCGTGCAGATGTTGTTATAATATCCTTCTCGTTAAGGGGGAGTGTTGAGATATTGTAACTTCAAAGAATATTATATTTGTACTTTATTATTCTGGAGATGTTTCATTCCTCCTTGAAGATCTTATTGTATATCCGGAGATGTTTATTCCTCCGTCGGAATGTGGTAACTTGGGTTATTAGAATTCCCTAGTGGGGGTCGGCCCTATATGTGTTATGTGGGTCAAAGGGTTATTAGACCCACCATGTGGGGGCCGGCCTAGTAAGTTATAATGGGGTATTTAACCTAATGGTTAAATACGAGCCTACATGTACTTGTGTAAAATACATATCAGAGTAGTGTATAAATAGAGGAGGTGTGTTCCTCATTATACACACTCACTCACTTGAGGATAGCGCACTTGTGGAGGAGAGGTCTGCTACTGTGGAGGAGGAGATCATGTCTCAGGGTTTCATCTTTGTATATTGCTGGTCATCTATATTGAGGAAGCTTTGCTGGGTTTTCTACCCCATGAGGGTTTCCCAGGATAAATCTCTGTCTCTTGTGTTTATGCTGTGCTTGTTGTTTCTTCAGTGATCTTGTATATGCTATTATTGTGAAATGGAATGTAATGCTTCTATTTTATGTCTTAGCATATTAAATCTTAACACCCATTTCTTCAGGTGGGCACCAAAGGACATGGCAGAATATCAGTAAGTCCAAAAGAATCAAGGAGAGTAATGAACCAGGAGTTATGTTGAGGATGTGCATGAACACCCCAAGAATCTCGAGTTCCCAAAGTTAAGTTCAAATCCCCCGCGATTATCAGATCAGTTAGACCTAATAATCCAGAGGTAGCCAGACCAGCCCAAAAAAGTCTCTTCTCCACCAGAGGGCCATAACAATTATACACATTTAGGGGGCTATTTAATACCCTACACCAACCAGAAAGTAAAATGCCCCCCCCCAAGAAGTAGGGTTTGAACGAGAATTGAGTGGGGTCCCATGCAGATAGCAGCCCACCTGAACGCCCAGCTGCCCCAACAATGCACACATGTCAGGTAGGCAGAATAGATGAAATGAACTCATGAGCTTTTGTACCATCATAGAGTGTTTCCTGAAGGAGAATAAGATCAGGTCTAGTAACCGCAAGAAGGCGACAGAAGGTGTAGCGTTTGGGGGCACCTCCAACCCCCCGAATGTTCAAAGTCATAATGATCATTTTGGGCAACCCTAAGAGGCCCCCACAACTCTAAGTGTCTGCCTCTAACTCCACGCCAGAAGGTAAGTCCCCACAGAGTAGTGGGTCATATAAAAACAGAGATTGATCCAAAGAAGGGCCCACCCCATCCGCAGTTGTATGAGTCAATGACTCCACCAAAGCCGCCATAGTAGTAAGTTCCAGTGCCAGTGAGGACCAACAGTAGAAGATGTCAGAAATCCGGCTTTGGAAGCTTCCTGAAAGTCAAATAAACCAAAAACCCAACCCAGAAACCTGAAAGTAAAAAACTAAAACACCACCAATATGACCACCCACCTAGACTAAGGATAACAGGAGTATCAGACCATCAAAACCCCAGACCTTCCATGATAGCTTCATGGCTGCCTGCCAGGTTCTTTACTAAGTTGATTTCATTTCCTATACGTTTGTGGCATTGGCTCTCCTAATCCTAATCCCTTGATATCCACATCAACCAAATACAAAGAGTATCAAATTAAATTAAGCGTGAGGATAATATTGGTTTTCTCAACGGCTTGAAAGCTAGATAATTGGTTTTCATCGTAACAAAGTTTTCAAACATAATGATTAAAAATTATAATAAAAATATTAAAAGTTTTAATTATGAAATAATAAAATAAATTATTGTATATTCCCTGAATTATACTAACCATTACAAAATTCGTAAATTTAGAATGTGAGTACTAGATCTGAGATAAATATATTACGGTTTCTAGGAAATACCTCTTTTCATCGTAACAAAATTTTCACGCTTTACTTCGTAAAACCAATTATATATCTCCATCATTAAACTTCCCATGTTGATGACAAACATTGTGAAACTTCCACGTCATTGAATTTTTTGTTAACTAATTTTCCACACTTTAATTCGTAAAACCAATTATATATCTTCATCGTTAAACTTCCCACGTTGATGACAAACATTATGAAACTTCCACATCATTGAATTTTTTTGTTATTTTTCAGTTATGTCATTGTAATGTTTTGAATATTAAATGTGAGCAATACAAATATGCCCAAGGGATCAGTTTTTCACAGTGATATATATAACTAAGTGAAAAGAGGCTTATGTTATCCAGTGCTTAGCTTTAATACAAATTTGTTTATATGCTTGGGTGTTTCTAATTATTTTGAATATGTTGGTTTTAATGACATTTTTGGTCGAAGATGGTAATTTTAATATATATATATATATATATATCCTATTGCATTAGTTCGAACGGTTGATAGTTGTTTCTTACAAGCAAGAGGTCTCGAGGTCAAATTCCGGGGTGGCTATGCATATATTGTATTAGGGCCTCACTTGATGTCCCCACTAGATTAGGCTCTGTAATTAGAGCTAACGGGTTACCCCGTAGTAATACTTGGCTTCCCCATGATCTTCGAATTTCAAGGGAGTCTCATGGATATAGCGAGCAACTGATATATATATATTCAAAAATTATATGAGGCTCATGTTCTTGAATCCTCTTATGGGGACAAGGAATGGTGGTGGACTGTCGTCTAGAGGACAACTTCTCTTTTGAAGGAAAAAATAATCATATGGTTGGCCCTAAGCAATAAGATGCTTACTTGGGAAAATCTCTTAAAAGAGATTGGATCGGACCGAACAGGTGTGCTCTGTGTCAAGAATGTCAGAGATATGGATCTAAATAAACTAGCTTACCTATCTATGCAAAACAATAATATATCAACAATAAGTACAGAAAGAGAACAAGAGAAAAAGTACACCAGATATACATGGTTCACCCAATTGGGCTACATCCACGGGAAGGTAGTCTTCTATTATCTCTAGAATATCTCCCTGAAGCTTACAAGAGAGCAATGCCAATAACCCCAATACAATATGTGAATAATTATGATCATGTGTGTTTGATGTGACTACCTTAACTCTATTATATACTAAGAGATGAGGAGGAATTACTCTCACATATTACATGTGGGATAATATAATTCTCCATAATAACATCTCTTTATATAATAATGAATATCAAGAGTATATTTTACCACAATGAATATGGGATATAATGCATTACTTTTTTACATAAGATTGTGGATATCTTCCGACATAATACAAAGACATTATTACCTTCCAAGGAATATAAAATATTCCAACACTCCCCCTTAATAGTGGATGGGAGAAAATCCCACTAACGAAGGAAGGAAGCAGTCAGTACTACTCCCCCTTAATGACAACTTCCAGAATACCCATAAGCTGCAAAATGGAATTTGATGAAGAACAACCGCTTCTTACTGAATCATGAAACTGCACACAAACTAGGTTGTACGATGAAATACCCAACAGTAAAATGTCAAGAACATGTGACACAATCCAACAACAAGGTGCCCAGATCACCACAAGAATCATCACAACCATAACTAATAGCTGAAGAACTCTAATATAACATCCACACCAATGTATAGATACCTTCTGACGGTTGAGACAACAGAACAAGTGGCTAAGAACACCACAACAGTGTACAAAAAATACCCAGATGACCAATACATAAGTAGATAGCATGCATTCTTCCAATCAAGGTGCAATATAAATAAATGTAGAAGACCTCAAACATAGAAGAAACAAGACCCCAATGGTCTATACATCGAAAATGATATCATACAGATGGACATCATGACTTTAACAGTAGAAGATGGTGCTTCATTATTTCTGGAATAAGATGGAAATATAAACAGAGGACTTATCTACACAAGAACTTCCAAGATTAAAGCATATAAAGATCATAAAAACAACATTGCTCATACAGAAATGAAAATGCTTATATACCAAAGGTTAGCAAACATCATATAAAAGATGGCCACATAATATATCAAAATAAAAGATTAACTTGCTCATGAAGTTACTTTTACACATTAAGTGTCATCCACAACATATAAATAGTGAGCACAAAAAAATGGCAAATATTAGATTTCTTTTATAAAATTGCTCAAGAACAAAATAAACATGACATGATTAAGCATGAACAACAACAAAAAAACAAATTTAGTCACTAAACATTAGAAGAAGAACTACTAGATGACAACAACAGAGGCACTTAAAGCTACTTGTGATTCATCGGAATCTTTCTTTTTAGCTTTAGCCATTAAATGTTTCAATTTAAAGCAATTATTTTCGGGATGATTAGTTTTACCACAATGCTTACAAGGATCATACACTTTTTTCTTCTTACTATTTTCATGATGGCCTTTATTAGTATGATTTGAAGTGTGTGAATTAGAACCTTTAACATTATTAAAACTTATAGGATTATGTGCCATAAGAGCCATATTAGGTGAGACTTGTCCTGAAACAATTAAGCTTTCTTGTTCATTTATCAACCCTTTACAAAAATCATCAAAAGTAGGTTTTGTGGTATTTGAAGACAATTCAAGAGCTCTATTCCTAGTTTGGATGAACATATCAAAACAAGATGGCAATTGTTGTTCTACAAGAATTATAAGAGCAGTGTCTGTTCTCTTGTAATCTTTACCACAATTATTTAATTTTTTATTTAAGGTTTTCACTTCAGCAAAGTATAATTCTACTCTTTCAAAGTTAGTAGGATCTAGCTCAAAAATCTTATTTTCAAGGTAATAAGCAGAAACATCATCAGATTTATCAAATAAAGAAACAATAATTTTCCATACCTCAACGGGGTTGTCTTCTGCCTCTATACTTACCTGAAGACTATCTGAAACCGTTTGACCAATGAGCCCTCTTGCTTGATCACATTTATCTTCTTATATAGCCAAAACTTGAGCATCAACAGGTTTCGTGTGTTCACCATTAACAATCCTCCATAGATTCTTACTCCTGAGAACATCAATCATTTTTCTCTTCCATGCAAGATAGTTAGGACCAACAAGTTTAGGAACAGAAGCTACTTCTGAAGTCATAATGGTAGAAAAAAAATAAAATCTAAATGCTAGAAATGACGAGAGAAAAAAAGTAAATAAATGGAAAACTGAAACACTTTACCGTATTGATCTGAATCTGCAGAACACAGTATAAAAAACAGTAAAGGAAAGAAACTTTTACTTACAGCCCTTGTGAAAAGTGCCAAGAAAAGTCACTCGCGGGTCTGCCAACAGGAAACTAACGAATAAACATTGATACTCACGGGTTCTTCACGATAAAGGTCACAGTTACTCGCGGGTTCTGATCAGGGTGTTCGCTGGTGTCTGTGCAGTAAATTCGCGGTTGTGCCGAAGCACTCGTAGGTCTCTGTACAAGGGGGTAGCGAGTAGACTGAAGTAAACGCGAGTTAGCAGTGAAAACAGTCGCGAGTATGTTGTAGCATATGCGGGTCTGCTCACTAGAAGTCGCAGGTCTGCAGTATACTTGCGGGTTCACAGTAGGCATAGTCGCGGTTAACCGTGGGTTCTGCGAAGCAAAAGTCGCGAATGTCCAATTTGAGGCCGAAAACAGTGTTGAATTTGCCGAAGATGGAAACCTACACAAAGTCTACCAAACTTGGACGAAAACTATCGTTTTGAAAACCGGAAGATAGATCTCCTTGAGGAGAATCAGAAAATCATATAGATCTACAAAAAAGCATTCAAGAAACCCTTGAAAATATTATGCAAAAAAAACTTTACAACAAGGTTAGGGTTAGAAAAAAAACTGCAGAATCATGCCCAAATTTGAAGAGAAGCCTAATGGCTACTAGATAGAAAGCAAATCTACAAAATAAACAATGCCCAAATGATAAAAATTGTTTTGAAAGCAATAGAAGGTGCTAGATCATAGCAACAAAATCTGATACCATGTTAGAGATATGGATCTAACTAAACTAGCTTACCTATCTATGCAAAACAATAATATATCAACAGTAAGTACAGAAAGAGAACAAGAGAAAAGAGTACACAATATATACGTGGTTCACCCAATTGGGCTACGTCCACGAGAAGGTAGTCTTCTATTGTCTCCAGGATATCTCCCTCAAACTTACAATAGAGCAATGCCAATAACCCCAATACAATATAGCAATACTTGTGTAAATAAGTATGATTATGTGTGTTTGATGTGACTCCCTTGACTCTTTTATATACTAAGATATGAGGAGGAATTACTCTCACATATTACATGTGGGATAATATAATTCTCCATTATAACATCTCTTTATATAATAATGAATATCAAGAGTATATTTTACCATAATGAATATCGGATATAATGTATTACTCTTTTACATAAGATTGTGGATATCTTCCGATTGAATACAAAGACATTATTACCTTCCAAGGAATATAAAATATTCCAACAAAGAATACCGTGAAACCATCTCACATTTGTTTGTTTCATGTTCTTATGCAGTGAATGTTTGGAACGCTAACACCAAGAAACTCACAACTCCATGATACATATGGGCACCAGTCTTGAGCAATGTTGTCAACAATGGTGGAGAAATCCGATGGTACTGAGTCTAGATGCATTCCCTTCTTTCTTTACTTACGGATTATGATGGGCTAGGAATTCGACTGTTTTTCAAGATCAAAGGATACTGCAGGAAGTAACTTCGGCGATGGTTGTGCAATGGACAAGGGAGTATAAAAAGGAGGAGAAGTAGAGGAGAATGCATCAACTGGTTCCTCCAAGCATTGATAAAATGACCCGTTGGGCATTCTTCAATGGAGCCAGTCAGGGGGATCCGCCTTTGGGAGGCTTAGGGGGAGTGATATATATAACATAACCTTTCAAGTTAAAGATCCGTTATGGTCCGATTCATTGTTCCAATAGTAAGGAAGAGCTGAAGGCCTTATGGTCGGTGCTTAAGACAACATTAGCATGGAATATCTCCAATCTACAGATATACGAGGATTCAAAGATGGTCATAGAATGGGAAAATAACAGGATTTAGATTAAATCTATGCACCTACAACATCTTCTAATGTCAATCAAAAGGTTATTGGATTTATTCTCCACAATCTCATTCACCCATGTGTATCGTGATTTGAACATGGAGACAGACCAACTTTCCAAGAGTGCTTTAGTTCTGGTTCCAAGCACATTGGATGTGAAGGAGCACAAGGAAGGTGGCAGCTATCAATACTAAAGGATGAATCTATGTCGACAGAGTGAAGATTTTGAATATGAAACACTTGTAGAATATATACAAGTAGTTTGTGGGTAGCAGGTAATCCTCAGATCAGGACATAACAGTTAGCTCGAGAGAGAGCATGGATTTTTTGAAGGGATTGTTTTGGAAATTTAGGTCTTTGTATGTAATGAAATATCTGAAATGTATGACATTGTGTTTAAGCCTCTTTTGGCAGTAATGAAGCAAAGCTCGGAGAGCATTGATGTAAGTCCATTGGGACAGTTCATGTTATTCTCTATGAATAATTGGTTTTTTCTTCGGAAAAAATAATTAAATAAATATATATATATATATATATATATATATATATATAATTTCAACGATTTTGACAATTATAAAATGGTGCACAATTTTTTAAGAAGATTTTAGACCCAAAATTAAATTTGTCTTGAAACTAACAAAATTGGTTGAATCTCTGAAACCTCAACCACTTCCAATAATGTGATAGGAAAAGCTGTAATTTTTCACCTTCGATATTTTATAATCTAACTATTTGTGTAAAATGTCTGAAGTTTGAGGTCGAGTATATCTGAGCTTTGAACTTTTGTGCCCATATAAAACCCATTTTTTTGTCAATTGTATGATGTCCATATCTAATGCAATTAATGAAACCTAAGGCATGGCTACATAGTAACATAAATCAACTAGATCTCTAAAATGCAAGCATTTAACCCTTGAGATGGATTTATGTTGATACAACAGAGAAAGGTCAAAAATTCTGCCCTGTAGGCCGAATCCTTGTGAGTTAAATCCCTGACGTGCTTGGACCATGCAGTCCGAGCATGTCGGGGCTCTATCTCACAAAGCTCCACCCAGTTGCTCCACCGTGGTTATTGCTAAAATGCTCGTAGAGTCTCAAGCTTCGATTGGTTGTTGCTAAAATGCGCAGTCTAAGCACATCGTGGCTCTAACTCGGAAAGCTCTGCCGAGTTGCTCCATCGCGGTTGTTGCTAAAATGCCCGCAAACTCTGAAGCTTCGATTGGAATTAGAAACATATTGCTCTTAACCAGTACTTTGCACATTTCTTGACCATCTATGTTAAGGTACTTGTAATAAATAACAATCCATGCAGCCAGTGAATGGGTGCATGCATCTGACACTTGACAAAAGCGGATGGTAGCACCTTTCTCAATACTTCCATTAGTTCATTTATAAATAGGGTGGAGGTGAAATGGTGTTGCAATCTTACTAATATATAATTTCCTATTTTTAAAACAATGGTTTATTAAGGGCCTTATTATTATGTCCCCGAAGGGGATCATATATGTATCGTCCACTCCCTATTATTTAGATCTAGAGTTCATAAATTTTTCTTCTAATCTATAGTTTGCTAATATATTGTATTAAACATAATTTTAAAAAGTTATTTTTTTTAATTTTGATTGGTGCAGATAGATGACGTCGTCCCTCGTTTTTCCCTTCCCATGAGGGGGTGACGAGACGAATTCACTATTCACCCGCATTACATAGACCGAAGTGCACATTAATGGCTTCTCTTCCTTGGGGTCTCAACCACTATTACAGATTACAGAGGGAGTGTTGCCGATCATAAATGCATCCATTGGGGTGTAGCTGGCGAGTGCTCCTCCAATGCGCAGGTGGCCTGCAGTTGACAACCGGGCACTGATAATCATTGCGCTGGCAGAGTATTTGTGGGGGTGTGCCTGCGATTGCTGTGGATTTGGGTTGCGATGGTGGCGTAATTAATTTTTGAACTTAATAACGTTGATACAAGCCTCTTCCCGCCAAACTCTTTAATGAAGTCGGTGAAAGCCGGAGTATGTGGCGTGAACCCTTCTGCCACTTGGTTTCTAGCTCCACCAGTTGTACTCTTTATCCTTGAATTTCACCACTGAAATTGATATTATGTACTCACTCTAGGCTCTTGGTTTTGGTACTGTGACCCTCGATTCGACTTCTCGTTTTCATTTCTTGTTGTAGCGAAGGAAGACAAAATGAGAACACGCTAGTTTTTGCTCGTGTGTTTTGTTTCTCTTTGGTTCCTCATGGAGTTGTAGAAATTAGGCTTGAGCAAGGGTATTCAATCTTTAGAAATAACGTTTGTTCATTCATTTCTCAGGGGTAAAGGTCATGGCTCCCAGTGACATCAATACAAGGCACATTCTGCCATCGAATGGGCCGCACCCAGAATATACAATCGGAAACTGGTAAGGTTTCTAAGCCCGGATTACGAGCTCATTGCATACTCGTGGCCGCACCTAGAATATACAATCGGTAATTGGTAAGGTTTCTAAGCCCGGATTATGAGCTCATTGCGTACTCTTAGTTTTTTATTATAATACCACTTCTCATACATTCCCTAGGAAAAAATCTGCATACTAGTCTATTCTCATAATATCCTTCATACTGAATTCCTTTTTATAATAAAAAATTGATTTAAATAACGAAAAATATAAATTTCAACAAAGATTTTGCGTCAAGATTCTGATAAAAAAATCCAAATCAAAAACCTATTAGCCAAATCCTGAACTCATCAACAAACTTATAAATATTGTATTTGTTAAAGGGTTTTATGTTTGTTTGTAAATCTTATATTCGCAAATTGTATTTTCTGGTGTATGATGTCGACGGTATATGCTTATGTTAGTAGTACTGTAACATCGGCCTTCCGACCCCACTTTAACTATTGTCCCAAATGTTTCCTGGCCGGATACAATTCAGAATACTGCTATGAAGAGCTTTTACACTACCCTACCTTTCACCTATGCTTAAGCCAAGAAAGAATAGGAGGTTCTTGATCTTATTCATCCTTTACTTATAAGCATGTTATCCACCTATTTTGTTTACCAGACTTACCGCCTCATCCTACTTAGGTTAGTGTTGCCTCCCCTGGCCTTATTTGAAGGAATCACCTTAAGTGCATTAAATCAGATAATATTTTGCTAAAGCAAAGAGAGAGTTCAAGACCCCATATGGAGAATATCGGAAACTGGATACCCCACACTTCTATTTATAAAAAGCATGTTTGGCGAAGCTTTTTTGGATCGAATTGAACCACTTATTGGGAACCCAACCATCTTGTTCTATCTTCTCCATTACCTCGACTTTTTTTCTAATTATTTTGTTTTATGTTATTTTCAAATTAATGACCGGTAAAAAAAATACACATAACCATCTTTTTTTTCACATAAAAATATATCTTACTATTAATACCGCGAAATAGTAAATAGGATCAATACATCAAGTCATCAAACCATAAAGGCATGTGATTCAAAACACATACGGGCACAGGATGAGCCCCAAGATAACAACACAGCATCCAGGATCCATACCAAATCCCATACAAATACCAGAAAGGATGCCACAAAAAAGCATCCGAACCCCATCAACTGCATGACCAAAACTAAACAGTCCCCATGTGGCATTGTATCAAATTGCCAAGACATAAATACATGTAATATAAGTCCAATAATAAGTCCAAAACAGCCAAAGTCCTGGACAGAAGTGTCAAATATATCAAAAAGTATAGAGCCGCATAATCCAACCAGATCAAAAATCCAACAAGTAGTTGGAGATAGTGACTATGAACCTGCACAATATATAGCCGCATATAAACATGAGAAAAATATATCATATCATGCCGCAAGTCCAGACCAAAAGAATCAAATCCAAAGCAAATCAACCGAACCCCGGGAGAAAAAAAGTTCCTCATGCCATTCCTCCCACAAGATAATACCAATTGGTGCGTCCAAAGCCCGCTTGGAAAGGATGTCAGCCTCCACATTTATCTCGCGGTAAACATGGGCAAAGTGAATATGTTGAAAGTCACTGATGTATTTCCTAACAGTAGCCAACCATTGTGTGAGGAGCAACACATTAAGAGGGGAAGAACCCAAAGCCCATGATATTATGGAAGAAGAATCACCCATAACAACAAGTGAAGAAACCTGTTTGCGCCGAG
This sequence comes from Larix kaempferi, assembly GCA_027924585.1. Lineage (NCBI taxonomy): Eukaryota > Viridiplantae > Streptophyta > Pinopsida > Pinales > Pinaceae > Larix > Larix kaempferi. The sequence goes on along the minus strand of BSBM01000098.1, from coordinate 838,021 downwards.
CAAAGTGTAAAAGAAGCCAGAGAGCACATAATTCTCTACGGGTGTTCGTTCCAAAACCCAAATTTAAATGAATCCGATATGAAACGGAGTTGTTTAGATGAAGCACCACACCCGCCCCACTAACACCTCCCCCCCCAGCCGCAGCCCCATCAAAGAAACCCACAAGGATACATCAGTACCGGAGGAGCAATGCGGTAGCCATTTCATTTAACAGTAGAAACAGTGTTGCCTCCCGCAAGGACTGAAATGGAATTAAACTCCTTATATAAAGCAATAGTATGACTGCATAACCAATTCAGATTTATAGCTATACCATCAAATACATAGCGGTTGCGGGCCTTCCATAGTTCCCACAGCATATAACATGGGAGTTCTAACCATCGAAGAGAGCGTGAGTCACGGAGCCACTGGCCTAAGCTGTCCTTCAATGTGGACGAATGCCAAACAGCAAATATACCAAGGGAATTGGCAATAAGCAGCCAGAGCTCATTTATGACCGAGCACGAAGAGAAGATATGATCAACCGTTTCCAAATGTGAGCAACATAAAGGACACTAGCGACCATAGAAGCCACGACGGTAGAGATTATCCCAGGTAAGAATATTGTTGCCCATTGCCAACCAAACAAAACATCTAATCCTCGGAGGGAGGGCAAGCTTCCAGATCGCAGAGTGCCACCAAACCGTCTTCGGTTGACAGTCTGCAAATAATGAATCATAAGCAAGTTTTGAAGTGACCAAGCCACGAGCAACATCCCATGACCAAACCAACCTGTCCGGGGAATCGCAGAGGTGGATGTTTGCTTGGCAGAGGCGCATAGTGTATTCTGACCATTCCTTTCCCATAGCCCCACGAATGCCAAGTTGACGAGCAGTGATCCATCCCCCATTATTGAAAGAAACAGCATGTGCAAGGTTATAGATCCCCCTGGCCCGGAGATGTGCAAGTAGTTCGGGAGAGAAAAGATACGAGGGGGATCCCCCCAAGACAGGGTCCGATCCAAGTCTGATATCCCGGCCATTGCCAAGTATCCAAGAGAACCATTTTGCAACAACAGTAAACGAGCCCATGAGCCCGCGCCAAATATTTGAAGTACCAATAACAGAATGCCTGCCAATCCGAAACCAGGACGCAACCGTAGCATGTTTGAGGTATTTGGCCTGAATGATACATCCCCACATAAAGTTATTAAATAAAACACGCCACAGGTTCTTAGCATGGAGAGCCATCACAAACAACTCCAGATTCTTTATATTCCATCCCCCAAGAATATATGGTTGTGCCATACTTTTCCAATTAATTAAATGAAACATGTTCTTCTCTCCCCCGCCAGACCATATAAAGCGGAAGAATTTCCCCCGAATTATGCGTAAAATTGAAATCGAAATTTTACAGAGGGAGAACCAGTATACTCCCAGGTTCTGAAGGACATTCTTAGCCAAAGTAATCCGGCCACCCAGTGAAAGATATCTCAAGCTCCAGTGACCAATGCGCGTATCAAAACGTTTAACAAGCCATAACCAATCATTGGTCCTGTATTTTGCAGGTTTGAGGAAATAGCCGAGATACTTTGAGCCCTCAGATAACTCCTTAAATTCCAAAGGAATAATACACCTGACACTGTGTTCCACAGTCACCTCCAGTGAGTGTTTCAGGAAAAAAGATTTCACCATACTAATGAGCATACCAGTTACCAAGCAGAAGAAATCAAGAATTCTCTTATACTGTAACCATTCAGCCAGAATTCCCATCCCAGATAGCATCACATCGTCCACAAAAAGCGTATGGGTAACTGATACACCAGCCGAGACTTTGATACCCATAATAGAGCCCTCTCTTTTTGCTTTGTGAATAGAGAGGCTCAACCCTTCAATGATCAGCAGAAACAAAAGGGGAGAAAGAGGGCATCCCTGACGAAGTCCCCTAGACGCCTTGAAGAAATCAGTCGGCTGACCATTGATAAGTACTGCATAGTTGACAGACGAAACACAGGCCATAATCCACTTCATAACCTTCCAAGGTAGTCCAATTTGAATAAGGATCAATTTGAGAAAAGTCCAATTGACTCGGTCATAGGCTTTTACCAAGTCAAGTTGTAGTATGAGTGCCTCCAACTTCTTTTGATTAATACTTTGGAAAACCTCCTGTGCCACTCCAACCGCGTCGTGAATCTGCCGCCCATCCAAAAAACCATATTGTTCCAAAGAAATGTACGAGGACAAGATCGGTTTGATACGTTGTGCAATTATCTTAGATATGATCTTGTATACTAAATTGCACAAAGCAATCGGACGGAAATCATTAAAACTCTCAGGATGTGTTGATTTAGGTATCAGTGCCAGATAAGTGGTATTTAACGTCCCCGAGTCCAGTCCCAAGGACCGAGATTCATCCATAGCATCTCTGAGGTCATTCCCCATAATTTCAAAAAAATGTATGAACAGTTCCACCGTCCACCCATCCGGTCCAGGAGATTTATCCTTAGCAAAATCCCGAAGTGTGTTCTGAACATCTGTGCAAGTAATAGCCTCAAAAATTTTGTCCCCCTCCACATCAGTGAACATCCGAGGATATTCCATTAAGCTTAAACTGTTCAGGCAGGGACGTAGTTACAGGATCAGTATAATAATCTAGAAAATGTCGAGAAGCCTCAGACTTCAATTCTTCATCACCACGAATCCGTCTCCCATCATGATCATTAAGATCCCAAATGTTATTTTGTATTCTGCGGCCGTCAGCATATCGATGGAAGAACTTCGTGTTTAAGTCACCAGCTTTAAGCCAAATAGCCCGGCTCTTTAAACGCCAGGATTCTTCATGAATGAGGAGTATTTTGAGTTTCCTTTCCTCCAACATAGCAAGGCGGGCACGACCAGATCGTGAGATCCCTACTCTCAGGGATAGATCCCTAAGATCACCAATTTCTAAATCAAGCGCATTGAGTTCAGAGGTCTGCTCAGCTTTTTTGGATCGTTCCCACTTAATAGTATAGTCTTTTAAAGACCCTAATTTGACAACAAGCTTGTCCATTGCCGACCGTTCCCCCGAAACATCGGTATTTTCCCAAAGAGATCGGACACCCTCATCATAATCCAAATCATTTAACCATACAGAATTGAATTTGAAAGGATATACACGATGATTAGCATCGATTTCAAATTGCAAGATAATGGGGAGATGATCACTGATATGGGTCTGCAGGATCCAAGTTCTGTATGAATGAAAAGAGCTCAAAAGTGTCTCAGATATCAGGTAACGGTCAATACGTTTGGAGATCAAATTCTCATCTTGTCGACCATTTGACCACGTAGGGGTCAATGGCCTCGGTTCCACATCAATTAGAGAGTATGTGGAAAAAAGGTTTCTAAAGTAAGTCCCCAGAGGGTCCCTTCTGGCCACACTACCCCAGATTTCTTCAGCTCCCCATGAAAAATTCAAATCAACTGCAAGTATCAAATTATCCAATGCCAATAAATGTCCCGAGCATGCCAGATTCCAGAAAGCTTCCCTGTTGTTGTAGGGCCTATAGCAATTCACAATATTTATAACTTTTTCAGATCCCCTAAATTTGCCAGTCAGAAGTATGCCCAACGAAGTAATAAAAGGATCCAACTTAAAGACCCCCGGGTTCCATGCAGCCAGGAGGCCACCAGAAAGACCAACCGCATCCATAGTGGACATACACCACCCTGGCTTAATTTTATTGAAAAAAATACGAGCTTTCTCCCCACATACCATAGTTTCTTATAAAAAAAACAAATCGGGATTAACAATTTGTAGGACTCTTTTGAGGGCCAGTTGTTTGGGCATACCCCCCACACCCCGGATGTTTAAGGAGATAAAAATCATTATCGACCCTTGGCTAGGGATTTGATTCCTCTAAGAGCCCTGGTATCCGGAGAGACAGGAATATTCGATACGTTTTTGTCAGTACCCCCCAAAGTGTTGACCTTTGAATTTTTCCTAGCACTTCTCGTTTTTAATGGAGAGAAATCAGCTGCCAACCCTCCCTGCCGAGCCCCCTTCAGAATACATTGGTCGCCCAACGTAGCCAAATTAGCAACAGATGGATTGTTATACAGCACCTCCTTATCCGGGACCAATGTCGCAGGGTCCGGGGGATCAGCCACGGTTGTATTAGTTGGACCACAATCAACGACAACCCGGTTATTTAAATAAACAGGGAGGGGTGTTTTTTTTACCATCTCAAAGTAGGAGGGGATGTGTAATACACGTTCCTGAGACTCCGTTTCACAGGAAGGTAAAGTATGTGAGGGATGGGTGACAGCCGGGGGTTTCGATATCAAAGGCCCATCCTTAATAGACGCAGAAATAGGCAAAGTCTCCTCACAATCCGAGGAAAGGATTACAGTAGGACTGTGAGTAAAGGTCGACGCCACAGGCGAAATGGGAATGACAGACGAGGTCTCCAGGGAGGAAGTACAAATAGGAAGTGGAACATCAGAGGTGGGCAACGCATTATCAGACGAGGTAATTGGATCCTTTTCAAACTCAGAGGCAATTGACAGCTTTGGATATAAACGACTCAAATAGTTACCATTGTTCCCATTGTTGAGCTCCAATGCATTTATGAATTTAATGTCCAAATCATTCAAAGAATGATAAAAAGATGGGTCATTGGATTCCAACTTACCCAATAATCCCGCAGCCGGATTGATCAGCGTCGATATCCTGTTGGAATAACCGTCAAGACCACCATTCGTATCCACGTCTTTGTCACTGCCATCATTCGAGGACCAAAAGGGATCCGCCCCCACCGGATGACCAGAAGAAAACCGCTGGTTGCACTGCCGCCAAAGATGTCCCACTTGTTTGCAATTGGAGCAACGAAAAGGGATGCCCCAATAGTCGATAATCAAATCCAGCCGACGACCGCGCCAGTTGATGTGGAGAACATCAATGAGTCCCAAAGAGATGTCTACTTCCACAAAGAGCCGCCCCATACCCCGGTCGACACCAGTAAGGTGCTCCTCCTCCACATGAAGAAAACGGCCCAAGCTATTTCCAATAGCTTCAAATGCCCCCCGATTCCAAAGAGCAAGCGGCGGGCCAGGTATGAGAACCCACAAATGACGCAGGCGAACAGTGGCCGAATCCGGGTCAAAATCAGTATACCACTTCTGTAACATGAGGCTGCCAGCACCATGCAGCCATAGCTGGGCTAAAATAGTAGAACAGTGAGCTTCCTGCTTAAACTTGAAACCATACCAACCACGTGCCAAAGCAAATACCTGAGTGTAACCCACAATGGGCTTCCATTTTTCAGTAACCCAACCCACAATGTCCTTTCGATCCATGGCAAAATAAGAGAATTTCCCCACCAAAACCGTCACATTGAACTCAACGAGCTCTTCTAAGCCCAGGTCTCGTCCCATAGTTAGCCAGACCTCCCCGGGACGGCAGCAAAACTTCTCACTCAAACGATGAGCAGCACGAGAGACATACCGAGTTTTCCTCTCCTGCACATGAGACGGACAGGCCCGAGTGCTATCGACTGACGGGTCTGAGCCCGATGTCAACCCAGGAGCCTCTGATAAAGGCAAATGGCCTTTTTTTGCCCCATGTCTGGCACGTGGAGCTCTTTACCGACTACCCGAGGCAAGTTGACGTTTTCCATGCAGCATATCTTGAAAATAGGAGTCAGGTTTAAATAACCCCGCCTCTTCCATTCTGTATTCCGAGGCGGTCAGGGAGTTATCCGCCAAAACTTGTGGATCCGCCACATGTTCCCCCATTTGTCAGGTGGAAGCCGTTCATGCAAACACAATAGAAGCTTCCAGATGCCAGAAGTGTAAAGAACCCATGCAGCTCCCTTCAAAAGGAAATAAAACCCCAGGTTCGCAGCAGACCGTGTGTAAACCCCGACAGGTTCCAAGAAGATAATGATGCCCAGGAGTATGGGGCATTCGAAACACAGTTCACACCTACCCAGGTCATACCCTTGACAAAGACTGGCGACAAAGGGACTGGCGAACCTTGAGCCAAACACGGCCGGAACCGAAACACCGCAAGAAATCAAACTGCCAGAAATTGCTGATACCCGGAAAATCGGAAACCCCAGATATCAACCCTAGTTCGCCGCAAGCCGAGAAGCAACAGGTCACCGAAAGCCCCAGCAGATTCTAATAGTTTATATGGATCCCGGGCGAATAGGACGGTCTCACCCCAGGTTACATAAACCCGGGGCAAACCACGGCAAATACCGGCCAAGTGTAAAACTAACCCGGCAACAAAGGAACCGGACCCAGAAAATAGCAAATGTCACCGGACAAGTGTATAATTACCCAGAAAAATCGAACCCCAGGTAAAAATGGTCGGAACTAGAACTGCAGGACTTCAACGACCGGGAGCAAAAGATACCCGGAAAAATCGAAACCCCAGGTCGTAGCTAAAACCGGAACAGGCACCAAATCTATCATTTAGTGGATATAAAACCCCCACCAGGTAGTTCCTGTCGCTTTCCACAGCATGTTGGTATACCCAAAAGAAACCAGCATTCTATAACAGGAAAACCTAAATATCCTAATATGAGAGAAATACGGCACCTATATGGGGAATGCGCGAGCTGTTCGAGGGTATGAAGAGCTCGGCATCACCCGGAGAAAGGCCATGCCCGCACTTGCGCCAGTATCATCATATCACTGCCTACGAGGAATATTATTGACTCCAAAATCGTGTAATGATCAGTACAAGGAATACAGATTCCATAAAGTAAGCATTGAGTGCTTAGTGACTCATTTCTTTTGGGTAGTCGATCTAGGAGAGCACATGGTGAATGTTTCCAACTTAGTATTGATTATTACGAGGATTGCCATCGGTTGTCGTCAGACAAATAATGATAAAATCGTTTCCCCGGCATAACGTCTATTTATTTGACTTGAAAACCTTCATTTTTGGTGTTATAGGAAGTAATCAAGTAATAATAAATATAATAATTCAAGTTTCTTGCCAGATTTTTGTTTTCCTATTCTTCGTCTTCGTGCATAACAACACAAAAAAAAATCGCCATTAACGTGGTTGGAGGTGAGGTAAGACAATATCCCATGGTGTTTTTCAAACAACCGAACCAAGCATTCAACATTGCGTCGAGGTTGCATAAAAATAAGTGATATTATCCATAGCAGTAGTAGATGCATGAACAAAAATTCGATTCAAATTAATCCATATGAACATCAACATAAATTTCTATATTACCCGATTCAGAAGTGTCCATCATCACTACCATGTAACATGTTGGATTAGTCAAGCCTCCAAATAACCCATCGCCAACAGATCGAACAACCAATATATGCGTCGTAGTAACATAAATCAACTAGCAACCAATATATGCTACATAGTAACATAAATCAACTAGATCTCTAAAATGCAAGCATTTAACCCTTGAGATGGATTTATGTTGATACAACAGAGAAAGGTCAAAAATTCTGCCCTGTAGGCCGAATCCTTGTGAGTTAAATCCCTTACGTGCTTGGACCGTGCAGTCCGAGCATGTCGGGGATCTATCTCACAAAGCTCCACCCAGTTGTTCCACCGTGGTTATTGCTAAAATGCTCGTAGAGTCTCAAGCTTCGATTGGTTGTTGCTAAAATGCGCAGTTTGAGCACATCGTGGCTCTAACTCGGAAAGCTCTGCCCAGTTGCTCCATCACGGTTGTTGCTAAAATGCCCGCAAACTCTGAAGCAACTCTGAAGCTTCGATTGGAATTAGAAACATATTGCTCTTCACCAGTACCTTGCACATTTCTTGACCATCTATGTTAAGGTACTTGTAATAAATAACAATCCATGCAGCCAGTGAATGGGTGCATGCATCTGACACTTGTACAAAAGCGGATGGTAGCACCTTTCTCAATACTTCCATTACTTCATTTATAAATAGGGTGGAGGTGAAATGGTGTTGCATTCTTACTAATATATAATTGCATATTTTTAAAACAATGGTTTATTAAGGGCCTTATTATTATGTCCTCGAAGGGGATCATATATGTATCGTCCACTCCCTATTATTTAAATCTAGAGTTCATAAATTTTTCTTCTAATCTATAGTTTGCTAATATATTGTAGTAAACATAATTTTTAAAAGTTATTTTTTTTAATTTTGATTGGTGCAAATAGATGACGTCGTCCCTCATTTTTCCCTTCCCATAAGGAGGCGGCGGGACGAATTCACTATTCACCTGCATTGCATAGACCAAAGTGCACATTAATGGCTTCTCTTCCTTGGGGTCTCAACCACTATTACGGATTACAGAGGGAGTGTTGCCGATCATAAATGCATCCATTGGGGTGTAGCTGGCGAGTGCTCCTCCGATGCGCAGGTGGCCTACAGTTGACAGTCGGGCACTGATGATCGTTGCACTGGCAGAGTATTTGTGGGGGTGTGCCTACGATTGCTGTGGATTTTGGTTGCGGTGGTGGCGTAATTAATTTTTGAACTTAATAACGTTGATACAAGCCTCTTCCCGCCAGACTCTTTAATGAAGTCGATGAAAGCCGGAGTATGTGGCGTGAACCCTTCCGCCACTTGGTTTCTAGCTCCACCAACTGTACTCTTTATCCTTAAATGTGGCGTGAACCCTTCCGCCACTTGGTTTCTAGCTCCACCAGTGGTACTCTTTATCCTTGAATTTCACCACTGAAATTGATATTATGTACTCACTCTAGGCTCTTGGTTTTGGTACTGTGACCCTCGATTCGACTTCCCATTTTCATTTCTTGTTGTAGCGAAGGAAGACAAAATGAGAACCCGCTAGTTTTTGCCCGTGTGTTTTGTTTCTCTTTGGTTCCTCATGGAGTTGTAGAAATTAGGCTTGAGCAAGGGTATTCAATCTTTAGAAATAACGTTTGTTCATTCATTTCTCAGGGGTAAAGGTCATGGCTCCCAGTGACATCAATACAAGGCACATTCTGCCATCGAATGGGCCGCACCTAGAATATACAATCGGAAACTGGTAAGGTTTCTAAGCCCGGATTACGAACTCATTGCATACTCATGGCCACACCTAGAATATACAATCGGTAACTGGTAAGGTTTCTAAGCCCGGATTACGAGCTCATTGTGTACTCTTAGTTTTTTATTACAATATCACTTCTCATACATTCCCTAGGAAAAAATCTGCATACTAATCTATTCTAATAATATCCTTCATACTGAATTCCTTTTTATAATAAAAAATTGATTTAAATAACGAAAAATATAAATTTCAACAAAGATTTTACATCAAGATTCTGATAAAAAAATCCAAATCAAAAACCTATTAGCCAAATCCTGAACTCATCAACAAACTTATAAATATTGCATTTGTTAAAGGGTTTTTATGTTTTTTGTAAATCTTATATTCGCGAATTGTATTTTCTGTGTATGATGTCGACGGTATATGCTTATGTTAGTAGTACTGTAACATCGGCCTTCCAACCCCACTTTAACTATTGTCCCAAATGTTTATTGGCCGGATACGATTCAGAATACTGCTACGAAGAGCCTTTACACTACCCTACCTTTTACTTATGCTTAAGCCAAGAAAGAATAGGAGGTTCTTGATCTTATTCATCCTTTACTTATAAGCATGTTATCCACCTATTTTGTTTACCAGACTTACCACCTCATCCTGCTTAGGTTAGTGTTGCCTCCCCTAGCCTTATTTGAAGGAATCACCTTAAGTGCATTAAAGCAGATAATATTTTGCTAAAGCAAAGAGAGAGTTCAAGACCCCATATGGAGAATATCGGAAACCGGATACCCCACACTTCTATTTATAAAAAGCATGTTTGGCGAAGCTTTTTTGGATCGACTGGAACCACTTATTAGGAACCCAACCATCTTGTTCTATCTTCTCCATTACCTCGACTTTTTTTCTAATTATTTTGTTTTATGTTATTTTCAAATTAATGACCAGTAAAAAAAATACACATAACCATCTTTAATTCTTAATATTATTGACTCCAAAATCATGTAATGATCAATAAAAGGAATACAGATTCCATAAAGTAAGCGTTGAGTGCTTAGTGACTCATTTCTTTTGGGTAGCCGATCTAGGAGAGCACATGGTAAATGTTTCCAACTTAGTATTGATTATTACGAGGATTATCATCGGTTGTCATCACACAAATAATGATAAAATCGTTTCCCCGGCATTACATCTATTTATTTGACTTGAAAACCTTCATTTGTGGTGTTATAGGAAGTAATCAAGTAATAATAAATATAACAATTCAAGTTTCCTGCCAGATTCTTGTTTTCCTATTCTTCGTCTTCGCGCATAACAACACAAAAAAAATTCACCATTAACGTGGTTGGAGGTGAGGTAAGACAATATCCCATGGTGTTTTTCAAACAATCGAACCAGGCATTCAACATTGTGTCAAGGTTGCATAAAAATAAGTGATATTATCCATAGCAGTAGCAGATGCATGAACAAAAATTCGATTCAAATTAATCCAAATGAACATCAACATAACTTTCTATATTACCCGATTCAGAAGTGTCCATCATCACTACCATTACCATGTAACATGTTGGATCAGTCAAGCCTCCAAATAACCCATCGCCAGCAGATCGAACAACCAATAAATGCGTAAATCCCAATGATCAGGAACTGTCGCCAACAAAGAACATACTAAGCATGGCCAAGAATCCAGATGGAGTTGTAATCAGGTCGTGGTTAGGTTTGATAGCCTCGATGCACTGGGGCCCAAGAGTTCCGTGAAGGTTTGGGAACTGTGGGATTCCAAGTGCATCGAGGATATCGTAGCTCACAGCTAATTGATGGATCGTTCTTCGTTGGATCGGATGATAGCGAGGTGAAAGTATCGATGCAAATGAAGCACATATATTTTCTGCAATGAGATTCTATATATAATTGGCCTAGTCAACATATATAATGTTGAAAATGCTTACAAGTTGTTTAATGACATCACAAACCAACCAACAATAGTGCATCAATGTACATTTTATGTTTATAATTCCTTCCATAGGTTTGTGTATTATGTTATTCTATCTTAGCATTTGATGTTTATAATCGAGAAAAAGATTATTGTGTTTTTCATTTAGGGTGAAGTTGGTATAATCACTCACAAGGTCAATGCAAAATGTTTTCTTAGTAAAAAAATAATTCGTAACTATATACATTTCTATTTATAATCGTATACATTTCTATTTATGGGAGAATATGAAATGTTATAGAAAAAAAGAGTTTCTATCTCTGGGGTAAATTGACATATTAATAATAATAAATTATTATTATGACAATCTATTTTTAGATTTATTTCAAACTTCCAACTATTCTAGCAACTTTAGAAAATTTCAATTTATCAAAGTGCAAGTGCAAGCTCGGGGACATTGCCACCTAGTGGCTCTTGTTAATGAGTAAAATCGTCGTAGTGATTAAATTAAAATTGGCTAATACACAATTGGGTTTCTGGAAATCGTCGATCTTGCACCACAACTTGTGATTTTCCCTTGCCCCCCTTACTTAATAAAGTTTCACACCTCTTCTTTTATATTATAGGTGAGAGGATCAAAAGTTATCCCTTCTGTCTTGGGGGGGAAGCTCACTTTAAAGGATGGTTGCAACAATTCTAAACTCATTGGCATGACACTATAGTATTGATTGGCAAAGAATTTAGGACCAGTTGACATTATAGGGAAGCGATGGTGGCGACAAGGAAACTAAAAGGTTAAGGCATTGGGGCTTGACCTTTTATGCAGTGTTATGCATTGGCGGCACAAAAAATACACATGGTCTCCTTTTCACGTGTTGAAGGTTAAATAGATAAGTGTTATTGCCAACATAAAAGTTAACATAGCTTTTAATAACATGTTATCTCTATGCTTTATAAATTAGCATATATTAGCTACATTACAACTTTTTATATGGCTTTACTATCACTTTTATGGTGATCAATTAACATGTAGTAATTTGTTCAACTTAACACATTGATAATAATTTCATAGATTTCACATAATCTATTTGCATAATAAATAGTTTTGGAACTTAATTTAAAATCACTTATTTGTGGAATAAATGGGTTTTGTTTTCATTTAATTTGAAATCAAATAATTTAATTTTAAATTGGAACGATAGATTTGCAGCTAGGTATAGGGGAGGGGCGCTAATTGTGGTGCATCCTCCCTGAACTAATATGGGGTGACCTTGAAACTGATTCTAGGCTCGCTTAACAAAAGGACCGGTTATAGGACCATTTTAATTGAACTTGATTGCAATTAAAGGCTTGAATCCAATGTGCATATTAAATTTTATGATTGCATTGTTAGTCTCATATACCATCACTTAATGAACATCATTGCGGAAATAACATGCATAAGGAAAACATGAGACAAGAGATACTCAATTGGTAACGGAGTTCACCACACCCCCTAGCTACGTCTACGAGCTCCACTCAACTACGTAGCCACTTCATTCTCTTCTTTAAAGATACTCTCCTTTACAAAGGGTTGAATGCCCACATCATCATATGGCAATAAAATTCTCACAACAGTGGTAGTATCGAAGAGGTGCTCTCATACAATGCAAAGAGTTGATTCTCACAAGCATGTGACTATGTCTCTCCTATAAAGAGATGATCTCCCCTGATGAGGGTTGATCTCTCACAAGCATGTGGCATAAATGGACTCTCTCACAATCAGTGGCCATAGGTCCATTACATCATAGAAACATAAATCTTCAAGTCACAGTGTAAAAAGGGCACTTCGTGGAAGACTTCATGGTCTTAAAATCCACCTCAACATGTGTGCACCTATACAAGTCAACATATCGAATGTAGGCATTTGGTGGTAGACTCAATGGTATTCAATACCACCATAAAGTATACAAATGACCACTTCGCTTGCTTTCACACATTATCAAATGCTTTCAATAGTTACACAAAACTATAATCACAAACAACCCATGAAATATGCACCAAAATAAAGGCATAATTCAAACTCATAATTGTTACCCAAAGCTTGATGACCACTCCATAATTTGCCAAGCCTGCTCCATGCCTCGAACCTTGGCCCCAATGGCCTCCTCAAGACTTGTCCTCCATATTGACTAGTGTGTAGAATGACTTGTCCTACCAAGGACTTATTTTCCAAATGACTTGTGTGCAAATGGCTTGTGTACAAATGACATGTGTACTAAAGCTTGTGGTAGGGATGTTTATATAGCACATGGTGGTCCTAACCACCCCCACATCTACATGCAACCATATTCCAAATGTAGCAAAGGCATAACCAAATTTTTGTTTCACTTGACATGTCGCATAGCAATCTCTTAATGTGGTATAACAGATAGAACCACCTCCAATTATAATCCATGCCAAGCATGTGATAAGCACATTTTTCAACCTTTGTCTTTAAATGGCATATGGTTATAATGTCGAAAACAAATTCCACCAATATCCCAAATCCAACTCAATCCCATAAGATTCTTCAAATCTTGACTTTTTTCAGATAACTTTAGTTGGCCGTAACTAAATCTACGGATTTGGTGGAACTACCGCCAAGTTTGGTGGAGCTTCCAATTCTAAATAACATTTAAATAAAATTCATTCATAATGCCTTTCAATGAATGGGTTGTGGCATAGTGGTAAGTTAAAGAATTTGTATAGATGAGGTAACGGGTTCAATACCTGCGAAATTAACTTTGATGAGCTAGGCACATTTTGGCACTCGGGGGTGCCATGTTGCAGCCCCTCATTGGGCCACGTGGCGCCTCCTCATTGGTTTCCTACCAACCACGTCACCGCCATGTCATCAACCATGTCACTGTAAGGACACCACGTGTCCGATTTTTATTGATCCATTTGGACTCCTAAAAAGTTCATTTTCGAGTGCCACGTGGCACCCACTTGTGCTGCCACGTCAGCATGTTGATGTCACTCTACCATTTCATTTGCCACTTGTCAAAATGTCATTGGTTGATACATACCACGTCATCCACCTGACTGTATATTTGTTCTTCCATGTGGCGGTTTGAGGTTCTACAACTCTACTAGGATGTGATGTCCGTACTGCCACATGGCAGCCTGTGGGAGTGCCACGTGGCACTTCCTACCAAATGTTTTCATGTTGTGGCAAAACTTCATAATGAGATAACTTTTGCATATAGAGTCTGTTTGATGCACCATTGGAAAGCTCTCGTCGAGCTCTTAGCGATGGTGTTGTTCTCTCTAGAAGTTGAATACTTTGATTTTGGCACATCTTCGGATCCTCCTGAATCATTCCTCCCCACTAGAGGACTTTTGGACACCAAAAGTTTACATACATAGATCAATCATGTTTCTCAACTTTACAATAGAATCCATACCCTCTGCTACCTCAACAAAAGCCTTAAAAATATCACTGTGTTGCATGAATAAGTGATGTTATACATTTGATCACCTTTACAAATATGCCCTTCTATGGGGTCTTAAAAGCAACAAGTGATTTACAATGATTGGCTTTCTTCAGTTAATACAAGAATTTTACTCATCTTAGTCATCAAGGAGAATAATTCCTCCTTCCCGAGATGTCTTTGTTGTTGGCCTTCTTCTTGGAGCTAGCTTCCTTTATGAGTTGCTTTATCGGTTGGTTCCTTCACAGGTGCTTGCTCAACTTTCTTGTCCTTCTTGGGACATAGCTCTGGATAGAGAGTCCAACATGTAGTTTCTTGATGTCCACCCTTGTTGCAATGGGTGCAATGGTTCTGTTTTACCCATATTTTCTTGCCCTTCTTTTCCTCCTAACATGGAGAGGGGTCTTCATGTCTTAGCTTCTACCTGGTTGCCATAACCTTCCTGTAAAAAGCCATTCTTTTCTAATACTTGGCAATATAATGGTTATCCTTACCACAAAACGTATGGTCTTTGATGCCATAAACTTTGCTTTACATTACCAATTCTCTTGTAATAAAAAAAGGAACGTTGGAATAATGAGACTTTTAATACCTTGTTTGGTTGTCTTTGGTGCAGGTCAGGCGCATAGAACCTGTCTTAGCTCCTCTTTTGTAATTGTCATCTCCCTTTGGAGATGGCTCATAATCCTGATCATCATGGAGTGTTGTGTCACCTTTTGGTATTGGCTTGGGCTCTTCTTTTGAAGCTTTGATTGCTTCAACTGCTTTAGAGCATTCTCCAATCTCATATCCCAAACCTGCAAATCGAGGTCTTATTACCATCTCCAATGGCTGAATGATGCCTTGGCCATTAACGCCAAGTCCTCCTCCTTTATAGCCCATTTTGTTAAGGAGCTTAAATCTAATGCCTTTCGTATACTTCTCAAAATAACCAAAGGAAGCATTTACCTCTTCAGGAGAACATGGAAAACATCATGAATTACTTACAGTCTTTACTTCGGCCATGGTTTATGCATATTTGGTAGAAGTTTGTCTCTTCTCCATTTCATCACTGTTTTGAAGCTTGGCCAACATCTCATCCTTGGCTTGCAACTCTTGCAATCTTTCTTGCAGCTTTTGAAGATTGTCTTGCAGTTCTTTCTTGTCACCTTCTAATTTTTGTAGCAGCCTCCTCAATTCAACCTTCTTTGCTTGAATTGTCTGGTTCATTTCTTCGAGCTCCTTTAGCCACGCATTCTTTGATGCTTTTCCCATTTTTTATTCAACACCTGCAATTCTTGTCAATCTTACTCTGAACCAAACTTGATCTGATCCGGGGTGACCTTGAAACCAACTTGAAACTAATTCTAGGCTCACTTAACAAAAGGACCAATTATACGACCATTTTAATTAAACTTAATTGAACTTAAAGGCTTGAATCCAATGTGCATATTAAATTTTATGATTGTGTTGTTAGTCTCGTATATCATCACTTAATGAACATCATTGCGGAAATAACATGCATAAGGAAAACATGAGACAAGAGATATTTGGTAACGGAGTTCACCAGACCCCCTGGCTATGTCTCCAGGCTCCGCTCAACTACGTAGCCGCTTCATTCTCTTCTTTAAAGATACTCTCCTTTACAAAGGGATAAATTCCCACATCATCAGGTGGTAGTAGAATTCCCACAATAGTGGTAGTATCGAAGAGGTGCTCTCATACAATGCAAAGAGCTAATTCTCACAAGCATGTGGCTATGTCTCTCCTACAAAGAGACAATCTCCCCTTATGAAGGTTGATCTCTCACAAGCATGTGGCATAAATGGACTCTCTCACAATTAGTGGCCATAGGTCCATTATATCACATAAACATGAATCTTCAAGTCACAATGCGACAAAAATGGCACTTCGTGGAAGACTTCATGGTCTTAAAATCCACCTCAACATGTGTGCACCTATACAAGTCAACATATCGAATGCAGGAATTTAGTGACAGACTCAATGGTATTCAATACCACCATAAAGTATACATATTAACACTTCCCTTGCTTTCACACATTATCATGGGCTTTCAATAGTTACACCAAACTATAATCACAAATAACCCATAAAATATGCACCAAAATAAAGGCATAATTCAAACTTATAACTGTTGCCCAAAGGTTGATGACCACTCCATAATGTGCCAAGCCTGCTCCATGCCTTGAACCTTAGCCCCAATGGCCTCCTCAAGGCTTGTCCTCCACAATGACTATTGTGTAGAATGACTTGTCCCCCCAAGCACTTGACTTGTGTGCAAATGACTTGTGTTCAAATGACTTGTGTACCAAAGCTTGTGGTAGGGGTGCCTATATAGCACATGGTGGTCCTAACCACCCCTACATCTTCATGCAACCATATACCAAATGTAGCAAAGACATAACCAATTTTTTGTTTCCATTCACATGTAGCACAACAAACTCTTGATGTGGAATAACAAATAGAACCATCTCCAACTATAATCCATGTCAATCATGTGATAAGCACATTTTTCAACCTTTTGTTTTTAAATGGCATATGGTTATAATGCCCAAAACAAATTCCACCAATATCCCAAATCCAACTCAATCCCATAAGATTCTTCAAATATTAACTTTTTCAGATAACTTTAGCTGGCCATAACTAAATCTAGAGGAATATCTGGATTTGGTGGAACCACCACCATGTTTGTTGGAGCTACCAATTCTTTGCACCATAAATAACATTCAAACAAAATTTCATTCATATGCCTTTAAATGAATGGGTTGTGGCATAGCGGTAAGTCAAATCATTTATAGGGAGGAGGTCACGGGTTCAATACCTACGAAGTTCACTTTGGCAAGCTAGGCACATTTTGGTGCCCATGGGTGCCACATGGCAGCCCCTTATTGGCCACACAACACCTCCTCATTGGCTGACTGTGTGGCACCCCCTTATTGGCCACACAACACCTCCTCATTCGCTGACTGCCAGCTATGTCATCAGCCACATCACCATATGGATGCCATGTGTCCTATTTTTATTGGTCCATTTGGACTCCTGAAAAGCTCATTTCTCGATGACACGTAGCAGCCCCTTGTGCTACCACATCAGCATACTGACATCACTCTACCATATCATCTTCCACGTGTCCAAATGTCATTAGTTTGTACATGCCACATCATCCAACTTACTGTATATCCATATTGCCATAGGGAGGTAAGAGGTTTTGCCACGTCACTAGGACGTGTTGTTCTTACTGGCACGTGGCATCCCGTGGGAGTGCCATGTGGCACTTACCACCAATTTTTTGCCTGTTGTGGAAAAAATTTAGAATGCGATAACTTTTGCATACAAAGTCTGTTTGACATGTTGTTCGCACCGTTGTAAAGCTCTTGTCGGACTCTTCTCGACGGTGTTGTTCTCTTTATAAGTTGAATACTTTGATTTCAAAGCATCTTCAGATCCTCCTGGATCACTCCCCTCATCCACCTAGCTAGGCCACATGGTGGGCACATGAGCGGCTAGAAAGACACCACTTGGATGTGCCATGTGTGCTCTACACGTTGCGATTTTAATGCACTTTATTGTCCTTGCGATTTGTATGCTTCAACACTTCTCCCACCCTCACTCCCTTGCTCTGTTCATTTATGTTCAGGCCCGGTGGGTGGGCGTTCACCCACCCTCGCGGTGGAATGCCCCTTCTTTGTTACTCGTGCCTCCATGGGTTATTTGTTGTGTTGTTTGGGTTCAATTGTTATGTGGTGGGGGTGCTTCGTCGGTTCTAGATGCTTGGTGCTATGGATTATGGTTGCCCCATTCTGGTTCGACCTGTCGGCATGCTAGTTTCTCTCCTTATGGATGCTGGTTTCTCTGCTTGTGGATGTTGGTTCCTCGACGGCCCTGTCATCCAAGGTCGGTGTTTTGACCGGTGAATGTTTTTCCTGGTTTTTGACCTTGTCATGCGAGGTATGTGCCTAAAATATAGCCTTTTTTTACTGGTTCTCAACAATTTTATGGGGTTCTAACATCTAATTGTTGTGTGCAGGTCATGCTAGAGCCATGTGGATGGAGAGCCTGACAATTGGAGAATTGTTGGTGGCTAGAAAGGGTTTCCTTGGTAGGATTTCAAACCCTACCAGCTTTTCTCTGTGTTTTTTAACACACTCACTCTCTTGGTGAATATTTGTGACCGGCCTGGTTCATGCATTGGGAGGTTTGTTTATGGTTTTCGTTGTTTGTGGGTTTTTCTCCTCATGGGCTCACTGGGCACTATGCATGGGTTTTTTAGTGATAGGATTTGGCATATATGTTAATGTATGGTTTAATTTCGTAGGGGTTCGAAAGAAAAATGAATTTGGTTAATGTGTTTCACATAATTGCCATTGTAATGGTGCTTTCTTTGTATTGCTTTCCTTCAGGTGTTTAAATGTTGTAATAGGTTAAGGGTTTAAAGTAAATTAATGGGTGCTTCTCTGTTTGTGAAATGGGTCGTTTAAATGTCGATTCCAAATGTTATATCTGTTAGTGAATGGTATTAAAATGTTATCTATGTTTCGTGAATGGGATTGACATATAGAGATTATTCATTTAGTGTTGCAATTTACTTGAATACTCTTGAATACCTATGTTTTTTTTTCAGTTCTTTCCCATATATAGGCTTATGGATGTCTTAAAGAATTGGGTTTAGTCTAAATGGTTGGTTGTTTGCATCGCCAAAATGTTGGTTGGGTCAAGTTGTTCGATGCTTTAGCATGTATGGGTTTGTATTAAAGCATTTGAACCCTTCTAATGCACATACAACCCCATACTTATAATTCTTGTCTCAATTCATTTTCACTCAATTTAAAAATGTAGGCATGGAGCTTAGAAGCAATGCTCGAGATGGATGTTCTCAACCCATTTGATGAGTAGGCTTCCATGAGGGCTCCCTTATCCTTGGAAATAAGCTCTTATCTAGGCTAGACTCAGAGCAATAATCCCACTCCTGGATGCACTGCAAAATAAACAATCTTAGATATTGCTACTCAATTTCAACATCGCCTCCCATTCCAGATACAAAGGATTCTAACCATAGGCATAAATTGACAAATCATATATACCCTAGACCTACTTTTCATTTAATGGACATTTGGCTTAACCTTTTTATGATGGGTTGAAATCACTTTGAAAGGTTGTGAAGGTTGCAGTTTTGATAATTGTTCACGGTTTAATTGTAACTCTAGGCTTATTAGGCATCCATTTTCTCACTGTGTATTGGGAGTTTTGCAAGACAGATAATGAATTTTTGAACATTTCAATCTATCCATTTATTACTTTACTTGTAATAATACCAATGATCTAGTATACTCTTCAAATAACCCTCCCCAAAAGGATCCAAATGATCCATGAATTAAAAGAATCTCATTCCTCTGCGCTTCTCTTCATATTCACCGTATATGGAAGAATCTTATCTTCCATTTAACCAATTCCACCACATCTTCAACAAATTCAAATAAACATTAAATGCTCTCTCTAAGTAGGCCTACAATAGGGACCCTGGACAACTTTGAATCAAGATGATGTCAATCAATTCATTAAAAGGTTTTGCCCCTCACAAGGTAATTGAAATATATATGAAGTTTTGGTCATCTATAGAATTGGGGTTGATCTAGCTTAGCTACGACGACCATAGTTTTGTTCTAGCTCAATGTTGGTGCTCTCCCATCTCATTTGGGTGTTGCTCTATCTCAATAATGTTGCCTTTGAGTTTTTAGTTTTATACAAATGATGTGATTTACATTATTGCAAACTCATTTGGTGGATTTATTATGTAAGTCTATGTTTAGGTAAGGATCTATGGTTGGAATTAGGCTAATGGATTTCTAAAAAAGGATAGCACTGTCATTAATCAATGAGATGGACAAAATAACATAGTCAATTGCACTGCTATAGAGACCATGCTCCATAACAAACAAGTACCCAATTAAATATTTAGTTTCAACATATTCAATCAGATTGTTGTATTGTTTGCTTGCTTACCAAAAGAATATTTTCTTGAACATCAAAATTGGTCTTGGATAACTCGTCTTAGGTAATTAGTATTGCATTTACATTAACAATACATGTATATAATGCCTTCAATTATAGAGAAAATTGACTACATATATTCGACTCTTTAGATTGGATTAAATATAGGACTAGAGGAACAACCAAAAAATGCATCTACAACAAAATCCACATTGCATGTGGTTAGGCTAAGCATTTGATGCCTTTATTATCAAAGAGATGGAGCGTCTGTATTTCCTAAACCTGTTTATTTGCTTGCATTTGCTTCTGCTAAGTTGGTTCAACTGCCTAATATTTATTGACCATAAATGTTTGAGTTGTCCATACTTACTTGAGTCTAGTTTGCACCTTGCAGCCAAGGAGGAATTGAAAAACTATAGTTATGGCTTGTGCTAAATACCCCTGTATTAATTGGAGGTGTCGCAATAGCATTTGGTGCATAGGCCCTTGCATTGGTATGAATAAGGGAAGGAGGTTGACCAAATAGATGATATCAGGGGAGTTGAATGTTCATAAGGTCTTGGGAGAAATGTGGATTGTATACAAGTGGATCCAGTGAGCTAGACACCATCCTCCATCCATCACTTTGAAGACTTTGTTGCACCTTTCTTTGTTCCCTTTCCTGCCTTGCCACCTATTTTTGGTGCTCTTTTCTCACTTCTATGTTTCTGCTCTTTTCTCACTTCTATGTTTCTCTTCAAAGTTGTTCTTGCATTCGGTTTTCTGCTACAATAATCCTGGCTTCCTTCTTCTCCTTTTCCTGGTTCTTTTGTTTTATATCCTGCATATCCCTCTTATTTGTTCTGCCTCAACCAATAGTTTGGTGTAGTCCTCTGAAATGAGCAACTGTGAACTCCTTCCTAATCGAATATACTTTGGTGTTCTTGTCGATCGACGCACTTGCACTCTCTCCACTAGTAGCTTGAGGAATTGGCTGAGTACTAGTGTGGCACATGGAGGATCAACTGGGAGCAGTGCTTCATTATCGATGTCTTCTCCATTTAGTCCTTCTATATCTCTAAGGTGTTCTTCTACACCCCCATCATCCACATAGTAATGAACATGTTCATTGTTCAGAACTGTTGGTTGCGAAGGCATGCTAAGGCTTTGGTCATTGGTGCTAGTGAGAATATTTTTGTTCATGTCCATCATGGCTTCTGCCAACCACTCATGATGTTCAACTTGGCTTGGCATTGTCAATTGCTCCTCGTTGCTTAATATTACTTGACAACCTACAAACACGTTCAACTCAACAGGTTCATTAGGATCATGTTCTGCAGAAGCTGTATATGTTTCATATGACCAACGACTTACATATTTACTTCATCTAGTTCATGATCATATTGAGTAGCATTTACCTGCTCATCGTCGTCACTCAGTGGCACACTAGGTCTTTGAGATAGGAATAGCATGTTGTTTGCAACATCTGCATACTCTCGGGCATGTAAATCAAATGCTTCACTACAATCAGTATCATGGATAAGAGCATCATAATTCAGTGGCTAGATTCTAGTCTGCATAAATCCAACCTTGATATTAGATGGCGTGAGAGCCTTTTTGAAAGCTTTACTTGCAAGTTTGACTAATTCAATCCTTTTTACCTCGATCCCTGGATCCTTTTCCATCCATGTTGCTCTCTCGTAATTGAAGTAATTATTGAAAGGCCTAAACACACTCACATCAAGAGGTTGCAACCTATGAGTAGTATGTGTAGGTAAAGTCAACAAGTCAGTGGCCAATTTATTTACCTCCTCGATGGTTTGTATAGTTATGTGACTTCCATAACCATAAAAAATCAACAAGTTTATGTTTTCAGTTGAGAAACCACAAGGTATAGATGCAACAAAGTGACAAATCCAATTCAAAAACAATTATTTGGTCATCCATGCCTGGGGATGTGTAGCCATGCATGCTTCTAGTTCACAATTTTGGATATAGTTTTTCCAATTGAGTCTTTTCCTTGAATAAATAGAACCCTGAGATTGATGCATTGATTGCATTTACATGACACATAATAGTTATCCAATCCCTACTGTTAGGAATAATTTTTAGCACATTTATGCTCCGTCTCTTGGCAATTACCCGCATGCCACAATTCCTCCCTGCATGTAAACCAGTTTTGTCACAGTTCCATATATGGTTTGGATTGTAGGCATGTTTCTCACATACAATGGATCGTGTGTCATAGAACTTGGACACAACTGTAGGGCATATATTTATAGCCATGCCTCTATCAAGGCCCTTTGTTATTCATAACACAAGCGCTGGATGCCTTTTTTTTTAAACCTGACCACCATGATTTCCCCATAAATTCATCTCTGAATGGATTTGGCCTACCTTGGTAGATTTGAGCAACATTGGATTTTAGTTGTATCAATTCTATCCCATGGCCTAATTGAGCCATCGCCTTGCACCAAACAACCACCTCTTCCTCCTCTTTTGCGGTCATCACTCTAAGAGGCCCTTTCTGCTTTGTATGAGTGAGACCATTTATCCAATAATGTAGTGATGTGGGTGTAATCCCATGTTTTTTGGCGACTGCTCTAACATAATATCCTTTGAATTCTACATCATCAATTGCAGTGAACATATCTTATTATGTCCACCCTTTGATGGCAATGATCTTCTTGGTTGCACTTGCCCCTTGCACTATGTTTGGCTGTGGAACAACACATCTAGCCTCCATCTCATTATGTTGTCTAGGATCACTGGAAGGATTGATGATCAACCTCGGGTAAGTCATTGTGCTATCCAACATCACTGCAAGGGTTGTTGTTATCAACCACCTGGGGTAAGTATTCATCCAATGAAATTCGTTGTAGCTCTACACCCATGGTAACTCACCTCTTAACATCCTTGTACAAGCATAGGCATGCACCCTCGGCATCACTGCAATAAACCTGCACACTACTTGCATAGTAATAACAATAAAACAATGATGGTGGGGGGGAACTCAAGTGGTAAAGATGAGAAGTTGTAATCAGTTGTAAATGGAAGGTCACATGTTTGAATCCCCCCAATATTACCCGTGCGTCGTGGTTTGGGACCTGTGGATGCACCTAGGGGTATAGTGGTAGTGAGATTGGATCCCTGGACCCCATGTCACACGAGTACCAAGCCAACTCCAATTGTCGATTCCCCTAGTACAAAAAATAACAATAAAACAATAGTTTGTGATGTTTTCACTTGATTGATATGTAATAATGTTGCATAGTGGGTATATACATAGTTCCTTTGCATGTCTCAAGCATATATATCACAAGGCGTATACTCCAAATATGCAATTAAAGTTTATTACTACTTAGCGCATTTTTTAATGTGCAATTATTTGTTGTTGTATTTGTTGGGTTGATTATTGTGGGTATATGGAGTACATATGTTGGTTGGCTTAATAGACCTAGAGAGGAGTCTACTCATTTGGATAACAAAGTTGTAAAGTTGCTTGAACATTTGTTGATTTTTATTCAATGGGTGGAGTCATGCGATTACTTGTTTTTTTTGCACAATAAGAGATACAGAGTGCATTGTTTATTCTAGCATAACAAAGCCATAGAGACGGAATTGGACTTGTTTCCATTGTTTGTTATAGGCCTTGGCACCATTGGTGAAATAACCATTACTTGACTGGGTGGATTCATGGGATTACTTGTTTTGTTTGCACAATAAGACATACATAGTGCATTGTCTACTTTGGCACAATAGAGCCATAGACACATAATTGGACTTGTTTCCATTGTTTGTTATAGGCCTTGACACCATTGGCAAAACAACCATTACTTGATTGGGTGGAGTCACGGGGTTACTTGTTTTTGTTTGCACAATAAGATATAGATAGTGCATTGCCTATTTTGGCATAATAGAGCCATAGATACATAATTGGACTTATTTCCATTGTTTGTCATAGGCCTTGGCACCATTGGCAAAACAATAATTTATTCACTAGGTGGAGTCATGGGATTACTTATTTTCTTTGCACAATAAGATATATAGAGCGCATTGTCTATTTTTGGCTTAATAGAGCCATGGGGGCATAATTGGACTTGTTTCCATTGTCTGCTATTGGCCTTGGCACCGTTGGCAAAAAATCTATGATATTAAACTCTTGAACATGAGAGTACTACAAAAACATAGACATGTAACATATAATGAGAGATGAACATGTTAAGAGGTTACCATATAATGAAACATGTACAGTTAACAAGCATATATAGGTAACATATAATGAAACATGAACATGTCAAGAGATTATCATATACCGAAACATATACAGTTAACATGCATATAATATGTAACTTGAATTGAATCATAAAGATATTAGCAATAGGGTTAATACCTGAATTAGGGTTAATACAACATAATGACTTACACTAGGTGGTCGATAAAGATATTAGCAGGTTGAATTATGTTGGCAGTGTTGTTGAGCAGTTCGAATTTCTAGAAAGTTAAAAAGGTAAATTATAGGATGTTTGATGCTCCTTTATAGATTTTTGTTGTCGGGTTTGATTGGTGTATGGCATTGGCATGGATTGCAAAATTTAATTTATGAATTAGTGTGCCAGATTGATTTGGGTGTGATCCAATGATTTGGAATCTGTATTTGTTAATCATTGTGCTTTCAATCAGTTTAATGGATGATTTGATGAGTTTAATGATAAACCATCTCTGTTGTTCCTTATGTTTTGAATCAGTTGAATGGATGTTTTGATGAGTTTAATGAGAATTTGTATTTTGTTAATCCTTGTGCTTTCATTCAACTTAATGGATGTTTTTATGAGTTTAATGGATGCCTTGATGAGTTTAATGGATGATTTGATGAATTTAATGGGTTGGGTGTCATTAATTGCATTGGATGGGTTTAGTGGTTGAAACTCCCCGCAGGTGACATTGACCTCCATAACCCCTGAAAATGTATAGGTGAGAATGTGTGATGGGATATCTTGGCACTGTTGGTTGTGTGAGTCTGCGCCAAAGGTCATTCGATGGGGTTGAGTTGAGAGACAATATGTACCTGCGGTCTGGGCATTGTTGGTTGTTTTAATGATTGAGTTAATATCTTGGTCATAAAACATTGGGATGTGTCAGGGACATGACTATTCGTAAGGTTATTATGTCAGTTATGAACATATTTAATTAAACAAATTATTTATGGACTCTTGTGGGCCCAATCATCATATGGATCCATTTTGAATTTTTTTGGTTGATGTATACATATTTATAAATGTTTATTTATTCATCTTTTTGGTGTTTGATGTGACCCATTTTTTTTTCAATAAGAAAAAGGTGCAACTTGATATTCATTTAGATTGAAAGTTACGTAATACATAATTGAGGAAAAGACAAGTAATTGTCCAGTTCTGTCCTCCAAAAGAGGAAAAGTCAAAAAATATTGAATCACTCTACAAGACCTTACAAATATCCAGTAGTATAGGCTAAAAGCAGTTACAAAATACTAAAAGTAGTTACAAAAACCAGTAGCTAACATACTAGGGAAATCCCTAATCTAGTAGTAGTGTACCACACCCTCCTGCACCAATACATTTTCAAAGAATTTTTCAAATGTAATGATACTATCCATTGGTCCCATAGCCACCTTGGATAGTTGATCAGCATGCACATTCAATTCCCTGAATATGCGAGTGAAGTATATCTCCTCAAAATCAATGATAATAGCTTGTAGCCACTCCAACCAGTGGTCATAGCGAGTGGGTTGCATATCTAAAGTACCAGCTGCCCAATCCACAACCACCCTAGAGTCACCATAGATCTGCAATCTGTGTGTACCCCTACTCTTAGCGAACCAGAGGAGACCCCATAATTCCAAGAATTCAGCCTTATTATGACTGCCAACTCCCACACCCATCTTAAGTATGAACTGGAGTTTGTCTTGAATAAGGAGGACCATCCATGCACCACAAATACCCTCCTTTGAAGTGCCATCAAAATAACCTATAGGTAGGCTTGAGATCAAATCTGGCTTGATGATAGTCCTCTATGATTTGACTGAAAGAGCAACCGAGTGTTCATTAAGTGAGCATAAAAACTTGGAGCATACTAAATGTACTAAGGGTTTGATTTCCTCAAAGATGAAATGGTTGCGGGATTTCCAAACTTCCCATATAAGGAAAAAAGGGAGGTCCTTATAACAAGATCTATTATGAAACCATGAATACATATAATCCTAAAAGTTGTTATTGTTCCAGACTCATAAAGTTTAAGTGTGAGACCTAGCTCACTCCACGCCGACCTGAAGAAGGGGCAATGAAAAAATATGTTTGAAATCGATTCCAACTCTGTCAAACATAGGACACAACGTCCAGGACCACTAAAACCATGTTTGGTGAGGTTGTCCCAAGTGAGAATTTTGTTCTCCAGACACAGCCAGGTAAAACACTTGATCTTCAGTGGAATGTGTCGTTTCCATAGATAGTGAGACCACCATTTGTGATTTGATGGCACCGGTTCGTTGACAAGGTCCTCATACGCCATCTTGGCAGTAAGGACACCAATAGAGTTATCCCCTTCCCACACAACGGAATCATCCAAATCAGATAAGATGATACCCGATCTATACAACATATGAGTGTAATTCGTTCACTCCTCTGAAAGCTCTAGTGGCAACCCCAAATCTCTAGCATTACACTAGTAGGACAGTGCCGAGTCATTAACTGGAAACCAACGAACCTAAGAAAGCACCATAAAATTGCGGGAGTGTAGATGCAAAAGTAGTGACTCATACAGCCTGTAATCCTGCTCAGCTCCGATGACCGGATCAATACCAATGAGGACATGATTTATGTTTCCAGTTTTCCAACACAGTCTCTTGCAAAAGGTCGGGAAAGCCTTGATCAATCCTCTCCAAATAATCGAGGCCTTAGTAACATTGAGATTGGGTTGCCTAATCCAATGATGGACAAGAGAGTTTTTCAAATATTCGTGTTTCATCATTGAACTCCATAGTCCCTCCCCAAAGAGACATCTCCAAATATTTTTAGCACGGAGAGCCAAGCTAAAATGATCCAACCTTTTTAGCCCCCAACTCCCCAGGTGTAGTGGCAAAGAGAGACTATACCACGAAGATAAGTGGATTTTGGATCCTTGCGATTTGTTGGACCATATAAGCTGAAAGATCTTCTTCTAGATGTCTTTTATAATCGCTGCAGGAATCACTGAAAGTGAAAACCAGTATATCGGTAAACTTTGTAGCATTGGTTTGACCAAGACAAGTCTAGTGTTTGATCCTCCGATTAACATTCTGCACAAGCCAATGCCAATCCTTTTTTTCATAGCAGTTGAGTTTCAGGTAATAACCGAGATATTTGAACCCCGATTCAATATGTTCCATCTTGTAGGGAAAGTCGTCTAAGATAAATGCAAGAACCCCTGCATCATAACAGTTAAATAGAAACATGGACTTGTACGAATTGATGAACATCCTCGAGGCTTTATCAATGATAAGTCTAAAATTATACCATTCGTTAACTAAGCCATTCCCAAAAAGTAGTACATCATCTATGAAGAGAAGATGGCAAATATAAAGGTTACGAGTAATCTTGATACCTTGTATCTTCCCTTCAATCTTTGCATTATCAATGAGGCGAATCAATCCCTCAATAATTAATAAGAATAAGAACAGAGACAGAGGGCACCCCCGTCTCAACCCACGATTGTAGGGAAAGTAATAGGTCGGCGAACCATTGATGAGTACAACAAAGGAGGCCGAACAAACACAAGACATAATCCAGTTCGTAACTTCAGTAGGGAGACCAATATGAATAGACATGAATCTTAAGAAAGACCAATCCACTTGGTCATACGACTTGATGAGATCCATTTTTATTATAAATGCTTGAAGAATCTTGATCTTGACTATATGTAGACATTCCTGTGCGACTCCCACTGCATCCAGAATTTGACGATTGGATAAGAATCTGAATTGTTCAGTAGTGATCATGTTCTCCAAGATTGGTTTAATCCCGTTGGATAGTATTTTAGAAATGACTTTATAGAGTATATTACATAGTGAAATCGACCGATACTCGTTGTATGTCTCTAGGAGATCCTTCTTAGGGATCAGGGTAATGAAGGTAGTATTTAGTTTAGTAGGGACAAATTCCTTCAATATTGACTCTTCATTTTCCCTTAGAAGGTCAGGTCCAACCAATTCAAATAAATGGAGAAAGAACTCCACGGTCCAACCATCGGGACCGAGGCTCCTATCCTTGATAACATTTTGCAATATAACTTTAATCTTGTGCATTGTTACCCCCCTTCCCAACATTCTTGCCTTCCTCATCATTGAAGAATCTAGGATATAAACTCAGTACCTTCATCTGCTTTGATAAGTTGTTACAATAATCTTGCTTATAGATAGACTTGAAATGGGAAACCGCTTCCTCTTTCAGTGTTCTTTGATCATCCACTAGAATCCCTTAACTATTTTTCAGATCCCAAATAGAGTTCGAGACTCTACGATGTGAAGCATATCGCTAATTTTTTTTGGTATTGTTGTCTCTTAGGGAGACCCAAAGAGCTTCACTTTTGAGCTGCCAGGTAGCTTCAATTTGATGAAGGATCTTTGCTTTCCTCAATTCCAGAGATAATAATCTCATCTTCCTTTCGGTAGAGAAGATATCCACATCGACCTTACCTTCAATCTCCATAATTTCATATTCGATCTCCTCTAGCTCAATAGTATTAGCATTCTTTTTCTCCTTATCCCACTTGGCCACTTCGACTGTTAAAAGCTTAAGCTTTTTTATCAAACCCTATAGTGGTGCCTCAAGAATTTGTCTGGTGTAGGATAGCCATCATTTCTCAACAAGATCGCAGAATGAGGGATCTTCAAGCCAGGTGCGATTGAATTTAAAAGGATAGAAGTTACATAAGTAATCAAAATCCAATTGCAGGGCAATCGCTTTATGGTCTGAGACCCTAGTCGGAATGGTCCAAGAGCGGAAACGACCAAGCTCAGTCATGAGGCCGTCTGCCATCAAAAATCTGTCAAGATGTTTAGCTACCCTTGCTCTACCAGAATGACCATTCGACCAAGTAGGAGTGATAACATTAGGGAAAACATCAAATAAGCCCGCATTCTCAAATATTGAATTGAAGTAATGAGCCAAAGGGTCGACAAGTGAACTAGAACCCCAAATCTCCTCCGACGATGGAGTAAGATTGAGATCTACCACAAGGATCAAAGAATGGTCATTTAGCAGCCTTGACTATGCAATTCTATCCCAAAAATCCCTCTTGTTGTTGTAAGGACCGTAAATGTTCAGGAGACTGAAGGGATGTTTTAGTCCCCCAACATGTCCTTCTAGTATAATGCCTGCAACAATGGAAAAAGGTGTAACATTAACAAGAGAAGGGTTCCAAGCTAACATAAGGCCGCTAGATAACTTGTTGGAATCCAAACCACAACATTTCCAGTTAGGTTTGAGCTTAAGGAAGAATGCACAAGCATTAACCGTCATGGTCATGGTCTCTTGTAGCAGAACAATATCTAGTCTCACTGAACCTAATAGTCTCTTGAAGGCAATTCTCTTAGGGGAATCACCGATCCCTCGAATGTTAAAGGAGAGAATAATCATGGTGAAAATTCCATAGGGCCTTTTCTGATCCAAGGGCCCCAAAGATCTGAACAAAGGGAGAATCAAAGGATAATGCAGCAGCCACATACTGAATAGAGGAAAGCTGGGGATTTACCCATTTTTCTTTTGAGTTACCACCCGTTTTAGGTTTGTTTCTTCTACAGGAGGTGACATTAGGACACCTAATCGAGGAAATAGGTATAGAGTGGTCATAGTCGTCATGGATCCCCACATAGGTGGAGAGTGGGAATTTTATTAGGTTGTCCCGCGGGTAATGAGGTAGAAATCCCCATTATCGATGGCCGGTCTTCAATAGGTGATGAAAAAAGTGAGATGCCCAAAGAGCGTGTCTTCAAACCATGATACAACGACCTCTCATCAAATACATGGAAATCCAGGCTCGGAGGCGCTGGGAAAGTAGATTTGGAGGATAGTTGCGCACCCACAGGGGAATTGGGGACATCTTGTAGGCAAGTGGAGTAAGGTGGTAGAGGGTCCGGTTGATTCTGAGGGGAATAGGAGGGGAAATTAACTGACGAAGGTAAAGGGAGTTCCATAGCTCCCATAATTTCATCTGCTAATAGTGATTTTAAAAGTAAAGGAGTAAAAACATGAAACTTACTCATAAATTGATGAGCCGATTTTGCATCCAAGGGCAGCGGAAAAGACAGGTTGGTATCTTGTTCCACAGGCTCAGCTTCAGAAGAGGAAGAGTCCTAATGAACACCATCCAAGTCTGAGTGCAGGCATCTCTCATATGGCCCGTCTTGTGACACCATAAACAACAGAAGGGAGTCTTATAGTAGTCAATACGTTGAACGAAGGAACCTCCTTCCCATCTAACCTCAACCTCCTCTAGCAAACCCTCTGATATATCAATGTCCACCAGAATTCTAGGCAACTGTTGGTCCATGCATAATAGGGTTTTTTCTTCTACGAGTATAAATTGTCCAATGGAGTTCCCAATCGCCATAACTGATCTAAAATTCCAACAATGGGGAGAAAGTCTCGACAGAAGGACCCATAAATGTTGTTGCTTAAGCTTCTCTTTCCAAGGATTGAATGTGGAATGCCAACGACATAGTACCAGGGATCCGCCCCCAACTACCCAGTAATTAGATTCGATACTCCGTAGTCTCTCCTCTAAAAGAAAGTGGAACATAACCCACCCATTAATCAACATTAGCACACATGGTACATAGTTGATAAGGGACTTCCAAACCTGCGTAATCCAATCCATAATATCAAGCCGAGACATCCTAATATACTCAAACTTTCCCAGTAAAGCCCTAGATGACAGACCCTCGACCATGTCGATGGTCACGTCTTTACCCAGATTACAAAGTCCCCTTCCTTTGCGAACTTTCTTGAGCTTGGTCCGCCTCCTGTAGCATGCCTTTTCACCTCTGCACCCCTTTTTTGATGCCAGGACATCCAAGACAGCCGAGGCCTTGGCTAGAGAATGGTTAACCGACAACAGAATATCCCTTATCTTCAGCGGAGAAGAATGATGAACAAACCCTAGCTCAACTTCACACCCCAGATAAGTATGAGAGGTATAAAGCACTTGAGAATTGAGGTTGCTCGAAACCCTAGAGACCTTATTGTTCATCACGGGTGAGGAGGGAATTGTTCAAGGTGAACCCACCTGTCCAACCCTAACATAGTCAGGTCCATGAAAACTGCCGGGGCGAGTGAATAGCTGACGCCCGACAGTTGTCCCTCGTTCATCGCCCTAGGCTGAAAGGTTGAGACTCGTCGCATCCAGGGATGGATAGGTCACCATCATTGCTCGTGATAACATGACAAATTTCCCTCTCACATAAACATACTAAAATAATCACACCTTCCCAACAAAACGAAGGGCCCACGAACCACAGAAGAACCATACTTCCAAGATAATCCAAAAAAGTAGTGTAAAGAGAACTTGGAGTACACACAAGAGTGGTGGAGCACGTGTTTTTGGATGTGACCCTTTCTTTGACAAATATGGGTCCTTGCTCACCTATGCTAATCCCTCCCCTATATATAATAAAATAATAATAATAACTATATTTGTTTTTTTTAAAAACTTCATAAATATTTTTTGCGATTTATAAACATATTTACCCTAGTCTATTGATAATTACTATATATTGAATATTTTTCTTTACCCTTCTTTGTATTCTTTTGAATATGTTATTTATTCTTCTGTAAACGTAACGGAAGGATCCCAGTGTGTGAAAACCTGAAAACCCCTCGAAATTCAGCACGGCGAGGGAATCGATCGTCAAATTGTAAGTCGAATTCAGCACGGCGAGGGAATCCATCGTCAAATTGTAATTCTGCGCAGAGCGATACTTAGAGTACACAATATGATGTCAAACATCAAGGAGCCAAACACAGGGCCCGAACCAGACAGATGGTACCCGTTCACCCTAGGTTCGACTCTCGGCGACCAATCTTCCACTAAATTCTGCTCTCTCAGATGTGAGTAAAATTAATCAACCCTAATCTCCATAGGATTTGCTCGTTTTTTACAACATTTAAATTTCCTCACGATTTCAATGGACTTCCCTTCACTTTAATCGACATTTCAGATGAATTCAAGCCGGCGTCCATTGACACGAACCGGCCAGGGTCCCTTCACAAGAGCAAAGAAAACAAGGTCACCGTGGAGTTCAATAACAACCAGCCCGGTAAGTCCAGGGTTTCGTTCGAGGGCAGCAGCGAGGATTACAAGGACGTCGACGCCGTTGTCTTCTTCGACGGCCAAAACTTTCGCTTGGAGCGCCTGCACAAGGCCGTTAAACGCTTGAGACATATTAGATTGCCGGGTGAGTCAGCGTCCACGTCAGCACCCGCACAAGCGACTGCTGGAGAGGCCGGATCGCCTCCTGGATCTGGGCTTGGTAGAGTTTCTAAGGTTGCTGCAATTAGGCCTTCGTACAATGCTGCACCGGTAATTTTTATTTATTTATCTTATTTGTGATCTGTTTGCCGTGTTTTGTTTTTATATTTTTCAATATATCATTTTCGACTGGCAGTCGTTCCCTTAAGTTTATGTATAAAACGCTTCCTTGAACTATTAAAAGACATCCATTATATTGGATGTTTTGTGAAAAAAAAATGGGCAAGTGGCAGCTTCTACAAACTATTAAAGTTTGGCTAAAAAGTCCTAAAAGTTATCAAGACTGCCGCAGAGCATAAACCCTATAAAAATTCCCACCTAGGCATACAGTAAGGAAGCAACAGTCTTTTAAAAACCACTTGGCACAAAACTTAAAAATCATAAAGCCTGGCCATTAAGGTTCTTCATTTAAAGTTTAACATCAAATTTGCAATGTTTTGAAGTTTAATCCCGGGGTGATTCAAATTTACAGTATGACAGGGACCAGGCATAGGCAATATTGTGATATTGCATGCAATATTTGTTTCAACAAATATCTAAAGATTACAAAGAGTTTGTACTGAAACCACGTGATGCTACTACGGAAATGAAAATGTGTAACTGTCCTTTTAATGATATTTCTATAAGAATTGAACGATTTTTTTGAAGTTATATAACTTTCATTCAAAACTTTGGATTATTCACCTGCAACAAATTTAAAGCATGAGTCTACCTGTAGAAATATGGTTGGTTCCATTACAAAATAAACTAGTATACAAAATCCTATCGCATAAAATAAAATGAAGATCCAGTTCCAGGCTACACGAGTTTCAAAGGGATGAGCTTGTTATGATCCTCAGTGATGAAGATGAATAAAAACAATTTATCGAAGAATATGCCAAGAAAGCTCCAATATTTTATTAAATCCAAAGCCTTTATGGTAGGGCAACACAATACAATAATCCTTTTATGGAACCATATTACTGAGTGGGCCATATTACATTCATTGAATGATAACTACCTAGTTGGTTTTATTTAATAATGACTAATAAAGTGGACCTAGTCCACACTACATTAAATGGCTACCTACCTATCCTTTCAATACAACACTAGCGGCGATTCCACTAGGGATGGGTGCAACTGCAAGTTCCAAGTGATTTCATAGAATCAACACCCCCAAACTTGGCGCCTAAGTCAAAGGAACTTTGTTCTTTTGGGTGCAGCTCCTTGCGGAATGTTTCTTGAAGCAATTCCAAAAAGAAGGGAAACAAAATGAAAAAGAGTAAATCCCAACAATAACATTAGTAATAAGCATGGAGCATAACAAGTTAAAGCAATGGATGCACTAATGATGCGATAAAGTAGTTAGTAAATAGTTTGTAGTACCAATGTTACAAATATCGGCGTGGTGAAAAAATCGGCAGGGTCCAGGAAACATCGTTTTGGGATATCTCGGCAGCGCATCGGCAAAAATTGGCAAACTTAAAAAATACAAAAATACAAACTTTTCCGGCCACTAACACTCCCTGTCAAAAAATCGGGAAAAATCGGCTAAAACTCGGCCAAAACTCGTCCAAAACTCGGCTTGTCAAAAAATCGGGAAAAATCGGCTAAAAGTTGGCCCGATTTTTTGGCCGATTTTTCCTTAAAAAATCGGCGCCTTTAAAAAATCGCGATTTTTCGCAATTCGCCGATTTTTCAGCCGATATTTGTAACACTGGTTTGTACCCATGATGTACCTCCATAAGCCAAGGTCCCATGTACGAGTGTTGCCCTATGTACTAAGAATGAAGTTGTCCATTAAATGCATTCATAAGCTTCAGTCTCACGTATTGGTGCTTCCTCCAATGTTGAGAAGGAAGTAGTCCAAGAAGTGTGTCCAGAAGCCTTGGTCCCATGTATGGGTGTACATGTTGGCCCCCCCTTGACGACACATGAAATCGATGAGTGGTTGAGTGCTTTGCTGAAAATGCTTACCATGCTCATATGGATCCAAATATCATTCCACCAAGAGACTAGGAACATCGATAAGAAAATGATTATTTGTATAGCCACAAAATGGTGGTTTTGGATCCCGAGTGAACACTGCCACTAATGAATATTCAAACTAATAAGTGGACCTAGTCCACACTACATTAAATGGATACCTACCTACCCTTTCAATACAACACTAGCGGGGATCCCACTAGGGATGGGGTGCAACTGCAAGTTCCAAGTGATTTCGTAGAATCAACACCCCCAAACTTGGTGCCTAAGTGTGTGCAATGCTCCTTGCGGAATGTTTCTTGAAGCAATTCCAAAAAGAAAGGAAACAAAATGAAAGAAGAGTAAATCCCAACAATAACATTAGTAATAAGCATGGAGCATAACAAGTTAAATCAATGGATACACTAATGATGCGATAAAGTAGTTAGTAAATAGTTTGTACTCATGATGTACCTCCATAAGCCATGGTCTCATGTACGATTGTTGCCCTATGTATTGAGAATGAAGTTGTCCATTAAAATGCATTCATAAGCCCGAGTCTCACGTATTAGTGCTTCCTTCAATGTTGAGAATGAAGTGTCCAAGAAGTGTGTCCACAAGCCCTGGTCCCATGTATGGGTGTGCATGTTGGCTCCCCCCTTGACGACACATGAAATCGATGAGTGGTTGAGTGCTTTGCTGAAGATGCTTACCATGCTCATATGCATCCAAATATCATTCCACCAAGAGACTAGGAACATCCATAAGAAAATGATTATTTGTATAGCCGCAAAAAGGTGTTTTGGATCTTGAGTGAACACTGCCACTAATGAATATTCAAACTAAAAATTTGTTGTCTAAAGTTAGTGATGGTCACTTCATATGGAGGAGTATGTTTGTCAAAGAGAAGCTGAAAGTAGTTGTTCTCACATAAGTGAAAATGTCCATATATCATTCCTTACAAGATTTTTCTAAGTGATACCATGCCCATATTTCTCCACTATATTCCATGTTGATGTGAACTTTGACACTTTCTTTTTGAAGATTTGTACATTGTTGGATCACGTGCACCATCATTTGATTCCCTTCCTCTTGAATTTTTCTCAACATCGCTACCCATTCCTCCATAATTTGTCTCATCATTGTCATTCTGTAGTTTGCTAGGGTTTTGAGGTTGCAACTTGAAATGGTCATAACTGAATATTGATTAGATTCGCTGTTAATCCCAATTTCAAAATGGCATTATCACTTTGCTTTTGATGGCACTAGTCTGACTACAATTGAGTTCATAAATAAAGAGAAAAGTGGGCCACAAGCTTTTTATTGTGAGTGTTTTGAGTCACGATTTAAAATAAGTGTAACTTCTGTGACACAACCCCAATCTAGAAATAGCACGACCACTCTGTTTTTGATGGCAATGGTACTGCAGCAATTTGATTCATAAATAGAGAGATAATCACATTGCAAGAATTTCTTGCAAGGGTTTTGAGGCCTCAACATGAAATGGTTGTAACTTCTGCAATGCCACTCTTTATGTTCGTTAATGTCGAGGATGAATAACAAACAACATATCCAAGAATATGATAAAAATGCCCCTTCATTAATTCCAAAACCTTTAAGGTTAATACCATACAATAATCCTTTCAGGGAAGGATAAAATTTTTGAGAGGGCAAACTCTAAATGAGCAATGCCCTTATACAATAACAATACTTGACATATTCCTTGAGGACTTCATCCTTATTTATAGTTGCCAAGCAAATCCTAAGCCTAACCATTAGTGGCCCCTACATTAATAACTGGGCCATATTACAATTATTGAATGCTAACTACCTAATGCCCGGAATGGTCATATGCAATAGTAACACAATGGACCTAGCCCGCATTACATTAATTGACCACCATACCTATTCTATCATTAACATTAATGGGCCTTCTGGGCCACATTACATCACTAAAGGGGATCCCACGAGAGGTGGGTTGCAGTTTTAGGTTATTTTGGTAGAATTGACACTCCTTAGAGTTGGCAGCTTGTTGGATTTTTATTACCTTAGAAAGCATACATTAGAGAAAGCATGTGTGACATGTGTATACTGTATAGGACCGTAGGTTTGTACAGAAGCAAGACAATCCTCCTCCAACAGAGTTATGTATAGTATAGCAACTTTGTATAACCCTCCTCCAACAATTCCATATAGAAGTAATATTTTGCAGTTCACCAAACCCATTTATGGTATTCGGTTTGCAGATTCAAATCAGCCAGTGACTGGGGAGATGCATGAACAGATGGACAATATGTTAGGCTGGATCAAAGTCATTAAAGAGCCCAAAGAAGCTGTCTTGTATGATCATATAAGTAATCATGTGGTTAAGCAATGGGATAATCTAAATGTTCCACTCCATGCCTTGGCATATGTCCTTACACCAAAATGTTATTCTGCATGATGGCCAACAGTAGGGAGTGGGGTTAAGAAAAAACCACACATGGATCCAAAGGGTTCATAATGGGTGTATGACTACATTTGACAAGCTGTTCTGTGATGAAATTGAGTGTGATCAAGTATGAATCAAATTGAGCTTGTACATTAGTGGCCATAAAGTCTTTGGTACTATACATGCAGTTAAAGATCGAGATAGGATAAGTTGTGAATTCTTTCTGCAAAGAGGTGTTGGAGCACCTTCAACTTCTTCCACAGTGTGAAAGAGTGGCGATCTAAATGTAGAACAGACAGAACTCTGTATTTATGTGCACTACAAGATCAGGTTGTTGTCCCATCATTGTGAGGCAACAAAGAGGTATAGAATATCTAGGACTTGGGACAACAATTCAGAAGACGATGATTTGGAGGACGGAGCGATAGCTTTAAAGCACTTGGACGCTGAACTTTTGGTTAATGGGACTCAAAATGATGATCATGCAATATAGATGCCACTACCATCCCCTGCCCTTGTTAGCAATTGAAGGATTACAGATGTTTCAGCATTAGCTTCACAGCCTTCACGACTGCATAGGGACTGTGTAACTTGTAGTGGTGCTCCACGATCACTTCCTACTACTGTTGTTAGACCACAGGAAAAGGAATTAGAAGTGTCTTGTGGCAAGAGGAAAGCTTAGTAGCTAGTACAATTATTGCTCTTTTTTAATTAGGATTTTAGAACTGAGAATTGTTTGTCTTTCTTCTGGCCTACTTTTTGAACATTTTATGACAGTTACTGCTTATTACAAGTTACAAGCTTTGGTCATGACACCCTGTTTCATTTCATGGTTGATGTTATTTGTTACAGTTTGTTGATGATGAATGTTATTTATTGTTATGGTTGATCATTTGATGACAATGGTAAAACTGCTGGATGGTTCATGTTATATGTGTGCTAAATAGTTTGTTAGTTTTGTACCTAGGGAAGTGTTCCCCAAGTGACATTTGCCTAATGTCACTTAGAAGGGGGAAAAAGGTGACCCTCACATTAAAAGCACATTAATGAGACTTTATAACATTAAAGTCACTTTTTGATTTAACTTAAGTGAGTGAGTGATTTTATTTATGTGAATTAAATAAAAGGGATTTTCACTCACATTGAATCTCATCCATCGGATTAGATTCAATATTCACCGTTGGATTAAAAACTCACTTAGGGTTAGACAAAAAGCATGAGGGAGGCATTTGTGAACTCACTTTTGTGATTGAAGTGAAGAGAGAGCAGAGTTGAGAGAGGTCGATTTTTTCTTGAGAGAAGGAGAAGAAATTGTAGGAGGAATTTGTGGGCACATTTCCCAAGAAGTGTTGTACAGCTCTAATCCCGAGGCAGCTGGTACTTGCAGTGGCACAAAAATCGAGAAATCCGTACAACAGAGATTACTGCTCATCCGTATAGTATGATTTTTAGTTGTTCTTTGGGCTCAGATTTCGAGGCTGTGTGCACAGGTATTTAGGACCGTATTACGGCATTTATTGCTGTTCAGTCTGGGCACAAATCCCGAGGACTGTACTGCAGCATTCATTGCTGCTGTTCCATATAGCAGTTTGGGCACATATCCCGAGGTATTCTGGGTACAGAAAATAAGAACAGCTCTGCACAGAAATCGAGGTGCTGTCTTTTATGCACAGAAATCGAGAAACTCAGGCACAGTTTTCGAGGCAGCTCTTGGGTGTTATCTCTCCGGTTGAGATAAGTACATTTTTGGACTGAAAATGTTGTACTGAAAATTTCTAAAGAAATACAAATTCTCTCTCTCTCTCTACTGGTTTTCCCCGTGGGGGTTTTTCCAGGGCATAGTTGCCAAAAACATTTGAGTTTTTTTTATGGCGTGCATGTGATTAAATATTTGTTTTTCTGCTGTTAGTGGTAGTTTACTGTGTGTTTAAGTGTTACAATATTTTTCATAAGTAATTTGCAGCCTATGCAAAACCGGTTGCAAATGAAAAACACTGAAAAGATAACATAAACCAGCAAGCAGTAAAACCCAGAAAAATCTACATGGTATCAGAGCGCAGGGGCAGAAAACAGTGGTATTTTTTGCAGCATACAAAAATTTCCAGAACTCAGAAATTTTTGAGATTTTCTTCTGTTAGTGATCAGCATTCTGTTGGGTTGGAGTTGAGATGGCTACAGGTCTGAGGATTGAGGATAGGTTGAATGGGACTGAGAATTTTGTGCCTTGGAAGGCCAGAATTTTGTTGATTTTGGAGGAGAATGAGCTATGGGTGGAGGCGGTTAAGAGCACTACTGCCAACCCCATTGCCATTCCAGATGGCACAGACGCAGCAGCTCTTTCAGCCTTCAACAAAAAGGACTGTAAGGCTAGGAGGATTATCCTTGACGCAGTAAAAGACCACATAATCCCTCACATTTCCGGGAAGACCAGGGCACATGAGATGTGGAGTGCTTTGACCAGCTTGTATGAGAGTTCCAATGAGAACATAAAGATGGTTCTCAAAGAGAAACTCAAAGAGTATCAAGATGAATGGAGGAGAGGGAGTCACAGCTTACCTCACTAGGATTTCTGCAGTTCGGGATGAATTGGCAGCGGTTGGTGAAGTGGTATCTCCTACTGAGCTAGTACGCACAACAGTGAACGGGGCTTCAAAGTCCTGGAGTGTATTTGTGCAGGCCATAGTGGGCAGAGAGAACCTACCATCTTGGGAGAGACTGTGGGACGACTTTGTGCAGGAGGAGACCAGGAGGGGTCTTGTACAGGGCAGTTCATCACATAGTGGGGCAGATGAGGAGAACGTGGCACTGACAGCCAAGGGTAAGAAGAAGAAGGGTCCCAAGAAGAATGGGGCCAAGAGGCAGCAGCAGCAGCAACCGCAGGGTGGATAGAAGAAGGACTTGAGTAAAATCAAGTGCTATTATTGTCAGGCGTTTGGCCACTATGCATCACAGTGTCCAAGCAAGAAGAAGAAGGGACAGGGACAGCAGACAACAGCCTCAGCGGAGGTTGATGATTTTGGTGACAGGTTTTAGAGGGAGTTTTCCCTATATGCTGGACAGATTGAGAGAGAGAGAGTCTCCTTAGCCACCATCACAGACATGGATATGGAGAGTGAGCATTCATTGTTGATAGGGCATCAGACAGGTCCATCCACCACTAGTACGTGGTACATTGACAATGAAGCCTCGAGACACATGACAGGTACTTGGGAGTTGTTCTCCGAGCTATCACGGACAGCTAGAGATGTGGAGGTGGTACTTGGTGACAACACCATTGTTAGAGCAGTGGGTCAGGGGACCATTACATTTGAGAGAGAGTCCATGAGTCCCATGACTTTGAGGGATGTGTTGTACGTCCCTGGGCTGAAAAAAAAACCTTGTTTCAGTTTCCACTATTGAAGACAGGGGTCTTGGGGTGTGTTTCTCAGATGGGAGAGTGCAGGTGTTCCTCAGGACTACAGGTGTATTTACTCCCATGGATATTGGAGTTAGATGTGGATGACTGTACAAGTTATTGTTTCAGCCGCATCATGCTCTAGCACACAGCAGCAGCAGTGAGCTATGTGAGCTATGGCACAGGAGGATGGCCCATTTACATCACCCAGCTCTGAGATTGTTGAGGAGCATGGTCACAGGTTTACTTGAGTTCGACACTGAGCAGAGTGATGTGTGCAGAGGGTGTGCTTTGGGAAAGTACACCAAGACTGCTTTTCCAAGCAGTGACACGAGAGCAGCAGGAGTGCTTGACTTGATTCATTCTAACATTTGCGGTCCAATGTCTTCAGTATCCTTGACTGGTCACGAGTACTATATTAGCTTCATTGATGACTACTCCAGGAAGACCTGGATCTACTTCTTGAGGAATAAGAAGTCCCCACTAGTGTTGAGTGTCTTCCAAGGGTTCAAAGCCCTTGTGGAGAAGCAGACGGGGAGGAAGATCAGGATGTTGAGATCAGATAATGTGGGTGAGTATACCTCCAAGGAGTTCAATGCTTTCTGCAGTCAGGAGGGTATACAGTGACAGTTGACAGTTCCCTACACTCCTGAGCAGAATGAAGTAGCAGAGAGAAAGAATAGGTCGATCGTTGGAGCAGCGAGAGCCATGCTTCATGATCAGGGGTTACCGTTCTTTCTATGGGCAGAGGCTTGCAACACTGCAGTGTATCTGCAGAACAGGAGTCCTCACTGTGCTTTGGGGAGGATGACTCCAGAGGAGATGTATTCAGGCAAGAAGCCTGAGGTGAGCCATTTTTGGATATTTGGCTCTCTGACTTACTCTCACGTCCCTTCTGAGAAGATGATGAAGTTCGAGCCCACTGCAGAGAGAGGTATCTTTGTGGGTTATGATGAGACTTCGAAGGCATATCGACTTTACATTCCTGGCCAGAGGAGAGTTGTAGTGAGGCGGGAAGTGAAGTTTGATGAGGAGAGGGTCTTCAGGAAGTCGAGAGAGATGGAGTAGGGGGAGCCACCAGCTCCCACACCTCAGTTGATACAGGCTTCTTCGATACAGGTTTCAGGTCCGCAGGTTTCTGGGGTGACTGGATCACAGGGTATAGGCACAGCTTCTACAGGATCAGTGGTTCAGATAACAGGTACTTCAGGGACAGGTTCAGGTTCAGGCACATGTTCAGAATCACAGGTTTTAGGCTCACAGGTTACAGGGTCTTTAGGGACTGATTCATTAGCTACTGGTCCTAGGGGTGTTAGACCTTCTGCTTCTGGCACTTCCTCAGATGAGGATACACCAGTTTGGGAGGAGCCTTCAAGGAAGAAGAAGCCTAAGTGGCTTCAGGACACCTTGAAGGAAGCAGAAGCATTTGGTAGACCTCAGGAGGCGATCAGGTCTGTAGTTGAGCCAGATAGATATGGGATGGCCCTTGTTGCGAGTCTTTGTGACTCTGCGCCTTCTACATTTGAGGAGGCTTCTCATCATCAGGGATGGAGAGATGCCATGATGGAAGAGTACCATTCCATCATGAAGAATGATGCTTGGGAGATTGTGCCGAGACCTGAGGGGAAGTCAATGGTGACTTCCAAGTGGCTTTACAAGATCAAGCACGCTGCAGATGGCAGTGTGGAGAAATTCAAGGCTCGGTTTGTGGCTAGGGGGTTCTCACAGGTTGAGGGAGTTGACTATGATGAGACATTTGCTCCAGTTGCTCGGTATTCCTCTATCAGGGCAGTGATATCTATAGCAGCAGAGATGGGTTGGAAGATCCACTAGATGGATGTGAAGACCGCGTTTCTCAATGGTCTTCTGCAGGAGGAGGTGTATTTGGAGCAACCACAGGGATTCGAGATACATGGGAGAGATTCTCATGTG
Organism: Larix kaempferi; assembly: GCA_027924585.1. Taxonomy (NCBI): domain Eukaryota; kingdom Viridiplantae; phylum Streptophyta; class Pinopsida; order Pinales; family Pinaceae; genus Larix; species Larix kaempferi. The sequence continues at coordinate 795,457 of BSBM01000098.1, read as the reverse complement.
TGCAGGCTTAGGAAAGCCTTGTACGGTCTAAAGCAAGCTCCTAGAGCTTGGTACTCCAAGATTGATGCATATTTGACTTCGATGGGATTTCAAAAGAGTGAGGCTGACCCCAACCTAAACTACATTGTGGTTGGTGGAGATTCACTCATTCTTCTGTTATATGTTGATGACTTATTTATCACTAGAGATGAGCGTCTTATTGCTCAGTGCAAGAGAGATCTTGCAGCTGAGTATGAGATGACTGATATTGGGCTGATGCATTACTATTTGGGGATGGAGGTTTGGCATGAGCCTGGACATATTTTCCTAGGACAGGGGAAGTATGCAGCGGAGATTCTGAAGAGTTATCGGATGGAGGACTGCAGGCCTATGTCTACACCTATGATCACCAACTTGAAGCAACTTCATGCTTCAGAGGGTAAGTTGGTGGATCCCACACTATATCGTCAGCTCATCGGATCGTTGATGTATCTGGTCAACACCAGGCCAGACTTGTGTTTTGCGGTTAACACTCTTAGCCAGTTCATGGTGCAACCTAGGAGTGTGCATTGGACGGCCGCAAAGCACATCTTGAGATACCTAGCAGGGACAGTGGATTATGGTCTGGACTACAGGGGTTCGGGTGGAGTCAGCTTGGTTGGGTTCACAGATTCAAACTTGGTAGGTTGTGTGAGGGACCGGAAGAGCACTTCCGGTTGCTGTTTCAGCTTGGGCTCGGCAGCAGTGTCGTGGTTCAGCAGGAAACAGAAGTTTGTTGCATTGAGTTCTGCTGAGGCTGAGTATATGGCAGCCAGTCAGGCGACTTGCGAAGCACTGTGGTTAAGCAATGGGATAATCTAAATGTTCCACTCCATGCCTTGGCATATGTCCTTACACCAAAATGTTATTCTGCATGATGGCCAACAGTAGGGGGTGGGGTTAAGAAAAAACCACACATGGATCCAAAGGGTTCATAATGGGTGTATGACTACATTTGACAAGTTGTTCTGTGATGAAATTGAGTGTGATCAAGTATGAATCAAATTGAGCTTGTACATTAGTGGCCATAAAGTCTTTGGTACTATACATGCAGTTAAAGATCGAGATAGGATAAGTTGTGAATTCTTTCTGCAAAGAGGTGTTGGAGCACCTTCAACTTCTTCCACAGTGTGAAAGAGTGGCGATCTAAATGTAGAACAGACAGAACTCTGTATTTATGTGCACTACAAGATCAGGTTGTTGTCCCATCATTGTGAGGCAACAAAGAGGTATAGAATATCTAGGACTTGGGACAACAATTCAGAAGACGATGATTTGGAGGACGGAGCGATAGCTTTAAAGCACTTGGACGCTGAACTTTTGGTTAATGGGACTCAAAATGATGATCATGCAATATAGATGCCACTACCATCCCCTGCCCTTGTTAGCAATTGAAGGATTACAGATGTTTCAGCATTAGCTTCACAGCCTTCACGACTGCATAGGGACTGTGTAACTTGTAGTGGTGCTCCACGATCACTTCCTACTACTGTTGTTAGACCACAGGAAAAGGAATTAGAAGTGTCTTGTGGCAAGAGGAAAGCTTAGTAGCTAGTACAATTATTGCTCTTTTTTAATTAGGATTTTAGAACTGAGAATTGTTTGTCTTTCTTTTGGCCTACTTTTTGAACATTTTATGACAGTTACTGCTTATTACAAGTTACAAGCTTTGGTCATGACACCCTGTTTCATTTCATGGTTGATGTTATTTGTTACAGTTTGTTGATGATGAATGTTATTTATTGTTATGGTTGATCATTTGATGACAATGGTAAAACTGCTGGATGGTTCATGTTATATGTGTGCTAAATAGTTTGTTAGTTTTGTACCTAGGGAAGTGTTCCCCAAGTGACATTTGCCTAATGTCACTTAGAAGGGTGAAAAAGGTGACCCTCACATTAAAAGCACATTAATGAGACTTTATAACATTAAAGTCACTTTTTGATTTAACTTAAGTGAGAGAGTGATTTTATTTATGTGAATTAAATAAAAGGGATTTTCACTCACATTGAATCTCATCCATCGGATTAGATTCAATATTCACCGTTGGATTAAAAACTCACTTAGGGTTAGACAAAAAGCATGAGGGAGGCATTTGTGAACTCACTTTTGTGATTGAAGTGAAGAGAGAGCAGAGTTGAGAGAGGTCGATTTTTTTTTGAGAGAAGGAGAAGAAATTGTAGCAGGAATTTGTGGGCACATTTCCCAAGAAGTTTCGTACAGCTCTAATCTCGAGGCAGCTGGTACTTGCAGTGGCACAAAAATCAAGAAATCCGTACAGCAGAGATTACTGCTCATCCGTACAGTACGATTTTTAGTTGTTCTTTGGGCTCAGATTTCGAGGCTGTGTGCACAGGTATCGAGGACCGTAGTACAACATTTATTGCTGTTCAGTCTAGGCACAAATCCCGAGGACCGTACTGCAGCATTCATTGCTGCTGTTCCGTACAGCAGTCTGGGCACACATCTCGAGGTATTCTGGGTACAGAAAATAAGAACAGCTCTGCACAGAAATCGAGGCCGTGGGCACTGAAATCGAGGTGCTGTCTTTTATGCACAGAAATCGAGAAACTCAGGCACAGTTTTCGAGGCAGCTCTTGGGTGTTATCTCTCCGGTTGAGATAAGTACATTTTTGGACTGAAAATGTTGTATTGAAAATTTCTAAAGAAATACAAATTCTCTCTCTCTCTCTACTGGTTTTCCCCGTGGGGGTTTTTCCAGGGCACAGTTGCCAAAAACATCTGAGTCTCTTTTATGGCGTGCATGTGATTAAATATTTGTTTTTCTGCTGTTTTTTTTTTTTGACCAAAACAAGGGGAAGATTAATTAGAGTCCGGTAAAAAAGCTACCAGGTGCTTCATTACATCAAGAGAAAGTCTTGGGCAGATAAAATTCGTGGATCTGGCAGGTATCCAAAGCTCCCGAGAGTAGCAGGATTTTCTTTTAGTAGCCACATTACAATGTAAATACCAAAAATTCCAGAATTTCCAGCAGAGATGAAAAGGGAGACAGAAATAAGAGAAAGTGTGAGCAGCAGGTCTTTGCCACGAATTGTGAAAGCACGTTATCCGGTTGTAGAGGTCCATTCCAGTCTTCATAGGATTCTGATGCGTCATTGTTTTGAGAGAAAGGACATAACAGGACTCCCTGTGATCCCTCCCATTCTCAGATGAAGGAAGATGGGCCCCTCTCGTTCCCTGGTGATCGACTTGCAGAGCCACGATTTCAGGATAGTAGATATTTCTGAGGTGATAAGAGGAGATTTCAGAGCTGAAAATAGTGGAGATATCTAAGCTGATAAACGCCAGATCTTGCAGAACGAAGTTAAGGGAAGTTACAAATGGATTCTCTGCCATCTACAGTAATGATGCCCCTGCCCAGGAGGACCGCTTTATTTGCTTCATCATCTGCCAGACCGTTGGGTCCCCTCAGAACATGATAGTAGCTGATTTTTTGGAATTTGGAAGCTAACAGAGAGATTTTGTGGAGGATCCTTGAGATTTGGAGTTGAATAGGGAACTTCTTAATATTCATAGCTTGGATGATAAGTCTCGAGTCTCCAAAAACTGAAATCTTGTCAATATTCTTTGCACGGGCTTGCATTAGACCTTGCTACAAAGCTAAGGCTTCAGCTTTGTTATTAGTTTCCATGCCTAGACCCCAGGCCAAAGATGACAGAATTGAGTTATTGTCCGAGATGAGGACCCCTCCTCCTCCAGCATGCCCCGGGTTTCCTTTAGAAGCCCCATCAAAGAACAGGTAGCTTTCATTTAGAGACGAGCGCCAGGTGAGGAACGCTTGTTCATCCAGCCGGATTTCCCATTTCTCTATTCCGACTTTACTAGCAGAGCGGTCTGCTGCTTTAGTAGAGTAGTGTGACAGCCATTTGAATTCACTATGGCTCAGATCTCTTGAGTTCTTGATCGCGTTTTTGGATTCCATCACTTCAGCCAGGAGAGCTTTGCAAATAGAGGCCACCGAGGGGCTAGTTCTCTCTTCCTCTCTAAAGATACGTCTGTTTCGTTCAAGCCAAAGTTTCCAGCAAATGACTTTTGGGATCTAGAGCAAGGTGGATTTGAGAAGAGATTTTTTATGAAGGTCGAAAGGAGAGAGCTTGGGCCAGGCAGAGAATAGATCAGAGATATTTTTCGGGATAGCAACAGGGCATGGATTTAGATTAAGGACAGTCTCCCAGACTTCCTTTGCAAAGGGGCAGGTTAGGAGCAAATGGTTTATTGATTCCTCCTCAGTTTTACATAGGGGGCATCTGGAAGGTCCTTCCAGCCCCCTCCTTTTGAGATTATCACATTTGAGAATGCTGTTATGAGCAACAGTCCAGCAGAAATGGTCTATCTTAGGGACAAAGGGGTAAGACCAAATGAAGTTCCAATTCGCTGGGTCAGGGGCAGCATAATGCATGGCTTGGAATGTTCTGTAGCCTTCAGCAGCAGTGTATGATCCAGAGTGCTGACCCCAACCTCTTTTATCTTTGGAGCGCTTTGTAACAGGAGCTTTCCCTTGCAGCATATTTAGCAGAAGGTTCGCTTCCTCTTTTAGAGCTGAGGGCCAATTGCCAAGGTTCCAGTCCTTCCACACACAGTCCCCTTCATCGTCCCAGCTGGATATATCCCAAAGGGTCTCCAAGTTATTTTCTGTCATCCAATTTTTTTAGTTTCTCAGATCTGGGATCTGCCCCAAGGGTTGCTCTCCCATAATGGAGTCCTCCCACAGCTTGATGTGCTTACCATTCCCCGGAATCCAGAAAAGATGGGGACTGAAATGCTCTACTACTTTGAGACAGAGTTTGTAGATTGGAGAGCCTTTTTTGCGAGGAGGGGGCTTATCTAAGCAGCGAAGTCTTGATCCTGGGAAGTATTTTTTCCTTAGAGCTTTCTTGCTCTAGCTATCACTTCCAGAGACGAGATGCCATAATATTTTTGCTCCCATTGCCAGATTTTGTTTAGCAAGGTTCCTGATTTGCAGACCCCCTTCCTTAAAGGGCTTTTGAATTTTGTCCCAGCTGACCAAGTGGGGTCTGTGCAGGTTTCCTCTCCCTCCTTCCCATAGAAATTTCCTTATTAACTTTTCCAGATTTCCAATAACAGAGGCTGGGGCTAGCAGAATGGAGTTTTGGTAAATAGGGATACTCATCAGCACAGACTTCAGCAGAACAGCCTTCCCTGCAATATTTAGCCAATTGGATCCCCAGTTTTGAATTCGATTTTTGAACTTCTCAATATTGGAGGACCAGTGGTTTGCTTTTGGGCCACTTTTTGATATAGGCACCCCCAAATAACTGAAGAAGTCCCATTCATGAACTACTTCCATTCCTAAAACTCTTGCAATCTCTCCGAGTTCCCGGACTGAACAGTTCCAGCCATAAATCTTGCTCTTCTGGAAGTTAATCTTGCTGCCTGAGGTTTGTTTATAGGTTTCCAAATCTTGCTTGAAGTGTCTTGCAGTGGGGATGCTGGCTCCTCCTAGCAGTAGAGTGTCGTCCGCAAACTGGGCATGATTTATTTCTTTGATTCTTTGAGCAATGCGGATACCAGGGAGCAAGTTTAGATGCTGACTATGAAGAAGTTGGAAGCTTTAGCACTGAAGCCTGGATGGCATAAAGAAGAGGGGAGAGGGGGCATCCCTGTCTTAAACCTCTGGAGGCTTGAAAAAAATCAGTAGGTCTGCCATTAACCAAAGGGGCAATCCAGGGCGAGCTTATGCAGCCTTGGACCCAATTTACATAGGAGGGGGCGAATCCGAGCTTCTTCATAACAAGGAAAAGGAAATCATGTCTGACCCTGTCAAAGGCATTGGCAAGGTCAAGTTTTATGACCATCCCTTCCTCTTTGTTCAGGCTGCTTGAGTGAATGGCTTCTTGGACCAGGAGGATATTATCCTGAATCTTCCGACCTTTGATGAAGCCCCCTTGGTTCCTCGGGATAATTTTGGGGAGGATTTTCTTGAGTCTGTTAGCACTTATTTTGGTCACAATTTTGTAACTCAGGTTGCACAGAGAGATAGGTCTGAATCTGGTGAAGTGGACTGCTCCTTTTTCTTTGGGGATCAGGGTAAGGAAAGCAGAATTTGTACTCCCTCCTAGTTTATTTGTAGATTGGGTGAATCTAACCATTCTGAGAAGGTCAAGCTTGATCGTGTCCCAGCAGGTGGTAAAGAATCTAGTAGTGAAACCATCAGGACCAGGAGCACTGTCAGGCTTCATTCGAAAGAGGGCAGCCTTAAGTTCCTTCATGGAGATCGGGGCTGTTAACATGAGATTATCTGCATCTTGGACCAGATTGGGGATAAGCTCAAAAGGATGGCTTGAAGGGTTTAAAGGTTCATCAGCCGGGGCAGTGAACAGATCTTTAAAAGTGTTGTAGGCTGCATTTTTAATATCTTCAAAGTCTTTTACCAGAGTCCCTTGGAAGTAGATTTCCGAGACAGCTTTATAGTTTTTCCTGGCCTCTGCCTGCTTGTGAAAATAAGTGGTATTTTTGTCCCCACTTTCAAGCCACATGCTTCTTGACTTTTGTCTCCAGAACTCCTCTTCTACTCTGCAGTCTTGGAAGAAGGCTTTTTGAAGTTCAGTTTCTTTGGATTGAATGCTATGGGTAATAGGGATGGTCTCCATTACATGTTGGTGTTTTTCAAGGGCGTTTTGGGCCTCAATTCTGCTGGAGGATGGGGATTTCAGGTGCTTAGCCCAGTCTTTAAGGTCCCATTTAAGCCTTTTAAGTTTCTGCTCCCAAGAGAAGGAGGGGGAACCAGGAAGAGGGATGGACCAGGAATCAGTGACAATTTGCTGAAAATCATCTTGAAGGATCCAGAGGGGGCTGAATTTGAACGGGATAGGACCCAGGTTAGGTTCTGAGGAGAGCTCCAGAAGGATGGGCTTGTGATCAGAGATAGAGTTGGGGAGGATTTTGGAAGAGGCCATCATTCCGGTTGAAAGAAAGTCTGAGTGGATGAGGAATCTATCAAGGTGGGCCGCGATGTGACCCGGGCCCCACCTTTTATTTGTCCAAGTGAAATTCCCTACTGAGGGTTTTATATCAAGAAGGTCCCAGCCAAGAATGATGTCCTCCACCCATTCTCTGGCTTGGTCTCTTATTGGGGAGCCTCCTTTTTTTTCATCCGCTGCCAATGTAATGTTAAGATCCCCTTCTAAGATGATGTTTCTAGGGTTGTGCAGATTGAGGAAGGCCTGCACAGAGTCCCAACAGTTTTTCTTTTCATGCAAGAGATTAGGAACGTAAACATTAAAGAGACTTACTTGAGTGCCTGAGTCAATTTGGCGGAGATTGGTGTAGATCCAATGCATGCTGCATTCTTCATTGAGAAGCTCAAATTTGGATGTATCCTAGAAGGTTGCTAATCCTCCTGAAGCTCCCCTTGAGCTTATTGCCTTCCCTTTCCCTTTTTTCCAGAACGAGATACCAGCTTGGTAGAGGATAGTATCCTCCATTTTCGTCTCCTGAATCAGTAGGATGTCAGGCTTATTTATTCTTATGATATCTTTCAGAGCTTCTTCTTTTGATTTGGAGCCCAAGCCTCTGCAATTCCAGGAGACGTATCGCATTCTAAACCTTTTTGGGAGGGGAGACCCCTTTAGGGGCCTGGCCATGCTTTGATCTAGTTCCCATCATTGTTGGCAGCGTTTTTTGAACCCCTTTGACAATATCTCGACGGGATTTCTCTTCCCTGTGTTGCTTCTTTGGTTTGCGGCCTCTCGTGGATCGGGATAGGACTGCAATCGAGCTACTTGATTCCCAGTCGTCTTCATCTGTGTATCCGCCTTGATCAGTTTCAAAATTGGAGGGGTCTTCATCCAGATCTTTCGATTTAGCAGGCTCCAAATCGGAATCTGGGATTCTATTCCGGTCTGAATTCGGGGTATTTCCTGGCTCAGGTCTAGGGGTCGTCTCTTTCAGGCTGTCAATGTGAGGGATTTCACCAGGCTCCAAGGGGATTCTAGCCTCAGGGGATTGGTTCTTGTCCGCGTCTATGTTTTCAACTACTGGGCCTTGCGAAGAATTTGCCATATGGGGATCATTTGTATTGTTCTGTTCTTCTGTTGTATTCTTTGCTGCTGCTGGATTTCCTTGGTTGGCTGCGAGTGAATCTTGCTTCTTCGTATTATTTGGAGCTCTTTTTTCTTGGGCTTTAGGAGCTGCTTTCCCTTTCTTGACTGTTTGCCATCCATCATTTTCCTCTGGTTGCTGAGCTTTGGGGCAGTTTTTCTGGAAATGGCCGTGTTCGTGACAGTGCCTGCACTTGAATGGCAACTGCTCATAATCCAATTTTTGATAGTGCTGCCAGGTACCTACTTTGATCTTGATTGCTTCAGGCTGTCCAGCTTGTAAATCCACTTCAACGCAGACCCTGGCACAGGTGTACTGCCCTTTTGGGTCTGCTTTGTCGATGTAACGACCAAGTTTATTGCCAATCTTTTCAAGCGAATGAGGGTTCCAGCAATGTACAGGCAGATTCGGCAGACGGACCCAGACCGGTACCTCTTTTGGGGCAACTACAGAAGGGTCAAAATCAGGGGTCCAGCGATTGAGATACAGACCCTGGGAACCCATGAAGTAAGGACCGTTTCTGAAAATGAGGTCCCGGTCTTCTTTTTCAATGAACTCGAAGATATAGAAGCCTCGTCCCACAGGGTAGCATGTCACGCTGTGTTTCAGATGGGGTCTCCAGTTCCTTTGAATCCAGTCATCAGTGGTTTTGGCTGATGGCCATAGCCCCATGAACTGTCCAACTAGACCACGATCTGCCAAGGCCAGAGCAATTTTGATGGGCTGCTCTTCTGGCAGATCTATTTCGGGTATTTCATCCATCTTTTTAATGAATTTCGGGATCTCAGAAGCAGCTTTTCTCTTCCCGGAGGAGCCAATGAGCCTACGGAAGGCTTCCGCAGGCGAAATCTGAGAAGAGGGAGGGGCCTCCCCTCCCCCTAGAGCAGCCATGGCGGCCGTTCAACAAGAACCCTAGCTCGTGCGCTCTCTCACGGCCTCTCAGCTCGCTCGTCTTTTCCAATTTAAGTGTGTTATCTTTTTCTGCTGTTAGTGGTAGTTTACTGTGTGTTTAAGTGTTACAGTATTTTTCATAAGTAGTTTGCAGCCTATGCAAAACCGGCTGCAAATGAAAAACACTGAAAAGATAACATAAACCAACAAGCAGTAAAACCCAGAAAAATCTACATAATTGATGCTTTAATGATTATCAGTAATCTACTATTTATTACCTTTCTAGCTTCTAATATTATAGTTGTCTATAAGCAGCATGAAAATCTAGCTTTGCATATTTTCTGCAACTATTTTGATATTTTGCATTGTTTTTGAATATTTATGCATCAAAACTATAATACCATATATATTATATATAAAAAACGCTCCTGGGATGCTTTACTCTTGGGTCTTTTTGGAAATTGGTGTTTTGCATTCCTGTAACATGCTTTGTTCCTGCTCCAAACAGCCTTGGTTTTTACATTTTGGTTTCACTTAGGACAAGAAATAAAAAAGGGGAACCCACACTCTGCAAGTGGCGATTGGATGTGTGGAGAGGGTTTTTGGGTCCAACATGGTTCTATTGTTTTGGTTTGTTTCTGTTGTTCTTTTATTTTTGTGGGAGTGAAGCTTCTTGTTGGAGGTGTTTCGCAGTAGGCGGAAAATACCTCCCGATCATCTGAAACAACTTTAGGGCTAAAAGAGTGCAAACAGGGGTAGATCTGGGGTGACTCCCTGCGCCTGCAGTTCTGATGAGGATAGAGGCATCCTCAAAGGGAAATCTGTTCACTTTACTTCATGTCATTGTTGTCATAACAAAAATATCTAGAGGACAATAGGGGAGCTGGGATAGAAGATCTTAATTTCTTGTTGGCATGCGATAATTTATTTTTCTAGATATGCTTCAAGCCATGCATGTTACAGGGAATATCCAGATGGTGATAACCTAACCAAGATGAATAATATGACAATGGATTGGCTAGAGGAATGCATTGGGCCAAAGCATTTCGAGAGGGGAGGACATGGGATTCCTAATTAAGTGTATACGTAGAATGATAGGAGATAAGATAAGATAATTTTATTAATGTCCAACAAATGACCACAAAAGTAGGTCAATGGGACTGTGTGTGGTACCATGACATCAATATAAAGTGGCAGCGCTAAGGTGGTTCTTATAAAAGGAAATATGTACGATTCTAACCTAAAAACAAAAAAAGAGCTGACTCCAAAGATGGAGTGCTGATCCATAAGAGAAATGTACAAAGAGAGTGGATTCAGAATCTGTGATACAAAAGTGGTAAATCTATCATGGTGCACTGGAAGCATCTCTCCTATAGATGACTTATTGACGAATGAAGATTTACCACTATTTGTTAAAAGAGTATGATAAACATATAGATAGTCCCCATTCCCATTGTATTATTCACATTCATATCATGATATATTTATTTTTTGAAATCTACTCCCTTTTCCCTGGGTTTCAAGTATCATCCAAAATTTTCCATTTCAATAAGAAAGGAAAAAATAAAAATAAAATGTCCATCCTCTAGAAATTGATTATCATATTGACTTTATCAAAATAAGTTTTGGACATAAGTGATGTTTTAAAGAAGAGATTGTGACATGAAATCCTTTGCACTTATTGATTGTGAAGTATAACATTGATTGATTGTGAACTGTAACATCAAACCAGGTTTATGATTAGATCTTTTGTTTTAGAATTGTATGGTTAACATGCCTTGATCTATTTCTTGAATGACAGGTTAATTTAAAACACCAAAATCCTCATTTCAAACTTCTAAGGGAAAGCATTATGCATCTTCTTATCTTTTGCTAACACAAATTTCAACTACTGGCCTACATTTTGGTGTTGATTTCAATGTTGCTGCTATTATAATTCTCATTATCTGTACAGGTTGCTGTTGAGCGGATTGACATTGGTGAGCGGGACAGTTCTAGTCCAGGTCTGCGTTTCTACCTTTCTCTAGAATAGACCGTACCTATTTTTAATGCAGAAAATGCTGTTTTAAAAGGAGAGCAGCATCTAAGCTTTTTGATTTATGTTCTTGCATGCTTCTTTTAGACATATCTTGAAGTCATGCCTGCCTATTTTTGTATCTCTTGAGCACTGTTTATGAGTAATGCAATTGCATACAGCACAACTTATAAGAGCATTGTTATCTATACAAGGACAACCTTTCTTAGAAGATCTGTCATCTTATTGTACATATTTGATGGAATGCTGAGGTTATTAACTTATTAGTGCTAAGTCCCACCTCTAAGCAACTGATTTGGTAGTGGAACCTGAACAGCAATATTGCCATTAATAATACATGTTTGCTATTCATTGGATATCTAATGCAATATAGTAAATCTCAATGGACAAAGAGTTGAAGTGGCACAGATTTTATGTGCAAGTGGCTGAGGCATGCTGCACTCTTGTTTGGGCAAAGGCTAAAGCTGCCCCTTGTACATTTAAACAATTTACAACTTGCTAGGTCAATTACTTATGTTTGGATATTTGTTTCAGTTTTTCTGATTTCTTTTGGGATCAAACATTGATCATGTAGGTGCCTTTTTCAGTAATACGACAATGTCATATTTAATGTGAGAACTTGTATTCCTTTTACAATATTGCTTCCTATTAAGTTTGGGTAGGAGTTTGAAAGCAGTGCACAATGGATGGAAATGTTTTGCTATATTCTACTTTGTGCTGTCTATGTAGATTGCTCCCTTGTATTTCAGGAACAAGGTTGCCACTCTTTGAATGGAGAAGAAACCCGTACACTTCAAGTTGCACCATGAAAGATATGTATATTAAGCTCCAAAAGAGAGAACTCTCAAAATGAAACCACGACAAAAGAGGGAGAGAGCAAATCCTTAAGTTATATAGCTTTAAGCTCAACCTCCTACTACACTAAAATATGAATAAAACCTAAATCTAGCGTAGGGTGGAGTAAACAAATGGAAAAATATTCCACTATGACAAACTCTAACTATCCATTAAATATGGTGGTCAAATCCATCAAACAGGTGCTAGAGAGATTGCTGCATAGAAGAGTAGTCTCCAATCATGAAGTCATCACATGAGCAGATCATCACATAACCTCATCAATAGCCACATCCCATATCAACTACATCAAGAAAAGACATATCCCATAGTTACTTGCCCAAATTTATCATGAACATACATATGCTAAAGCATCATCAACACTAGGACATCATCACAACATGAAGCTAAAAAATGTAGCATCAAGTAACCTAGGCTATCCATAGCTCCATCGACTTGTAACTCCTATTGATTGTGTGACAAAATCTCATGTGGACACCCATGTAAAATGGGGGGTATCATTTGGCTCCAACTACAGGACATGTGGCTCTTCTTGGGGGTGCATGAGAACTCCAGAATCTTGGAATGTACCTGTTAGCAATGATCATCAACACTAGGACATCATCACAACATGAAGCTAAAAAATGTAGCATCAAGGAACCTAGACCATCCATAGCTCCATCGAATTGTAACTCCTATTGATTGTGTGACAAAATCTCACGTGGACACCCATGTAAAATAGGGGGTATCATTTGGCTCTAACTACAGCACATGTGGCTCTTCTTGGGTGTGCACGAGAACTCCAGAATCTTGGAATGTACTTGTTAGCAATGATCATTGATCACTGTTATCACACAAACCAACATCTTGAGATTGAAAGCCCTAAAACCAATGACAGTTGATAGATAACTAAGAGGGGGCCATTGTCACCTCACCATCCCTCTTCTACACTTTAGGCTAGCTCTTCTCTAGCTCAAGGTAGGAGTCCCTAAATAGGATTACTAGGGTTTAGTAGTGAAGCACAAGGTGAATTTGAAGAGTAACCCTAGCAAACTGGTTTGTTTTAGAGATAAAAGACGTGGATGGAATGATAAGGGACTAGTGTCTTATCCATTGGACAATACGCGGGTAAACAAAGGCTCAATGAATGATTTAAGGAATAATTAAGAGGATTAGGACAGTAGAGAATTACTCTAATCACTTATAATGACTTTAAGGGGAAAATACTAGAGCAAATACTTTCAAGCGATTTTAGTAGGATAATCATCAGGAAGAGCAAGAGAGCATATAATCAAGAGCTGAGACATACTACACCACTCACTTCCAATATCCTAAAACCACTATCAATTGAACATTTTATCCATAAGTAAAATTTGATGAGCACATTTCCATTCGATTAAAACCTTCATTCGCCATCCAAAGGAGAGCAATAGATATTCAACTAAGTTCAATGGGATGTTTTCCACCAATCCAACCATGACAAATGAGGGAGAGAGCAAAGCCTTGTATAGCTTTACGCTTGCCAACCTTTTACAATAGAATATTAATAAAGTCCCTAAGATCTAGCCTAGGGTGGAGTGAAAATTAACTAACCTCCACTAAACTCTAACAAATCCATGAAAGGACCAAATGCCATGTCAAAAAGCTATCATGTCCACAACATAACCTCCAAGGAAGGTTGCTCCACAAGAAAAGGATTCCAACCTAACGATAGCTCACATAATGAATACAATATGAAATTTATTATCAAAATTAAGCCTTGAAAGGCTACTCTAGGCTGTGCACTAGCCTAACTAACTCCACAAAGCACGCAAACATAGCAAATGTGACCATCAAAAAAGTGGACAACCTTAGAAGTCCCCATAGAAGAATGTGCAAACTTCCAAATACATGGTAAGGGAGGGTGGCGTTCTTTTAGAGATTGCAGTGCTCAAGGCGACATTTGGTATAGCGATAGAAGGATTCAATTTCACTCCATTCACAGAACAACATCAATGACCAAGCTCCATCCAGATTTCAATGAATCTTCTTTCATAAGACTGCCCTGAAGAAACAATTACATGATCTGCCATCGGGGTCATGGAAATTGGACAAATAAATTCTGTTGGCCATTGTGTATCAGCTGTAGGTAGGTGCTTGGATAGTTTCTTCTTCCACAATGATAAATTGAAGAAATTCTGCCTTCAACTGCCTGCTGGTTTAATCTCAAGTTTAGGTGGTTTTCATTCCCAGTCGGTTATGCATAGACTGGGAACTACTTATTACAAAAATGCTTACACAGAAAACACACACTGAAAGCTATTAACAGGCTGCAAATTAATTCAACAACATTCACACATAACATCAGAGATTTTTGGCCAAATCGAGCCCTGGAAAAACCCCCACGGGGAAAACCAGTTGAGAGAGAGAGAGAGAGTTTCTTATTGCTTCATATAACCTCAGTACATAACATCATAGCAGAAATATTTTACTTATCTCTACAGTGAAATATCACCCAGCAGATTTCTCGAATACTGTGCCAAAATCAGCAGCCTGACTGTGCTGAAAGTGCCTCGAAAAATGTGCAGAAAGTACAGTCCCAGATCTGTACGGAACACTTAGAAATCAGCTGAGCTGTAGCAGTCTCAAAACACCGAGCCCAAAATGTTATCTCAGACAGAGAGCAGCCCTCGAAATCTGTGCTTAAACCCTCAATGAGTAAGCCCAGATTTACCTCCACCTGTGTGCAGACTGTCACGGGTATGTGCCCAGATTCACCTCCACAAATGTGTGCAGACTGTCACGGGTTTGTGCCCAGATTCACTCAACAAATGTGTGCAGACTGTCACGGGTTTTGTGCCCAGAATCTCCTTCACCTGTGTGCAGACTGTCACGGGTTTTGTGCCCAGAATCTCTCAACAAATGTGCCCAGAATCTCTCAACAAATGTGCCCAGAATCCTATGAAACTTGTGCCCAGCATTAATCAAAAACTCGTGCCTGTACCTACTGTACTCTCACCTCGGGTTATGTGCCAAATGAAGACAATGATGAGCAGGCCGTACTGTGCAGTGAATGCCCCAGCTCGTGCCTCGATTCCTGTGCTTGCCTCGAAGTGCGTGCTGCTTTGCTTGCTCTCCTCCCTCGATTTCTCTCATTCATTCACTCCATAATGAGCTAGGTATTGAAGCCTCCCTCCTTTTTGTCCAATCCCTAAAAGGGAATCTTAATCCAATGGTTGAGATGAAATCAAATCAATGGCTAAGATTTGATGTGAGCAAAAGTCACATAATTAAATCACTTAATTAATTATTACTCACCCACTTTTAACTTTAGACAAAAAGTGACTTTACAAACATAAAGTCTCATTAATGGTTTAATTAATGTGAGGGTCCCATCACCCCCTTCTTAGTGACTTAGGCTAAAATCACTACGGGGAACACATCCAAGGTACAAAAACTAACATAAATGTCCCTTGCGGAAGCTCATTTTTTTTTAGAATAATTTGACCTGAAATTATGGCAATTAACTTTCTCTTCTCTCACAAATCATTCTTTTGCATCCAGGAGGATAGCACTTGCAGATGTGTGTTAATTTTTTTATTAGGTTAGGGTTTGAGGCAGAAACTTAAAATTTTGTACTTTAATGCCAAAAAATAAATCACTAAACTAGTACAGAAAACAAATATAGTACAGCTGTAGCAAGACCAATTCAGATATAATTTTCATCTCTTTCAACTTTAACACTCCCCAAGGATCACTGTGTTAAAGTTAAGGTTTCAACAACAGACATATAATCAGTAAAGCAGATCCAGTAGTAAAACTAATTAACAAAATTATAATTAAACCAAAAATATAGCAGCAGTAAGAAAACAGGTCTGGAAACTTACTGAATGAGATGAAACTTCCTTATACTCAGATATTTAACTTTCAGATCTGACTTTGCCACTCAAAAGCAAGTCAATCAAATGGAACAAGAAATGACCCTTACCTGAGGGTATGTACATACTTGAGAGAGATAAAGTGCTGTAGGGTAGGGTTAGGCAGTTACAGAACAGCAGCTTAGTATATCCAAGATCAACCCCAAGGTTTTAATAAAAAACAGTCAACAAGTGCCCAAGAAGGAAAGGTGACCACAAAACCTCACAAAGGTGGATGGCTGCTCCAAAATCCACACAGTGGTGGATTGCTGTACCAAACAGCCTTACACAGGCCTAGACAAATTCAAGGCAAGTCTGAACAGAGGGCAGCAACCTCAAGGCAAACAGAGACAGCCTGACACTTCAAGTGGCATCCTCAGAAACCCTCACATCAGACACAACAGCCAGCGACACTTCTTTTAGCAGCAGGCAACAACGCTAAGCAAATAGTGGCATCCACACACAAGGCAACATCAACCTCAAACAGACTTTAGTAGGGTAGCAGCAGTCTCCCTAACAGGTAGCAGACTCTTCAACAAGATAGCAGCATCCATCAACCAACCTTAGAACAGACCTGAAAGCATATGGCAGTTACAATCATGGCAGCGGCCTCCACAAATGACCAATAGCAGCCCTAGATCAGTCCACATAAGTTGCGGCCTACCCAAAACAGTCCACTGTGTTAGCAGGCAGCCCAATCATGGCAGCGGCCTCCCCAAATGACCAACGTCAGCCCTAGATCAGTTCATGTGGGCAGCAAACAGCCCTAACACAGTCCACTAGGGCAGCGGCCTATTCAAAATAATTTACTGGGGCAGCAGGCAGCCCAATAAGGGCAGCGTCCTATAGATGGAACCCTCAAAACAGTCCCTGAGCGCCCCTCTTTATCGGCCTAAAGGTAGGCCGCACAGGCAGGGTAGAGTCATATGACAGTCCAAAACAGGCCACGTAGATAGGGTACAACCCTATATCAGTCCACAACAGCAGCGAACCCTTTAGCAAGCCAAAAGACAACTCATGGCTTACATCAGGAACAGTCCCTGAGTAGTGGAGCAGCAAATAGAAGAGCGCCCAAGTGATAGCAGCAATGAAACCCTAGACGTGACCCAAGTGAGCAATATTAAACCCTAGATCAGACATAAGCAATCAGATATGAGGTTTCTCTCTTCGAGACGATTTTACAATGAGATCTCAATCTCATATTTATAGCATCTAATGAATTTTAGAAGGTTCTACCTTCTAAACTTTCATTAACTTTAGGGTTACCAAAGATGTCCTAACTTTTAGGAGGGTTACCAAATATAAAACATAATTTAATATTATGACATCTTAGGAGAGGGTACCAAGGTCATGGCTAAGGGTAGGATGACCCAACCAAGGAGGGATGCTAGCACAAGGACCAACAAGGAGTCAACACAAGACCAAACCAAACACAAGGTAATCCATAAATCAAGGAAGGGTAAACAGCCCTCAAACCACAAGACCAAGGATGTAAGCACAAGGTGGGAAGACAACACTTTTTACCCACAAGACCAAAACCAACAAGGTGGGACAACAACCTTGCTAACCATAAGACCAAGGGTGTAAAAGCAAGGTGGGGATACAACCCATTTATCTCTCTCTCAAATGTACAAGTGTTCCATACATTAACTGAAAGTTCTATCATCACCATATAAGGGAAATCCACACTGCATGATGTGATCTTGTGGTCCTCCTGACTGCTTTTGAGGTCAAATGCTAGTGACTCCATCAAGGGGTGGCCAGTCCCTTGAGAAGACAACCTAGCTCAACCATCTTGAAGGCCTAGGAGAGGAGGGCATCACACATCATCATCTTGGTTAACTGACCAAGATCCACCTGGTTGACTGACCAGGTATGTACCTACAGGAACTGCTTGGTCCTAGACCAAGAATCTGCATGGTCCTAGACCAGGATGTCTTTGTCTCAGCCCCAGGATCTGCTTGGTCCTCGTGACCAAGAAACTGTTTGGTCCCAGACCAAAATACCCTAGTGATAGATAGGGGCCCTAGCCACATGCTAGGAACTTTGCCATGGCATCAACCTGCTTGGTCCCAGAGTAAGAATCTCAGTGGACTGCTGGGGGCCCTAGGGTAAGAATCTCAGTGGACTGCTGGGGGCCCTAGGGTACCTTCTAGGGACTTACTTTGCTTGGTTAACTGACCAAGAACTCTAGTTAACTGACTAGGGTGCCATCCTCCCAGAGAATGGGTCTCGCAGCTGCATTAACTTTAACAGTTTATAGAGCAGTCCGGACAACAGAAACAAGTTGAGCCTGATATTGTTCCATCAAATAGTGTGCATGAAGGCCTGGATCTACTGTTCAAACACCTTGTTTGTAACCATATTTTTTGAGCTTCTTGATGGATACTTCCTTACCATTGAAATGCTTCTCTGCTTCATGTTGAATCAATCGGAGACGATTAATTTCCTTTTGATAGAATCAACTTTATTATCGGCAACAACAGGCTTGTAAAGTATCTCCTCTAGGTAACTTTGTATTTCTGTTGACTTATGTTGATCCTCAATGTGGAACTGCCTCTAATGCTTCAGGCTCTCTTTTTGAAGGTTAAAACCATCTATCAAAAGATCGCCCAGAGACGGTATACACCAGAAACACAATGAACTCGCCCTGTGAAATTCATCAGGTGATCCTCGACTCTTGTATCATGAAGGAATCTATCATCTCTCCCCTATGAAGAAAAAATGAGTTCGATTTCGTTTGGTAGCCTGCATTTGAATGCATTACTCCCAAAACTCAGTAGGTGTAGTTCGAACCCATCTCCACAAATATTGTTTCTTGACCAACTTTCACATATCCCTCAACACAACTCTTTAGAAGGCCCTGAGACCATCTCTTCCTTGTCCAAGATCAGTCCCAGCATCTGTAACTTTCTGTCTTGAATACTTTCAAATACTTCTCCTTTCATGGCCCAAGGAAAAGAGTATTTTGATAAGAATTACATCCACCTCCTTTCGGTTGGGGTCTTAGCAGATTTCAAATTGACAGAGCTTTCCTCTGCACATAACCTTCTTGTTGTTCGATGCTGATCTGAAAAATTAGGAGATCATGGATAGCCTCAACATTCCTAAACACCACATCACATCCAGTAGTTCATTACATCAAGTTTGACTTTACAACAAATTAAGCCATCAATACCAAAATAAAATCTATTTTACTCTATTATTCCGATGAGCTTATTCTTCCTACCCTACTGTAAGCATGAGATGAAGCAAATACTGGGTGAAATCATAAACCCAATGTAGTCATGTGGACATCTCATCAATGCCAAGGTATCTTGTGTTTGGTCACCAACCAAAACAGAGATACATCAAATGCCAAATATATACAAGCTGAAATCTCCATGAAATGTAAGCCAAAATCTGAAATGTGCTTGTGAACAAGGCCAAGAGTACCAAAATCATGCTAAAAAGAGCATGCACCATCACCTAAGTCACAAGATTTTGTGAATTTTATTAACGAGCTTCGAAATTCGTCGATTCTTAATTTTTTTTTGAGTTTTGTTGGAATTCACTGAATTTCGAAGGTGAGTTTCAAGGTGAATCTTAGCCGAATTTCAAGGTGAATTCAAATCTCAACACGAATCTCAAGGTGAATTCGAATCTTTTGATGAATTTAAAAAATCAATATTTTTATTCATTGTGTTTTTTAATGCAATTTTTATTTTTATTTTTTTTATATATTAAAATCTTGAAATATATATATGGACGGACGAATTTAATGGCAAACTTTTATTCTTTGAAAAAAATCGCATCTATTTTTCCAGCATAGAAATGTAAATACATTCTTCAATGATCACTGATCAAGTCTTCAAAAGAGAGCGTGTACAACAGGACTACCTTGTTTTATTCCTTTACAAAAGGACTATTTTTAACTACAAAAAAGACTTATAGAGGACCTCTGAACAGAGACATAGACTGATATATATCAGCACATAAATTACAGCAAATAGTATGATTTGTAACGACCGGACCTAGAAATCATTTAAAGAGAATGACTTCGAAGAAATCTCAGTCCCCTCCCTTACTCCAGCTTCTGTTACTAGAGTGACTTCGAAGAAATCTCAGTCCCCTCCCTTACTCCAGCTTCTGTTACTAGAGTGATTGAACCCAAGATACTTTCTTTGACCATTGAATCTGCTTGAGTATTATATGTTGATGTTTGTAGCTTAGTGAGGTATCCTCACTAGCTAAATCGGCCCAGAAGGAAAGCAAACAAATAATTGCATAAAAACAAGTTGGCCCAACAAAAAACATTAAATAAATTATAATTTATTATTGAAGAAGACAAGTCGTCCCAGATAAAATAGACAAGTTGGCCCCAATGAAAAAGTCAGCCAAAAAACCAATATAAATAAGGGTGATGTCCTCCTCACTTGCACCATTCAAGCAAGTTCGCTCAAGCAAGGAGAAATTTGCTCAAGGGTTGTAGAAGACGGCTATTTCTGGGGTTCTTTATTTGGCATCATCTTTTATGCGATCTCTCTTGTTCCAGATCACTTCTATATCTGATGTACTTGTATTTTGTACTGAATCTCTGAATAAGAAAAGTTGGTTGGGTTTTTCCTGAGTTTGGGTTTTCCCAGGGTAAACTATTATGTTTCTTGTGTTTTTGTGCATGATCCTTATGTGTAGTTAAAGTTGAAAGAGGCGAAAATTATATTGCTATATTATTAAAATCTAACAGGTTCTGGACCCACACTATGTTTCGTTGCAAAATTGTGAATGACATATTAAAATCTAACATGGTATTAGAGTGGTGCTGAAAGATGCTGTTGCCAAAAAATTAGGCACGAGAAATTAGGCCCAAGAATTTATGGTCCAAAAATTTAGGGTCTAAAAATCAGGGGGTGAAAATTTAGGGTGCAAAAATTAGGGGTAAAAAATTTAGGGTCCGAAAATTAGGGGCCAAAAATTTAGGGTCCGAAAATTTAGGGCCGGGAAATTGCAGATCTGAAGTTTCAGTTTTGACCTAAATTTTGCAGAAACTGTAGAAATTAGGGTTTTAATTTGCGACTTGTTATGTCCATAGATTCAGAAGAAAAGGAGGGCTACTCAACTTGCCCTAAGAGGGCACATCCACCTATGGAATCAAATTTTCAAAATTCAAAATTTCATTTTCGACTTAGCTCTTGCTAGGGTTTTTGCAGCAGATTTCAGATCCGAAAAGTTTTTGTTTTTGAGATATTTCTGAACCAGAGTCAAGATGGTTGTTGGACTTAGAGTAGAAGACAGATTGAAGGGGGTTTCAAATTTCCGACCTTGGAAGAGTAGGATTGCTCATGCTCCTAAATGAACATGATTTCAAGGATCATATACTCAAAGATATTCCAAATCCAGAGGGAGCCCAAGAGAAAGACAAACACAAGAAGAATGAAGCCATAGCCATGAGGATTTTGATGGACTCAGTGAAAGATCATCTTGTACCTCTTATTGCAAGTTGGAACACTGCGAAGAAGATGTATGATGCCTTGAAGAAACTCTATGAGAATGAGAACCCTAACATAATCTTGGCCCTAAAAGACCAACTTCGCCAAGTGAGCTTCACAAATGATGATTTAGTTTCTTATTATTTCTTGAAGATTTCCCAGATCAGAGATCAACTAGCGTCTGTTGATGAAAGTGTCCCGGATAGAGATCTTGTGTTGACATCTATGGGTGGACTTCCTTCAGAATGGAAGCCATTTGTGAAAGGAACATGTGTTCGTGTTCAATTACGCAATTTTGATCAGTTTTGGTCAGAATGTATCCAAGAGGAAATGAGGGAGGTTGTCTCTACCTTAAAGGAAAAGGAAGAAGAACTAGTTTTTATAGCGCATGCTAAGAAAGGAAAGAAAAGCTTTGGTAGAAAAGACAGGTGAAAGATTAAGACCAATTCCAGAGCAAAAGAAGAAGAAGGATCTTTCACACATTCAATTTTTCAATTGCAAAAAGTATGGCCACTATGCAAAACAATGTACCTCAAAGAAGAGAAAGCACCATGCCTTAACTGCTGATGTTGATGAAGATTCTCCACAAAAGAGGTCAAGGAATGCAAAAGATGATCTTGAGGAAATTGCAGAAGATTGTCGAAAGGAGTACTTCCTCTAGTACTCTCCATGAGTGCACCAATGATTGCAGTATCAAGATGATATGATTGTCATTGGTGATGTATGAAGATCTAGGCTACAAAAAGAAGATGAAGATTTGAGGACTCCTATGATTTTTGCAAGGAGGTAGAGATCAAGAGGGAGCCAACAAAACAATAAAAGATAAGTATTTGTACCGTCATTTGAGTTATTCTTTAAATCTTTGAATGTTTGGTTTAAAGGATAATGTTTTCTTTTATGCATTTATATATGATTGAGATCGATGAGCAATAGGCTCATGTAGTCAATACATATGTTGGGTAAATAGCCTATAGTAATGCATAGCAACCCATGAGCCCTTGTTGGAACTAGTATAGGATGAGACCTCTTTGCTGACATACTTGGAGCAGTGCATGCTCTTGCTAGTATGTTTTGGTGGAGATGGAAGACATCCAGATAGTCACCACGTGTGTTTTGTATATGGATGGATGTTGTGATGAAGCATTGGCTAAGATGATTACATAACTGTGTGAACTATTGCATTGAAATGTCAATATGATTTGATTGAATTTCATGATTATGCAATGTTGGTAACTAATTGATTGAACTTGACTTGTAGGAAAGATCATGTGCTATGACCTATACGAGACTTATTATAGCCGTTCAAGAAGAGGACAAGTGAATGATGTGTCCCTCCTTGAGAGGGAGATGGAGTTGATTCTCCCGAGTTTTGTGTGGACTCCTTGTCCTGTGTGGAATGTGGTTCTGTGTGGACCAATATGAATTATGTGTGAACTCCTGAGTTCTGTGTGGACTGTGGTTTTGAATTAATCCGACCATGTACAACGAGTTGATTGGTGCCTTGTACTTGGTTAATACCAGGCCAGATATATGTTATGCAGTGAACATGTTGAGTCAACACATGGTCGAGCCAAGACAAGTACATTGGGTAGCAACTAAGCATGTGCTGAGATATCTTCGTGGTATAGTTGGTTATGAATTGAGATATACCTCAGGTGATAGAGTAAAACCGGTAGGCTTCACCGATTCAGATTGGGTTGGGAGTGTAGTTGACAGAATGAGCACCTCTGGGTACTGTTTTAGCTTGGGATCAACTATGGTTTCTTGGTTCAACAAGAAACATTCGTTTGTGGCACTCAGTATAGTAGAGGCATAATACATCGCAGCTAGTGCAACTAGTAAGGAAGCAGTATGGCTTCTAAAACTGCTACTGTAAAGCTCTCAAAGAACCCTATGCTCCATGACAGGTCCAAACATATTGAGATCAGATATCAATACATCAGTGACATAGTTCAGTAGAGAGTAATGAAGCTCCAATATATCTCCATAGATGAGCATATTGTAGATATCCTTACCAAGCCTTTGTCCAAAGTGAAGTTTGCATACTTCCGTGGAAAGCTTGGAATGGTGGAGATTTCCTTCCTTAGGAAGGGAGATCGATGATCGGTGTGACTATTGATGTGGCACGAGAGTTGTGCCTGACTCCTTTGTGGAGTGTATCCTTGTGTGGGATGGTTATTGTGTGGAAAGTTCTTCTGTGTGGAGAGTACTCCTTTGTGGAGTGTATCCCTGTGTGGGATGGTTCTTGTGTGGATTGTTCTCTTGTGTGGAGAGGACTCCTTTGTGGAGTGTATCCATGTGTGGGATGGTTCCTGTGTGGAACGTTCTCCTGTGTGGAGAGGACTCCTTTGTGGAGTCGATCCATGTGTGGGATGGTTTCTGTGTGGAATGTTCTCCTGTGTGGAGAGGACTCCTTTGTGGAGTGGATCCTTGTGTGGGATGGTTCCTGTGTGGGATCTTCTCCTGTGTGGAGAGTACTCCTTTGTGGAGTGTATCCCTGTGTGGGTTGTTCTCCTATGTGAAGAGTGCTCTTGTGTGGAGTATGGGCCCAGAGGGGTGGACTAGTTGTAGTCATCACCGCCTTCCAGTTGTAATGACTGGTAAATTGGAAGAAGTGTTTTCATAGGGAGTATAGCCTCCCTTCGATTTGAGATCGATAAAGTGCTTGGAAGAAGTGTCTTCTTGGGGAGTGTGGTCTCCCTTTAGTTTTAGACTGATAAAGTGCATGAGGAAGTAAGCCTCCTTGGTCTAGGATGACCAAGCTGATAAGGCAGATCATATATTATAATTGGAAAGATGATGTGGTTCTAGTGGGAACAATTGTTATAGTTAGAAGGACTTGATCATAAGAGACCTTTCTTATGATGATGAGATGTACAGGACAAGCCATGATGCTCAGATGATATCCAAATGTGTTCCAGCGTGATGACACCTCCCTAGCTAAGAGGGAGTGTTGATGTTTGTTGCTTAGTGAGGTATCCTCACTAGCTAAATCGACCCAAAAAGAAAGCACATAAATAATTGCATAGAGACAAGTCATCCCAACAAGAAACACTAAATAAATTATAATTTATTATTGAAGAAAACAAGTCGGCCTTGATAATACAGACAAGTCGGCCCCAATGAAAAAGCCAGCCAGAGAAATTCACTCAAGCAAGGAGAAATTCGCTCAAGGGTTGTAGAAGATTGTTATTTCTGGGGTTCTTTATTTGGCGTCATCTTTTATGTGATCTCTCTTGTTCTAGATCACTTCTATATTTGATGTACTTGTATTTTGTACTGAGTCTCTGAATAAGAAAGGTTGTCTAGGTTTTTCCTGAGTTTGGGTTTTCCCAGGGTAAACTATTGTGGCTCTTGTGTTTCTGTGCATGATCCTTATGTGTAGTTAAATTTGAAAGAGATGAAAATTATACTGCTATATAATTAAAATCTAACATTATATTGCCTGTAAATATGAGTGAAAGAGATCATTTGCAAGAAAGCAGCAGTGTCCTTTAAGAGCTAGTCCATGTTAAGGATCTTGGTTCTTTGAATTTGATGCTCACCTTCATCCATTGGATGGTAAGTTTGGAATCATCAAAAACCTGCAAGGACAGAATTACCTTATCTATGGTTGATTTCATAAGGAGAAGAGCTGTAAATTCTCCCTCATTGTTGGTCCCTTCTAAGAGCTGTAAATCCCTCCAATGATATGTGGATTAGCTAGAACTTGTTATTAGGGCCATAGAAGGATAATATTTGTCACATTGGAGGGATTGTGAGTGAAGAATTTCCTTCGTCCCTTGTTGTTTTATGCATGAATGTTACATTGTTTTGGGCGTCTTTAATGATCAAGAACTCGTGCTAATTCATAATTCATTGTATAGGGCACATTGTAAGTAACATAGTTTTGAGTTGGCATTGTAAGAGAGCTCCTAGTGATTTTCACAATTATGATATAACATGTTATGGTTTGTTGGTTGGCACCGCAAAGGATCGAACTCCCCCTAATATTTTCATGAACTTGTTCCCCATTTCATTGGTCTTGTTTCCTTTTGACTCCATATGCCATGGGGATTGGCACTAGTCTTCATAGCCCTCCCATCACCTATACTACCACGAAGTCCTCAAGTTTTTACTAAGGGTAACTCTTCAAATCACCTTGTGCCTCCTTTGCCATAGCCTAACAATCCTATCCTAGGGAAGCCCCCCTCGAGTTGGAGAAGAACCAATGAGAAGTGCAGAGAGTTGGTTATCGAGGTGATAGTGGGTAACACCTTAAGGTTGCAGTTGGGCTAGTGCGTTCTTTGGGGCATTAACTACACTTGCTAGTTCATGATGTAAGTAACACTATGTTCAAACAACCACATCAAAACATCTTCACGAGTAACACCTAAATTTGAAATGAACATTATGAAACATAAAACGTGCACTCCTAACTGAATCAACAAGGTGATTAAATATTGGGATATCATCTGAAAATGCGTTCATTATATTGTTAGGAAACCTTGGGATACTAGAAATCAAGTGGATCAAGCCCATAGGCAAACCATGGAGGCAATGCCATATTTCTTCACTTTTACTCTTCAAATGAAGAGTACGAAATATGAAAATGCATATAAGGATACCTCATACCAAATACCATATATGTAGAGTTGCGAAGGTGCATCTTCAAATGCCTTTACAATGTTGCTTGTTTCGCCCTACAAACATTGCAAGTCTTCAAAAATTTGTAAGGAACAAGGGCTTCTTCCCTTCATGGAGTAACCATGTGAGAAGAAAAATCTAAAATAAGAATCTCCCACAAATGTTGCAAATCTAGCAAGACTAGAAATTTCGAGAAATGGACTTTATCTCTAGCAACAACGCCAAAATGTTACAACTCAAACTAGCATGTGTAATTAAAGACCAAAAGAACAATGCCAGCCCAACCATAACTTAGAGGAGTTACACACTACCACCTTAATAATTACCTCTCTACACTTTAGGTTGGCTCTTCTCCAACTCAAGGGGGGCTTCCCTTGGATGGGATTGCTAAGCTATGACAATAAAGGCACGGGGTGATTTGAAGAGTGAGCTTTATCAAAACATTGTGTCCTTTTATATTATAGATAAATAAAGAGGTGATGGTAGGACCATGAAGACTAGTGCCAATCCTTAGGGCAAAATGAGTCAAAGGACCCTAGTTTGAGAAGGGGGCGAGTCCATGAAGGGTTGGGAAATTAGGCCTGCATGTGCTTACAACAAATAAACCCTTTATACCACAAACAAACCCTATCATGTTGAGAAATGAATGTAGAAATTTGCTAGGACCCAAGAATGGTGCCACATCAAAACATATTTAATTGGGGTGTGTCTCATACAATGAAGTATCAAGCAACTACTCTAGAAAGATGATCTGAGCATTATAATATAATCATGCATAAGACATCAAAGGAATTGGAGGTGTCTTTTCTCTCACAACCCTTCAAATGTTGTAGATTACCCTTGTAATTGGCCCTATTAACATGTTCTATTTTTTCTACTATTCATTAACAACATTTAGAAATAATAACCACGTTGCCACACTTTGAATGGAGAAGAAATCCTCACACTTCAAGTTGTGCCATGAAAGACATGTCCATTAAGCTCCAAAAGAGAGAACTATCAAAATCTAACCATGACAAATGAGGGAGAGAGTAAATAAAGCCTTATATAGCTTTAAGCTCAACTTCTTCCTACAATAAAATATGAATAAATCCTAGATCTAGCATGTTACCTTTTGACATGTAGGGTTGACTTGATGTTCATTCCTTGTGTTATCTTACATCACATCCAGTAGTTCCACATATGAGATCCATGGTTTATCTATGGATATTTTTGCCAGATGCACTTTCAACTTGCTTAGATCACCATGTTACGTGCTAGAGATAGATGGGGACATTCAGTGAACACAGGTGCTATGACATAAACTGTGTAGTTATCTCATGGTAAATGCTTTCTTATGTGTGGACATGACCATGAGGGGTTGATGGTGTTACTCTATAATGGCCTATGTCACAGGGTTTGCCGAATTTGAACCTTGAGGTTCAAAATTCAACGAACCTAAAAAAAATTCAAATTCGTTAAGGTTCGGGCTTGAAATTCGCGGGTTTCGCAGTGGCGTTGTGTCTCTTTTTACTGGTTGGATCTCTCTGCTTGTGCCAGCGTCGAGTGTCTTTGCTTCCAGAAATCTTCTCCTGCGTTGGATCTGTCTTGCACACGTCGGGTTTCTATGCTTCCAGCGGGAGACGCATTTTCGGGTTATTATTTCCACAGGTGACTTGGCTATCCACCACTCCGTTGCATGCGTTGGGTTTCTATGGTTCCAGTGGGAGACACATTTTCGGGTTATTATTTCCATAGGTGACGCGACCATCCACTGCTCCGATGCCAGTAAAAATATTGCCGTTTGATGCATCCAACACGATCTGTCAATAGATCTCCCTCTGTATTGCTTTATTCTTGCACAGAATATGCATTTTCAAGGTGTTATTTCCGCGCGTGATGCACTTTTGTTTTTGATTTGGAAAATAATTGCAGATCTTCAATACAATTAAATACAGTCTTTGTTTGAGTGTTGACGCCTAACTCATAGCATGAAGGTATTTTAAAATTTTAAATAATAAATAACTAGGTTTAGGTTATATATATATAATGTGTATTTTATATATATTTTAGGTCATATATATATATATTAAACATTACAAATTATTTTATATATATAATTTTTATTATATTATATTAATATCCTATAAAATATTTATATTTTAAAATATGTATATGGACGTGTTGATTTTTGGGCAGCATCGAGAGCCATTCTCTAGGAGAATTGGCATCAGCTTGAGGTTGAGAACCTAGTCAGGGACCAGCACGTTGATAACATGAGATCTCTTAGAAAACCTTTCTTATGATGAAGATTCTAGAAGACAAGTTGACCATTGAAAAGAGGACCAATACTTAATGGTTGAGTCACAAGGACTCAAGCCAGAAGGTTCTAAAAGACCCTAAGGGTTCTAAGGCACATTTGAGCAAGAGAAGAGTCTAAGATGACTTGTTTAAGGGGTTATGGTCATAGAAACCCAATGGAGGACCAAGAGTCCACTAATAAAGGACCAAAAGTCCAAGATAAAAGTCAAATCCTTTTATGAAGGATTAAAAGCACAAATAAAATAATATATATTTATTTTTTGAAAAAAAAATATATATATATATATATTATGTATATATTGAAGAGTCGGCTTCAATTAAATTATTGAATGGAAATATATATATAAAAGGGTGCAGGTCGGCCCCAATGGAAATAAAAAATTAAATAAATAAATTTATATATATAAAAAGGTGCAGGTGGGCCCCATATTAGTGGAATTATTTTTGCCACTTGTTCCACTATAAATAAGAAAGAAAACTCAACATTTAAAGTGACAACTCGTGGTGTTTTGAGGACAGCTCGTGAGACAGTTCGTGGGTATCATTTGACTGATCTAAAAGACAGTTTGTGGGTGATTTTTACTGCTGGGTTCTCTCTTCACATTGTTGGTCTCTTACATTAGCTGCAGATCTATTTCAGTACAGTAAGACAGGCTGAAATTTATGGCAGTGTGGAAGGGATAGTTTGAGATTTGTCTTGGGCTCTTTCTCTTGCATCCAAGCCCTAGTATGGGCTTATTATCTTCAGAACAGCTCTGTTAGGGTCACACAGATCTGCAGCCCATCAAGTTCAGGCACCTACAGCCAACAGTAACTCTTTCTCTATCAAACTCAGACTCAAGGGCAGTCAACAGAAGTTTCATATTTTTCTCCTTGGTCAGTGGAACACTTTTCAATTATTGAAGAGGCTTATTCTTAGCTTGCTGTTGTAAAACTCAGTCATCTCAGTTTGAAGATGACTGGCTGGCAGAGGTCTTCAATTTAGTCAACAGTTGCCTTAGTTCAGTTATTGGCAGAAGTTGGGATTTGGATCAGTTTGATTGGCTGCAGCGGTCATCTTGTTCATGGTTAACTTCATCATCTAGCAGGGCTACTGCAAAGGCTATGAAATTTGATTCAGGCTATATTTATCTTGAAAAGGGCTGTCACAGAACTTCATCTCTGTTTCTCATGGGCTGATGTTATCTTTGAAAGTGCTCTCTTCATGCTACAGTTCAGATCTTAGATTAGATCTGCCTTGTCTTGTATATGTGTGGATAAAGGTTGGCACCACGTGTTGGAGAGATAGAGGCACTAGCTCCTACAGCGAGACAAGAAATTTATGATAGTCCTTAATGTGATCCAACATGGCAATGCAGCTAAATGTCCTAAATGAAAAGATAAGTACTTGGTCTCTCTGTTTCTGTATACCCTTATGTGTGAAAGGGTTTTTGTTGTTCATGGTCATTTTATGTCTACTTGTTCTTCTATCTATCTTAAGAAAGGTTGCTGGGTTTTTCCCTCTGAAGGAAAGAGGGTTTTCCTAGGGTAAATTATGGTGTCCACTGTGCATGATTGTTGTGATGTGATGTATTCCTGCTCTATTTTGTTTCCTATTACATCTAGTTAAGTTATACTGCTCATACATATAGTTGATACTTTCATTATGCTAAAGAAAATTCTAAAATTACTCTCATAATTACCAATTTATGAAAGTAGCTAAAATTTCAACATGGTATCAGAGCGAGGTTTTGATGTTTTTGCCTTGACCGGCGTAGGAAAGATCCTGAATATGGAGCAGTGTACCAATTGGTGGATGCTTGGTGAAGTATTGGACCTTAGCAGATTGTGCAGTTGACCTCCCTCAGGAAATGTTTTTTTTAATTTGTTGCAGAAGTTCATCAATCTGCTCAGGTGTATGACAGTCTAATCATGGGTATTGATCTGCAAGGGTAGGAACCAGTGGCAATTGAATTTAAAGCACCCATTGGAGATTGCATGCTAATTGGCAGTCTGTTACTGAAGGAGGCCATTACAGGTCTGGTCGACAACCCACATGCTTGTGGGTGTTGATGCAAGACAGCATGTGAATTCAATGAAGAAAGACCCCAAAATTGTGCAACATTAGTAGAAGAAAGGCGCTAAATTTTTTATCTGACTTTTGCATAGAGATCACATTGCTTGGTTAAAACTTGTGAAGCTGCCCATATCACTTCTGTGTATGTGTGGCACATAATGGCACATAATGGCACATTCCCTTCAAGCTGAAGAGTTGTTCGTGCATGATTGAAGTTTCCTGTGTATAAAGGAGATGTGAAGAATAAAAAACAAGTTTAGTTGGCAAGAAGGATCATGCTACATTGTTGCTTGAAGGAAAAGACTGTCACCTTAACTCAGCTCAGCATACTCATAAAAAGGACCTGATATATCCGTTGCGAATTATTTTAATAGGTTTCAAATCAGTCTTTATTTCGATAGGGTGATCGTGCATGGCAATAAGGCTCGCTGCTGTCTATAATCAGTTGCTTCTTGCATCAGAGGATCCCTTGTTCTTCACACCCAGTTTGACATGGAGTTGAAATATGTTATGGAGGAGATTGAATCAGACACTTACCATTTTGAGAGAAGGTTTGTTGATAATATGCTTTGTGGACACAATGATAAGTGCTATCTATTCACCCTTCTGAGCTAAGGTGTAAAGAAGTATCATTTAGTTGGTGCTCTGCTTTCTTATCATTTTATGATCAAGAAAGACCAATTGTAAAGGCTTCTTTGGTAAATGAAGTTTAAAGTGCTTCCAACTTTGAGTTGGATGGATTTGCCATAACAAGGAAAGTCTGATCGGTGTGATCATAAAAGACACTTATGTATGCTTATAAGCCATTTAAAGTGATTCTTGTACAAGTAATGACAATAGTTATTGTCTTATGTTTGTTGAAGATTATCAAAAGCATCGAAGGATTGTGAAGAGCTAATCTTAGAGGCACCTTCGTAATGCCTGTGGCATGTGGCAAATGATGAGTTACGAGTTCAGAGGATAGTAGTACCCCTCAAATGGATTTGATGGACCCAACCTGCATTAGATTGTGGTAGCAGCAGAATAGTCCTCCATTGTGTTTGGATTAAGTTTACACTCATTGTATTTCCATTTCCAGCAATTGATGACAAAAATATGTTACTCTGGATTCATTATGTGTACAGGATGATTTAGCACAGGGTACTTGTATTCAAAATGAGTCGAGTGACTAGATGCAGAGGGAGTTGGTCCCTGTTTGAGATGAGCATCTGAACTTGTTGTACTATCCGTTGGATTTAGATGTGCCTGACAGCTAATGAATTATTCCTGAGATAAAAGAAGTTGAGGACCCGAGGAGATTCAGAATAGTACTAAATAGACTATGAGTTCATGTCCACATTGATGGAGACTTGTATGAGAGGTAGTATTTGCTCTATAAGAGCTAGTATTAAGGATGCAGTTCAGATTGGAATCTAGGATTACTCCTTAAATCGGTCAGTGAGCAACATTGAGAGGACTCTCTCGCAGAAGGAGTGGACTATGAAGGATCATATGTTCCCAGTACACTTCGGATGTGCAATAATGAGTTAAGATCACATCTAATTGGATGTGTGAATCTCCTTCCTTATCAGTTTGGTTCAGTATACAAAGTACTGAAATGCTTTGGTTACAAGTTTCCAAGACAGTCTGTTGTTGGGCTCAGAGGGAGCCTGAAAATCCATTCAGTGATAGAAGGAGAGCACGAGGCCTTTCATATCATTTTGATCTGTATGAGGTATCACTAATGGTTGAAGGATCACTTGAGTTGTGGTCTATGTAGCAGAGACAATTGGTTCCTCTAATTCAGAGGTAGATTTATGTGTACCTTGTAGACTCCCAAAGTATGGTATTTGTAGATACCTGATAAAATGTAGATGAGACAGGTTGTTGTTCTCAGTGATGACTTGTTTCTCCTTGGAAGAAAACAAGAGGGAGTCAGTCTCTAGTTATGGGATGGAGGATCATTGCCCTATGGATCACTTGGTGAGAATAGTGATGAGCATCACACATTGAGAGCCATTCTTTGGGAGAATGGAGGCACCTGGTCAGTTACCATGAATTTAATTCAGTCTGGGATTGAAGCTCAGCTTGGAGCTGAGAGCCATTCTCTGGGAGAATGGAGGCACCTGGTCAGTTACCAGGAATTGAATTCAGTCTGGGACTGAAGCTCAGCTTGGAGTTGAGAGCCATTCTCTGGGAGAATGGAGGCACCTGGTCAGTTACCAGGAATTTAATTCAGTCCGGGATTGAAGCTCAGCTTGGGGCTGAGAGCCATTCTCTAGAAGAATGGAGGCACTTGGTCAGTTACCAAGATGTTGACTTTAGTCAACTTTCAGCCTAGGGCTGATAATCCTGGTCAGGGACCAGGGCGTTGATCAACATGAGAATTCCTAGACTGGGTCTAGACAGATGATGTGTGATGTACTCCTCTCCTTGGTCATTCGAGCTAAGGGACCTCCTCAAGGGACTGGCCACCCCTTGTTGGAGTAACTAGCATATGACCTTGGTGTTAGTAGGGAGAACGATATGATCACATTGTCTAGAGATGATTACATCATCTAGTACCTTTCTCTGGGAGAATGGATATAGCCTTGAACTGAGGTTCCTGGTCAGTTACCGGGACATTGATTACATGTGAGATGCATCAATGTGTGATGAGCTTGCTTAACAAAGAATGCCTCTCTCGCTGAGAGGGAGTGTTGAGTTTTGGGTAGCATTGAGAGCCATTCTCTAGGAGAATTGGCATCAGCCTGAGGCTGAGAACCTGGTCAGGGACTAGCACGTTGATAACATGAGATCTCTCAGAAAACCTTTCTTATGATGAAGATTCTAGAAGACAAGTTGACCATTGAAAAGAGGACCAATACTTAATGGTTGAGTCACAAGGACTCAAGCCAGAAGGTTCTAAAAGACCCTAAGGGTTCTAAGGCACATTTGACCAAGAGGGGTTATGGTCATAGAAACCCAATGAAGGACCAAGAGCCCACTAGTAAAGGACCAAAAGTCCAAGATAAAAGTCAAATCCTTTTATGAAGGATTAAAAGCACAAATAAAATAATATATATTTATTTTTTGAAAAAAATAAAAAAATAAATAAAAAATATATATATTATGTATATATTGAAGAGTCGGCGTCAATTAAATTATTGAATGGAAATATATATATAAAAGGGTGCAGGTCAGCTCCAATGGAAATAAAAAATTAAATAAATAAATTTATATATATAAAAAGGTGTAGGTCGGCCCCATATTAGTGGAATTATTTTTGCCACTCGTTCCACTATAAATAAGAAAGAAAACTCAACATTTAAAGTGACAACTCGTGGTGTTTCGAGGACAACTCGTGAGACAGTTTGTGGGTATCATTTGACTGATCCAAAAGACAGTTGGTGGGTGATTTTTACTGCTGGGTTCTCTCTTCACATTGCTGGTCTCTTACATTAGCTGCAAATCTATTTCAGTACAGTAAGACAGGCCGAAATTTATGTCAGTGTGGAAGGGACAGTTTGAGATTTGTCTTGGGCTCTTTCTCTTGCAGCCAAGCCTTAATATGGGCTTACTGTCTTCAGAATAGCTCTATTAGGGTCACACAGATCTGCAGCCCATCAAGTTCAGGCACCTACAACCAACAGTAACTCTTTCTTTGTCAAACTCAGACTCAAGGGCAATCAACAGAAGTTTGATATTTTTCTCCTTGGTCAATGGAACACTTTTCAATTATTGAAGAGGCTTATTCTTAGACTGTTGTTGTAAAACTCAGTCATCTCATTTTGAAGATGACTGGCTGGCAGAGGTCTTCAATTCAGTCAACAGTTGCCTTAGTTCAGTTATTGGCAGAAGTTGGGATTTGGATCAGTTTGACTGGTTGCAGCTGTCATCTTGTTCATGGTTAACTTCATCATCTAGCAAGGCTATGAAATTTGATTCAGGCTATATTTATCTTGAAAAGGGCTGTCACAGAACTTCATCTTTGTTTCTCATGGGCTTATGTTATCTTTGAAAGTGCTCTCTTCTGCTACAATTCAGATCTTAGATTAGATTTGCCTTGTCTTGTATATGTGTGGATAAAGGTTGGCACCACGTGTTGGAGAGATAGAGGCACTAGCTCCTACAGCGAGACAAGAAATTTATGATAGTCCTTAATGTGATCCAACATGGCAATGCAGCTAAATGTCCTAAATGAAAAGATAAGTACTTGGTCTCTCTGTTTCTGTATACCCTTATGTGTGAAAGGGTTTTTGTTGTTCATGGTCATTTTATGTATACTTGTTCTTCTATCTATCATAAGAAAGGTTGTTGGGTTTTTCCCTCTGAAGGAAAGAGGGTTTTCCTAGGGTAAATTATGGTGTCTACTGTGTATGATTGTTGTGATGTGATGTATTCCTGCTCTATTTTGTTTACCATTACATCTGGTTAAGTTATACTGCTCATACATATAGTTGATACTTTCATTATGCTAAAGAAAATTCTAAAATTACTCTCATAATTACCAATTTATGAAAGTAGCTAAAATTTCAACAGGACGAACCTAATGCCAAACCTCATCGAACCCCATTGAAAAATTCAAACCCGAACTCGAACCCGAACCTTGTGACATAGATAATGGCTCACGAATCTTAGATGGTTGTTTCATAGGTAAATATGCATTATGTTGTGGTCATAATTCTTTCTTTCGATAAGTGTATAGCCTTGCGATTCAGGTGCATCCCAAGGGATTTAAGTGTGACACTCATTTCACGTCATTTACAACATTTTACCTAGCCATTTTTCATGCCATGTCATTTCACTAGTGCTTTCACCCATTTCCATCATGTCCCCCTTTTGTAATTGACTTAGAGTATGTTATGTTATAGGGTCTATACTATTCCCATTTATGAATGCCTAAATCTAAGTTAAAAGAGTCAAAGCACTCCAAGGGTAATGCTGCTAAATTATCAATGCCAATCTAAAGCAAGGGAATAACCCAAAATTTCTAATAAAAAAATAAAGAAGGGATCACAAAAAAGAGGCACAAGGAAAAGCTAACTGAAGAAGAAAAGCGCTCCTTTCTAAGGCACACATTGGAAGAAAAACCCTTAACCTCTAGCTCTTGAAAGCTAAGGGGTAGACCTAGCACTTAGTCTGATTTCTATGGTGGTCAATTCATGAATGCCTTTTCCCTAGTACCACATTTACTTCATCACCCTCACCTTTCTTAGAAACTTAGGAAATGCACATTGTCATAGGGGTCAAGCATGTAATATACAATGTTCCCCCAAGTTTCCGGGACGCGGGAGCAGGGAAACACACATTGGGGACGTGTGGAGACCACCACCAAATTTTAGCGAAATTCGGGGGGGACGGGGGGACGTTCAGGTCATAATAAAAATTATAAAAAATATAAAAACTAATATTATGAATTATTAAATCCCAGCAATAACAATTCAATGGTTCATCCCACGTAAATCACTAAAAGTAAATAATAAATACCAAATACTAAATTTATCATTGTGCAATGTAAATCAGAATGTAACAAATTAATAATACAAACACTTTACACAATTCATCATGATCGTTTTCAAATTTGCCATTTGAATCTTGATATTCATATTTCTAATTTTGGTCATTCTAATTGAAAAATTGAATCAGTGATATTGCATGCTAAAATAGTAACATAGTAAATTACTAAAGACTAAGTCTGAAATAGAGACTAAAACAACAATTAAAATTAAAATTTCCTATTTTTAAACTGAAATTGGGAAAATCACGGGGGGCGCGTCTAGGAGCCCCCTAGTTTCGAGAGGGAGCGTGTGAGCCCCCCTTCACCGGAGAGCACTGCAGAACAGGGGAATGCGCTCCCTTGTGCGTTTTCGAGAGTTTCCTGATTTTGGGGATGCTGGTAAACCTTTCGCCAAGAGTCCCCAAGTCCCCGGGGCACAGGGAGCGAGGGGGCATGCCCTCGACCATGGGGGACGAGTCCCGGTGGAACACTGGTAATATAGGATTAATGAGGACCACACCATGGTAAATCTAAGGTTAACGAGATAATTAATCAAAAGGTGATTGAGTTAATTAGAAAAGTGCACTTGCTAACTTTTTCATGTTAATGTTTTACATTATTTGAAGGTATTTATCCTAAGTTATACTTTGTTGGGGCTTCCCAAGTTAGTGCCCTAGCATGACCTAAATACTTTTTGATGTTCTATGGTTGACTATTATTATCCCCTTTGATAATGCGCCCTCCTTCATGCACATGTGTGAGGCTTGAGGCACATGTGATTCATCTAGTTGGCATGTCTGAGAGGGCTAACCCTCTTTTCACGATGTATTGATGGTTTAGATGAGTTGTCATGAGGTTTGACCACGTGTTGGATCCTTGCCACACTTTTTGAGTAGTTTATTACTCTTTCTTGGAGCGCTCTATAGTTTTTGACTTGTTTCGGATCCTTGAGACACTTGACATCTATATTAATGAGGGTGCCTCATTGCTTGAAGATCACTACATTCATGGTTTGACTATTCTTGATCAGTGTTATCGGAATCAGACCAGAACTTGTAAAACTAGCTGGTCTGATCAATTCATAAGACCAACCAGTTTGGTTAGGTGCCTGAACCAAAAAACCCTCGGTTTTGTCTTGGACCAATTGTGAAGTGGCTATTTCTGCGAAACCAAAGATTCTGGGTTCGATCCCAAGTATGGTTGCCATTTTTGTTTGAAGACAATCTGTTAATGCAGATAAAAACTGATCTCTCTAGCTTAAATGATTTAAGTCTAGAACAAAAGAGTACATAACATAATTATCTTTCCTAGTTAGAGTAAATTGCAAGGTAGATCAGTAAGTGAGTTACCTTATGATTGGAATTCCCTTCTCCTCGTTTGATCTATTTCCAGTTCCTCGATCTCCGACTGCAAAACAAGATGGAGCAATGGAAACAAATGAACAATATGAAAGCATATGATTATGAATCTAACTAGATCGACGGTCAAAGAAGTCAATCCTAAACATTATTATAAGACATAACAAGTTTATGGAAAGATATTTATATTAAATGTAATTTGCAGCAAATACAAAGTAGAGAGTTACAACCGATGGCTTGACCGTATGACTCCAACTCAAATGATCTTGCCTCAAAGATCAAAGCCTTCTAATCTCCTATGGATGAAGAAGATAGTCCTGACCAAATTCCACCCCTTACAATGGAGAGGGGGTTCATAGATATAGGGCTGAAGGGATAGGAGAGGTTGAGGATTTAGGGGAGAGACTTAAGGGATCATCCCACTAGGTTAGGGGATCGAGTGCCACCTTTCCAAGCATCTAGGGATAAGCCTCCACATCACCAAGCTTCGAGAAGTCGCTCGAAGCTTCCTTTTATCCAATTTAATCAACTGCGATGCACCTTGCACAAAGGCAACCCGCGTCAGAAGTCGATCACCGCACCTTGTACAAAGGTACACTGCATCACTGACGCACTCTGCTAAGGTGCAGAGTGCATCACCTTGGGGTCAACGCTCCTTGCTAGAAGGCAAGGCGCGTTAGGGTGACAACAAAAGGTTAAAAGGAAAGGACAACAACCTTTCTCCTGATGTTTAAGCCAAGGGACTTCAGGGATTAAGGCATGGAGATGATACATGACTCATGATGACGAGATTTTGGTGTAACAACACTCTATAGTTTTTGACTTGTTTCGGATCCTTGAGACACTTGGCATCTATATTAATGAGGGTGCCTCATTGCTTGAAGATCACTACATTCATGGTTTGACTATTCTTGATTAGTGTTATCAGAATCAGACAGAACTTGTAAAACCAGCTGGTCTGATCATTTCACAGGACCAACCAGTTTGGTTAGGTGCCTGAACCAAAAAACCCTCGGTTTTGTCTTGGATCGGTTGTGAACTGGCTGTTTCTCTATGGAACCGGACCAAAACTTTCGAACTGGTTGGTTTTGGCTGGTTCTGTACGAAACCGACCAGTTTGTACTTCTCCGTATCGCCACGATAGGGATCCACATTTTTCAATTTAAAAAAAAACTCTTCATAAAGATTCTAACCTAACCCTAAGCCTCTACTCATGCTATTTAAAGAACTAGCCCCTACTCTTTGTTGATGTATTTTGGTTCAAAACTTCAAAGATCTATTGCACTTGGTGCTATTTTGGTTATTTGCACCCGTACTTGCTATATATATGAGAAACTTTGCTTATTTGTGTATTAATGGTTTGGATTCATATGTATGCACATGAACACATATGTTTTTTTACAAAATATGAATATTTTATGTATTTTTCAGTCGATTGTTTTTTTTCTCGTTTTTTTGTTTCCGTCCTAGTTTTCGATCCGGTTCACATTTTGGTCTCTGTCGGTTCGATTACCGGTCCAGTTCTGATAATTCATTATTCTTGATGGACATTGTACATTGGAGACCTCACCTAGCTCACATGTGCCATATTTTATGGGAGTGCTCCTCTCTTTTATGACACTTAGTTGGAGGGCGAGCTATTTGTTATGACTTGGCACATTTATTCATGTATTTTGATGAAGTTGTTACATCTTGTAGTGGTTTGATTGGTCAAAACCTAGGGTTTTGGCTTAACATTTATTCTTTTGATCGCATCTTCTAGGGCGTTCATCCTTTGGAGTCTATTTTGACCATGCCATGAGGATTTTTATTTTTTGTTTATTGAGGAGTTACTCTCTTTTCCTATATAAGAGACTCTCTTGTCATTGTACAGATGACTAGAAGTTGGAGAATTAAATTCCTTTTGCTACTTGCTTAGTTTTCTTTGTGTAAGAGTGTTGGGTGAATGTTGGAGAAGTTAGTTGGAGTTATAGGTGTTGATGTCAACTATGTAGTTCTTTTGCAAGTGGTAAATTTTTCATGAGAAGACTGGGCTAAACACTTTACTTTTTTAATTCAAAATTTTGCTAATTTTTATTCACTAGATAGCATAATATTCAACTCTTGATATATGTTACCTGTAGTAGGATTTGTAAACTTTGTATGCAGATTTTCTTATTGGATTTCAGCTCTTGAGTTCTCCCTTGGATAAAAAGAAACTCATGTTTTTACTGTCAAAGACTAGGACAAGGGTTTGAGCTCTTCTACCCTGTTCTACACTTCACATGCTTCCTCTATGACCTGATTGCCCTTTTTTTAAGCAAAGTAGGCACTAGTCAAGTGATACATTATTTCATTTTTTTAGCCACTTCAAGTCATTTTAAATCTTTTCTTTTTAAGTTCTTCAAATCTGGAATTAAATCTTCATCTCAAACATAGAATAAAACAAAAGACTTGGGAAGTATGTTATTTCTAACCCTTTCTTTAAGGCTTCAATTGATCTATTTCTATGTTGCGATTTACATTATTAAAGCTCATTTTAAGGCAACACGTGGTAATCTTTTGCTGGCTGTTCATTAATTAACATTTAAGTGAATGTTAGTTTTATATTTGCTCTACTTTAGCCCTTCTGAGCTCGTTTCATTTCACATTTAAGTTGGTTTAAATTACAAATTGTTTTCTGAGTCGTTCATTGTAC
This sequence comes from Larix kaempferi, assembly GCA_027924585.1. Lineage (NCBI taxonomy): Eukaryota > Viridiplantae > Streptophyta > Pinopsida > Pinales > Pinaceae > Larix > Larix kaempferi. The sequence continues at coordinate 755,757 of BSBM01000098.1, read as the reverse complement.
AATTTACATCATTTTTTAACACTTTAAAGTTTGTAAAGAATTCATATCTGGTTTATTCCTACAATGTTTTATGGCATGAATACATCATTCACACACATCTAGAATTTTTTGTTAACTGTCAACTAATACTAGCACATTTTTTTTAAATGTTGATGATATGCACAAGTAATTAAGTTTATCTTAATCACCTGCACTTCAAATACATAGTTAGTTGTATGTTTTTCTAGCTTTTTTGCATGTCACTTCACACATTTAAGTGGCTGGAAAATTTATCTTGTTATTAACCAGTCTCTCTTGCAATTTCATCACTTGGGTTAACAAATTCTCAGATTGTGAGTTTATTTCTGAAGTTAATGAGTAGCTCTATTCTATTGGCAATTGCATCAGTAGAGTAAGAGTTTGTGGTTCATCATGTTGTATTTTCATCAAGTTAATTTTCAGAATTACTTGCAATTTGTTTCCATGCTTTGAATCAATTTACTTAACACTTTCACAACTTTCTTTATTGGTTTAGAGCATAATTTCCATTACTGGTCACTAAAACTTAATTGATTTTATGCTACAACAACAATCTTACCTAGTTCTATGATGTTTTGAATGAGATATATTTCACATGTTACTTAACATTAAGATTCTCATTTTACAACTTTTGATCTAGTTCTTTTTGCGACAAGTTGTATATTAATCACTTGGCAGATCAGTGATCACAGGAGCTTATTGGTTGCATAATTCACTTGCTTTGTTTAAATTACATCTCGTATACAAAAAAGTTTTATGATTCATGGATGTTCCAATCAAATTGTGAGCTAGCACCATGGTTTGTTTGATTTATGGAATCTAGGAGATATCTTCCAACACTTATTTAGATTTCAGCTCTTAATAAATTTTTTCTAAACTCACAACCATAATACATCCACAATTAATTTTTCAACTTAAGTAATTTTCCTTATCACCAATCTCTAGACACTTAGCTGCTTTTAAGGAATCCTCCATTGTTCTTGATATTTATTCAAGAACTAAAGAGAAGGGAAGTTATTGTTAAGGTGACAGTGGCATTACCTCTAGTGGTGCACATAGTTACACCTAAGTGAAGACCTTGCAACTTAGGGTGTTAGTTTTTGTTGCAATATAGCCTTAGATGAGTGTATAGGCTAAAAACCAAATGGAGTGTTCCATTACAATAGATTAAGAATGAGTCAACATGGTCCTCCAAGCTTAACACTCCCACCAAGATAGCATAGACAAGTGTGCAAGTGCCCTCAAAGAGTGATCAACTAATGAGTGTAGAACAAATCACAAGTGCAAGAGGTTTCATCCATAGAGCAAGGGGTCAAACCCCCAACCAATCAATAGATCCACATTAGCTCATCAATTATAAGGAATGACCTCATCAAACACATGCCAATGAATGTCCACATAACAACCAAACCCCAACCTCCATGCTGACTCATCAATCCATGAACCAAGGAGACCATCCATCAATAATAGGAGCATCCAACTCAAGAACATGTGTCCACAATAGCCAACTAGCACCTTCAGGAAGGGGATGGCCCCATCCACAACACTGATATGCCTCCTCATGTGCCAAGAGTGAGAAACTATGAGAGTGTTCAATCAATGTTGCAAACATCGCGTTGACGAAAATATTGTCGAGGGTTTGAAAAACATCTTATTGGCAACATTGGCGTAAATATTGGCATACTTCAAAAAAATACAAAAAATATTCATATTTTTTTTTTCAATTTTTTAAACATCTAAAGCAACCCCCTCCCTCTAGCCCTTTTATGGGCAAATGCAACAATTAATAACCCCTTTGTTCTCGATCTCTTGTTTTCCCTTTTCAATTGAGCAAAAAATTCCAAAAAACCAAAAAATCTCCTGACTTAGTCGACGTTTTGCTCATTTTTTCTGATTTTGGGCGATATTTTGGTGTTTTTGGCTGATATTTTCAAAATTGTGATTTTTCCAAGGATAATATTGCGGAGCTGAGAGCATCGTGATATATAGCCGATGTTTGCAACACTGCGTTTGACCCAAAAGAATGTCCAATAAAGTTAGATGCCAAGAAACAAGAATGTTCCACAAGAAAGTCCTTCCTATCATCAATATAAGTCATTTGAGTGAAAAGAAACAAGGGTGCTCCAACCAAAGTGATGGAAAGCCATGTTCTGATGCTAAGCAAGGGTCTAAGAACAAGAGCGCTCTAGTAAAAAGCCATCACAAGGCATCCATAAGTGCAAGCCATATCCAATAGGATAAGATGCTCCATTAAAATGAGGGGTCAAGAACTCAAGTCTACCTCATGCCCATCCAAATGTCTAGCCATGAAGAACTGGGGGACATGGACGCTCAAAGAAGAGTGTATGAGAACCTTAGGATCTTTTTGTTTTGGATCTGCTTGTAGAGAAGATAGCAAGCGAGAAACTTTGTGGTGGGATGACTAAATTCACATCCCTAAACCCACATACTTATTACCAGACTTAAAGCTCAAAATTTGGCTTTCAAAAGACAAGGCATAAGCCAACAATGCCCAAAATAACATGCATAAAACCATGCTCCTATGTTGAGCTTATTTCTCCTATGGTCTCCAAGAGCTCATTCTTTCTACCCTACTCTACATAGCAAATAACAAGATGCTGGGTGAAATCATATAACCAATGTAAATATGCTAGCATCTCTTCAAGGCCATGGACTCTACTCTTGTGTTTGGTTATGATCCAAAACAAGGATACACTAGAAGTAAGACCGATGTATGCTGGGATCTCTATTATATTATAGCTGCAAATTAAATTTACATTTCATACATGGAAGACAATATAAAATTCTGAAATAGAAAAACATGTTCTAGCACATGCTAATTCAATGCAAAGTTGGAGAGGGTTGAAATAAGGTTTGGAAAATGTGGTGGCTCCTCATCAATCTGAAAAAAATTAAAATACGCTATGTGCCTCTCCAAAATGTCTTCAATTAGCACGAGGTTGAAATATAAAGTGAAGTTTTAGATTTGGAAATTGATTTATGCTCACTTTTAGATTGCTGGAAATTATCATAAAAAATTCTGTGCTGCATTGCATTCTGTCCCAAACAATTTCCAGGAATACAAATTCATTTTCCAGCCCCATTTTCACATGAAAACATCCAAAATTTGAAGCTACTGATAGCTGGAAATTTCCTGCATATTAATCATTCAAAATTTGATAACTTTTTGAACTATTTATGATAGAAAATGGCTGAAACATTTCTGTATTTGTGCTGTCATAAACATGGCCAAAAATTTGAAAAAAAAATCTGCGCTATGCATGGGAACATAAGGGTGATAAATTTTTGATTTAACCATCTTATTTTCTGAAACACTCTCATATTCATTGCTGCTGTTATTTTCAGGAGAGGATGAAGTGTAAGCTTGTGTGTTTTCATTACTAATTCCTTATTCATAAGGGGCTGCAAATACAATCTTCAATGACCTTCACCTTTGAATCTAAAATATCATCTTCATGGGAGGCTAAGGCATCAATCTTATCACCCTTATCTTTTTCATGATCAAACACAAGTGAGGCATGAAATGATGAAATTTTATCATACACACGCACGCCATAGTATTCTTTGATATATTTTTCTAATGCTGACATTGCCTTCTACTTATGATTCATTTTATTAAAAAGGGAACTTGAAGGGTTATATAAACGTCGAAGGTTTAAAGCATCAAATTACTTTCTCATTCTGCTATGAATAACAACCAAGACATGTGCCTCATCTACAAAGTAAACCTCATTATCACATTGTTCTTCTTGAAAAACATTGATGAAATGTCGAAAACAGTATATCCCCTTTGGGTTGAAATTAGATAACCATTCCCATGCATTTTCCCCTTTTAATGCAAGTGCAAACATTTTCATCATGATATCTTCATATACTATATTGAAATTTGCAAGAAACTCAATGAAGAATGCCAAGGATTTTTAAGCTTCAATGGGGTTTACATGAAACTTTGGAGCATGCTCCTTACATACTTGAAAATTGAGATCATGTGGATATCCCTGAACATATAAAAAATCCAATGGAGCAAATGTCATGCAACTATTAATGCTTCAAAACTTAGGGAGACCCTAAGTTGATGGGTTCCCATTCCATAAAATACTTGAGTGTTAATTAATTACCTTGTTAGCTTTGCAAGTATCCCGATTTGAAAGAGGATCATAGAGACTTGGGCCAGGATGACCCAATTGGTTGGTGGAGGATGCACAGGGATGATGTTCTAGAGATCCAACATCTTGCTTGTTTGCTGTCTCAGAGTGTTAATTCCTCCGTAACAAAGAGGAATTGGTCCTCATATAGCTTTATCAACTTATCCAGAGGAATAGACTTACCTCTAGGAGAGCAGAAAAACTAGTTGCAGTGCATAGTGCCCCATGTTTTGCACATTACAAGACACAAGAGTATTGGCAGAGGACCGATGACATGATGGGATGCACAGATAGGCTAGGGATATGGATTAGATGAGATGCAACATGTTTTAGTTGGTGTGCCATTGGTTACTCGTAGAGTGACTATGATTCAAAGAGCGACATTTCCATTGATGGCCCTGGTGTCTTCAAACAACAGATGGATGTAGAGGATCAGTGAATGGAATTGACTCCTTGATGCTCATTTCATGTTGATTTCTTTTAGCTACCTTTTACTGTCCATTGTTAATGTTCAGTTCTTGATTCTAGAGACTATGACCAAGTCTTTGACTCTTATTATTTCAGTATTTATTATCTATATAATATTATTTAGAATCTGAATCAATGTATTTCATTTTGGTATAACAAATTCAAATTTTTTGATGTGCACATATCATTGATTCAATGAGAAATATCAAGTACAATGGTGATTGTTGAATTGTGTCTGTATCATTTATAAATTTGAATTTACAATGGTGAATTTAAATTGATGAACTCCAATTAGTCTTTAGATGTATCATTTATCATTTTATGTTTTCATATCTTTTGAATATTTATTTTATTTATAATTTTAGAGAAGGTGACCCGTCCCCCGTCCTGAAGGTTCCCTAATATTTGGGGGGTGTTTCCACACGTACCCCATGTGTTTTTCCACTTCCCCGTCTCCGCGTTCTGGAAACTTGGTGGAACATTGAGTTAAATCACTTCCTTTTGAAAGGAAACATTTTCCTTCTAATGGAAGTGTGCGTTTACGTTAATCATTTTAAATTTGCATCTGAAATTTTGTACCTTAAAAAACATTCTAATACTGAATTTGTAACTGCAGCTGGAAAGAAAAACGGCAAAAGAAGTTCAGACGAAATGAGTACATTATCACTACTTTTTACATCTCCTGATCAAAAGAGTAATGATGATGAACATGTGGATGTGGATGATGAGGACGATGCCACACAAGCAAAACCTGAGAGGTTGAGTGATTTCCAAGATATCAATGTAAATATCGATGAAGATGGGACAAATGAGCATGAAAGTGATGATGATGAGATGGCTGATGTAGATCTCATCGATGATGAGGCTGATAGAGGTCCAAATGCTGCAGAAGCATTGAAGGCACAGGTTCATGCTGAACAGAATGAAAAGCCGCAAAGCTCCAGTTCTAGTGGGACCAGTGGCAGTGGAAGCAGTGGCAGTGGGAGTGCAAGTAGCAGTAGCGACAGCGATGGCAGTCACGAAGGTAGTGATGACGACTCAGCCAGCTCAGGTGGTGACAATTAAATGTTGGATACGGTATCCGCAGTACAGGGAATCTGTTCTAGTTGTCTTGCAATTATTGGTGAAGAGCATGCTCAGAAAGTATCGTCAAGATAGTTGTAAGCTGATCCCAATGTATGGAAACATAATTTCGAAGTATAAAAATTGGTGTCAACACCAAAAAAATTACTTGGATGAACGACTTAACAAATCAATAGGTGAAGGGAAAGTTGATGCAGAAGGCTTGGAATTTTGGGAAAATAAGTGCCGACGTCCATCTTCGCAGTGAATGTTGTGATTGGTAGTACTAAAATGGTATATTTACTGTGTTGACGTGTATTTTTTTTAAATGTTGTAAATTTTCCAAAAGATCGTAGTATTCCAAAATATTAAAAAGTACGTATTTTTTGAATTTTTTTGAAAATATTGAAATTTATGTAGTTCAGTGATTATGTTTCATGCTTTTGTAAATTTCAATCATCTCCTTCGAAAACCTGTAAACTGATTAAAAAATGGTAATATTAAAAAAGTACTGAAATTTATATATTTCTTCCTTGTGCATGTTACATACTATTGTAAATTTCAGTCATCTCCTTTGAAAACTGTTAACTGATTTATTTTTACACCAGATTTGCATAATCAAGTTTATTGTAGTTTGCAATTTATTTATGCTGTTATATCCTTGCATAATCAAGTTTCTTGAAGTTTGCAATCTATGTATGCTGTTATATCCTTTTTAAATGCAGATATTTATTGTCACTCAAATTAGTACAACTACTGGCATCAAAAACTCTAACGATGAAATCCCTTTTTCCGAAAAAAACTGTATATTTGCTATTTCATAAATTAGTACAACTACTGGCATTAAAAACTCTAATGCTGAAACTAATGTTGAAATCCTTTTTTACGAAAAAAAAACTGTATATTTTCTATTTCATGAAAAAAATCGAAATATACATAGGGCTGAACCTGGCATTCCTATTTCGGTTCTGATACTAGACAGATGGGACATTATATTCACTATCTCCATTCTAATGATGAGACATTTGTTATTGTTGTGATGGGCAATTATTTTTGTACACATCAACGTGCCATACGTGGGTTTCACATTTTGTATGTATGGAAAACGTCTTGGTGAATTGCAATGACGTTTTAGTTCATACTTTTTCCTTTTGTTAGGCATCTGATAGTTGTTCCATAGTTCATAGAAAATGCCGATTTCTCCCCAAAATCACTGAAATTTATATTGTAATATGCTTTTTAAATAATTACAGATATTTTCTTAACGATAATATAAATTCAAATATGAAATCGTAGAGTGCTAGAATGAGTAATTATTTTGTAGGTTTGTTACAAGGGTTTTGGGTTTCAAATTTGTATATATAGATTTTTTTTGGTAGGGAACTGTAATAACAACATAGAGAGAATAGGTATTTAATTTTTTGTATTCTAGAAAATAAAATGTAAATCTCTTTAAAATAATTGAAATTTTTTAATTTTTTTAAGTGAACATGTACGGGGATAAACGTAATAACATTGGGGCCCAATAATGTATCTAAAATTGGGATTGTCTAACATGGTAATAACCTCCACACCTTTAATGTTATTCTACGCCTCTGTCACTCAGTGTCATTTATATTGTAATATGCTTTTTAAATAATTACAGATATTTTCTTAACGATAATATAAATTCAAATATGAAATCGTAGAGTGCTAGAATGAGTAATTATTTTGTAGGTTTGTTACAAGGGTTTTGGGTTTCAAATTTGTATATATAGATTTTTTTTTGTAGGGAACTGTAATAACAACATAGAGAGAATAGGTATTTAATTTTTCGTATTCTATAGTCTATAAAAAATAAAATGTAAATCTCTTTAAAATAATTGAAATTTTTTAATTTTTTTAAGTGAACATGTACAGGGATAAACGTAATAACATTGGGGCCCAATAATGTATCTAAAATTGGGATTGTCTAACATGGTAATAACCTCCACACCTTTAATGTTATTCTACGCCTCTGTCACTCAGTGTCATTTAACATAAGGGAACCACTGGAAGGTTCAAAAAACTATGGTAGAAAATATGTTGTAAGCTATCAAATTATCAAAAAATTTATTCAACTTAAATGGACAGTGAAAATGACATTCAACTACTGCTGCTGAAAGTAGAATTTGTCCATTTGAAAGACATACCTCTCCAGGTGGATTACAATCATTATGTTGCCGCATCCCTAGATTATGTGCAACATCATTGTCCAAAGCTAGGAGGCAAGAACTTGAATGTGTAAAGTAATTTAACAATCTATAGGATTCACCAAAGAAAATTACAGCTGCGTGAGTAGGATATTTTATAATGTGAGAGAGCATGAAAATGCCATCGACTAGTTAAACTTTCAATCTACTATATATAATAATATAACTTTCATTTCTGGTTGGTAGTGGATCTTTTAATATGAGAGACCTACAATGGACTAGATACGTTACCTAGGAAAAATTTCAGTTCTTTCTTGTACTTTTACCCTCATATCGAAGCCTCTGATCCACATCCACCATTGAATTGATAACAAAACCATTATGTGTTTATATGTTGATCATGGAAATTACAAATATTAATTAAAATAAATATTTCTTAAAGTTTATCTGTTAATAAGAACTATATTACTAGCCAATTAATAAGGTAATGTAAAAATATTGCAAAGAAGCAAACATACTGCCGGTAGAATTCTTACTAAATTTTTTGGTGTTGAATTTGTTGGGCCAATGAAGAGGACCAACTGAATTTGTTGTGCCAATGAGGTTTGGAAGTGGAACCTACATTTCGTAGATTCCATAATTTAGTTTTGGTCATGATTTTGGAACATACTCTCAGTGAAACGGTGCTTCCCTTGTTACCTTTGGTACTGGTGCCAACCTTCTATTTTCTAGCATATGGAGAATCTGAACTCCATTTGCATTAGCTATGTTCTTGATCGCACAATATCTTGTTGTAACAACTAACAAAGAACCTTTTCTATTGAAATAGAGACAAACTATATCCTACAAAAGGTGAGGACTCAATCAATATAACATCTAATAATAATAATAAAACTTCAACTGAGGTAAAATATATAACACATCTAAATCTAAATTGTTTAATGATGGCTTCCATGGTAAATATCCTTTTACCTCCAAGAAACCCTCAGTGCAAGTTCTTCACAAGATACTGAGCACTCATTGATCATCGATCAATGTTATTTACTATAGGTGCTATTATCTAATCACAGATTGCCTAAACATCAAGTCCAAGAGAAACAAACTAATTTTGTGTGATTTAGATTGAATTTTAGAATGCTTACCAATTTTCTTTTTTAAATGGATAGGCAGTGGTAGCTCCTATAAATATACATCATCGCGTCTTTTCCTATCTGATATCTATCATTTCCAATGAGATAATGTTGTTGCTATGATTATTTTAGTGTCATGTTGATTGCATGATTGGCTAATTTCCCCATACTAACGTTACCATCATCATCATATTAGTAGCTGGAACATTATCAACAACATCATCATTTAGCCATTCAAGCAATTGAGAACAAACAACATGGTATTTATATATTACAGCACCGTGTTTACACTTGTTGAATGAAATTATATATTAAAGCACCGTGTTTCCACTCGTGGAATACAAATCTACATTGCTTCTCTCCAGTCTAACAAGCGAGATACAATAAAATTTAATGAGCCTCTCACAATTTCAATAATATCACCATCATCTTCATAGTTTACATATAATTGTACCTATTGCATATGACCTGATGCATAAGATAATTTCCAATAAATATGAACATGAATATTCTATATGTCAAAATGAGCTCTAAGAAATAATTCTATTACAATGCAGTATAACTGAGATAGATACATGACCTCAACCATGAAATAGAGTCACGCACCAATGCAACTTGCATGTGCCTTTGAATTGTGTGTTGAGATCGGAGATGGGAGAAATCAAACATATCTTGTAGACAATTGTTAAATTGAAGGCCCCAATGTTGGCATGTATAAAATGCGCTTTCAACCAAAATTTATATCTAATAGATAGAAATGATTACATGTAATGCTTCCCTTGAGCTTATAGAAGTTGTAATGAGTGCTACAAACTGAAAACCTAAGTTAGCTACAAAAATGACTTCTTGTTTTTTGTTTCACAAACACCTAGTCAAATAGAGATGATGTTTGGTGGTTGTATTCGGGAGCCACAAATCATATGATGGGATACAAACCAATGGTGCATTAGAAACATTATCCAATGACAGAGACTCCATATCAATTATAGATGATGCTATGTATGAGGTCAAAGGAAATAATAGCATTGATCTAAGAGTGCCAAATGGCGAGGTCAAAAGATTAAAAGATGTATGGTATGTATACTGTCAATATATAATTGAACTCTAAACATGAAGTTACTAAGAAAACAATTTAATAATATTTAACGGTAGAGAATGAAAGGTTTGTGTTAAAGCCAATAATGAATTTGTTGTAAATGTGGTGGAAAAACATGGATTATACAAATTGAATGCAATTTTATTCATATTAGAATCACTAGTGGCAGTGGAAAAATAGATAGTTGGATAATCTATGACATTAGAGGTATGGCCATTTAAATTTTTCATTTTGCATAGGAAGCAGATGGTTAAAGAGCTACCTTGGACTAAGCTAGACAATGTAGTATGTAAAGGATGTATTGAGGATGTATTGTAGGAAAGCAACACAGTCAACACTTCATAACAGGAAAAGAATGGAGAGTGGAAAGCTTGATGGATCTTGTTAACAATTTCCTATGTGAATCAATGCCAAAATAGGGGATGGATAGTGTCGAGTATTTAATGGCAACCAATGATGAATTTTCCAGAAAAAAAATTGGATTTATTTCTTAGATAATAAATTAGATACACCTTCATTCTTTAAATAATTTAAGAGAAAATTGGAGAGCCAATGCCATAGGAAGTTAAGGGTCCCTAAAACAGATGGAGGTGGTGAATTTTTGTCAGTTTTGTAAGACATATGGAGTTATAAGGAAACTAAATTGTAGCCTATTCTTCGTAACATAATGTAGTGGCTTAAAACAGATAGAGGTGGTAGTTTTTTATAAGTTTTGTAAGACACATAGAGTTATAAGGAAACTAAACTACAACCTATTCTTCATAACAAAATTTAGTGGCAAAGAGGAAAAAAAAGGAACTGGAAAGGTGTACATTAAAAGGAAAAGGATTTTCCAATGGATTTTGCACAGAATTAGTCAATATAGGGTTCTATTTGTTGCATAAATGCTTGACCAAAGTAGCAGACAGAGAAATTTATAAGGATGAGATCATGTCAGAAACCTAATATCCAAATTTTTTAGGTTTTTTGTTTAAGATATTTATCATTGTTTCTAAGATAAGATAATCTTACTAATTCCCAACAAATGACATATTCGTGAGCACCTCTCTTAGTGTTCTCAAAATATTCGATTGAATTCTTTGTTATTTCAATTAGTGTGCCATGTGGGTGGGGTAGATTTGAGTGAAGCGAGGGGGGGGGAGTTTTCTTCAGAGGAAAGGAACCTCCACATTGAAATGAAAAGGAAAGGAGGGGGGTTACTTTTTTTGAGGGAAGGAGAAGGGATAGCAAGTGATTGCTGATGAGTGTGGAGGTTATTGATATTGTCAATGGAAACCAGAGTCCATTTTATATGGCTATGTGGGCTTGTTGTTCTTGGCTGTTGTGGACATGGTGGGCCATGAACCCCTTGTGGACTTCTGGAGCTAGAGAGTCATCAAGGTTATTCCTATCTTGCAAGGAGGTTATTCTAGTTTTGGGCAGGATGGACTTGGATTTGCACACTTGGACGATTCAATCAAGAGAAAAGGTAACCCTTATAATTTTTATGATTAAATTACACTACTATAATACTGTTGTTTCGCGGCTATTGTTTCTAGATTATTATTAAGTACTTATGAAAGAGTTAATTACTATGACTAATTTTTTCTATTAGCTTCAATTTATATTTGCATGATAGATACAACTAATAGATTTAGCTTTGTTCAAGGCAATAAATCTAGAGTTAAATTGAAATTAACCTTGAGACTGGAAATTTATAATTAATTGAGATATAAATTATGATAAGGTAGATAAGCCCTATGATTCGTTCTACAAGATCTCTGTAATACATGTATTTACCTGTCTAATAAATAACCGAACTGTAATGGAAACAATAAATGATTAGTAGTACATTGTATATAAGATACTGTCAGAATAAAAAGGATATTGTATGTTCAAACTTATAAGAAATACTAGTCTATAGGTTTTCTACATAGATGTCTAGCACAGGCTAGTGGACTAGCCATGCTAGACATGTGACAGTCATCACGAAGTAATTTTCCAGGGTTGATAAGGTTTCCGAATATGAAGTTTGATATGCATTTAACCCTGGACGTTGTTGCCCTAAAGGCCCTTTGCTCCTTAAGAAAAGTATTGATGTAGATGGTTTAAGGGAATTAAATACTAAGTAACAAGCTATTCAAATTGCATAAATAAAATATGGTGAGTGGAATAATTCATACCTGCAAGCTTGTAACGTGCCCTTCTTCTGTAGTAACCTGCACACTCAAACCATTAATTAGTGGAAAATATTGCTGTGTTTAGCTGACCCGATTTGAATGATTCCTTCACTAGATAACTTTGGGACTACCATGTTCCTCCCAACCATGATCCTACAACTGTTCCTAGTTCAGTATGGATCCCCCTGAGCAGGTTTTGACATGCAAATTGAGAGATAGAGACCCTAGGTCCACTGCTGGTTCAGGTCTAAAACTTATGTGAGCTACTTCAATTCTTGCAGCAAAAAATTCTCTTTGATTCCATAAGAGAGTGATGATGAAAAGATGATCCCCAAACTTTGGGGTCTGTTCTCTTTATGTAGGGAAATCTTGAATTAGGACTGTTGGAATAATTTGGTTTCTTTAAATCAAATAAATTAATTTATAAAAGAATATTTGTTTTAATTAATCACTAGTTCTTTTGGAACTATGAATTTTCCATTTGTTTAACTAAAGTGTTTTATTTATTTATTTAAGCCTTTCTATAATTTGTGATCAACTTAATATTTCAATTTATTTATTAATGCATTATTGATTTATTAACTGAATGCATCAACTATATATAAAATAAATGTGTTTAATAAATAAATAGTAACAATCATTATTATTAAAGTTATTAATAATAACATTAGCCTTGAGGCTTTTATGCATGCTTAACCATAGGAAACTACTATTTAGTTAATTTATGCTATAAGTGGTGATGTTATCTTTTATGTATCTTCACACAATACTTCTTTTTAATCTTTTTTAGGATAAGGTCCCCTTCTTTGGACAGTCTCGGTAAGCTAGGATAGGCACCTCTAGTCTCTCCCTTTGCATGTCATATTCCCTCGTTTTAACATGGTAGTTCTCGCAGTACTTGATGATAATAAGATTTATTTAATCAATTCGAATAGTTGTGATAAGACATATAAGTGCTATTCAGAGTCCTTCAGACTCAACACTTGAGATCTAGTAACCCCGAGTGCTCTTAAGAGCCTTTTAACTCAACACTCTCACATGGGTGTTACGCTAGTGCAATTCCAGAGCCTCTGTTCAACACTAGAGCTAGAATGTGGTTGTGAGGCACATCTAGACTATTTAAGTGGCCTCGGATCCGGTATTCATTTTCTTTCAAGCTTGGAGTGCTCCAGGGCTTATGCCCAACACTCAGTGTACATCAGGGCTTACTCCCAATACATAAACATTCATCTAGGTACATCGGGGCTTACGCCCAGTACGTAGGTCTCTTGTGTGTTTCTGAGTCCACGCTCAACACATCATATAGGATAAACATGTAAAATCACAGCTCTGCACAACAAGTAACAAAAGGTCATCTCAATATGTATTAGGGTTTTGTACCCACATCAAAACATAATAAGAACATTGGGGCTCCCTTGCCCAGTATATAATCAAGTAATGAAATTTAGTCAGGGTCCATGCCCAATATGTCAGTCTACAAAAGAATAAATCATAGGTGCTGGAGCCGTGGCCCAATATAACATCATAAAATAGTCAGTCCAAAATTCGGGATATTACATTTATAGTAAAAGGCTGTGTGTTTGTTGATTAAACATGCACCGATGCGGTTATGGTTATCTGGTGCACCGTTTATTTGACATGCCGTTAAAAAATATATTGATAATGCGATGCATTATCATCTATTAACCACATTGTGGATTCTATCTTATAATGCCCCGGTGCATTTAGTATCTTTTAACGCATCGCGAAACGGGTATTAAAATAACACGAGTTTTTTAATTAATTTTTTTTATCGATATTTTTTCTCTGTCGTGGTGCCGTAGAATTTCGTGCCACACCGCTGCGTTATGTTTAGAAATGCACCAGTGTGTTTTGGTGTTAAACACACCGAAAAACAACATACGCTAAAATCTCCGCCCGATCGCCTCCCTTAGAAACCTCCACTATAAATGGATTTTCGACCTCTTTTTTAGGGTCTCTCGCCCACTAGAGGGCCTTTTCCTTGTAGTGACTTACAAAATGCAAATTGACTACTTGATTTTTTCCATTGAGGTGAAGAAAAATAATATAGTTGGCATCCCCGCAACTCTACATAATGCTCAAGTTATACCTTTCCATGGGAGCTAGGAGAAATTGAAAGGCATAAGAGCAATTCTTAAATATTGCTTCCCTTAGAATTGCAATGATAAAAAATCTGGAAATTACTGACAAGAATCTAATAAAAATCATACCCAAGTTTAGAATGCAATGTTGGAGCCTACCTGGATCACCGATGGGGTTGTCTGGTACATCCAAGGCACTTTCTCAAATCCAACTGCTTCTGTTTTTCACGCACATGTAATAAAACGAATTATTAAATAAATATAAGGTTTTAAATATTCAAAAAATCATCAAACTAAATGAAAATTTTTCTATGTCATAGAACATGTGGCCATCGGAAACATGAAAATAATTTTAAAAACATATTTACTATTTGGGGCATTGCTGCTCTCGCCTAGTAATTAAAAACATAATTACTATTTGGGGCGTTGCTGCTCTTAGTAATTAAAAACATAATTAAAAAATAATTTCCTCCTAATATTGTTGAATCTTATGAAGTTCAAGTGTCTTGAATGAGCCCATGTAGCAACACACGAGTCCTCTAAGTGGGATATGAGATATGGATTCCATTAATTGGTTTTTGACATCTGTGATGGGTCTAGGGACCTCGGCCATGGTTGGAAGGAAAAATAAGGGATTTGCATAGGAAAATGAACCTTATATGCCTCAAGCACTATGAAGAAGGTCTCCAACCATGACACATGTTCTCTCTCTAGGGTCTTTGACCCCAAGTGATATTCTAGGGGCAATTAGGTGGTTTTTCACTAAGAGGATGCGTCTAATAAGACAATTCCTAAAAATGGAAAAGAGGTTCTAATGTTAAATTTTTCCTTTAGAAACTTAGGTCCTAATGCTAAAGACAAAACAAGGTTCGAAAATGTATGCAACAAGAATGCCTTCATTTTCCTATTGTTTAATGCCAAAAACATATTAATATTTAGTAGAGACAACTTTAAAGTATTGTATACAATTCTTCTTCCATCTAAATTAAAGAGGATGAACATATTTAAGTTCCATGGAGATGAGTAGTAAGAAATGATAAACATATAAGCTTAGATTTTACAATTATCTTTACTGCAGTGGACAATACATTCAACAATTGCTAAGCATGTAAAATTTAATAGCCATAACACTTGTCCAGATTTTAAAGCCAAGTATTAATGTGTAACAAAATCCCAAACAAAGTTGTTGGAGATACATAATCAATTTGTTAAGTATAGACAATATTTCAAAGTATAGAGAGAGTCAAAACATTTAAAAAGGATATTTTTACTTGTTTTTCCTTGGGTCATCAAGTGAGCATTCATGAGACAAGGGTAGAACAAACTAAAAAAAATTAAGTTTGTATCCAAAGTTAATTTTGGTGAGCATTCATGACACAAGGACGTAACAAACTAAAAAAATTAAGTTTGAATCCAAACTAAACCATCCCAGATCCAAATCCTAGGCTCTATCAAGCGCAGCCTCCTTGAATAGCTCCTTGAGTGTAATACCCGAGCCACTTAATACCAAGCTCTAAAGTCTCTAGTTTAAGTCTCATATTTACTTTTTACTTCGTATTATTGTGTTTTGTTTATGGCCGACATAATATTTATTACTTTTTACTTTGTATTATTCTTTTTTGTTTACTTTGTATTATTTTGTTACTAGACAAACTCGACAAACACTCTAAACTCTCATATTTACTTTTTACTTTGTATTAAAGGTAAAAAGTAAAGTCTCTAGTTTAAGTCTCATATTTATTTTTTACTTTGTATTATTCTTTTTTGTTTATGGCACACATAATATTCACCACCTAATCCTAAGCTCTAAATTCTCTAGTGGAAGTCTCATATTTACTTTTTACTTTCTATTATTCTTTTTTGTTTATGGCCCACATAACATTTATTACTTTTTACTTTGTATTATTTTGTTACTCGACAAACACATGTTACAAGATCTCCTGCATATTGGCTTTAGAGGGCCCGCCTCGCCTCTCGGCCCAATAAAATGGACTTTGATGGATAGATAACTATAAGACATCCAATTGGGAAATGAATCAAAACTAAAACTTAGGGTTTGAAATTCATGTAGAATTTATGGTTGGAATCATCCTTACCTTGTAGCCTAACAGAGTGTTATGAAGCTATGCATTCTAGCAAACTTTTATGAAGCTTCAAATTCCACACATTTATTTTGTGCAAAGAACACTTTGTATTTAAATCCTATGTAATATTTTCTTTTGCTATTATAGCATGTAGATAAATGTGTTTATAAATAATATTTAAAATATTTATTTATTTAATAAATTAGTACTTTCTTATAAATCTTATTATTTACTTAGGGAGCGTATTCAAATTTTCAAATAAGGTTTTAATAACTAATTTAAATATTTAAAATAGGGACATACACTTGTAAAATTAATTTTCCCCTTTCCCAGACAATGTTAAAGAATAAGTAATTTTCTCACTTCATGGTAACAATTTCTTCTATGTTGAGCTTGTTATTTTAGGGACATGTTTACTCTTTAAACAATATGTCATAACAATTTGGATGGATGGAAAATAGAAGTGCGTTAACTTTGTAAGATGGTATTGATACAACAATAGGTGTTTTTACTTTATCGTTTTTATGGTTCTTGTAGCTGTGTGTCCTAATGATTTGCTACAAAAGTCACTTCTTTTGTACATTGCATTATTCCTTTATCTTAATGCTTGTTATTTTGTATTTACTCAAATAGGGTTTCACATTGCTATATTAAAAATGACCTAAAATGTGAATAACAAGTACAAATACAATTATAAAAATATAGGAGAATTATAGTTATAAACACTTATTGAATAATCTAATATAAAAGTCCATCCTATTCACTAATAAATCTCTATTTACAAATGGCATTTCCTAATCCCTTAATATAAGTTTCCTTGCCTTTGTTTTGATGGGTTGGATGCCATGGTTGATCTCGTGGTTAATTCTAAAAATTAATCCATTAAAAAATTAAATTATGAAGTGAGAATGAATTTACCTGTTGAACGACCCATCGGGGAGGCGTCCTGGCGATGTATAGAGAATTTCAATTTTGACGATTGTTTGTCAAAATTCAAACTTGCAGCAGTAGCCAATACGGATGAAGAATGTGTCCATGTAGACCACTTATGTTAGGGCGTCCAAGTGGGCAAGGTAAAGCACTAGTGCACTTGGGGTAAAACAAACTGAGAAGTGGCAAAAATGATTTTTACCACACATTTTTTATATATTAAACCCTCTACCGGTGCGGCCGACATTAAAGTGCACCGATGCCCACAATAAACGAGACACGCCGAATAGTAGGATTTTTTAGACAAATTTAAAGGGTTTTGCATTGAATTGTTTTATTATAACAACAACCAGTGCGTTTGTCAAATAGAAAAGAACCAGTGCATTATTGTTATCCAGCGCACCGTCTATGATATTTGCGATTAAACATATTAACTCGATGCACCATCAAGTAGGGTTTTTAAATAAAATTTTAAGAGATTTTGCAATGAATTTCTTTATTGCAATGTCCCATAAATAGCAAAAATTAAAAAAAAAATCCGTCCCTGTAATAGATGCTGATTGAGAATAAAATAGTCGCAAGTTAATTCTAAAACTAGGAAAACATGTAAATGCTTACTGTAGATAAAAGGAAGTCGACCATTCCTAAATAATCATGATCTCTCTAGATTTTTACATTTTCAATCCTGCGGAAGCAATGTGGAATTAATTATTGATGTATCCCGGTTACGAGTTTACAATTGCCGATGTAACTGTAATAGCAATTCTTTCATACAGTTTTAATGAAATCATATGAATGTATTATGAATTTCTGAATGGCACCTTCATGTGATATGGCCTTTGTTGATGAGATGTTGAAACCATGGTGGGACATGTATCAATCAAGGAGAGGAAAACATACCCCGACAAGGCTGCCGAGAGGTAAGAGTATTCTTGGGTGTTTCTGGACTTACTTAACATTTTCGCTAATACAATAATTTCCTATTTGTGATTGCAGGTATTTATCCTATGACATTTCCACCCTAGAGGATCTACCCATTTTCTATCCAAATGTTTCCAGTTTTTACAAGGTACGGGTTTTAAGAGTGATGGTCAAGTCCTTTAATGGATAGACCAAAATACAAAAGTTATAGTTCCAAGGGGTTTGCTGATGTAAAATCATAGTAGTGAAACCCTTGGACCAGCGCATGCATACTAACCAAGTTGTGGCTATTATCACATGACTCAAACTATGGTTTTGCACAAATATTCGAGTCTCCAATAAAGCAAGGTTTGGTGTAGAATTAACTACACTTTAATGTAAAGTGGATGACAGGCTGTCCAGTGAGGGTTTGTAATGATTTGGGGTTTTCCTTGGTCATGCCTTCTGTGTTTCCATTTGGTTTTGGTTCAGCACTTCACCATATTTTGGAGGTGCCTTCGTGCCCTGACCTGAGCTACGCTCATGGTCAGTGCATGTGGCATTTTAGCTCGCCTGGCGGCGTGGAGAGTGTCGTATCCTGCTCAGGTATGGCCTTTCTAAAATTGTCAACCTGTTATGGAACTCATTTCTCCCTATGCATACCTCTTCAGGGTTTAACTTGCGTTTCCTTGTTGGATTGGCAGGTGGTAGTGGCTTCCGGTGTAATGCTGTGGGCGTCCTGGGCTTCTGTTGGCGTGTCAAGGGTATTGGTAAGTCTAGCTTACCCACCCACGTTGCTCTGCCTCTTGCATCTCTGGTGGTGCATTTATGTGTCTTGTTTTGTTTCATGGGAGGATTTCGTGAGCCTTTGGCACACTGATTCTATTTGGAAGTCTGGAAGGGTTTCCTATTGGCTGGACCATCGAATGCATTGAATCTATGGGGTTTCGAAATGTAATAATGAGATGTAGCGAAAAGGAACTCCTGTGCAATTTCTATGGGGATTTAGAAGATCATTTTTATTACTTGCCCGATGCTTTTGACTAGTATACTCTGGTTTTAATGGCCATTGTGGGCACATTCATTTGTGGTTCTTGTGGTTTGTCATGAAATTGGGTTTTGCTCAGGGAATTCTTCCCTGTATGATGTATGGTGTTTTGGATGTATGTTTTGAATATGGGTAATAACTACAGCATTTCTAGATTTTCTATCAATGTCGTTTTTGGTTCCAAGAATGTAACAGTGGCTCGGCCTATGGGGTCTTATGTTGCCGTAATGAATTCTCATTCTGATTGTAGCTCCGTCTGTTTAATTTTCCACGTGGACTGTAAATGAAAGCATCATGGTTTCGTAATGAAGCTATACCTGTACTGTAGTTTTGAATTTAAATACCCCGGGGTTTTGACTTTTGTCTGCGTTGGATTCCTAGACATAGTGTTTGATGGAGAGATTCTACTGTGGTGATTTGTAAAAGAAGGAAAACGATGACGCCCAGGTGGGCATCCTGTAGATGTTACTGTTGGTATAGACTCTTTAAACAGTTGTTATTCTAGATTTGTATGTTTGATATCTATACCCAAAATTCTCTTTTGATGAGAGTGTGGGTTTGTAGCTTGCAGCTACATGTTGATGCGTTTTGGAAAAAGAAAGACCATGGGGTTCGACCACTTGAGCTGTGTTTTGATTTATATATATATAAATAAAGAAAAATATGTGTGAATGTTAAAGTTCTGTTTACAACTACTATTTTCGTTTTCTGTGTGGCGTCTGTATTGTTTGGATTTGAAATAATGGTTTAGATCAGGAATAAATCTACAATAATTTGGTTAATAATAAAATTTGAAAAAGGGATTGGTGGCTGTCTAAGCCCTATGATTCGTTCTACAAGATCTCTGTAATACATGTATTCACCTGTCTAATAAATAACCGAACTGTAATGGAAACAATGAATGATTAGTAGTACATTGTATATAAGATACTGTCAGAATAAAAAGAATATTGTCTGTTCAAACTTATAAGAAATACTAGTCTATAGGTTTTCTACATAGATGTCTAGCACAGGCTAGTGGACTAGCCATGCTAGTGGACTAGCCATGCTAGTGGACTAGCCATGGTAGACATGCGGCAGTCATCACGAAGTAATCTTCTAGGGTTGATAAGGTTTCTGAATATGAAGTTTGATATGCATTTAACCCTGAACGTTGTTTCCCTAAAGGCCGTTTGCTCCTTAAGAAAAGTATTGATGTAGATGGTTTAAGGGAATTAAATACTAAGTAACAAGCTATTCAAATTGCATAAATAAAATATGGTGAGTGGAATAATTCATACCTGCAAGCTTGTAACGTGCCCTTCTTCTGTAGTAACCTGCACACTCTAACCATTAATTAGTGGAAAATATTGATGTGTTCAGTTGATCTGATTTGAATGATTCCTTGACTAGATAACTTTGGGACTACCACGTTCCTCCCAACCATGATCCTACAACCGTTCCTGGTTCAGTATGGATCCCCCCGAGCTGGTTCTGACATGCAATTTGAGAGATAGAGACGCTAGGTCCACTGCTGGTTCAGGTCTAAAACTTATGTGAGCTACTTCAATTCTTGGAGCAGAAAATTCTCTTTGATTCCATAAGAGAGTGATGATGAAAAGATGATCCCCAAACTTTGGGGTTTGTCCTCTTTATGTAGGGAAATCTTGAATTAGGACTGTTGGAATAATTTGGTTTCTTTAAATCAAATAAATTAATTTATAAAAGAATATTTGTTTTAATTAATCACTAGTTCTTTTGGAACTATGACTTTTCCATTTGTTTAACTAAAGTGTTTATTTATTTATTTAAGCCTTTCTATAATTTGTGATCAACTTAATATTTCAATTTATTTATTAATGCATTATTGATTTATTAACTCAATGCATCAACTATATATAAAATAAATGTGTTTAATAAATAAATAGTAACAGTCATTATTATTAAAGTTATTAATAATAACATTAGCCTTGTGGCTTTTATGCATGCTTAACCATAGGAAACTACTATTTAGTTAATTTATGCTTTAAGTGGTGATGTTATCTTTTATGTATCTTCACATGATACTTCTTTTTAATCTTTTTAAGGATAAGGTCCCCTTCTTTGGACGGTCTCGGTAAGCTAGGATAGGAACCTCTAGTCTCTCCCTTTGCATGTCAGATTCCCTCGTTTTAACATGGTATTTCCCGCAGTACTTGATAATAATAAGATTTATTTAATCAATTCGAATAGTTGTGATAAGACACATAAGTGCTATTCAGAGTCCTTCGGACTCAACACTTGAGATCTAGTAACCCCGAGTGCTCTTCAGAGCCTTTTAACTCAACACTCTCACATGGGTGTTACGCTAGTGCAATTCTAGAGCCTCTGCTCAACACTAGAGCTAGAATGTGGTTGTGAGGCACATCTAGACTATTTAAGTGGCCTCGGATCCGGTATTCATTTTCTTTCAAGCTTGGAGTGCTCCAGGGCTTATGCCCAACACTCAGTGTACATCAGGGCTTACTCCCAATACATAAACATTCATCTAGGTACATCGGGGCTTACGCCCAGTACATAGGTCTCTTGTGTGTTTCTGAGTCCACGCTCAACACATCATATAGGATAAACATGTAAAATCACAGCTCTGCACAATAAGTAACAAAAGGTCATCTCAATATGTATTAGGGTTTTGTACCCACATCAAAACATAATAAGAACATTGGGGCTCCCTTGCCCAGTATATAATCAAGTAATGAAATTTAGTCAGGGTCCATGCCCAATATGTCAGTCTACAAAAGAATAAATCATAGGTGCTGGGGCCGTGGCCCAATATAACATCATGAAACAGTCAGTCCAAAATTCGGGGTATTACATTTATAGTAAAAGGCTGTGTGTTTGTTGATTAAACATGCACCGATGCGGTTATGGTTATCTGGTGCACCGTTTATTTGTCTTGCCGTTAAAAAATATATTGATAATGCGATGCATTATCATCTATTAACCACACTGTGGATTCTATCTTATAATGCCCCGGTGCATTTAGTATCTATTAACGCATCGCGAAACGGGTATTAAAATAACACGAGTTTTTTAATTAATTTTTTTTATCGATATTTTTTATTTGTCGTGGTGCCG
This sequence comes from Larix kaempferi, assembly GCA_027924585.1. Taxonomy (NCBI): domain Eukaryota; kingdom Viridiplantae; phylum Streptophyta; class Pinopsida; order Pinales; family Pinaceae; genus Larix; species Larix kaempferi. The sequence goes on along the minus strand of BSBM01000098.1, from coordinate 733,327 downwards.
TAGAATTTCGTGCCACACCGCTGCGTTGTGTTTAGAAATGCACCAGTGTGTTTTGGTGTTAAACACACCGAAAAACAACATACGCTAAAATCTCCGCCCGATCGCCTCCCTTAGAAACCTCCACTATAAATGGATTTTCGACCTCTTTTTTAGGGGTTCCCGCTATAACCTCCACTAGAGGGCCTTTTCCTTGTAGTGACTTACAAAATGCAAATTGACTACTTGATTTTTTCCATTGAGGTGAAGAAAAATAATATAGTTGGCATCCCCGCAACTCTGCATAATGCTCAAGTTATACCTTTCCATGGGAGCTGGGAGAAATTGAAAGGCATAAGAGCAATTCTTAAATATTGCTTCCCTTAGAATTGCAATGATAAAAAATATGGAAATTACTGACAAGAATCTAATAAAAATCATACCCAAATTTAGAATGCAATGTTGGAGCCTACCTGGATCACCGATGGGGTTGTCTGGTACATCCAAGGCACTTTCTCAAATCCAACTGCTTCTGTTTCTCACGCCCCTGTAATGAAACGAATTATTAAATAAATATAAGGTTTTGAATATTCAAAAAATCATCAAACTAAATGAAAAATTTTCTATGTCATAGAACATGTGGCCATCGGAAACATGAAAATAATTTTAATCTATTGAATTTTCACATTAGAGCTTCAAAACAAACATACAAGAATTAGGATTAAAAGAAGAAGCACATGGGTGAAGCAGATTGAGACCCGAAGCATTTTCAGTGTTGAGCCAATAGTATCTGACAATTTGAAAGGAAGGTGTTCAAGTTCAAGTCAAGAATGGAATTTACAATGTGCAAGAGTCAATCTGCAGTGTGTGATACAACAATTGTTGATGTTGCAGCGTCAATGAGACATTCTCCCCGAGACAGGGAGGATGGAGAAGCTCCCCCTGAGATGGGGGGATTGGTAACTGCTTTGTGATTTCCCTCCTCATCATGTAGCATTGAGTTTAGTGGAACTTTGATTTTCCTCCTCGTCGTGTAGGACTGAGTTGAGTTGACATATGGTTATCCTCCTTGTCGTGTAGGACTAAGTGGCAAGCAATGTTATTTACACTTCAAACACGAATGCCACAAAATACCTAAAAGAGAAATTGAAGTATGTGATAATTAACTAGTTCATTTAGAGGATGGCAAACTGATCCGGATTTGTGTGGGAACGAAACAAAAGATAGCATATACAGAGATATACATTCACATACATAGATATATGGAAAGAAACACAGCGATACAGGAAACACATATTCGATTAAATATCGGAAATAGAAGAGACTGTAAATACAACAGCTAGAATGGTAGTAGCTATCTCTGAGGAGAGATGTGGCCGCTGTGCTCATTCGTGTCAAGATGAATACAAAGAGAGGCCGAAAGGGCCTATTTATCATAAGCATGAGGGAGATAATCCCAAGCATCCAAAAACCTAACCCTAGAAGATGAACCGTCATAAAGTTTGCGGCCTCAAGGTGGTTAGTTGAACAGTCAACTTCCCGGGGTCATAACTTTTGCATACGATCTCCGTTTGGGGCGCTCGGTAACCCATTGGAAAGATCTATCCGAGGAATACGTGGTGGGCCATGAAACAAACGGGCTCTGTTGGACCAAGATTTCCCGAGAAACATCGTTTAGGGCCTCAAAACGGCCCCGAAAGTTTGGGACTCGAAAAAATATAGAAACATTACTAGAAAATTGGCAAAATGGGAAGCTGTTTTGAGCTAGTGGAATAGGTGGGTGGCCACCGATATCCCTCTGGATCACAAACTAAGTCTACCTAATTTCTCTAGTTTGTACCCTTACTCTGTCTCTGTCCTCCCACATTTTTATAGAATTTTAATATGGTGAAAGACACGGGTGAAGTTTGTACATACATAAAGTGGCTCAAGATTATGCTGAAATGTATGCCACTACCCAAATAAAAATGATGGAATATATCCTTGAGAATTAATTTAAAAATGAAGAACATATTCATGGAGAGGAATTTATGGGCCCAAGCCTCCTCTGGTTGAAAATTTATGCTTCCCGGGATAAGAGTTTTGGTTTTCGTGCTTCTTTTAGTTTTATGCTTTCATATCAATTTGTGATAGAGGCTTGAATTCATGGATGATGAAAACCTTCTATGGAAAAACCAATTTTAGTTGTCATGAATGCAACGGTCTACATCACCATAGTAGTTTAATCTATTTTTTCCTTAGATATTGAAAGAGATCTAGACGATGTTTATCAGGCCATATAACAGTTAGATTTTAATCACTCCTGTCTAAATATGGAAAACTGTAACAGATCATAGGTGGTACACCATTTTTTTGTTATTCTAAGGGTCAAAATTGAATATCAAATATAGCGTCGAGATTGTAAGGGAATATGATATGAATGTAAATATGTAACATAAATATGTAAATATGATGGGAATAGGAATAGTGCTAGAAAAGACAAGACTTTATGACAACATATATAACATATCGGTCAATCAGTCCTTCTAAAGACTACCTCATCGAGAAGGTAAGTATTATAATGACTCTTTTTTCGATAAGGCCAGGATGAGAATGACCTTTTAGTAGGCAACCTAATAAGTATGAGAATTAATCTATTATAATGACTCTTTTTTTTCGATAAGGACGGGATGAGAATGACTTGTTAATAGGTAATCTAATAAGTATGAGAATTAATCTATGTTTGGGTTGGTAGGAAAGGATTCGGTCACTAGTCCCGGCCATGACCAATAAAAATAAACCGTCCAATGGCCAAACCACCTGCCAAATTATGCCAACATTGAAGCCACTGTGGGTCTCTATTTGCACGAACCGTCCACAATAAGGAGGATTTCAAAACCTAGTGCCATGCATGAAATGTAAAAAAAAAAGAAATACGTAAACCCTACACATGAAAATTTGGATGAAATCTACAACCACAACTGTTTAAGTAGATCTTGCAGGAGAAGAGATAGATATTTAAAGTAGGGAACCCATCAGAGAAGAGTTGAATTGAATGAGAGAAATCTATTGCTAAGCAAGATATTACTAGCAAAGAAATTTGTAACTTCTAGAAAATACTAATTGTTAGCACATCTGCAAGGTTTTTTGATATTTTAGCTTGTGGCGATAACTTTTCAAGAATAGTTAAATCTGTATTGTGTGAATTCTCTAGCATAAAATTTGACAGAAGGATTTGATATTGTAGTTTTCAACTTATTCTGATTTTCCATCTTTAAATGGTAACATTGTGACAGGTGTGTGAAAACCGCGTTTTGACCTATCTAACATTCCATCTGGAAAAATTAATACTAATGAGAGCTACAACAAATCACTAAATCAAATAAACCCATTTGCAATACTATACAAAAGTATTAAGAGGAATGGATTTGAAGAAATGGCTCAATGTACCGAGAGGCACCCATATACGAGGAAAAAAAATGTAATTACAAAGCACATGTATTCGTCAACTATAGAGAATGACTTATGTTCCACGTTGGAGTGGAAGAATATTCTATATTCATGATATTTCTATGAAGTCCTCTAGTGACTCCCTCGATCCTCACAAGAAGCTCAAGGAGGAATTTGTCGGCAACTTAAATAGCACATCAATTGTTGAAATCATTGTCCTCATTGCAATTATGTCTGCTCCTACTTTGTTACTACAATGGAAGCTACTTACATTTTCCTCGTTGATCTAGGCGACTATCCTTATTATGAAACAATTCGGGCCTCCTCCTATGATCTTGAAAAGAGCCAAAACGCTTCTTTCCAAGGCCCATGAGAGAAGTGGTAAAAAGAAGCTCTAAATTAAATTTGCAAGAGTTGAAAAGCTGCAATGGACATAGGTTAAAAAACCCAAGAATACCATTGTTCCAACTCACAATAGGTCTCAGTTAGAACCGCATTCACATTCAGGGTTGGATTTTTCTAAAACTGCATACAAATATACAGTATGTGAAACTACTGAACATGAACTATGACAGGTCATAAACGATGCTTAAAATTATGGATTGTATTACATGTATTTTAGAGCGTGTATATGATTGTATAAGATACTAAGTGAATCAACATGAGTTGTCATAGATATAAAAGAATTAAAAAAATGGCATTGGAGTAAAAAAACTAAACAAGACACATTTAAGAGAAGAGAGAAAAAAATCCAGTCATAGCTTATATTCGAGGTACCCGACACTAATGCCCTTGCTCCTTCACCATGCTTCCACTCTCTTCCTCTCAAATTATTTGGAAACACAGAACCCTCAAATAGTTGCACATTATTCTCCGAGGAACGTTGTGCTGCTTCCACTCTCTTCCCGTCAAATTCTTTGGAAACCAAAACCCAAAAAAATTTCACATTATTCTCCCCAGTCTCGTTTCGGTCCAAAACCGTGCCTTTTGCCTAATGTAACCCTATATAGGAACCCTCCCATGGATAACACCGGGTTTCCAACCTAGGTAAAGACTGATATCCCTAAGATGCTTATTGAGTTGACCCCGCAACAGTTAGATAGCCAATTCCTGCAGGAGTAGAACCAAAGCGAGTAGCTCCACTAGCAACAAAGGCAGAGCTAGTTAAAGAAGTTGATGTTCGACTCCTTTTTTTTACTCATAATCATTAAATGTGCAAGCCTCCCTTCGTAATGTTCTAGGAAATACAGGGGGCAGAGGAAAAATGGTTTGTGCTTCCAATGTCTTCCCATCAAATTGTTTGGAAAACAAAACCCCCCAAATAATTGCACATAAATCTGCGAGGAATGCTGTGCTTCCAATGTGTTCTTATCAAATTCAATGGAAACTCAAAAACCCCCAAACAATTGCACATCATTCTCTGAGGAATGAAGGGAAACCCAAATGATGGCACTTTGATCTCTAATATCCAGCTTTTGAATTTGCACATTCAAGTGCGAGGCAGCAGAAACGAGAAAGAGGGTTTCCCAAGTTAAAACCCTCAAGGCCTGGGTATTGATCCACAACAACATATCTATCCTACCAGAGAGATACAAGCACCATGATTAAACCACAACGCATGTGGTGAACGAGAATTTGTCGCGATACCACACCATGAATCATTGTCTAGGCCATGGTAGACAAGTGCCATGAGTAATATTTTTGCATTGAAAATGGTCTTTGAGGCCTAAACATGGTTAGAGGGGAAACAAAGGGCTCAATCCTTAAATCAGGGCCTTCTATATATCTAACTCTATAGTTAGAAAAGGAAAACAATTGGGCCTTAGGTAGTAGACACCATTTCTTTGGTTCAATGGCCATGAAGAACACCTGCAAACCTCAAAACAAACCCTCTATAGGGGTTGTCTGGCATGGAGGTTGGATATGGCTGCCATTTGGAGCTTTACCCAGTAAGGATGGGTCATAGGTCATTGAACATGGTTGGTGAAGGAAAATAATTTCCTCCTAATATTGTTGAATCTTATGAACTTCACGTGTCTTGAATGAGCCCATGTAGCAACACACGAGTCCTCTAAGTGGGATATGAGATATGGATTCCATTAATTGGTTTTTGACATCTGTGATGGGTCTAGGGACCTCGGCCATGGTTGGAAGGAAAAATAAGGGATTTGCATAGGAAAATGAACCTTATAGGCCTCAAGCACTATGAAGAAGGTCTCCAACCATGACACATGTTCTCTCTCTAGGGTCTTTGACCCCAAGCGATATTCTAGGGGCAATTAGGTGGTTTTTCACTAAGAGGATGCTCCTAATAAGACAATTCCTAAAAATGGAAAAGAGGTTCTAATGTTAAATTTTTCCTTTAGAAACTTAGGTCCTAATGCTAAAGACAAAACAAGGTTCGGAAATGCATGCAACAAGAATGCCTTCATTTTCCTATAAAAATAAAAATAAAAATGCTAAAATCCCATCTTATGACAACCACATCTCCAAAAGTTATACAAATTTAAATAAATAAAGTGATGGAACAAAGATTCTTTCAACTTTTAACTTTTAATTTTGTACCTCCTACATAGTTTTAAAAACCAAAGTCTGATAGAAGATATGTAAGCAAATTTTAACTTTTTGCCCTCACATTGCAAAGTATCCTCCACACTCCTTTCGTCTTTAGTGGTACTTCTAAGAAAGATTCTACATTCCATTCCTTGGTCTCTAATCATTAATGACAAAGGAAATTTGGTTTAAAGTGAAGAGTGAGAGTTGGATTTAAAGTTTGTCTTGAATGATTGGAACCTTAGATGATGGCCGGGGTCTTCTTTTATTGTAGTGTCCAGTTTCAGTTGGATTTAAAGTTTGTCTTGAATGATTGGAACCTTAGATGATGGCCGGGGTCTTCTTTTATTGTATTGTCCAGTTTCAATTTTGTTTAGCCGACGGTGGCCATACACATCTTTGCCAAAAGCATTGATCCATATAATTACAATACCACTCGTTAAACCAAAGCCATAAGGCATCGATCCATATAATTACTATCCCAAAGCGGTTATATGTTGGCGACAATCCGTGAAGCGACAAATCTTAAAATACTGGGTGGTTTCGGTTTTCGCTGAGACTGAGATTAGATTGGTTGATCTTAAAGGAAAAGAAAATCTGTGATAGTAAATAACTCGACATGGCCATGAATTCTGAGAAAACGGGGAAGAAGCTGCATTTGCAAGAGGAGGCGATACGTATTAAAGAAGGAGAAGATGGAGAATTCGAACGATATTCAGTTTACGTAGACAATGTTGACTATTGGTGCAGAGCACAAGATGTGAAGACACATTTTGAGTGCTGCGGGACAGTAAACCGCATTACCATTCCCACAAATGAGTTCGGGAACCCAATGGGATATGCGTACGTGGAGTTCTCAGATGTGGACAGCGTAGACAAAGCTCTCCAGTTGAATGGCTCCATGCTCCGGTCCCGACAGATCAGCGTCTCCCGCAAAAGGAAACACCCAAAGTGGAACCGCAACAACAACAACACAAGCCGTTCCATGCAGCAGCCGCCTCCAGCTAATTCCAGAAGAGTCGGAGCAACTTCTAACAGAAGAACAAATAACAATCTCCCCATTCAGCAGCAACGTCCTCCTTCGTCGTCCTCAAATTCACGTTTCGGCTACGTACGGCCCATCACCACCACCACCACCACCACCGCCTCCGCTGCCCAAGTCCCCACTGCACCACCTACTTCCTCGCTACCGCTTCCCACTGGTAGATTTCATAGAATTTGATTGTTGATTAAAAACATAATTACTATTTGGGGCGTTGCTGCTCTCGCCTAGCCATTACCAAGTTCGTACATTAACTGGGATTTAATGGAATCCATTAAGCCATTATCATATAAATGAAATATTGGATAACCAATTTCAACCGATACAAAATTAAAATGTAAATTAAATTTACAGAAATAAAATTTTGCCAGACAGAAATGGCTGCATGCTCAAAATTTTGAGACTTATTTGCTGCTCTAAAATATTTGCGATTGAAAATTGTCTTTTCTTACAAATTCAAGCTGAAAATTGAGACTAATTTGTCTATGTAAAAGATTTGCAAGTGAAACATTTTTCTAGTGCGCAAAAAACATGTCATCTGCATGCTGACACTCGTAAAAAAACACAAATAATTTGCGAGCATTTCACTACCTCACAAAGATGCTTCAAGTCCGTTGTCTCATATAATAGTTCATGGCTTGTAAATGGACCATTCTCTAGGGTGACACATCAAATACTGGAGGTGAGTCATTGGCTAGTATCATCAATAATACCATGGAGTTCTGTTCTTGTAATTATAGATGCCTCTCAGATCATCTTATCGCCTGCTGTGGGGCTGTGGATTAGAGCCAAAATTGCAATGGTTTTCTTTTTTAAATATACAAATCAATCATGATATTTTCTTTGTTTACTCATTTTTTCTTTGAGAATCAATGTAGGGTTGCCTGCTGTAGAATGGTAGCTGTGTGTGGATGTCGTAGAGGCAATATCTACTCAGTGGTTCAGTAGTTTAAATATGACTACATTGTTTAAGTAAAACACTGTTGAATTCTTTTTGTTTTATATGGTTCCCTATTATTTTGATTTAATAATGATCTGTGCATACTGTGGAAGAACTAAAGAGCTTGGCCACATTGTTTTCTCGATAAAAAGAATTAGTTGTGCTGAGATGAATGCTATATTTATGTTGTTTATAGCATAACTTTATTTTACAAAACTGCAAAATCATACTTATATGTTACAAACAAATAATATCACTGGTAGTATTTCAAATTTCATTGTTTCTTTCAATAATTTAAAGTAATTATCTTTTTATTTCTCATTTGAAGAAATTCTGTATGTATAATGGGTAGATAATTATCTTTTTATTTCTCATTTGAAGAAATTCTGTATGTATAATGGGTAGAGACAGCCGTTAATGTTATTGAAGTAATGCCAAAAACATATTAATATTTAGTAGAGACAACTTTAAAGTATTGTATACAATTCTTCTCCCATCTAAACTAAAGAGGATGAACATATTTAAGTTCGATGGAGATGAGTAGTAAGAAATGATAAACATATAAGCTTAGATTTTACAATTATCTTTACTGCAGTGGACAATACATTCAACAATTGCTAAGCATGTAAAATTTAATAGCCATAACACTTGTCCAGATTTTAAAGCCAAGTATTAATGTGTAACAAAATCCCAAACAAAGTTGTTGGAGATACATAATCAATTTGTTAAGTATAGACAATATTTCAAAGTATAGAGAGAGTCAAAACATTTAAAAAGGATATTTTTACTTGTTTTTCCTTGGGTCATCAAGTGAGCATTCATGAGACAAGGGTAGAACAAACTAAAAAAAATTAAGTTTGTATCCAAAGTTAATTTTGGTGAGCATTCATGACACAAGGACGTAACAAACTAAAAAAATTAAGTTTGAATCCAAACTAAACCATCCCAGATCCAAATCCTAGGCTCTATCAAGCGCAGCCTCCTTGAATAGCTCCTTGAGTGTAATACCCGAGCCACTTAATACCAAGCTCTAAAGTCTCTAGTTTAAGTCTCATATTTACTTTTTACTTCGTATTATTGTGTTTTGTTTATGGCCGACATAATATTTATTACTTTTTACTTTGTATTATTCTTTTTTGTTTACTTTGTATTATTTTGTTACTAGACAAACTCGACAAACACTCTAAACTCTCATATTTACTTTTTACTTTGTATTAAAGGTAAAAAGTAAAGTCTCTAGTTTAAGTCTCATATTTATTTTTTACTTTGTATTATTCTTTTTTGTTTATGGCACACATAATATTCACCACCTAATCCTAAGCTCTAAATTCTCTAGTGGAAGTCTCATATTTACTTTTTACTTTCTATTATTCTTTTTTGTTTATGGCCCACATAACATTTATTACTTTTTACTTTGTATTATTTTGTTACTCGACAAACACATGTTACAAGATCTCCTGCATACTGGCTTTAGAGGGCCCGCCTCGCCTCTCGGCCCAATAAAATGGACTTTGATGGATAGATAACTATAAGACATCCAATTGGGAAATGAATCAAAACTAAAACTTAGGGTTTGAAATTCATGTAGAATTTATGGTTGGAATCATCCTTACCTTGTAACCTAACACAGTGTTATGAAGCTATGCATTCTAGCAAACTTTTATGAAGCTTCAAATTCCACACATTTATTTTGTGCAAAGAACACTTTGTATTTAAATCCTATGTAATATTTTCTTTTGCTATTATAGCATGTAGATAAATGTGTTTATAAATAATATTTAAAATATTTATTTATTTAATAAATTAGTACTTTCTTATAAATCTTATTATTTACTTAGGGAGCGTATTCAAATTTTCAAATAAGGTTTTAATAACTAATTTAAATATTTAAAATAGGGACATACACTTGTAAAATTAATTTTCCCCTTTCCCAGACAATGTTAAAGAATAAGTAATTTTCTCACTTCATGGTAACAATTTCTTCTATGTTGAGCTTGTTATTTTAGGGACATGTTTACTCTTTAAACAATATGTCATAACAATTTGGATGGATGGAAAATAGAAGTGCGTTAACTTTGTAAGATGGTATTGATACAACAATAGGTGTTTTTACTTTATCGTTTTTATGGTTCTTGTAGCTGTGTGTCCTAATGATTTGCTACAAAAGTCACTTCTTTTGTACATTGCATTATTCCTTTATCTTAATGCTTGTTATTTTGTATTTACTCAAATAGGGTTTCACATTGCTATATTAAAAATGACATAAAAAGTGAATAACAAGTACAAATACAATTATAAAAATATAGGAGAATTATAGTTATAAACACTTATTGAATAATCTAATATAAAAGTCCATCCTATTCACTAATAAATCTCTATTTACAAATGGCATTTCCTAATCCCTTAATATAAGTTTCCTTGCCTTTGTTTTGATGGGTTGGATGCCATGGTTGATCTCGTGGTTAATTCTAAAAATTAATCCATTAAAAAATTAAATTATGAAGTGAGAATGAATTTACCTGTTGAACGACCCATCGGGGAGGCGTCCTGGCGATGTATAGAGAATTTCAATTTTGACGATTGTTTGTCAAAATTCAAACTTGCAGCAGTAGCCAATACGGATGAAGAATGTGTCCATGTAGACCACTTATGTTAGGGCGTCCAAGTGGGCAAGGTAAAGCACTAGTGCACTTGGGGTAAAACAAACTGAGAAGTGGCAAAAATGATTTTTACCACACATTTTTTATATATTAAACCCTCTTCCGGTGCGGCCGACATTAAAGTGCACCGATGCCCACAATAAACGAGACACGCCGAATAGTAGGATTTTTTAGACAAATTTAAAGGGTTTTGCATTGAATTGTTTTATTATAACAACAACCAGTGCGTTTGTCAAATAGAAAAGAACCAGTGCATTATTGTTATCCAGCGCACCGTCTATGATATTTGCGATTAAACATATTAACTCGATGCACCATCAAGTAGGGTTTTTAAATAAAATTTTAAGAGATTTTGCAATGAATTTCTTTATTGCAATGTCCCATAAATAGCAAAAATTAAAAAAAAAATCCGTCCCTGTAATAGATGCTGATTGAGAATAAAATAGTCGCAAGTTAATTCTAAAACTAGGAAAACATGTAAATGCTTACTGTAGATAAAAGGAAGTCGACCATTCCTAAATAATCATGATCTCTCTAGATTTTTACATTTTCAATCCTGCGGAAGCAATGTGGAATTAATTATTGATGTATCCCGGTTACGAGTTTACAATTGCCGATGTAACTGTAATAGCAATTCTTTCATACAGTTTTAATGAAATCATATGAATGTATTATGAATTTCTGAATGGCACCTTCATGTGATATGGCCTTTGTTGATGAGATGTTGAAACCATGGTAGGACATGTATCAATCAAGGAGAGGAAAACATACCCCGACAAGGCTGCCGAGAGGTAAGAGTATTCTTGGGTGTTTCTGGACTTACTTAGCATTTTCGCTAATACAATAATTTCATATTTGTGATTGCAGGTATTTATCCTATGACATTTCCACCCTAGAGGATCTACCCATTTTCTATCCAAATGTTTCCAGTTTTTACAAGGTACGGGTTTTAAGAGTGATGGTCAAGTCCTTTAATGGATAGACCAAAATACAAAAGTTATAGTTCCAAGGGGTTTGCTGATGTAAAATCATAGTAGTGAAACCCTTGGACCAGCGCATGCATACTAACCAAGTTGTGGCTATTATCACATGACTCAAACTATGGTTTTGCACAAATATTAGAGTCTCCAATAAAGCAGGGTTTGGTGTAGAATTAACTACACTTTAATGTAAAGTGGATGACAGGCTGTCCAGTGAGGGTTTGTAATGATTTGGGGTTTTCCTCGGTCATGCCTTCTGTGTTTCCATTTGGTTTTGGTTCAGCACTTCACCATATTTTGGAGGTGCCTTCGTGCCCTGACCTGAGCTACGCTCATGGTCAGTGCATGTGGCATTTTAGCTCGCTTGGCGGCGTGGAGAGTGTCGTATCCTGCTCAGGTATGGCCTTTCTAAAATTGTCAACCTGTTATGGAACTCGTTTCTCCCTATGCATACCTCTTCAGGGTTTAACTTGCGTTTCCTTGTTGGATTGGCAGGTGGCAGTGGCTTCCGGTGTAATGCTGTGGGCATCCTGGGCTTCTGTTGGCGTGTCAAGGGTATTGGTAAGTCTAGCTTACCCACCCACGTTGCTCTGCCTATTGCATCTCTGGTGGTGCATTTATGTGTCTTGTTTTGTTTCATGGGAGGATTTCGTGAGCCTTTGGCACACTGATTATATTTGGAAGTCTGGAAGGGTTGCCTATTGGCTGGACCATCGAATGCATTGAATCTATGGGGTTTCGAAATGTAATAATGAGATGTAGCGAAAAGGAACTCCTGTGCAATTTCTATGGGGATTTAGAAGATCATTTTTATTACTTGCCCGATGCTTTTGACTAGTATACTCTGGTTTTAATGGCCATTGTGGGCACATTCATTTGTGGTTCTTGTGGTTTGTCATGAAATTGGGTTTTGCTCAGGGAATTCTTCCCTGTATGATGTATGGTGTTTTGGATGTATGTTTTGAATATGGGTAATAACTACAGCATTTCTAGATTTTCTATCAATGTCGTTTTTGGTTCCAAGAATGTAACAGTGGCTCGGCCTATGGGGTCTTATGTTGCCGTAATGAATTCTCATTCTGATTGTAGCTCCGTCTGTTTAATTTTCCACGTGGACTGTAAATGAAAGCATCATGGTTTCGTAATGAAGCTATACCTGTACTGTAGTTTTGAATTTAAATACCCCGGGGTTTTGACTTTTGTCTGCGTTGGATACCTAGACATAGTGTTTGATGGAGAGATTCTACTGTGGTGATTTGTAAAAGAAGGAAAACGATGACGCCCAGGTGGGCATCCTGTAGATGTTACTGTTGGTATAGACTCTTTAAACAGTTGTTATTCTAGATTTGTATGTTTGATATCTATACCCAAAATTCTCTTTTGATGAGAGTGTGGGTTTGTAGCTTGCAGCTACATGTTGATGCGTTTTGGATAAAGAAAGACCATGGGGTTCGACCACTTGAGCTGTGTTTTGATTTATATATATATAAATAAAGAAAAATATGTGTGAATGTTAAAGTTCTGTTTACAACTACTATTTTCGTTTTCTGTGTGGCGTCTGTATTGTTTGGATTTGAAATAATGGTTTAGATCAGGAATAAATCTACAATAATTTGGTTAATAATAAAATATGAAAAAGGGATTGGTGGCTGTCTAAGCCCTATGATTCGTTCTACAAGATCTCTGTAATACATGTATTCACCTGTCTAATAAATAACCGAACTGTAATGGAAACAATGAATGATTAGTAGTACATTGTATATAAGATACTGTCAGAATAAAAAGAATATTGTCTGTTCAAACTTATAAGAAATACTAGTCTATAGGTTTTCTACATAGATGTCTAGCACAGGCTAGTGGACTAGCCATGCTAGTGGACTAGCCATGGTAGACATGCGGCAGTCATCACGAAGTAATCTTCTAGGGTTGATAAGGTTTCTGAATATGAAGTTTGATATGCATTTAACCCTGGACGTTGTTTCCCTAAAGGCCGTTTGCTCCTTAAGAAAAGTATTGATGTAGATGGTTTAAGGGAATTAAATACTAAGTAACAAGCTATTCAAATTGCATAAATAAAATATGGTGAGTGGAATAATTCATACCTGCAAGCTTGTAACGTGCCCTTCTTCTGTAGTAACCTGCACACTCAAACCATTAATTAGTGGAAAATATTGCTGTGTTCAGTTGATCTGATTTGAATGATTCCTTGACTAGATAACTTTGGGACTACCACGTTCCTCCCAACCATGATCCTACAACCGTTCCTGGTTCAGTATGGATCCCCCCGAGCTGGTTCTGACATGCAATTTGAGAGATAGAGACCCTAGGTCCACTGCTGGTTCAGGTCTAAAACTTATGTGAGCTACTTCAATTCTTGGAGCAGAAAATTCTCTTTGATTCCATAAGAGAGTGATGATGAAAAGATGATCCCCAAACTTTGGGGTTTGTCCTCTTTATGTAGGGAAATCTTGAATTAGGACTGTTGGAATAATTTGGTTTCTTTAAATCAAATAAATTAATTTATAAAAGAATATTTGTTTTAATTAATCACTAGTTCTTTTGGAACTATGACTTTTCCATTTGTTTAACTAAAGTGTTTATTTATTTATTTAAGCCTTTCGATAATTTGTGATCAACTTAATATTTCAATTTATTTATTAATGCATTATTGATTTATTAACTCAATGCATCAACTATATATAAAATAAATGTGTTTAATAAATAAATAGTAACAGTCATTATTATTAAAGTTATTAATAATAACATTAGCCTTGTGGCTTTTATGCATGCTTAACCATAGGAAACTACTATTTAGTTAATTTATGCTTTAAGTGGTGATGTTATCTTTTATGTATCTTCACATGATACTTCTTTTTAATCTTTTTAAGGATAAGGTCCCCTTCTTTGGACGGTCTCGGTAAGCTAGGATAGGAACCTCTAGTCTCTCCCTTTGCATGTCAGATTCCCTCGTTTTAACATGGTATTTCCCGCAGTACTTGATGATAATAAGATTTATTTAATCAATTCGAATAGTTGTGATAAGACACATAAGTGCTATTCAGAGTCCTTCGGACTCAACACTTGAGATCTAGTAACCCCGAGTGCTCTTCAGAGCCTTTTAACTCAACACTCTCACATGGGTGTTACGCTAGTGCAATTCTAGAGCCTCTGCTCAACACTAGAGCTAGAATGTGGTTGTGAGGCACATCTAGACTATTTAAGTGGCCTCGGATCCGGTATTCATTTTCTTTCAAGCTTGGAGTGCTCCAGGGCTTATGCCCAACACTCAGTGTACATCAGGGCTTACTCCCAATACATAAACATTCATCTAGGTACATCGGGGCTTACGCCCAGTACATAGGTCTCTTGTGTGTTTCTGAGTCCACGCTCAACACATCATATAGGATAAACATGTAAAATCACAGCTCTGCACAATAAGTAACAAAAGGTCATCTCAATATGTATTAGGGTTTTGTACCCACATCAAAACATAATAAGAACATTGGGGCTCCCTTGCCCAGTATATAATCAAGTAATGAAATTTAGTCAGGGTCCATGCCCAATATGTCAGTCTACAAAAGAATAAATCATAGGTGCTGGGGCCGTGGCCCAATATAACATCATAAAACAGTCAGTCCAAAATTCGGGGTATTACATTTATAGTAAAAGGCTGTGTGTTTGTTGATTAAACATGCACCGATGCGGTTATGGTTATCTGGTGCACCGTTTATTTGTCTTGCCGTTAAAAAATATATTGATAATGCGATGCATTATCATCTATTAACCACATTGTGGATTCTATCTTATAATGCCCCGGTGCATTTAGTATCTATTAACGCATCGCGAAACGGGTATTAAAAAAACACGAGTTTTTTAATTAATTTTTTTTATCGATATTTTTTATTTGTCGTGGTGCCGTAGAATTTCGTGCCACACCGCTGCGTTGTGTTTAGAAATGCACCAGTGTGTTTTGGTGTTAAACACACCGAAAAACTACATACGCTAAAATCTCCGCCCGATCGCCTCCCTTAGAAACCTCCACTATAAATGGATTTTCGACCTCTTTTTTAGGGGTTCCCGCTATAACCTCCACTAGAGGGCCTTTTCCTTGTAGTGACTTACAAAATGCAAATTGACTACTTGATTTTTTCCATTGAGGTGAAGAAAAATAATATAGTTGGCATCCCCGCAACTCTGCATAATGCTCAAGTTATACCTTTCCATGGGAGCTGGGAGAAATTGAAAGGCATAAGAGCAATTCTTAAATATTGCTTCCCTTAGAATTGCAATGATAAAAAATATGGAAATTACTGACAAGAATCTAATAAAAATCATACCCAAATTTAGAATGCAATGTTGGAGCCTACCTGGATCACCGATGGGGTTGTCTTGTACATCCAAGGCACTTTCTCAAATCCAACTGCTTCTGTTTTTCACGCACCTGTAATGAAACGAATTATTAAATAAATATAAGGTTTTGAATATTCAAAAAATCATCAAACTAAATGAAAAATTTTCTATGTCATAGAACATGTGGCCATCGGAAACATGAAAATAATTTTAATCTATTGAATTTTCACATTAGAGCTTCAAAACAAACATACAAGAATTAGGATTAAAAGAAGAAGCACATGGGTGAAGCAGATTGAGACCCGAAGCATTTTCAGTGTTGAGCCAATAGTATCTGACAATTTGAAAGGAAGGTGTTCAAGTTCAAGTCAAGAATGGAATTTACAATGTGCAAGAGTCAATCTGCAGACTGTGATACAACAATTGTTGATGTTGCAGCGTCAGTGAGACATTCTCCCCGAGACAGGGAGGATGGAGAAGCTCCCCCTGAGATGGGGGGATTGGTAACTGCTTTGTGATTTCCCTCCTCATCATGTAGCATTGAGTTTAGTGGAACTTTGATTTTCCTCCTCGTCGTGTAGGACTGAGTTGAGTTGACATATGGTTATCCTCCTTGTCGTGTAGGACTAAGTGGCAAGCAATGTTATTTACACTTCAAACACGAATGCCACAAAATACCTAAAAGAGAAATTGAAGTATGTGATAATTAACTAGTTCATTTAGAGGATGGCAAACTGATCCGGATTTGTGTGGGAACGAAACAAAAGATAGCATATACAGAGATATACATTCACATACACAGATATATGGAAAGAAACACAGCGATACAGGAAACACATATTCGATTAAATATCGGAAATAGAAGAGACTGTAAATACAACAGCTAGAATGGTAGTAGCTATCTCTGAGGAGAGATGTGGCCGCTGTGCTCATTCGTGTCAAGATGAATACAAAGAGAGGCCGAAAGGGCCTATTTATCATAAGCATGAGGGAGATAATCCCAAGCATCCAAAAACCTAACCCTAGAAGATGAACTGTCATAAAGTTTGCGGCCTCAAGGTGGTTAGTTGAACAGTCAACTTCCCGGGGTCATAACTTTTGCATACGATCTCCGTTTGGGGCGCTCGGTAACTGTAGTGCTCTGGTTTTTACAGCAGAGCACTGTGTAAAATTTCAGGTTTAATTTTCTACGTTTTAACTTTACCAGTTTATGGAAGTAAATTTCTAAGAATTTCTATGTGCCGAAATAATATTTAGTGTACTGTGGTGTTTTCACTAACCTTACATTCGTAATTTAAAATAAACAAACATATCGTTATTTTCTTTTCAACAGCATAAGAATAGGTTTCACAACTTAGTAAATCAGTAAATAGCAGTAAATCAGTAAATAGCAGTAAATCAGTAAATAGTAAGTTTGCATGTTTACAGTAAGATTTAGCATAATAGTAAATAACGGAAATTACCTGATGCTGATGCTAACCGTAAGTTGTAGCAGGTTGTGTAACCCCTTAGACAGCCAAACTGAAGTGTCCACCCTACCGATCAGCTATAATCTTGCTGGCCCTTGGAAATCAAAGGATTTCCAAGCCCCCGAGCCCACAATCTGATAATCCCGAGAGCAGTCTTTCCTCCTGTTCTCAAAATCCTTCTGTTCTCCAATCAAACTTTCTGTCCTCCCAACTTCTGTTCTCCAAACTTCTTTTCTTCTCCCCTAAAAAAAACCTCCTCTTTCTCCAAGCTCTCCCCCTCTATATAATTTCCCTTCCTCGAGAATATCTTGGGCTTACTCCACCGCCCCAAAATCCCCTTCTCGAGCCCCTCAACACTTACTCCTCTCACCAGTTCATTTATACACGGTTCTTTATAAAAATGTATAATTAATTACTCTCATTGAAAAGTTAGTTGGTTTTGGATTGACGGTCGTAAGTATTTATTACGGTGGGGATTATTACCCAAAGGTTATCCATTCGAAACAAGCTTCATTGAATACAAGTCTATCCGCCATCCTTGATATTTCAATGTTATTAATGTGATTAATAAAATATTATATAATTAGTTGCCCCCTTGTCAACTTGGACATGATGTGTCTTAATGATCCACCTTATCCGTCGAGACTACTTAGCTGGAGGTTTAAATTCCAAGATTAACATTGAATAATTAAATATCCATTTTCCATCACATCACGTTTATTCCAAAAATGATTATCTTATTATGGCTAACTTTTGAAATGGAATTAATCACACAATTTTAATTTATAAATCAATATTTTAAATATTACTTATATTGCAATTGTTACGATAGGGATATAAATGTTGCTGGAATATTATTAATTAAGTAATAATAATAATTAGATCACCATTTATTAATTAATAATAATAATTAAATCACCATTTAACAATAATAAAAGGTGAATTAATCATAGTATTCTTAATTATTTGTTTATCACATGAGTACCCTATCATCAACATAGCATCCTTGTTCTTATAAACAAAGCACTTGTGAGGGCTTAAACAATTTTACTAATTAATTAGACACTATCATTACCCTATTCACAACAGTTCTTCTATGACAACGTTAACTGACGACACTTGTCTTAGTTTATTTTTACAATGTTTTCATATAATTACTAATTCACTTATTTACACATTGACAACCTAACCATTCATTACCTAAGTTGATTGATGTATCCTTAACTGAGTTATCTATGACATTTATAATACTATTCAAGCATGACAAGTATGTTATACACCAGTAATATTGTACACGTACAAGGTGTGCATGCATGGCCAGTGTATGCACATGTCGGACATGTACTATAAACAAACCCCATTCCGCCTATGCATACTTGCTAACTAACAATAGTATCTACCCCCATGCAGAAGAGCAAGCATAATCTATAGTATAATTACTTTAACATCCTTGGTTATTTAACAGTTAACCCTTTACGATTTAACATCATTGTCTTTATGTTTACATTAGTTTAATCAATCAAGTACAGGAAGGGTGCCTACTTCCACTAACTCGGAATCAAGGAATACTAAACCCCCAACAGTGCTAACTAACACATCCTCCCATCATAACCTACGTCCAGCATCCTCCCTATCCTTCCTCTGCTAGTACAACAGTGGATGTCGGACTCACCGATCTGACCACATAGAACTTGAGAGCGATAGCGTCGGCTGAACAGCGGACCTATCCTCCGCTAGCAGGTATCCGACAATCGTCATCACAACAACATGGGGAGCGTGTCTCAGCACGGCCCTCCCACGACCTCGGGTCTCATGGAAACATAGGGTGGGAAACACATCCATCCCTCTCAACATACTGGGCCTACGCCCTTATCAACTCATACTTGCTGGTATCGGGATTATCAGTTTGTGTTATCGTATCCTCATTTTTGCTGCTAAGGTTTGCTGTATGAACATGTTTTTCCTTTCCAATATATATCAGATCAAGTAACTGGCTATCCCATAGCCCCTGTGTCCTGTAGGTTAGTGTTTTGCAAAATACAATTTATAGAAAGCATTTTCCATTGATCGCCAATTGATCCATGTTATCATTTTATTTCATGTAACTTTTTAGCTCATCATAGATGCGTATGACATATAACATTTCAGCAATTCATATAAGAAGATGGTATCCACGTACCGAATCATATATTTCACATTTCATTAAGGAAAACATATAAACATATACTGCAATTGTAAAATAAGGAAATCATATGATAATCATGACATCATAACTGCATAACATAGTAACATCATAATCATGGTGAAATCATAAGACAGAGTAACATCGTATAATGAGGTCCAATATAGTTTACTCAGTCGAGCTGAGTTCGACAAAATATATAAGAAGTAAAGTATGGTGTGTCTAACTAATAAATATGCCGAATCAAAATATGGGCATTACATACACCCACCCTTCGGGAAACTTCGTCCCGAAGTTATGGTCAAAATAGTGAGGGAAAATCTCGACGCATGGTCTCTGCGTCCTCCCAGGTAGCAAACCCGGGGCTATACTTGTCCCATTGGACCTTAACCTGGTCCACATGGCGACTACGGAGCTGTCGAACCCTACGATCAAGTATACGTAATGGTTCGACCCTGAAGGTTCCCTCGTCCGAGACCTGCAATTCCTTCCAATGAATTTTGTGAGTCTCATCAGCTATGTAATGTCGTAATACAGAAACATGAAATACATTATGAGTTTTATGCAAGTGGGGTGGCAGCGCGAGACGATAAGCGACTGGTCCGATTTTCTCAAGAATTTCAAATGGACCTATAAAGCGAGGTGACAACTTGGTACCCTTCCCAAACCGAATGGTACTTTGATTTGGTCGGATGCGAATAAATACACGATCCCCTACTCCATAAGTTCTATCTGATCTGTGTGCATCAGCATAACTCTTTTGCCTATCCTGTGCTTCCTTCAGCCGCTGCCTAATCTGTATCACCTGCTCCTCCATTTCCTGAATCAATTCAGGCCCAATTAAAACTCGATCCTCTAACCTGTCCCAACTGAGTGGTGTCCTGCACGGCCTCCCATACAATGCCTGATATGGCGGCATACCAATGGAGCTGTGATGACTATTATTGTATGCAAACTCCACTAAAGGAAGATACTTCTCCCACTGTGTCTGCTGATCCATAACATACATCCTAAGCATGTCCTCCATCACTTGATTCACCCTCTCAGTCTGTCCATCTGTCTCGGGGTGATAAGCTGAGCTTAAGTTCAACTGTGTCCCTAATGCTGACTGCATGCTTGTCCAAAATCTGGAGGTGAACTTAGGGTCTCTGTCAGAGATTATCTTTTTAGGAACTCCATGAAGACGTACAATCTCATTTATGAATACCCTTGCCACATCTGTCACATCATAGGTGTCTCTAACTGGAATGAAGTGAGCTCTTTTGGTCAGTTTGTCAACTACCACCAAAATAGCATTATGTCTCAGAGATGTGAGTGGTAATCCTACAACGAAGTCCATGGAAATGACTTCCCATTTAGTCATAGGAATATCATGCAGTTGTAGGAGACCGGCCGGGTGACGATGATCTGCCTTCACTTGTTGACACTCAAGGCACTTCGAAACAAAGTCCACTACATCCATCTTCATACCTGGCCAAAAGAAGAGTTGCTTCATGTCAGCATACATCTTCTTCACCCCTGGGTGCGCACAGTAATGCGATCTATGGGCCTCTCTAAGGATGGTTTCCCTGATATCACCTTCCTTAGGAACATACATCCTTCCCTGATACCGCAACAATCCATCTTCCTCAAGATGGTACCCATCATACTTCAATTCCTGTTTCTTTCCATTCTGAATAGCTGAGGTTACTTTTAGATACCAACTATCGCCGAATAGTTGTCCTAGTACCCTTTCCCTCAAGTCAACCTTCAAGGGAATTAAGGAGAAAAGTCTCGGCCTTCGGCTTAGAGCGTCTGCCACCACATTCTCCTTTCCTTTGATGTAAGAGATACCAAAGTCATACTCACTCATGAACTCACTCCATCTCCTTTGCCTAGCATTCAAATCCCTTTGGGTAAAGATGTACTGCAAGCTCTGATGGTCTGTTTTAAGGGTGAAGCTTCTACCAACTAGGTAGTGCCTCCATAATTTTAGTGCCAACATTACTGCTGCCAATTCTAGATCATGCGTGGCATACTGCTCCTCATGAGGTTTCAACTTTCGAGATGCATAAGCTATTACCCCACCTTCCTGCATCAACACCGCTCCTAATCCTTGCTTCGAGGCATCGGTGCATACCATGAAATCTTTATCCATGTCTGGTACCCACAAGATCGGTGCACTTGTCAACAATCTTTTTAACTCTGTAAAAGCGGCATCGCATTCCTCGGTCCATTCATACCGGATTCCCTTGCGTTGCAAGGTGGTAATAGGTTTTGCAATTTTAGAAAATCCTTCCACAAACCTCCGGTAATAGCCTGCTAACCCCATGAAGCTGCGCACCTCATGAGCATTCCTTGGAATTGGCCAATCTTCAATGGCCTTTACCTTTTCCGGGTCTACAGAGATCCCTTCACCTGAGATGATGTGCCCCAAGTAGTGAATCTCTTTTTGGAAGAAGGAACACTTTGACAATTTACCATAAAGTTTATGTTCCCTTAAGCATGTCAAGACTAACCGCAAGTGTTCCTCGTGCTCCTTCTCATTCTTAGAATAGATAAGAATATCATCTAAAAGGACCTGCACAAAGTGGTCCAAGTATTTTCGGAAGACACCATTCATGAGGCTCATGAATACAGCTGGAGCATTGGTCAAACCAAATGGTACCACTACAAACTCGTAATGCCCAAATCGAGTTCGAAAGGCAGTCTTAGGAATGTCGCCTTCCTTGATCCTCAACTGGTGATACCCTGATCGTAAATCAATTTTTGAGAAGACTGACGCACCTTTCATTTGATCAAAGAGGTCATCAATTCTTGGTATGGGATACCTGTTCTTCACGGTGGCCTTGTTCAAATCTCTGTAATCTATGCACAGTCGCAGAGATCCATCCTTCTTCTTAACGAAGATCACTAGTGCTCCCCACGGTGAGATACTGGGTCTAATCAGTCCCAAATCTAGCAATTCTTTTAACTGGATCTGTAACTCACGGAGCTCTGGAGTTGTCATTCTATAAGGAGTTTTTGAGATAGGTTCTGCACCAGGTTTTAGTTCGATTGTGAAATCGAGCTCTCTTTCTGGAGGTAGTCCTGGTAATTCCTTCGGAAAGACATCCTTGAACTCAGAAAGTACTGGGTAAGAATTCAAGGAAGGTCCTTTACTATCGCTCACGGCCTCCACTACGAACAACTGGCATCCTTGTCTTAGGCACCGCTTAGCTTTCACCATAGAGATGAAACGGAGGGATACCTTCCTCTTCAAGCCTTGGATTTGAATTGTCCTTCCCTCGTCATCGAGGCACAACACCATCTTCGCATAGCAATCTATGAAAGCTCTATGGTCTTCTAACCAATCCATGCCAATAATGAGGTCATAAGTCCCCAAATTGGTGACATAAGCATCCAACTTAGTGGTGCAAACTCCTAAGTCAACCCCACAACCTCTCACTTTAAGACCTACTGGTTGCTTAGTTCCTGAAGCCATTTCGACCAGTTTGAAATCATCGTGCTCGTAGGCTGCCAACCCACATTTATCTAATGCAAATGGTGAAATAAAACTATCAGTTGCTCCTGGATCAAACAAAATTTTAAGTTTGACATTGTTTACATTACCAGTGGATTCTACTACGGTAGACTGATGTTCTGCCTGGTGGTTATGCACCGCTGCATGAATCCGATGACTGTTACCCGAACTATCCATGGGTGCCTTTCCTTCCCTATGCCTACTGCTTGACTGACCCTTGGGACAGTCTCGCTGGAAATGAGGACCTCCGCATCCCCAACAAGAGAGATTGGGAGGGGCTTGCCTATTGCTCGAAGGAATCCTCTGAGATGAGTTCCTTCCCCTGGTTCCTCTAAAACCCCTTGCTCCTCTATAGGAACTTCCCTGTGTACGTCCCTGGCTTTGGTGGGTTGCGGACGATGCCTGCGAGATTGAGTTAACTGAAGTATTACCCCTCGGTGTGAACCGGTTACCATAAGGAGGAGGTCTAGATTGTCCTCCCCTGAAGTAAGGACGTGATGCCTTCCCTGAAACATACTGATTGGTTCCTGTCAACTTACTGCCCCCCTTTTCCATCTGACATATCAGCTGCATAACGAGCATACTCAACTGCCATGGCAACTGAAGTTGGCTTCCACATCCGCACAGCAGCTCTAATCTTGTAGTTAAGTCCATACACAAAACGCTCTACCTGACAATCATCTGCATCTAGGTAAGGAACATATTTTACCAGTTCCATAAACCGAGATTCATACTCCTCCACCGTCTTGTCTTCCTGTACTAAGGCATGGAGTGCACCTGCCTGTTCTTCCTTGTAATAATTTGGCAAATACTTCATGTGGAACCTTTCCTCGAACAGTTCCCAAGAAGTTGTAAGAGGAGTAAGGTGCAACTGCTTCTCGAGATCTGACCACCAGTTCAAAGCATCACCTTTAAGCTGAAAGACGGCCATCCTAGCCTTGGAACTAGATGTGTACTCATTCAATGCGAAGCATCTCTTCATGCCTTCCAGCCATGCTTCGGCATGCTTACCGGGTCGTCCTCCTGAAAACTCTGGAACTTTTATCTTTTGAAACTCCCTCGATATGTCCTGAAGCGGTTCCAGTCTTGGGCCATGTGCCCTTTCAGAGTTCTCTCGACTCACTTGAGTGGTTTCCACCTCGGCGGCCCTTTCCGACTGCCTGTTCATCGTGGTCATAATAGCCTCCAATGACCTCATTATGATCTGCATTTCAGGTGTTGAGGTTGGTGGTGGCGGTGTTGGCGGTGGCGGAGGTGGTGGTGACGGTGGTCGACCCTGACCCCGACCTCGACCTCTGCGTGTTGTCACCATGATAGTCCCTGAGTTATTAAAATAAAGTCATATCCTTAGTTGTTCAATCAAATATACGCGGAACTAAATGTAGGTATTTAATAACTTGCATCATGAGATAACAAATTGTCAAGATTAGCGCAGTAAAATCTATAGTCGTTTTTATTTAAACAATCTTGTCATGGTGTTTAGCTCGTCGTGCTGGTCTTAATGGTGTCTTGTTTTTGAGATTTCGGGTCTCTTTCATCCCTTCGACTAGGAGTTGAAATCTCGGCAAATTTTTAATATCTCTATTTTAGTTAGCTTTAATTGTTACCCTCTAATCTAAACCACTTAATTAACATTATTTGTTTAAACCTCAACCAATCATAGTTAAGTTAAATACTAAAAATTAAAATTCCTATAAAACATAATTTAACAACATGTTATAACAGAAAAGGGAAAATTAATTCTTATAATACATATTTCCTAACAAGTATGAATAATTTAAATTTTTATAACACATATATTCTATGAGAGTATATAACCATAAATTTAAACTTTAATACAACATCTATTATAACCAGAAAAGTAAAATTAATCTTTATAATACATATATTCTAATCAAAATATGAATAAATTTAAGTTTTATAAAACATATATTCTATGAGAATATATAAAATAATTTAAATTTTAATATAACACATTTTTTTTTTTGACAGGAAAGTAAAATTAATTTTAATTTACGTATATTCTAACAAAATATGAATAAATTAAATTTTCGTACAACATATATTCTACCCAGCAATATAAAATTAATGCAAGTATAATTACCAGCCAGTTTATAACTTACAACAGCTAAATGGCTAACAACTGTAAATATAAGGCCCTTTAATAAATCCTAGTAAGCTCGTAATATAACATGCATGTTATGTGAATAAGCTTATTGGTGTAAAAGAAAAACTTATAGTTAGTATCAACTATTTATAAGCTTACTTACAACTAAAGCATCATAGTTGAGTCGCCTTATGATAATTACCTTTCTTGCCACGTAAAATAATGGTGGTTAGTGAACCTAATGCTATACCACTAAGCTTACAGACATAATATTCTACCCTAGACATATAATAAGTGCCTTGAAAAAGCAGCAAACAATAAATTTAAACTTTAATATAACCTATATTATAGCCTTCTATATATACATTTTACAAACTATATACGAAATAGAACGTAGATTTACAAACCGTAGATTTTTTTACCACGCGGCCTTTCACCGCCATGCAACGAGTGAGTATGCATGAAGGACACGCGGTCTCTCCAAGCATCCCACCGCCCTCGGAAAGTGGGGGAAACCCTAAATAGGGTCAATCCCCAAGACGCGGCCATTTCTGCCCCTCTTTTCCATAGCTGTTCCGCTCTGCAACCATCAGCGAGCGCGACTCCATGGCCGGGGATACAAGGTTTGGTGTATGTCGGCGAGATATGTGCCTGAAGGAGAGGGTGCGACTGGTAATGCTCTTATGTGAGCCTGACGAATGCTCTTTCTCAATGCCCTGGTATGCCGCTGGAGCTCCACGTAATCCTCTTTTAGAGAAGCGTACTTCGTTTCTATTCTCTTGACGTCTTCTTCGCCTGACATGCCCTCAGCGCAGAGCCTCTTCCTCCTAGCCATATGAGAACAATAATAACAAAACCCACTCGACAATTTGACACTCTATGGAAACAGAGAGAGCCCTATATTTTATTGCTGCTGCCGTCCGAGGGCACCAGGTTCGCAGGCTATGCCGAACCAGAGAATAAGAAAGCACAGGCAATAAACAGTGCGATAGTCGAAAAGCTGTTATGGGACTCCTTCAATTATAGAATTCTATCATCCCGAGGGGGTGTTTTATATGTGCGGCATTTGGTGCAGTTGGCCGAGGAAACCAGGAAATTTGAATATGGGTGGTTTCACCTTAATGAGTATTCGATTATGTGTAATTTCGATTATGTGAGGAAGCAACCGAAGGATTGCAAGAAGCCATGTGCCTCGGCAGGGATTAATTGCTCGGGCGGGGATGGAATTGGGGATTTGCACCATGAATGCCCTGGGCAACTGGTTGGCGTGGGGATGCAGCTGATGGCTTCCACGAGGAATAAGGGGGATGGCCATGGTCCCTTTGAACACGAAATTACATGGATTAGAGAAGAAATATAAGGGAACAACAAAGGAATTCAACGCCAACCAGGCCATAATTAGACTCCTTGCAGCATTTTTGGGGCTTGGGGTGGGGACCAGCTTTGAGCATTGCTGGTATATGCAGGATACCATTACTACAGATACCATCAGTTGAGTCGGGCGTACATTATCTCCATGGTTGTTGGTCGTTTGTGGTTTCTTTCACACGACCTGCCAAGAGCTACCAAGTATGGAAACGTTGGTATATTTAGCAGAGTTCTTTTTGCACCTTGCACACGACACCAGCAGGGCAATCCCTTTTATTAATAAATTTTGTTTTCTGATATTTCTCCTTTCCATTATGGATGTGTTTGCCGAGTTTGGAGAAAGAGGGGAAGAGAACGGCTGTCTGCAACAACGAGTTGCAGTTTCCAAAGGAGAATAATAGGCATGGTAATGCTAATTACTTATTTTTATCTCAAGTTAAAAGTATAGACTCGAGGATGGATATTGTCTATAATTCTTTGCTGGAATTTTACAGTTTCAAATGGTATCATTAGTTGTTTTCTTTGAATGAACTGATTAGCTATGTAGGGTTTGGTTTAGTTTTTTTATTTTATTTTATAGAATGGATGCGTGCACAGGTTTAGAGGGCACAACCTCTGGGATGAGAAGCCCCTGGATTAAGTCTTGTATATATATGTTAACTGACTGAGTGAGGTCGCAGCTCTTGAAAGGGAAGCCGTAAATTAATACATATTTTACAAATTGCATGGCAACCATAAATTTAGTGCTTACATACATATATGTTGCAGATTAATTGATTGTTGTAGGGCGCGACTCCTGGAGGAGCGACTCGTAAATTTAATATATATATACATATATATATTGCTTGGTAGGGCTCAGCTCTTGGAAGAGCAACCAGAGGTAGGGTAAATTTACTGTCTGTATATATACATTTACTTGGTTATGGTAGGGTGGAGCTCTTGGAGGAGTAGCTCTTGAATTTAATGCTTACATATATATTTTATATATTTCTTAGCCTGTTGGAAGGCGCGGTTCCATAGAGGGAACAACCGCATATGTGGTTGTGATCACATTATTTAAAATACTTGATTTCTTATTTGTTAAAGCCAAGAGGGTGCAGCTAGGTAGGGCGCAACCCCTAGCAGAGTTAGAGTGGCTTAAAAAAAATATTTTTGGTATTTAAATCTTGTCTGCCCTTTATATTATAATTTCGTGGAGTCAGGTTGACAAGGGCGTAACCCTAAGTTCAACCTCTTGGGAGTATTCAGTTCTTATATCTTAATAAATTATGGGAAGAAGCTAATTTTGTGTTGGGCAGAGCACTGGTTTTTGGACTGTAAAAGGGCGAACCCCATTTCGATTTGGTAAGTTATATGGGTGTAAATATAAGTTGCATTGTAGTTTTCATGGTTGGGCCTCTCGAATAAGATTATTCCGCATTTATTCATTTTTTTTTTTTTTTTTTTGCTCGTGATTTGCCCCTTTGGTCTCTTCTCGACCTCAAAATAGCTGGGGTTTTTTTTTTTTGAATTCCTAAAAGCGTTACTACAAGTGCTTAATAAAATTTTCCAGATTGTTTTAATTTTCCCCCTTTTCCTATTGTAGGTAAAGGCCTTTTGATACCTTTGATACAGGTGAAGGAAGAGGGTTTATGCATAGAAGAGAGATGGTATGCTTTTATTACTTCTCCCCTAGAGGCTACAGGGAAGTCATTTCCATTCTATTTCAGTTCTGTTTGTCTATTTTTTTTTTGTGGTCAAATTTGTGTTTATTTGTTTGTATTTACACGTAACCTATATCTCCCTGCAAGAAGTTTTCTGTGTTACCTACTCAATTTGTTTGTTTAGATCTCTGTCCAAGTTTTGCATATTTTTGTATAATGTAAATTTCAGTTTAAATCTAGGAGAGTTCACTCTATCATACATATATAATGACTTTACAAATAATACATAGTAAACATATTCTTTTGCTTCTAAATTTTTTTTTTTTTAACTAAACCCATAACATAATCTAAGTGTTAATCACCCTTCGTTTGTTTCCAAGAATACCTACTTCCTTACAATATGGAATATAAGTTTTCTAATTGTTTCTTTATTTTACGCAGGCAGTATAGATGCTAGCTCCATTTACCTATTCTAATATATTTTTCCTTTAGCTTACTAATGTGATTTATGTTTGTGTATTTGGCAGGTAATCCATAACTAATCCATAACTGAGTTTTGGATTCTTCGTGTTCAAATTTTCAAGGCAAGGTTTTGTCCTAAGTTACTCGTGTACAGGGCTCTTAAGGTCCGAGTTTTTGAGCCATTGGCTCTGATACCAAATGTAGTGCTCTGGTTTTTACAGCAGAGCACTGTGTAAAATTTCAGGTTTAATTTTCTACGTTTTAACTTTACCAGTTTATGGAAGTAAATTTCTAAGAATTTCTATGTGCCGAAATAATATTTAGTGTACTGTGGTGTTTTCACTAACCTTACATTCGTAACTTAAAATAAACAAACATATCGTTATTTTCTTTTCAACAGCATAAGAATAGGTTTCACAACTTAGTAAATCAGTAAATAGCAGTAAATCAGTAAATAGCAGTAAATCAGTAAATAGTAAGTTTGCATGTTTACAGTAAGATTTAGCATAATAGTAAATAACGGAAATTACCTGATGCTGATGCTAACCGTAAGTTGTAGCAGGTTGTGTAACCCCTTAGACAGCCAAACTGAAGTGTCCACCCTACCGACCAGCTATAATCTTGCTGGCCCTTGGAAATCAAAGGATTTCCAAGCCCCCGAGCCCACAATCTGATAATCCCGAGAGCAGTCTTTCCTCCTGTTCTCAAAATCCTTCTGTTCTCCAATCAAACTTTCTGTCCTCCCAACTTCTGTTCTCCAAACTTCTTTTCTTCTCCCCTAAAAAAAACCTCCTCTTTCTCCAAGCTCTCCCCCTCTATATAATTTCCCTTCCTCGAGAATATCTTGGGCTTACTCCACCGCCCCAAAATCCCCTTCTCGAGCCCCTCAACACTTACTCCTCTCACCAGTTCATTTATACACGGTTCTTTATAAAAATGTATAATTAATTACTCTCATTGAAAAGTTAGTTGGTTTTGGATTGACGGTCGTAAGTATTTATTACGGTGGGGATTATCACCCAAAGGTTATCCATTCGAAACAAGCTTCATTGAATACAAGTCTATCCGCCATCCTTGATATTTCAATGTTATTAATGTGATTAATAAAATATTATATAATTAGTTGCCCCCTTGTCAACTTGGACATGATGTGTCTTAATGATCCACCTTATCCGTCGAGACTACTTAGCTGGAGGTTTAAATTCCAAGATTAACATTGAATAATTAAATATCCATTTTCCATCACATCACGTTTATTCCAAAAATGATTATCTTATTATGGCTAACTTTTGAAATGGAATTAATCACACAATTTTAATTTATAAATCAATATTTTAAATCTTACTTATATTGCAATTGTTACGATAGGGATATAAATGTTGCTGGAATATTATTAATTAAGTAATAATAATAATTAGATCACCATTTATTAATTAATAATAATAATTAAATCACCATTTAACAATAATAAAAGGTGAATTAATCATAGTATTCTTAATTATTTGTTTATCACATGAGTACCCTATCATCAACATAGCATCCTTGTTCTTATAAACAAAGCACTTGTGAGGGCTTAAACAATTTTACTAATTAATTAGACACTATCATTACCCTATTCACAACAGTTCTTCTATGACAACGTTAACTGACGACACTTGTCTTAGTTTATTTTTACAATGTTTTCATATAATTACTAATTCACTTATTTACACATTGACAACCTAACCATTCATTACCTAAGTTGATTGATGTATCCTTAACTGAGTTATCTATGACATTTATAATACTATTCAAGCATGACAAGTATGTTATACACCAGTAATATTGTACTCGTACAAGGTGTGCATGCATGGCCAGTGTATGCACATGTCGGACATGTACTATAAACAAACCCCATTCCGCCTATGCATACTTGCTAACTAACAATAGTATCTACCCCCATGCAGAAGAGCAAGCATAATCTATAGTATAATTACTTTAACATCCTTGGTTATTTAACAGTTAACCCTTTACGATTTAACATCATTGTCTTTATGTTTACATTAGTTTAATCAATCAAGTACAGGAAGGGTGCCTACTTCCACTAACTTGGAATCAAGGAATACTAAACCCCCAACAGTGCTAACTAACACATCCTCCCATCATAACCTACGTCCAGCATCCTCCCTATCCTTCCTCTGCTAGTACAACAGTGGATGTCGGACTCACCGATCTGACCACATAGAACTTGAGAGCGATAGCGTCGGCTGAACAGCGGACCTATCCTCCCCTAGCAGGCATCCGACAATCGTCATCACAACAACATGGGGAGCGTGTCTCAGCACGGCCCTCCCACGACCTCGGGTCTCATGGAAACATAGGGTGGGAAACACATCCATCCCTCTCAACATACTGGGCCTACGCCCTTATCAACTCATACTTGCTGGTATCGGGATTATCAGTTTGTGTTATCGTATCCTCATTTTGGCTGCTAAGGTTTGCTGTATGAACATGTTTTTCCTTTCCAATATATATCAGATCAAGTAACCGGCTATCCCATAGCCCCTGTGTCCTGTAGGTTAGTGTTTTGCAAAATACAATTTATAGAAAGCATTTTCCATTGATCGCCAATTGATCCATGTTATCATTTTATTTCATGTAACTTTTTAGCTCATCATAGATGCGTATGACATATAACATTTCAGCAATTCATATAAGAAGATGGTATCCACGTACCGAATCATATATTTCACATTTCATTAAGGAAAACATATAAACATATACTGCAATTGTAAAATAAGGAAATCATATGATAATCATGACATCATAACTGCATAACATAGTAACATCATAATCATGGTGAAATCATAAGACAGAGTAACATCGTATAATGAGGTCCAATATAGTTTACTCAGTCGAGCTGAGTTCGACAAAATATATAAGAAGTAAAGTATGGTGTGTCTAACTAATAAATATGCCGAATCAAAATATGGGCATTACAGTAACCCATTGGAAATATCTATCCGAGGAATACGTGGTGGGCCATGAAACAAATGGGCTCCGTTGGACCAAGATTTCCCGAGAAACATCGTTTAGGGCCTCAAAACGGCCCCGAAAGTTTGGGACTCGAAAAAATATAGAAACATTACTAGAAAATTGGCAAAATGGGAAGCTGTTTTGAGCTAGTGGAATAGGTGGGTGGCCACCGATATCCCTCTGGATCACAAACTAAGTCTACCTAATTTCTCTAGTTTGTACCCTTACTCTGTCTCTGTCCTCCCACATTTTTATAGAATTTTAATATGGTGAAAGACACGGGTGAAGTTTGTACATACATAAAGTGGCTCAAGATTATGCTGAAATGTATGCCACTACCCAAATAAAAATGATGGAATATATCCTTGAGAAGTAATTTAAAAATGAAGAACATATTCATGGAGAGGAATTTATGGGCCCAAGCCTCCTCTGGTTGAAAATTTATGCTTCCCGGGATAAGAGTTTTGGTTTTCGTGCTTCTTTTAGTTTTATGCTTTCATATCAATTTGTGATAGAGGCTTGAATTCATGGATGATGAAAACCTTCTATGGAAAAACCAATTTTAGTTGTCATGAATGCAATGGTCTACATCACCATAGTAGTTTAATCTATTTTTTCCTTAGATATTGAAAGAGATCTAGACGATGTTTATCAGGCCATATAACAGTTAGATTTTAATCACTGCTGTCTAAATATGGAAAACTGTAACAGATCATAGGTGGTACACCATTTTTTTGTTATTCTAAGGGTCAAAATTGAATATCAAATATAGCGTCGAGATTGTAAGGGAATATGATATGAATGTAAATATGTAACATAAATATGTAAATATGATGGGAATAGGAATAGTGCTAGAAAAGACAAGACTTTATGACAACATATATAACATATCGGTCAATCAGTCCTTCTAAAGACTACCTCATCGAGAAGGTAAGTATTATAATGACTCTTTTTTCGATAAGGCCAGGATGAGAATGACCTTTTAATAGGCAACCTAATAAGTATGAGAATTAATCTATTATAATGACTCTTTTTTTTCGATAAGGACGGGATGAGAATGACTTGTTAATAGGTAATCTAATAAGTATGAGAATTAATCTATGTTTGGGTTGGTAGGAAAGGATTCGGTCACTAGTCCCGGCCATGACCAATAAAAATAAACCGTCCAATGGCCAAACCACCTGCCAAATTATGCCAACATTGAAGCCACTGTGGGTCTCTATTTGCACGAACCGTCCACAATAAGGAGGATTTCAAAACCTAGTGCCATGCATGAAATGTAAAAAAAAAAGAAATACGTAAACCCTACACATGAAAATTTGGATGAAATCTACAACCACAACTGTTTAAGTAGATCTTGCAGGAGAAGAGATAGATATTTAAAGTAGGGAACCCATCAGAGAAGAGTTGAATTGAATGAGAGAAATCTATTGCTAAGCAAGATATTACTAGCAAAGAAATTTGTAACTTCTAGAAAATACTAATTGTTAGCACATCTGCAAGGTTTTTTGATATTTTAGCTTGTGGCGATAACTTTTCAAGAATAGTTAAATATGTATTGTGTGAATTCTCTAGCATAAAATTTGACAGAAGGATTTGATATTGTAGTTTTCAACTTATTCTGATTTTCCATCTTTAAATGGTAACATTGTGACAGGTGTGTGAAAACCGCGTTTTGACCTATCTAACATTCCATCTGGAAAAATTAATACTAATGAGAGCTACAACAAATCACTAAATCAAATAAACCCATTTGCAATACTATACAAAAGTATTAAGAGGAATGGATTTGAAGAAATGGCTCAATGTACCGAGAGGCACCCATATACGAGGAAAAAAAATGTAATTACAAAGCACATGTATTCGTCAAATATAGAGAATGACTTATGTTCCACGTTGGAGTGGAAGAATATTCTATATTCATGATATTTCTATGAAGTCCTCTAGTGACTGCCTCGATCCTCACAAGAAGCTCAAGGAGGAATTTGTCGGCAACTTAAATAGCACATCAATTGTTGAAATCATTGTCCTCATTGCAATTATGTCTGCTCCTACTTTGTTACTACAATGGAAGCTACTTACATTTTCCTCGTTGATCTAGGCGACTATCCTTATTATGAAACAATTCGGGCCTCCTCCTATGATCTTGAAAAGAGCCAAAACGCTTCTTTCCAAGGCCCATGAGAGAAGTGGTAAAAAGAAGCTCTAAATTAAATTTGCAAGAGTTGAAAAGCTGCAATGGACATAGGTTAAAAAACCCAAGAATACCATTGTTCCAACTCACAATAGGTCTCAGTTAGAACCGCATTCACATTCAGGGTTGGATTTTTCTAAAACTGCATACAAATATACAGTATGTGAAACTACTGAACATGAACTATGACAGGTCATAAACGATGCTTAAAATTATGGATTGTATTACATGTATTTTAGAGCGTGTATATGATTGTATAAGATACTAAGTGAATCAACATGAGTTGTCATAGATATAAAAGAATTAAAAAAATGGCATTGGAGTAAAAAAACTAAACAAGACACATTTAAGAGAAGAGAGAAAAAAATCCAGTCATAGCTTATATTCGAGGTACCCGACACTAATGCCCTTGCTCCTTCACCATGCTTCCACTCTCTTGCTCTCAAATTATTTGGAAACACAGAACCCTCAAATAGTTGCACATTATTCTCCGAGGAACATTGTGCTGCTTCCACTCTCTTCCCGTCAAATTCTTTGGAAACCTAAACCCAAAAAAATTTCACATTATTCTCCCCAGTCTCGTTTCGGTCCAAAACCGTGCCTTTTGCCTAATGTAACCCTATATAGGAGCCCTCCCATGGATAACACCGGGTTTCCAACCTAGGTAAAGACTGATAGCCCTAAGATGCTGATTGAGTTGACCCCGCAACAGTTAGAAAGCCAATTCCTGCAGGAGTAGAACCAAAGCGAGTAGCTCCACTAGCAACAAAGGCAGAGCTAGTTAAAGAAGTTGATGTTCGACTCCTTTTTTTTACTCATAATCATTAAATGTGCAAGCCTCCCTTCGTAATGTTCTAGGAAATACAGGGGGCAGAGGAAAAATGGTTTGTGCTTCCAATGTCTTCCCATCAAATTGTTTGGAAAACAAAACCCCCCAAATAATTGCACATAAATCTCCGAGGAATGCTGTGCTTCCAATGTGTTCTTATCAAATTCAATGGAAACTCAAAAACCCCCAAACAATTGCACATCATTCTCTGAGGAATGAAGGGAAACCCAAATGATGGCACTTTGATCTCTAATATCCAGCTTTTGAATTTGCACATTCAAGTGCGAGGCAGCAAAAACGAGAAAGAGGGTTTCCCAAGTTAAAACCCTCAAGGCCTGGGTATTGATCCACAACAACATATCTATCCTACCAGAGAGATACAAGCACCATGATTAAACCACAACGCATGTGGTGAACGAGAATTTGTCGCGATACCACACCATGAATCATTGTCTAGGCCATGGTAGACAAGTGCCATGAGTAATATTTTTGCATTGAAAATGGTCTTTGAGGCCTAAACATGGTTAGAGGGGAAACAAAGGGCTCAATCCTTAAATCAAGGCCTTCTATATATCTAACTCTATAGTTAGAAAAGGAAAACAATTGGGCCTTAGGTAGTAGACACCATTTCTTTGGTTCAATTGCCATGAAGAACACCTGCAAACCTCAAAACAAACCCTCTATAGGGGTTGTCTGGCATGGAGGTTGGATATGGCTGCCATTTGGAGCTTTACCCAGTAAGGATGGGTCATAGGTCATTGAACATGGTTGGTGAAGGAAAATAATTTCCTCCTAATATTGTTGAATCTTATGAACTTCACGTGTCTTGAATGAGCCCATGTAGCAACACACGAGTCCTCTAAGTGGGATATGAGATATGGATTCCATTAATTGGTTTTTGACATCTGTGATGGGTCTAGGGACCTCGGCCATGGTTGGAAGGAAAAATAAGGGATTTGCATAGGAAAATGAACATTATAGGCCTCAAGCACTATGAAGAAGGTCTCCAACCATGACACATGTTCTCTCTCTAGGGTCTTTGACCCCAAGCGATATTCTAGGGGCAATTAGGTGGTTTTTCACTAAGAGGATGCTCCTAATAAGACAATTCCTAAAAATGGAAAAGAGGTTCTAATGTTAAATTTTTCCTTTAGAAACTTAGGTCCTAATGCTAAAGACAAAACAAGGTTCGGAAATGCATGCAACAAGAATGCCTTCATTTTCCTATAAAAATAAAAATAAAAATGCTAAAATCCCATCTTATGACAACCACATCTCCAAAAGTTATACAAATTTAAATAAATAAAGTGATGGAACAAAGATTCTTTCAACTTTTAACTTTTAATTTTGTACCTCCTACATAGTTTTAAAAACCAAAGTCTGATAGAAGATATGTAAGCAAATTTTAACTTTTTGCCCTCACATTGCAAAGTATCCTCCACACTCCTTTCGTCTTTAGTGGTACTTCTAAGAAAGATTCTACATTCCATTCCTTGGTCTCTAATCATTAATGACAAAGGAAATTTGGTTTAAAGTGAAGAGTGAGAGTTGGATTTAAAGTTTGTCTTGAATGATTGGAACCTTAGATGATGGCCGGGGTCTTCTTTTATTGTAGTGTCCAGTTTCAGTTGGATTTAAAGTTTGTCTTGAATGATTGGAACCTTAGATGATGGCCGGGGTCTTCTTTTATTGTATTGTCCAGTTTCAATTTTGTTTAGCCGACGGTGGCCATACACATCTTTGCCAAAAGCATTGATCCATATAATTACAATACCACTCGTTAAACCAAAGCCATAAGGCATCGATCCATATAATTACTATCCCAAAGCGGTTATATGTTGGCGACAATCCGTGAAGCGACAAATCTTAAAATACTGGGTGGTTTCGGTTTTCGCTGAGACTGAGATTAGATTGGTTGATCTTAAAGGAAAAGAAAATCTGTGATAGTAAATAACTCGACATGGCCATGAATTCTGAGAAAACGGGGAAGAAGCTGCATTTGCAAGAGGAGGCGATACGTATTAAAGAAGGAGAAGATGGAGAATTCGAACGATATTCAGTTTACGTAGACAATGTTGACTATTGGTGCAGAGCACAAGATGTGAAGACACATTTTGAGTGCTGCGGGACAGTAAACCGCATTACCATTCCCACAAATGAGTTCGGGAACCCAATGGGATATGCGTACGTGGAGTTCTCAGATGTGGACAGCGTAGACAAAGCTCTCCAGTTGAATGGCTCCATGCTCCGGTCCCGACAGATCAGCGTCTCCCGCAAAAGGAAACACCCAAAGTGGAACCGCAACAACAACAACACAAGCCGTTCCATGCAGCAGCCGCCTCCAGCTAATTCCAGAAGAGTCGGAGCAACTTCTAACAGAAGAACAAATAACAATCTCCCCATTCAGCAGCAACGTCCTCCTTCGTCGTCCTCAAATTCACGTTTCGGCTACGTACGGCCCATCACCACCACCACCACCACCACCACCACCACCACCGCCTCCGCTGCCCAAGTCCCCACTGCACCACCTACTTCCTCGCTACCGCTTCCCACTGGTAGATTTCATAGAATTTGATTGTTGATTAAAAACATAATTACTATTTGGGGCGTTGCTGCTCTCGCCTAGCCATTACCAAGTTCGTACATTAACTGGGATTTAATGGAATCCATTAAGCCATTATCATATAAATGAAATATTGGATAACCAATTTCAACCGATACAAAATTAAAATGTAAATTAAATTTACAGAAATAAAATTTTGCCAGACAGAAATGGCTGCATGCTCAAAATTTTGAGACTTATTTGCTGCTCTAAAATATTTGCGATTGAAAATTGTCTTTTCTTACAAATTCAAGCTGAAAATTGAGACTAATTTGTCTATGTAAAAGATTTGCAAGTGAAACATTTTTCTAGTGCGCAAAAAACATGTCATCTGCATGCTGACACTCGTAAAAAAACACAAATAATTTGCGAGCATTTCACTACCTCACAAAGATGCTTCAAGTCCGTTGTCTCATATAATAGTTCATTGCTTGTAAATGGACCATTCTCTAGGGTGACACATCAAATACTGGAGGTGAGTCATTGGCTAGTATCATCAATAATACCATGGAGTTCTGCTCTGGTAATTATAGATGCCTCTCAGATCATCTTATCGCCTGCTGTGGGGCTGTGGATTAGAGCCAAAATTGCAATGGTTTTCTTTTTTAAATATACAAATCAATCATGATATTTTCTTTGTTTACTCATTTTTTCTTTGAGAATCAATGTAGGGTTGCCTGCTGTAGAATGGTAGCTGTGTGTGGATGTCGTAGAGGCAATATCTACTCAGTGGTTCAGTAGTTTAAATATGACTACATTGTTTAAGTAAAACACTGTTGAATTCTTTTTGTTTTATATGGTTCCCTATTATTTTGATTTAATAATGATCTGTGCATACTGTGGAAGAACTGAAAGAGCTTGGCCACATTGTTTTCTCGATAAAAAGAATTAGTTGTGCTGAGATGAATGCTATATTTATGTTGTTTATAGCATAACTTTATTTTACAAAACTGCAAAATCATACTTATATGTTACAAACAAATAATATCACTGGTAGTATTTCAAATTTCATTGTTTCTTTCAATAATTTAAAGTAATTATCTTTTTATTTCTCATTTGAAGAAATTCTGTATGTATAATGGGTAGATAATTATCTTTTTATTTCTCATTTGAAGAAATTCTGTATGTATAATGGGTAGAGACAGCCGTTAATGTTATTGAAGTAATGCCAAAAACATATTAATATTTAGTAGAGACAACTTTAAAGTATTGTATACAATTCTTCTTCCATCTAAACTGAAGAGGATGAACATATTTAAGTTCCATGGAGATGAGTAGTAAGAAATGATAAACATATAAGCTTAGATTTTACAATTATCTTTACTGCAGTGGACAATACATTCAACAATTGCTAAGCATGTAAAATTTAATAGCCATAACACTTGTCCAGATTTTAAAGCCAAGTATTAATGTGTAACAAAATCCCAAACAAAGTTGTTGGAGATACATAATCAATTTGTTAAGTATAGACAATATTTCAAAGTATAGAGAGAGTCAAAACATTTAAAAAGGATATTTTTACTTGTTTTTCCTTGGGTCATCAAGTGAGCATTCATGAGACAAGGGTAGAACAAACTAAAAAAAATTAAGTTTGTATCCAAAGTTAATTTTGGTGAGCATTCATGACACAAGGACGTAACAAACTAAAAAAATTAAGTTTGAATCCAAACTAAACCATCCCAGATCCAAATCCTAGGCTCTATCAAGCGCAGCCTCCTTGAATAGCTCCTTGAGTGTAATACCCGAGCCACTTAATACCAAGCTCTAAAGTCTCTAGTTTAAGTCTCATATTTACTTTTTACTTCGTATTATTGTGTTTTGTTTATGGCCGACATAATATTTATTACTTTTTACTTTGTATTATTCTTTTTTGTTTACTTTGTATTATTTTGTTACTAGACAAACTCGACAAACACTCTAAACTCTCATATTTACTTTTTACTTTGTATTAAAGGTAAAAAGTAAAGTCTCTAGTTTAAGTCTCATATTTATTTTTTACTTTGTATTATTCTTTTTTGTTTATGGCACACATAATATTCACCACCTAATCCTAAGCTCTAAATTCTCTAGTGGAAGTCTCATATTTACTTTTTACTTTCTATTATTCTTTTTTGTTTATGGCCCACATAACATTTATTACTTTTTACTTTGTATTATTTTGTTACTCGACAAACACATGTTACAAGATCTCCTGCATACTGGCTTTAGAGGGCCCACCTCGCCTCTCGGCCCAATAAAATGGACTTTGATGGATAGATAACTATAAGACATCCAATTGGGAAATGAATCAAAACTAAAACTTAGGGTTTGAAATTCATGTAGAATTTATGGTTGGAATCATCCTTACCTTGTAGCCTAACACAGTGTTATGAAGCTATGCATTCTAGCAAACTTTATGAAGCTTCAAATTCCACACATTTATTTTGTGCAAAGAACACTTTGTATTTAAATCCTATGTAATATTTTCTTTTGCTATTATAGCATGTAGATAAATGTGTTTATAAATAATATTTAAAATATTTATTTATTTAATAAATTAGTACTTTCTTATAAATCTTATTATTTACTTAGGGAGCGTATTCAAATTTTCAAATAAGGTTTTAATAACTAATTTAAATATTTAAAATAGGGACATACACTTGTAAAATTAATTTTCCCCTTTCCCAGACAATGTTAAAGAATAAGTAATTTTCTCACTTCATGGTAACAATTTCTTCTATGTTGAGCTTGTTATTTTAGGGACATGTTTACTCTTTAAACAATATGTCATAACAATTTGGATGGATGGAAAATAGAAGTGCGTTAACTTTGTAAGATGGTATTGATACAACAATAGGTGTTTTTACTTTATCGTAGGTGTTTTTACTTTATCGTTTTTATGGTTCTTGTAGCTGTGTGTCCTAATGATTTGCTACAAAAGTCACTTCTTTTGTACATTGCATTATTCCTTTATCTTAATGCTTGTTATTTTGTATTTACTCAAATAGGGTTTCACATTGCTATATTAAAAATGACATAAAAAGTGAATAACAAGTACAAATACAATTATAAAAATATAGGAGAATTATAGTTATAAACACTTATTGAATAATCTAATATAAAAGTCCATCCTATTCACTAATAAATCTCTATTTACAAATGGCATTTCCTAATCCCTTAATATAAGTTTCCTTGCCTTTGTTTTGATGGGTTGGATGCCATGGTTGATCTCGTGGTTAATTCTAAAAATTAATCCATTAAAAAATTAAATTATGAAGTGAGAATGAATTTACCTGTTGAACGACCCATCGGGGAGGCGTCCTGGCGATGTATAGAGAATTTCAATTTTGACGATTGTTTGTCAAAATTCAAACTTGCAGCAGTAGCCAATACGGATGAAGAATGTGTCCATGTAGACGACTTATGTTAGGGCGTCCAAGTGGGCAAGGTAAAGCACTAGTGCACTTGGGGTAAAACAAACTGAGAAGTGGCAAAAATGATTTTTACCACACATTTTTTATATATTAAACCCTCTTCCGGTGCGGCCGACATTAAAGTGCACCGATGCCCACAATAAACGAGACACGCCGAATAGTAGGATTTTTTAGACAAATTTAAAGGGTTTTGCATTGAATTGTTTTATTATAACAACAACCAGTGCGTTTGTCAAATAGAAAAGAACCAGTGCATTATTGTTATCCAGCGCACCGTCTATGATATTTGCGATTAAACATATTAACTCGATGCACCATCAAGTAGGGTTTTTAAATAAAATTTTAAGAGATTTTGCAATGACTTTCTTTATTGCAATGTCCCATAAATAGCAAAAATTAAAAAAAAAATCCGTCCCTGTAATAGATGCTGATTGAGAATAAAATAGTCGCAAGTTAATTCTAAAACTAGGAAAACATGTAAATGCTTACTGTAGATAAAAGGAAGTCGACCATTCCTAAATAATCATGATCTCTCTAGATTTTTACATTTTCAATCCTGCGGAAGCAATGTGGAATTAATTATTGATGTATCCCGGTTACGAGTTTACAATTGCCGATGTAACTGTAATAGCAATTCTTTCATACAGTTTTAATGAAATCATATGAATGTATTATGAATTTCTGAATGGCACCTTCATGTGATATGGCCTTTGTTGATGAGATGTTGAAACCATGGTGGGACATGTATCAATCAAGGAGAGGAAAACATACCCCGACAAGGCTGCCGAGAGGTAAGAGTATTCTTGGGTGTTTCTGGACTTACTTAGCATTTTCGCTAATACAATAATTTCATATTTGTGATTGCAGGTATTTATCCTATGACATTTCCACCCTAGAGGATCTACCCATTTTCTATCCAAATGTTTCCAGTTTTTACAAGGTACGGGTTTTAAGAGTGATGGTCAAGTCCTTTAATGGATAGACCAAAATACAAAAGTTATAGTTCCAAGGGGTTTGCTGATGTGAAATCATAGTAGTGAAACCCTTGGACCAGTGCATGCATACTAACCAAGTTGTGGCTATTATCACATGACTCAAACTATGGTTTTGCACAAATATTCGAGTCTCCAATAAAGCAGGGTTTGGTGTAGAATTAACTACACTTTAATGTAAAGTGGATGACAGGCTGTCCAGTGAGGGTTTGTAATGATTTGGGGTTTTCCTTGGTCATGCCTTCTGTGTTTCCATTTGGTTTTGGTTCAGCACTTCACCATATTTTGGAGGTGCCTTCGTGCCCTGACCTGAGCTACGCTCATGGTCAGTGCATGTGGCATTTTAGCTCGCCTGGCGGCGTGGAGAGTGTCGTATCCTGCTCAGGTATGGCCTTTCTAAAATTGTCAACCTGTTATGGAACTCGTTTCTCCCTATGCATACCTCTTCAGGGTTTAACTTGCGTTTCCTTGTTGGATTGGCAGGTGGTAGTGGCTTCCGGTGTAATGCTGTGGGCGTCCTGGGCTTCTGTTGGCGTGTCAAGGGTATTGGTAAGTCTAGCTTACCCACCCACGTTGCTCTGCCTCTTGCATCTCTGGTGGTGCATTTATGTGTCTTGTTTTGTTTCATGGGAGGATTTCGTGAGCCTTTGGCACACTGATTCTATTTGGAAGTCTGGAAGGGTTTCCTATTGGCTGGACCATCGAATGCATTGAATCTATGGGGTTTCGAAATGTAATAATGAGATGTAGCGAAAAGGAACTCCTGTGCAATTTCTATGGGGATTTAGAAGATCATTTTTATTACTTGCCCGATGCTTTTGACTAGTATACTCTGGTTTTAATGGCCATTGTGGGCACATTCATTTGTGGTTCTTGTGGTTTGTCATGAAATTGGGTTTTGCTCAGGGAATTCTTCCCTGTATGATGTATGGTGTTTTGGATGTATGTTTTGAATATGGGTAATAACTACAGCATTTCTAGATTTTCTATCAATGTCGTTTTTGGTTCCAAGAATGTAACAGTGGCTCGGCCTATGGGGTCTTATGTTGCCGTAATGAATTCTCATTCTGATTGTCGCTCCGTCTGTTTAATTTTCCACGTGGACTGTAAATGAAAGCATCATGGTTTCGTAATGAAGCTATACCTGTACTGTAGTTTTGAATTTAAATACCCCGGGGTTTTGACTTTTGTCTGCGTTGGATTCCTAGACATAGTGTTTGATGGAGAGATTCTACTGTGGTGATTTGTAAAAGAAGGAAAACGATGACGCCCAGGTGGGCATCCTGTAGATGTTATTGTTGGTATAGACTCTTTAAACAGTTGTTATTCTAGATTTGTATGTTTGATATCTATACCCAAAATTCTCTTTTGATGAGAGTGTGGGTTTGTAGCTTGCAGCTACATGTTGATGCGTTTTGGAAAAAGAAAGACCATGGGGTTCGACCACTTGAGCTGTTTTTTGATTTATATATATATAAATAAAGAAAAATATGTGTGAATGTTAAAGTTCTGTTTACAACTACTATTTTCGTTTTCTGTGTGGCGTCTGTATTGTTTGGATTTGAAATAATGGTTTAGATCAGGAATAAATCTACAATAATTTGGTTAATAATAAAATATGAAAAAGGGATTGGTGGCTGTCTAAGCCCTATGATTCGTTCTACAAGATCTCTGTAATACATGTATTCACCTGTCTAATAAATAACCGAACTTTAATGGAAACAATGAATGATTAGTAGTACATTGTATATAAGATACTGTCAGAATAAAAAGAATATTGTCTGTTCAAACTTATAAGAAATACTAGTCTATAGGTTTTATACATAGATGTCTAGCACAGGCTAGTGGACTAGCCATGCTAGTGGACTAGCCATGGTAGACATGCGGCAGTCATCACGAAGTAATCTTCTAGGGTTGATAAGGTTTCTGAATATGAAGTTTGATATGCATTTAACCCTGGACGTTGTTTCCCTAAAGGCCGTTTGCTCCTTAAGAAAAGTATTGATGTAGATGGTTTAAGGGAATTAAATACTAAGTAACAAGCTATTCAAATTGCATAAATAAAATATGGTGAGTGGAATAATTCATACCTGCAAGCTTGTAACGTGCCCTTCTTCTGTAGTAACCTGCACACTCAAACCATTAATTAGTGGAAAATATTGCTGTGTTCAGTTGATCTGATTTGAATGATTCCTTGACTAGATAACTTTGGGACTACCACGTTCCTCCCAACCATGATCCTACAACCGTTCCTGGTTCAGTATGGATCCCCCCGAGCTGGTTCTGACATGCAATTTGAGAGATAGAGACCCTAG
This sequence comes from Larix kaempferi, assembly GCA_027924585.1. Classification (NCBI taxonomy): domain Eukaryota; kingdom Viridiplantae; phylum Streptophyta; class Pinopsida; order Pinales; family Pinaceae; genus Larix; species Larix kaempferi. The sequence continues at coordinate 689,304 of BSBM01000098.1, read as the reverse complement.
GTCCACTGCTGGTTCAGGTCTAAAACTTATGTGAGCTACTTCAATTCTTGGAGCAGAAAATTCTCTTTGATTCCATAAGAGAGTGATGATGAAAAGATGATCCCCAAACTTTGGGGTTTGTCCTCTTTATGTAGGGAAATCTTGAATTAGGACTGTTGGAATAATTTGGTTTCTTTAAATCAAATAAATTAATTTATAAAAGAATATTTGTTTTAATTAATCACTAGTTCTTTTGGAACTATGACTTTTCCATTTGTTTAACTAAAGTGTTTATTTATTTATTTAAGCCTTTCTATAATTTGTGATCAACTTAATATTTCAATTTATTTATTAATGCATTATTGATTTATTAACTCAATGCATCAACTATATATAAAATAAATGTGTTTAATAAATAAATAGTAACAGTCATTATTATTAAAGTTATTAATAATAACATTAGCCTTGTGGCTTTTATGCATGCTTAACCATAGGAAACTACTATTTAGTTAATTTATGCTTTAAGTGGTGATGTTATCTTTTATGTATCTTCACATGATACTTCTTTTTAATCTTTTTAAGGATAAGGTCCCCTTCTTTGGACGGTCTCGGTAAGCTAGGATAGGAACCTCTAGTCTCTCCCTTTGCATGTCAGATTCCCTCGTTTTAACATGGTATTTCCCGCAGTACTTGATGATAATAAGATTTATTTAATCAATTCGAATAGTTGTGATAAGACACATAAGTGCTATTCAGAGTCCTTCGGACTCAACACTTGAGATCTAGTAACCCCGAGTGCTCTTCAGAGCCTTTTAACTCAACACTCTCACATGGGTGTTACGCTAGTGCAATTCTAGAGCCTCTGCTCAACACTAGAGCTAGAATGTGGTTGTGAGGCACATCTAGACTATTTAAGTGGCCTCGGATCCGGTATTCATTTTCTTTCAAGCTTGGAGTGCTCCAGGGCTTATGCCCAACACTCAGTGTACATCAGGGCTTACTCCCAATACATAAACATTCATCTAGGTACATCGGGGCTTACGCCCAGTACGTAGGTCTCTTGTGTGTTTCTGAGTCCACGCTCAACACATCATATAGGATAAACATGTAAAATCACAGCTCTGCACAATAAGTAACAAAAGGTCATCTCAATATGTATTAGGGTTTTGTACCCACATCAAAACATAATAAGAACATTGGGGCTCCCTTGCCCAGTATATAATCAAGTAATGAAATTTAGTCAGGGTCCATGCCCAATATGTCAGTCTACAAAAGAATAAATCATAGGTGCTGGGGCCGTGGCCCCATATAACATCATAAAACAGTCAGTCCAAAATTCGGGGTATTACATTTATAGTAAAAGGCTGTGTGTTTGTTGATTAAACATGCACCGATGCGGTTATGGTTATCTGGTGCACCGTTTATTTGTCTTGCCGTTAAAAAATATATTGATAATGCGATGCATTATCATCTATTAACCACACTGTGGATTCTATCTTATAATGCCCCGGTGCATTTAGTATCTATTAACGCATCGCGAAACGGGTATTAAAATAACACGAGTTTTTTAATTAATTTTTTTTATCGATATTTTTTATTTGTCGTGGTGCCGTAGAATTTCGTGCCACACCGCTGCGTTGTGTTTAGAAATGCACCAGTGTGTTTTGGTGTTAAACACACCGAAAAACAACATACGCTAAAATCTCCGCCCGATCGCCTCCCTTAGAAACCTCCACTATAAATGGATTTTCGACCTCTTTTTTAGGGGTTCCCGCTATAACCTCCACTAGAGGGCCTTTTCCTTGTAGTGACTTACAAAATGCAAATTGACTACTTGATTTTTTCCATTGAGGTGAAGAAAAATAATATAGTTGGCATCCCCGCAACTCTCCATAATGCTCAAGTTATACCTTTCCATGGGAGCTGGGAGAAATTGAAAGGCATAAGAGCAATTCTTAAATATTGCTTCCCTTAGAATTGCAATGATAAAAAATATGGAAATTACTGACAAGAATCTAATAAAAATCATACCCAAATTTAGAATGCAATGTTGGAGCCTACCTGGATCACCGATGGGGTTGTCTGGTACATCCAAGGCACTTTCTCAAATCCAACTGCTTCTGTTTTTCACGCACCTGTAATGAAACGAATTATTAAATAAATATAAGGTTTTGAATATTCAAAAAATCATCAAACTAAATGAAAAATTTTCTATGTCATAGAACATGTGGCCATCGGAAACATGAAAATAATTTTAATCTATTGAATTTTCACATTAGAGCTTCAAAACAAACATACAAGAATTAGGATTAAAAGAAGAAGCACATGGGTGAAGCAGATTGAGACCCGAAGCATTTTCAGTGTTGAGCCAATAGTATCTGACAATTTGAAAGGAAGGTGTTCAAGTTCAAGTCAAGAATGGAATTTACAATGTGCAAGAGTCAATCTGCAGACTGTGATACAACAATTGTTGATGTTGCAGCGTCAGTGAGACATTCTCCCCGAGACAGGGAGGATGGAGAAGCTCCCCCTGAGATGGGGGGATTGGTAACTGCTTTGTGATTTCCCTCCTCATCATGTAGCATTGAGTTTAGTGGAACTTTGATTTTCCTCCTCGTCGTGTAGGACTGAGTTGAGTTGACATATGGTTATCCTCCTTGTCGTGTAGGACTAAGTGGCAAGCAATGTTATTTACACTTCAAACACGAATGCCACAAAATACCTAAAAGAGAAATTGAAGTATGTGATAATTAACTAGTTCATTTAGAGGATGGCAAACTGATCCGGATTTGTGTGGGAACGAAACAAAAGATAGCATATACAGAGATATACATTCACATACACAGATATATGGAAAGAAACACAGCGATATAGGAAACACATATTCGATTAAATATCGGAAATAGAAGAGACTGTAAATACAACAGCTAGAATGGTAGTAGCTATCTCTGAGGAGAGATGTGGCCGCTGTGCTCATTCGTGTCAAGATGAATACAAAGAGAGGCCGAAAGGGCCTATTTATCATAAGCATGAGGGATATAATCCCAAGCATCCAAAAACCTAACCCTAGAAGATGAACCGTCATAAAGTTTGCGGCCTCAAGGTGGTTAGTTGAACAGTCAACTTCCCGGGGTCATAACTTTTGCATACGATCTCCGTTTGGGGCGCTCGGTAACCCATTGGAAAGATCTATCCGAGGAATACGTGGTGGGCCATGAAACAAATGGGCTCTGTTGGACCAAGATTTCCCGAGAAACATCGTTTAGGGCCTCAAAACGGCCCCGAAAGTTTGGGACTCGAAAAAATATAGAAACATTACTAGAAAATTGGCAAAATGGGAAGCTGTTTTGAGCTAGTGGAATAGGTGGGTGGCCACCGATATCCCTCTGGATCACAAACTAAGTCTACCTAATTTCTCTAGTTTGTACCCTTACTCTGTCTCTGTCCTCCCACATTTTTATAGAATTTTAATATGGTGAAAGACACGGATGAAGTTTGTACATACATAAAGTGGCTCAAGATTATGCTGAAATGTATGCCACTACCCAAATAAAAATGATGGAATATATCCTTGAGAAGTAATTTAAAAATGAAGAACATATTCATGGAGAGGAATTTATGGGCCCAAGCCTCCTCTGGTTGAAAATTTATGCTTCCCGGGATAAGAGTTTTGGTTTTCGTGCTTCTTTTAGTTTTATGCTTTCATATCAATTTGTGATAGAGGCTTGAATTCATGGATGATGAAAACCTTCTATGGAAAAACCAATTTTAGTTGTCATGAATGCAACGGTCTACATCACCATAGTAGTTTAATCTATTTTTTCCTTAGATATTGAAAGAGATCTAGACGATGTTTATCAGGCCATATAACAGTTAGATTTTAATCACTCCTGTCTAAATATGGAAAACTGTAACAGATCATAGGTGGTACACCATTTTTTTGTTATTCTAAGGGTCAAAATTGAATATCAAATATAGCGTCGAGATTGTAAGGGAATATGATATGAATGTAAATATGTAACATAAATATGTAAATATGATGGGAATAGGAATAGTGCTAGAAAAGACAAGACTTTATGACAACATATATAACATATCGGTCAATCAGTCCTTCTAAAGACTACCTCATCGAGAAGGTAAGTATTATAATGACTCTTTTTTCGATAAGGCCAGGATGAGAATGACCTTTTAATAGGCAACCTAATAAGTATGAGAATTAATCTATTATAATGACTCTTTTTTTTCGATAAGGACGGGATGAGAATGACTTGTTAATAGGTAATCTAATAAGTATGAGAATTAATCTATGTTTGGGTTGGTAGGAAAGGATTCGGTCACTAGTCCCGGCCATGACCAATAAAAATAAACCGTCCAATGGCCAAACCACCTGCCAAATTATGCCAACATTGAAGCCACTGTGGGTCTCTATTTGCACGAACCGTCCACAATAAGGAGGATTTCAAAACCTAGTGCCATGCATGAAATGTAAAAAAAAAAGAAATACGTAAACCCTACACATGAAAATTTGGATGAAATCTACAACCACAACTGTTTAAGTAGATCTTGCAGGAGAAGAGATAGATATTTAAAGTAGGGAACCCATCAGAGAAGAGTTGAATTGAATGAGAGAAATCTATTGCTAAGCAAGATATTACTAGCAAAGAAATTTGTAACTTCTAGAAAATACTAATTGTTAGCACATCTGCAAGGTTTTTTGATATTTTAGCTTGTGGCGATAACTTTTCAAGAATAGTTAAATCTGTATTGTGTGAATTCTCTAGCATAAAATTTGATAGAAGGATTTGATATTGTAGTTTTCAACTTATTCTGATTTTCCATCTTTAAATGGTAACATTGTGACAGGTGTGTGAAAACCGCGTTTTGACCTATCTAACATTCCATCTGGAAAAATTAATACTAATGAGAGCTACAACAAATCACTAAATCAAATAAACCCATTTGCAATACTATACAAAAGTATTAAGAGGAATGGATTTGAAGAAATGGCTCAATGTACCGAGAGGCACCCATATACGAGGAAAAAAAATGTAATTACAAAGCACATGTATTCGTCAAATATAGAGAATGACTTATGTTCCACGTTGGAGTGGAAGAATATTCTATATTCATGATATTTCTATGAAGTCCTCTAGTGACTGCCTCGATCCTCACAAGAAGCTCAAGGAGGAATTTGTCGGCAACTTAAATAGCACATCAATTGTTGAAATCATTGTCCTCATTGCAATTATGTCTGCTCCTACTTTGTTACTACAATGGAAGCTACTTACATTTTCCTCGTTGATCTAGGCGACTATCCTTATTATGAAACAATTCGGGCCTCCTCCTATGATCTTGAAAAGAGCCAAAACGCTTCTTTCCAAGGCCCATGAGAGAAGTGGTAAAAAGAAGCTCTAAATTAAATTTGCAAGAGTTGAAAAGCTGCAATGGACATAGGTTAAAAAACCCAAGAATACCATTGTTCCAACTCACAATAGGTCTCAGTTAGAACCGCATTCACATTCAGGGTTGGATTTTTCTAAAACTGCATACAAATATACAGTATGTGAAACTACTGAACATGAACTATGACAGGTCATAAACGATGGTTAAAATTATGGATTGTATTACATGTATTTTAGAGCGTGTATATGATTGTATAAGATACTAAGTGAATCAACATGAGTTGTCATAGATATAAAAGAATTAAAAAAATGGCATTGGAGTAAAAAAACTAAACAAGACACATTTAAGAGAAGAGAGAAAAAAATCCAGTCATAGCTTATATTCGAGGTACCCGACACTAATGCCCTTGCTCCTTCACCATGCTTCCACTCTCTTCCTCTCAAATTATTTGGAAACACAGAACCCTCAAATAGTTGCACATTATTCTCCGAGGAACGTTGTGCTGCTTCCACTCTCTTCCCGTCAAATTCTTTGGAAACCAAAACCCAAAAAAATTTCACATTATTCTCCCCAGTCTCGTTTCGGTCCAAAACCGTGCCTTTTGCCTAATGTAACCCTATATAGGAGCCCTCCCATGGATAACACCGGGTTTCCAACCTAGGTAAAGACTGATAGCCCTAAGATGCTGATTGAGTTGACCCCGCAACAGTTAGAAATCCAATTCCTGCAGGAGTAGAACCAAAGCGAGTAGCTCCACTAGCAACAAAGGCAGAGCTAGTTAAAGAAGTTGATGTTCGACTCCTTTTTTTTACTCATAATCATTAAATGTGCAAGCCTCCCTTCGTAATGTTCTAGGAAATACAGGGGGCAGAGGAAAAATGGTTTGTGCTTCCAATGTCTTCCCATCAAATTGTTTGGAAAACAAAACCCCCCAAATAATTGCACATAAATCTCCGAGGAATGCTGTGCTTCCAATGTGTTCTTATCAAATTCAATGGAAACTCAAAAACCCCCAAACAATTGCACATCATTCTCTGAGGAATGAAGGGAAACCCAAATGATGGCACTTTGATCTCTAATATCCAGCTTTTGAATTTGCACATTCAATTGCGAGGCAGCAGAAACGAGAAAGAGGGTTTCCCAAGTTAAAACCCTCAAGGCCTGGGTATTGATCCACAACAACATATCTATCCTACCAGAGAGATACAAGCACCATGATTAAACCACAACGCATGTGGTGAACGAGAATTTGTCGCGATACCACACCATGAATCATTGTCTAGGCCATGGTAGACAAGTGCCATGAGTAATATTTTTGCATTGAAAATGGTCTTTGAGGCCTAAACATGGTTAGAGGGGAAACAAAGGGCTCAATCCTTAAATCAAGGCCTTCTATATATCTAACTCTATAGTTAGAAAAGGAAAACAATTGGGCCTTAGGTAGTAGACACCATTTCTTTGGTTCAATGGCCATGAAGAACACCTGCAAACCTCAAAACAAACCCTCTATAGGGGTTGTCTGGCATGGAGGTTGGATATGGCTGCCATTTGGAGCTTTACCCAGTAAGGATGGGTCATAGGTCATTGAACATGGTTGGTGAAGGAAAATAATTTCCTCCTAATATTGTTGAATCTTATGAACTTCACGTGTCTTGAATGAGCCCATGTAGCAACACACGAGTCCTCTAAGTGGGATATGAGATATGGATTCCATTAATTGGTTTTATACATCTGTGATGGGTCTAGGGACCTCAGCCATGGTTGGAAGGAAAAATAAGGGATTTGCATAGGAAAATGAACCTTATAGGCCTCAAGCACTATGAAGAAGGTCTCCAACCATGACACATGTTCTCTCTCTAGGGTCTTTGACCCCAAGCGATATTCTAGGGGCAATTAGGTGGTTTTTCACTAAGAGGATGCTCCTAATAAGACAATTCCTAAAAATGGAAAAGAGGTTCTAATGTTAAATTTTTCCTTTAGAAACTTAGGTCCTAATGCTAAAGACAAAACAAGGTTCGGAAATGCATGCAACAAGAATGCCTTCATTTTCCTATAAAAATAAAAATAAAAATGCTAAAATCCCATCTTATGACAACCACATCTCCAAAAGTTATACAAATTTAAATAAATAAAGTGATGGAACAAAGATTCTTTCAACTTTTAACTTTTAATTTTGTACCTCCTACATAGTTTTAAAAACCAAAGTCTGATAGAAGATATGTAAGCAAATTTTAACTTTTTGCCCTCACATTGCAAAGTATCCTCCACACTCCTTTCGTCTTTAGTGGTACTTCTAAGAAAGATTCTACATTCCATTCCTTGGTCTCTAATCATTAATGACAAAGGAAATTTGGTTTAAAGTGAAGAGTGAGAGTTGGATTTAAAGTTTGTCTTGAATGATTGGAACCTTAGTTGAATGATTGGAACCTTAGATGATGGCCGGGGTCTTCTTTTATTGTAGTGTCCAGTTTCAGTTGGATTTAAAGTTTGTCTTGAATGATTGGAACCTTAGATGATGGCCGGGGTCTTCTTTTATTGTATTGTCCAGTTTCAATTTTGTTTAGCCGACGGTGGCCATACACATCTTTGCCAAAAGCATTGATCCATATAATTACAATACCACTCGTTAAACCCAAGCCATAAGGCATCGATCCATATAATTACTATCCCAAAGCGGTTATATGTTGGCGACAATCCGTGAAGCGACAAATCTTAAAATACTGGGTGGTTTCGGTTTTCGCTGAGACTGAGATTAGATTGGTTGATCTTAAAGGAAAAGAAAATCTGTGATAGTAAATAACTCGACATGGCCATGAATTCTGAGAAAACGGGGAAGAAGCTGCATTTGCAAGAGGAGGCGATACGTATTAAAGAAGGAGAAGATGGAGAATTCGAACGATATTCAGTTTACGTAGACAATGTTGACTATTGGTGCAGAGCACAAGATGTGAAGACACATTTTGAGTGCTGCGGGACAGTAAACCGCATTACCATTCCCACAAATGAGTTCGGGAACCCAATGGGATATGCGTACGTGGAGTTCTCAGATGTGGACAGCGTAGACAAAGCTCTCCAGTTGAATGGCTCCATGCTCCGGTCCCGACAGATCAGCGTCTCCCGCAAAAGGAAACACCCAAAGTGGAACCGCAACAACAACAACACAAGCCGTTCCATGCAGCAGCCGCCTCCAGCTAATTCCAGAAGAGTCGGAGCAACTTCTAACAGAAGAACAAATAACAATCTCCCCATTCAGCAGCAACGTCCTCCTTCGTCGTCCTCAAATTCACGTTTCGGCTACGTACGGCCCATCACCACCACCACCACCACCACCACCACCACCACCGCCTCCGCTGCCCAAGTCCCCACTGCACCACCTACTTCCTCGCTACCGCTTCCCACTGGTAGATTTCGTAGAATTTGATTGTTGATTAAAAACATAATTACTATTTGGGGCGTTGCTGCTCTCGCCTAGCCATTACCAAGTTCGTACATTAACTGGGATTTAATGGAATCCATTAAGCCATTATCATATAAATGAAATATTGGATAACCAATTTCAACCGATACAAAATTAAAATGTAAATTAAATTTACAGAAATAAAATTTTGCCAGACAGAAATGGCTGCATGCTCAAAATTTTGAGACTTATTTGCTGCTCTAAAATATTTGCGATTGAAAATTGTTTTTCTTACAAATTCAAGCTGAAAATTGAGACTAATTTGTCTATGTAAAAGATTTGCAAGTGAAACATTTTTCTAGTGCGCAAAAAACATGTCATCTGCATGCTGACACTCGTAAAAAAACACAAATAATTTGCGAGCATTTCACTACCTCACAAAGATGCTTCAAGTCCGTTGTCTCATATAATAGTTCATGGCTTGTAAATGGACCATTCTCTAGCGTGACACATCAAATACTGGAGGTGAGTCATTGGCTAGTATCATCAATAATACCATGGAGTTCTGTTCTTGTAATTATAGATGCCTCTCAGATCATCTTATCGCCTGCTGTGGGGCTGTGGATTAGAGCCAAAATTGCAATGGTTTTCTTTTTTAAATATACAAATCAATCATGATATTTTCTTTGTTTACTCATTTTTTCTTTGAGAATCAATGTAGGGTTGCCTGCTGTAGAATGGTAGCTGTGTGTGGATGTCGTAGAGGCAATATCTACTCAGTGGTTCAGTAGTTTAAATATGACTACATTGTTTAAGTAAAACACTATTGAATTCTTTTTGTTTTATATGGTTCCCTATTATTTTGATTTAATAATGATCTGTGCATACTGTGGAAGAACTGAAAGAGCTTGGCCACATTGTTTTCTCGATAAAAAGAATTAGTTGTGCTGAGATGAATGCTATATTTATGTTGTTTATAGCATAACTTTATTTTACAAAACTGCAAAATCATACTTATATGTTACAAACAAATAATATCACTGGTAGTATTTCAAATTTCATTGTTTCTTTCAATAATTTAAAGTAATTATCTTTTTATTTCTCATTTGAAGAAATTCTGTATGTATAATGGGTAGATAATTATCTTTTTATTTCTCATTTGAAGAAATTATGTATGTATAATGGGTAGAGACAGCCGTTAATGTTATTGAAGTAATGCCAAAAACATATTAATATTTAGTAGAGACAACTTTAAAGTATTGTATACAATTCTTCTTCCATCTAAACTAAAGAGGATGAACATATTTAAGTTCGATGGAGATGAGTAGTAAGAAATGATAAACATATAAGCTTAGATTTTACAATTATCTTTACTGCAGTGGACAATACATTCAACAATTGCTAAGCATGTAAAATTTAATAGCCATAACACTTGTCCAGATTTTAAAGCCAAGTATTAATGTGTAACAAAATCCCAAACAAAGTTGTTGGAGATACATAATCAATTTGTTAAGTATAGACAATATTTCAAAGTATAGAGAGAGTCAAAACATTTAAAAAGGATATTTTTACTTGTTTTTCCTTGGGTCATCAAGTGAGCATTCATGAGACAAGGGTAGAACAAACTAAAAAAAATTAAGTTTGTATCCAAAGTTAATTTTGGTGAGCATTCATGACACAAGGACGTAACAAACTAAAAAAATTAAGTTTGAATCCAAACTAAACCATCCCAGATCCAAATCCTAGGCTCTATCAAGCGCAGCCTCCTTGAATAGCTCCTTGAGTGTAATACCCGAGCCACTTAATACCAAGCTCTAAAGTCTCTAGTTTAAGTCTCATATTTACTTTTTACTTCGTATTATTGTGTTTTGTTTATGGCCGACATAATATTTATTACTTTTTACTTTGTATTATTCTTTTTTGTTTACTTTGTATTATTTTGTTACTAGACAAACTCGACAAACACTCTAAACTCTCATATTTACTTTTTACTTTGTATTAAAGGTAAAAAGTAAAGTCTCTAGTTTAAGTCTCATATTTATTTTTTACTTTGTATTATTCTTTTTTGTTTATGGCACACATAATATTCACCACCTAATCCTAAGCTCTAAATTCTCTAGTGGAAGTCTCATATTTACTTTTTACTTTCTATTATTCTTTTTTGTTTATGGCCCACATAACATTTATTACTTTTTACTTTGTATTATTTTGTTACTCGACAAACACATGTTACAAGATCTCCTGCATACTGGCTTTAGAGGGCCCGCCTCGCCTCTCGGCCCAATAAAATGGACTTTGATGGATAGATAACTATAAGACATCCAATTGGGAAATGAATCAAAACTAAAACTTAGGGTTTGAAATTCATGTAGAATTTATGGTTGGAATCATCCTTACCTTGTAGCCTAACACAGTGTTATGAAGCTATGCATTCTAGCAAACTTTATGAAGCTTCAAATTCCACACATTTATTTTGTGCAAAGAACACTTTGTATTTAAATCCTATGTAATATTTTCTTTTGCTATTATAGCATGTAGATAAATGTGTTTATAAATAATATTTAAAATATTTATTTATTTAATAAATTAGTACTTTCTTATAAATCTTATTATTTACTTAGGGAGAGTATTCAAATTTTCAAATAAGGTTTTAATAACTAATTTAAATATTTAAAATAGGGACATACACTTGTAAAATTAATTTTCCCCTTTCCCAGACAATGTTAAAGAATAAGTAATTTTCTCACTTCATGGTAACAATTTCTTCTATGTTGAGCTTGTTATTTTAGGGACATGTTTACTCTTTAAACAATATGTCATAACAATTTGGATGGATGGAAAATAGAAGTGCGTTAACTTTGTAAGATGGTATTGATACAACAATAGGTGTTTTTACTTTATCGTAGGTGTTTTTACTTTATCGTTTTTATGGTTCTTGTAGCTGTGTGTCCTAATGATTTGCTACAAAAGTCACTTCTTTTGTACATTGCATTATTCCTTTATCTTAATGCTTGTTATTTTGTATTTACTCAAATAGGGTTTCACATTGCTATATTAAAAATGACATAAAAAGTGAATAACAAGTACAAATACAATTATAAAAATATAGGAGAATTATAGTTATAAACACTTATTGAATAATCTAATATAAAAGTCCATCCTATTCACTAATAAATCTCTATTTACAAATGGCATTTCCTAATCCCTTAATATAAGTTTCCTTGCCTTTGTTTTGATGGGTTGGATGCCATGGTTGATCTCGTGGTTAATTCTAAAAATTAATCCATTAAAAAATTAAATTATGAAGTGAGAATGAATTTACCTGTTGAACGACCCATCGGGGAGGCGTCCTGGCGATGTATAGAGAATTTCAATTTTGACGATTGTTTGTCAAAATTAAAACTTGCAGCAGTAGCCAATACGGATGAAGAATGTGTCCATGTAGACCACTTATGTTAGGGCGTCCAAGTGGGCAAGGTAAAGCACTAGTGCACTTGGGGTAAAACAAACTGAGAAGTGGCAAAAATGATTTTTACCACACATTTTTTATATATTAAACCCTCTTCCGGTGCGGCCGACATTAAAGTGCACCGATGCCCACAATAAACGAGACACGCCGAATAGTAGGATTTTTTAGACAAATTTAAAGGGTTTTGCATTGAATTGTTTTATTATAACAACAACCAGTGCGTTTGCCAAATAGAAAAGAACCAGTGCATTATTGTTATCCAGCGCACCGTCTATGATATTTGCGATTAAACATATTAACTCGATGCACCATCAAGTAGGGTTTTTAAATAAAATTTTAAGAGATTTTGCAATGAATTTCTTTATTGCAATGTCCCATAAATAGCAAAAATTAAAAAAAAAAATCCGTCCCTGTAATAGATGCTGATTGAGAATAAAATAGTCGCAAGTTAATTCTAAAACTAGGAAAACATGTAAATGCTTACTGTAGATAAAAGGAAGTCGACCATTCCTAAATAATCATGATCTCTCTAGATTTTTACATTTTCAATCCTGCGGAAGCAATGTGGAATTAATTATTGATGTATCCCGGTTACGAGTTTACAATTGCCGATGTAACTGTAATAGCAATTCTTTCATACAGTTTTAATGAAATCATATGAATGTATTATGAATTTCTGAATGGCACCTTCATGTGATATGGCCTTTGTTGATGAGATGTTGAAACCATGGTGGGACATGTATCAATCAAGGAGAGGAAAACATACCCCGACAAGGCTGCCGAGAGGTAAGAGTATTCTTGGGTGTTTCTGGACTTACTTAGCATTTTCGCTAATACAATAATTTCATATTTGTGATTGCAGGTATTTATCCTATGACATTTCCACCCTAGAGGATCTACCCATTTTCTATCCAAATGTTTCCAGTTTTTACAAGGTACGGGTTTTAAGAGTGATGGTCAAGTCCTTTAATGGATAGACCAAAATACAAAAGTTATAGTTCCAAGGGGTTTGCTGATGTAAAATCATAGTAGTGAAACCCTTGGACCAGCGCATGCATACTAACCAAGTTGTGGCTATTATCACATGACTCAAACTATGGTTTTGCACAAATATTCGAGTCTCCAATAAAGCAGGGTTTGGTGTAGAATTAACTACACTTTAATGTAAAGTGGATGACAGGCTGTCCAGTGAGGGTTTGTAATGATTTGGGGTTTTCCTTGGTCATGCCTTCTGTGTTTCCATTTGGTTTTGGTTCAGCACTTCACCATATTTTGGAGGTGCCTTCGTGCCCTGACCTGAGCTACGCTCATGGTCAGTGCATGTGGCATTTTAGCTCGCCTGGCGGTGTGGAGAGTGTCGTATCCTGCTCAGGTATGGCCTTTCTAAAATTGTCAACCTGTTATGGAACTCGTTTCTCCCTATGCATACCTCTTCAGGGTTTAACTTGCGTTTCCTTGTTGGATTGGCAGGTGGTAGTGGCTTCCGGTGTAATGCTGTGGGCGTCCTGGGCTTCTGTTGGCGTGTCAAGGGTATTGGTAAGTCTAGCTTACCCACCCACGTTGCTCTGCCTATTGCATCTCTGGTGGTGCATTTATGTGTCTTCATTTGTTTCATGGGAGGATTTCGTGAGCCTTTGGCACACTGATTCTATTTGGAAGTCTGGAAGGGTTGCCTATTGGCTGGACCATCGAATGCATTGAATCTATGGGGTTTCGAAATGTAATAATGAGATGTAGCGAAAAGGAACTCGTGTGCAATTTCTATGGGGATTTAGAAGATCATTTTTATTACTTGCCCGATGCTTTTGACTAGTATACTCTGGTTTTAATGGCCATTGTGGGCACATTCATTTGTGGTTCTTGTGGTTTGTCATGAAATTGGGTTTTGCTCAGGGAATTCTTCCCTGTATGATGTATGGTGTTTTGGATGTATGTTTTGAATATGGGTAATAACTACAGCATTTCTAGATTTTCTATCAATGTCGTTTTTGGTTCCAAGAATGTAACAGTGGCTCGGCCTATGGGGTCTTATGTTGCCGTAATGAATTCTCATTCTGATTGTAGCTCCGTCTGTTTAATTTTCCACGTGGACTGTAAATGAAAGCATCATGGTTTCGTAATGAAGCTATACCTGTACTGTAGTTTTGAATTTAAATACCCCGGGGTTTTGACTTTTGTCTGCGTTGGATTCCTAGACATAGTGTTTGATGGAGAGATTCTACTGTGGTGATTTGTAAAAGAAGGAAAACGATGACGCCCAGGTGGGCATCCTGTAGATGTTACTGTTGGTATAGACTCTTTAAACAGTTGTTATTCTAGATTTGTATGTTTGATATCTATACCCAAAATTCTCTTTTGATGAGAGTGTGGGTTTGTAGCTTGCAGCTACATGTTGATGCGTTTTGGAAAAAGAAAGACCATGGGGTTCGACCACTTGAGCTGTGTTTTGATTTATATATATATAAATAAAGAAAAATATGTGTGAATGTTAAAGTTCTGTTTACAACTACTATTTTCGTTTTCTGTGTGGCGTCTGTATTGTTTGGATTTGAAATAATGGTTTAGATCAGGAATAAATCTACAATAATTTGGTTAATAATAAAATATGAAAAAGGGATTGGTGGCTGTCTAAGCCCTATGATTCGTTCTACAAGATCTCTGTAATACATGTATTCACCTGTCTAATAAATAACCGAACTGTAATGGAAACAATGAATGATTAGTAGTACATTGTATATAAGATACTGTCAGAATAAAAAGAATATTGTCTGTTCAAACTTATAAGAAATACTAGTCTATAGGTTTTCTACATAGATGTCTAGCACAGGCTAGTGGACTAGCCATGCTAGTGGACTAGCCATGGTAGACATGCGGCAGTCATCACGAAGTAATCTTCTAGGGTTGATAAGGTTTCTGAATATGAAGTTTGATATGCATTTAACCCTGGACGTTGTTTCCCTAAAGGCCGTTTGCTCCTTAAGAAAAGTATTGATGTAGATGGTTTAAGGGAATTAAATACTAAGTAACAAGCTATTCAAATTGCATAAATAAAATATGGTGAGTGGAATAATTCATACCTGCAAGCTTGTAACGTGCCCTTCTTCTGTAGTAACCTACACACTCAAACCATTAATTAGTGGAAAATATTGCTGTGTTCAGTTGATCTGATTTGAATGATTCCTTGACTAGATAACTTTGGGACTACCACGTTCCTCCCAACCATGATCCTACAACCGTTCCTGGTTCAGTATGGATCCCCCCGAGCTGGTTCTGACATGCAATTTGAGAGATAGAGACCCTAGGTCCACTGCTGGTTCAGGTCTAAAACTTATGTGAGCTACTTCAATTCTTGGAGCAGAAAATTCTCTTTGATTCCATAAGAGAGTGATGATGAAAAGATGATCCCCAAACTTTGGGGTTTGTCCTCTTTATGTAGGGAAATCTTGAATTAGGACTGTTGGAATAATTTGGTTTCTTTAAATCAAATAAATTAATTTATAAAAGAATATTTGTTTTAATTAATCACTAGTTCTTTTGGAACTATGACTTTTCCATTTGTTTAACTAAAGTGTTTATTTATTTATTTAAGCCTTTCTATAATTTGTGATCAACTTAATATTTCAATTTATTTATTAATGCATTATTGATTTATTAACTCAATGCATCAACTATATATAAAATAAATGTGTTTAATAAATAAATAGTAACAGACATTATTATTAAAGTTATTAATAATAACATTAGCCTTGTGGCTTTTATGCATGCTTAACCATAGGAAACTACTATTTAGTTAATTTATGCTTTAAGTGGTGATGTTATCTTTTATGTATCTTCACATGATACTTCTTTTTAATCTTTTTAAGGATAAGGTCCCCTTCTTTGGACGGTCTCGGTAAGCTAGGATAGGAACCTCTAGTCTCTCCCTTTGCATGTCAGATTCCCTCGTTTTAACATGGTATTTCCCGCAGTACTTGATGATAATAAGATTTATTTAATCAATTCGAATAGTTGTGATAAGACACATAAGTGCTATTCAGAGTCCTTCGGACTCAACACTTGAGATCTAGTAACCCCGAGTGCTCTTCAGAGCCTTTTAACTCAACACTCTCACATGGGTGTTACGCTAGTGCAATTCTAGAGCCTCTGCTCAACACTAGAGCTAGAATGTGGTTGTGAGGCACATCTAGACTATTTAAGTGGCCTCGGATCCGGTATTCATTTTATTTCAAGCTTGGAGTGCTCCAGGGCTTATGCCCAACACTCAGTGTACATCAGGGCTTACTCCCAATACATAAACATTCATCTAGGTACATCGGGGCTTACGCCCAGTACATAGGTCTCTTGTGTGTTTCTGAGTCCACGCTCAACACATCATATAGGAAAAACATGTAAAATCACAGCTCTGCACAATAAGTAACAAAAGGTCATCTCAATATGTATTAGGGTTTTGTACCCACATCAAAACATAATAAGAACATTGGGGCTCCCTTGCCCAGTATATAATCAAGTAATGAAATTTAGTCAGGGTCCATGCCCAATATGTCAGTCTACAAAAGAATAAATCATAGGTGCTGGGGCCGTGGCCCAATATAACATCATAAAACAGTCAGTCCAAAATTTGGGGTATTACATTTATAGTAAAAGGCTGTGTGTTTGTTGATTAAACATGCACCGATGCGGTTATGGTTATCTGGTGCACCGTTTATTTGTCTTGTCGTTAAAAAATATATTGATAATGCGATGCATTATCATCTATTAACCACACTGTGGATTCTATCTTATAATGCCCCGGTGCATTTAGTATCTATTAACGCATCGCGAAACGGGTATTAAAATAACACGAGTTTTTTAATTAATTTTTTTTATCGATATTTTTTATTTGTCGTGGTGCCGTAGAATTTCGTGCCACACCGCTGCGTTGTGTTTAGAAATGCACCAGTGTGTTTTGGTGTTAAACACACCGAAAAAACAACATACGCTAAAATCTCCGCCCGATCGCCTCCCTTAGAAACCTCCACTATAAATGGATTTTCGACCTCTTTTTTAGGGGTTCCCGCTATAACCTCCAC
Organism: Larix kaempferi; assembly: GCA_027924585.1. NCBI lineage: Eukaryota > Viridiplantae > Streptophyta > Pinopsida > Pinales > Pinaceae > Larix > Larix kaempferi. Next base: position 671,987 of record BSBM01000098.1, on the reverse strand, counting down.
TAGAGGGCCTTTTCCTTGTAGTGACTTACAAAATGCAAATTGACTACTTGATTTTTTCCATTGAGGTGAAGAAAAATAATATAGTTGGCATCCCCGCAACTCTGCATAATGCTCAAGTTATACCTTTCCATGGGAGCTGGGAGAAATTGAAAGGCATAAGAGCAATTCTTAAATATTGCTTCCCTTAGAATTGCAATGATAAAAAATATGGAAATTACTGACAAGAATCTAATAAAAATCATACCCAAATTTAGAATGCAATGTTGGAGCCTACCTGGATCACCGATGGGGTTGTCTGGTACATCCAAGGCACTTTCTCAAATCCAACTGCTTCTGTTTTTCACGCACCTGTAATGAAACGAATTATTAAATAAATATAAGGTTTTGAATATTCAAAAAATCATCAAACTAAATGAAAAATTTTCTATGTCATAGAACATGTGGCCATCGGAAACATGAAAATAATTTTAATCTATTGAATTTTCACATTAGAGCTTCAAAACAAACATACAAGAATTATGATTAAAAGAAGAAGCACATGGGTGAAGCAGATTGAGACCCGAAGCATTTTCAGTGTTGAGCCAATAGTATCTGACAATTTGAAAGGAAGGTGTTCAAGTTCAAGTCAAGAATGGAATTTACAATGTGCAAGAGTCAATCTGCAGACTGTGATACAACAATTGTTGATGTTGCAGCGTCAGTGAGACATTCTCCCCGAGACAGGGAGGATGGAGAAGCTCCCCCTGAGATGGGGGGATTGGTAACTGCTTTGTGATTTCCCTCCTCATCATGTAGCATTGAGTTTAGTGGAACTTTGATTTTCCTCCTCGTCGTGTAGGACTGAGTTGAGTTGACATATGGTTATCCTCCTTGTCGTGTAGGACTAAGTGGCAAGCAATGTTATTTACACTTCAAACACGAATGCCACAAAATACCTAAAAGAGAAATTGAAGTATGTGATAATTAACTAGTTCATTTAGAGGATGGCAAACTGATCCGGATTTGTGTGGGAACGAAACAAAAGATAGCATATACAGAGATATACATTCACATACACAGATATATGGAAAGAAACACAGCGATACAGGAAACACATATTCGATTAAATATCGGAAATAGAAGAGACTGTAAATACAACAGCTAGAATGGTAGTAGCTATCTCTGAGGAGAGATGTGGCCGCTGTGCTCATTCGTGTCAAGATGAATACAAAGAGAGGCCGAAAGGGCCTATTTATCATAAGCATGAGGGAGATAATACCAAGCATCCAAAAACCTAACCCTAGAAGATGAACCGTCATAAAGTTTGCGGCCTCAAGGTGGTTAGTTGAACAGTCAACTTCCCGGGGTCATAACTTTTGCATACGATCTCCGTTTGGGGCGCTCGGTAACGCATTGGAAAGATCTATCCGAGGAATACGTGGTGGGCCATGAAACAAATAGGCTCCGTTGGACCAAGATTTCCCGAGAAACATCGTTTAGGGCCTCAAAACGGCCCCGAAAGTTTGGGACTCGAAAAAATATAGAAACATTACTAGAAAATTGGCAAAATGGGAAGCTGTTTTGAGCTAGTGGAATAGGTGGGTGGCCACCGATATCCCTCTGGATCACAAACTAAGTCTACCTAATTTCTCTAGTTTGTACCCTTACTCTGTCTCTGTCCTCCCACATTTTTATAGAATTTTAATATGGTGAAAGACACGGGTGAAGTTTGTACATACATAAAGTGGCTCAAGATTATGCTGAAATGTATGCCACTACCCAAATAAAAATGATGGAATATATCCTTGAGAAGTAATTTAAAAATGAAGAACATATTCATGGAGAGGAATTTATGGGCCCAAGCCTCCTCTGGTTGAAAATTTATGCTTCCCAGGATAAGAGTTTTGGTTTTCGTGCTTCTTTTAGTTTTATGCTTTCATATCAATTTGTGATAGAGGCTTGAATTCATGGATGATGAAAACCTTCTATGGAAAAACCAATTTTAGTTGTCATGAATGCAATGGTCTACATCACCATAGTAGTTTAATCTATTTTTTCCTTAGATATTGAAAGAGATCTAGACGATGTTTATCAGGCCATATAACAGTTAGATTTTAATCACTGCTGTCTAAATATGGAAAACTGTAACAGATCATAGGTGGTACACCATTTTTTTGTTATTCTAAGGGTCAAAATTGAATATCAAATATAGCGTCGAGATTGTAAGGGAATATGATATGAATGTAAATATGTAACATAAATATGTAAATATGATGGGAATAGGAATAGTGCTAGAAAAGACAAGACTTTATGACAACATATATAACATATCGGTCAATCAGTCCTTCTAAAGACTACCTCATCGAGAAGGTAAGTATTATAATGACTCTTTTTTCGATAAGGCCAGGATGAGAATGACCTTTTAATAGGCAACCTAATAAGTATGAGAATTAATCTATTATAATGACTCTTTTTTTTCGATAAGGACGGGATGAGAATGACTTGTTAATAGGTAATCTAATAAGTATGAGAATTAATCTATGTTTGGGTTGGTAGGAAAGGATTCAGTCACTAGTCCCGGCCATGACCAATAAAAATAAACCGTCCAATGGCCAAACCACCTGCCAAATTATGCCAACATTGAAGCCACTGTGGGTCTCTATTTGCACGAACCGTCCACAGTAAGGAGGATTTCAAAACCTAGTGCCATGCATGAAATGTAAAAAAAAAAGAAATACGTAAACCCTACACATGAAAATTTGGATGAAATCTACAACCACAACTGTTTAAGTAGATCTTGCAGGAGAAGAGATAGATATTTAAAGTAGGGAACCCATCAGAGAAGAGTTGAATTGAATGAGAGAAATCTATTGCTAAGCAAGATATTACTAGCAAAGAAATTTGTAACTTCTAGAAAATACTAATTGTTAGCACATCTGCAAGGTTTTTTGATATTTTAGCTTGTGGCGATAACTTTTCAAGAATAGTTAAATATGTATTGTGTGAATTCTCTAGCATAAAATTTGACAGAAGGATTTGATATTGTAGTTTTCAACTTATTCTGATTTTCCATCTTTAAATGGTAACATTGTGACAGGTGTGTGAAAACCGCGTTTTGACCTATCTAACATTCCATCTGGAAAAATTAATACTAATGAGAGCTACAACAAATCACTAAATCAAATAAACCCATTTGCAATACTATACAAAAGTATTAAGAGGAATGGATTTGAAGAAATGGCTCAATGTACCGAGAGGCACCCATATACGAGGAAAAAAAATGTAATTACAAAGCACATGTATTCGTCAAATATAGAGAATGACTTATGTTCCACGTTGGAGTGGAAGAATATTCTATATTCATGATATTTCTATGAAGTCCTCTAGTGACTGCCTCGATCCTCACAAGAAGCTCAAGGAGGAATTTGTCGGCAACTTAAATAGCACATCAATTGTTGAAATCATTGTCCTCATTGCAATTATGTCTGCTCCTACTTTGTTACTACAATGGAAGCTACTTACATTTTCCTCGTTGATCTAGGCGACTATCCTTATTATGAAACAATTCGGGCCTCCTCCTATGATCTTGAAAAGAGCCAAAACGCTTCTTTCCAAGGCCCATGAGAGAAGTGGTAAAAAGAAGCTCTAAATTAAATTTGCAAGAGTTGAAAAGCTGCAATGGACATAGGTTAAAAAACCCAAGAATACCATTGTTCCAACTCACAATAGGTCTCAGTTAGAACCGCATTCACATTCAGGGTTGGATTTTTCTAAAACTGCATACAAATATACAGTATGTGAAACTACTGAACATGAACTATGACAGGTCATAAACGATGGTTAAAATTATGGATTGTATTACATGTATTTTAGAGCGTGTATATGATTGTATAAGATACTAAGTGAATCAACATGAGTTGTCATAGATATAAAAGAATTAAAAAAATGGCATTGGAGTAAAAAAACTAAACAAGACACATTTAAGAGAAGAGAGAAAAAAATCCAGTCATAGCTTATATTCGAGGTACCCGACACTAATGCCCTTGCTCCTTCACCATGCTTCCACTCTCTTGCTCTCAAATTATTTGGAAACACAGAACCCTCAAATAGTTGCACATTATTCTCCGAGGAACATTGTGCTGCTTCCACTCTCTTCCCGTCAAATTCTTTGGAAACCTAAACCCAAAAAAATTTCACATTATTCTCCCCAGTCTCGTTTCGGTCCAAAACCGTGCCTTTTGCCTAATGTAACCCTATATAGGAGCCCTCCCATGGATAACACCGGGTTTCCAACCTAGGTAAAGACTGATAGCCCTAAGATGCTGATTGAGTTGACCCCGCAACAGTTAGAAAGCCAATTCCTGCAGGAGTAGAACCAAAGCGAGTAGCTCCACTAGCAACAAAGGCAGAGCTAGTTAAAGAAGTTGATGTTCGACTCCTTTTTTTTACTCATAATCATTAAATGTGCAAGCCTCCCTTCGTAATGTTCTAGGAAATACAGGGGGCAGAGGAAAAATGGTTTGTGCTTCCAATGTCTTCCCATCAAATTGTTTGGAAAACAAAACCCCCCAAATAATTGCACATAAATCTCCGAGGAATGCTGTGCTTCCAATGTGTTCTTATCAAATTCAATGGAAACTCAAAAACCCCCAAACAATTGCACATCATTCTCTGAGGAATGAAGGGAAACCCAAATGATGGCACTTTGATCTCTAATATCCAGCTTTTGAATTTGCACATTCAAGTGCGAGGCAGCAGAAACGAGAAAGAGGGTTTCCCAAGTTAAAACCCTCAAGGCCTGGGTATTGATCCACAACAACATATCTATCCTACCAGAGAGATACAAGCACCATGATTAAACCACAACGCATGTGGTGAACGAGAATTTGTCGCGATACCACACCATGAATCATTGTCTAGGCCATGGTAGACAAGTGCCATGAGTAATATTTTTGCATTGAAAATGGTCTTTGAGGCCTAAACATGGTTAGAGGGGAAACAAAGGGCTCAATCCTTAAATCAAGGCCTTCTATATATCTAACTCTATAGTTAGAAAAGGAAAACAATTGGGCCTTAGGTAGTAGACACCATTTCTTTGGTTCAATTGCCATGAAGAACACCTGCAAACCTCAAAACAAACCCTCTATAGGGGTTGTCTGGCATGGAGGTTGGATATGGCTGCCATTTGGAGCTTTACCCAGTAAGGATGGGTCATAGGTCATTGAACATGGTTGGTGAAGGAAAATAATTTCCTCCTAATATTGTTGAATCTTATGAACTTCACGTGTCTTGAATGAGCCCATGTAGCAACACACGAGTCCTCTAAGTGGGATATGAGATATGGATTCCATTAATTGGTTTTTGACATCTGTGATGGGTCTAGGGACCTCGGCCATGGTTGGAAGGAAAAATAAGGGATTTGCATAGGAAAATGAACATTATAGGCCTCAAGCACTATGAAGAAGGTCTCCAACCATGACACATGTTCTCTCTCTAGGGTCTTTGACCCCAAGCGATATTCTAGGGGCAATTAGGTGGTTTTTCACTAAGAGGATGCTCCTAATAAGACAATTCCTAAAAATGGAAAAGAGGTTCTAATGTTAAATTTTTCCTTTAGAAACTTAGGTCCTAATGCTAAAGACAAAAGAAGGTTCGGAAATGCATGCAACAAGAATGCCTTCATTTTCCTATAAAAATAAAAATAAAAATGCTAAAATCCCATCTTATGACAACCACATCTCCAAAAGTTATACAAATTTAAATAAATAAAGTGATGGAACAAAGATTCTTTCAACTTTTAACTTTTAATTTTGTACCTCCTACATAGTTTTAAAAACCAAAGTCTGATAGAAGATATGTAAGCAAATTTTAACTTTTTGCCCTCACATTGCAAAGTATCCTCCACACTCCTTTCGTCTTTAGTGGTACTTCTAAGAAAGATTCTACATTCCATTCCTTGGTCTCTAATCATTAATGACAAAGGAAATTTGGTTTAAAGTGAAGAGTGAGAGTTGGATTTAAAGTTTGTCTTGAATGATTGGAACCTTAGATGATGGCCGGGGTCTTCTTTTATTGTAGTGTCCAGTTTCAGTTGGATTTAAAGTTTGTCTTGAATGATTGGAACCTTAGATGATGGCCGGGGTCTTCTTTTATTGTATTGTCCAGTTTCATTTTTGTTTAGCCGACGGTGGCCATACACATCTTTGCCAAAAGCATTGATCCATATAATTACAATACCACTCGTTAAACCAAAGCCATAAGGCATCGATCCATATAATTACTATCCCAAAGCGGTTATATGTTGGCGACAATCCGTGAAGCGACAAATCTTAAAATACTGGGTGGTTTCGGTTTTCGCTGAGACTGAGATTAGATTGGTTGATCTTAAAGGAAAAGAAAATCTGTGATAGTAAATAACTCGACATGGCCATGAATTCTGAGAAAACGGGGAAGAAGCTGCATTTGCAAGAGGAGGCGATACGTATTAAAGAAGGAGAAGATGGAGAATTCGAACGATATTCAGTTTACGTAGACAATGTTGACTATTGGTGCAGAGCACAAGATGTGAAGACACATTTTGAGTGCTGCGGGACAGTAAACCGCATTACCATTCCCACAAATGAGTTCGGGAACCCAATGGGATATGCGTACGTGGAGTTCTCAGATGTGGACAGCGTAGACAAAGCTCTCCAGTTGAATGGCTCCATGCTCCGGTCCCGACAGATCAGCGTCTCCCGCAAAAGGAAACACCCAAAGTGGAACCGCAACAACAACAACACAAGCCGTTCCATGCAGCAGCCGCCTCCAGCTAATTCCAGAAGAGTCGGAGCAACTTCTAACAGAAGAACAAATAACAATCTCCCCATTCAGCAGCAACGTCCTCCTTCGTCGTCCTCAAATTCACGTTTCGGCTACGTACGGCCCATCACCACCACCACCACCACCACCACCGCCTCCGCTGCCCAAGTCCCCACTGCACCACCTACTTCCTCGCTACCGCTTCCCACTGGTAGATTTCATAGAATTTGATTGTTGATTAAAAACATAATTACTATTTGGGGCGTTGCTGCTCTCGCCTAGCCATTACCAAGTTCGTACATTAACTGGGATTTAATGGAATCCATTAAGCCATTATCATATAAATGAAATATTGGATAACCAATTTCAACCGATACAAAATTAAAATGTAAATTAAATTTACAGAAATAAAATTTTGCCAGACAGAAATGGCTGCATGCTCAAAATTTTGAGACTTATTTGCTGCTCTAAAATATTTGCGATTGAAAATTGTCTTTTCTTACAAATTCAAGCTGAAAATTGAGACTAATTTGTCTATGTAAAAGATTTGCAAGTGAAACATTTTTCTAGTGCGCAAAAAACATGTCATCTGCATGCTGACACTCGTAAAAAAACACAAATAATTTGCGAGCATTTCACTACCTCACAAAGATGCTTCAAGTCCGTTGTCTCATATAATAGTTCATAGCTTGTAAATGGACCATTCTCTAGGGTGACACATCAAATACTGGAGGTGAGTCATTGGCTAGTATCATCAATAATACCATGGAGTTCTGCTCTGGTAATTATAGATGCCTCTCAGATCATCTTATCGCCTGCTGTGGGGCTGTGGATTAGAGCCAAAATGCAATGGTTTTCTTTTTTAAATATACAAATCAATCATGATATTTTCTTTGTTTACTCATTTTTTCTTTGAGAATCAATGTAGGGTTGCCTGCTGTAGAATGGTAGCTGTGTGTGGATGTCGTAGAGGCAATATCTACTCAGTGGTTCAGTAGTTTAAATATGACTACATTGTTTAAGTAAAACACTGTTGAATTCTTTTTGTTTTATATGGTTCCCTATTATTTTGATTTAATAATGATCTGTGCATACTGTGGAAGAACTGAAAGAGCTTGGCCACATTGTTTTCTCGATAAAAAGAATTAGTTGTGCTGAGATGAATGCTATATTTATGTTGTTTATAGCATAACTTTATTTTACAAAACTGCAAAATCATACTTATATGTTACAAACAAATAATATCACTGGTAGTATTTCAAATTTCATTGTTTCTTTCAATAATTTAAAGTAATTATCTTTTTATTTCTCATTTGAAGAAATTCTGTATGTATAATGGGTAGATAATTATCTTTTTATTTCTCATTTGAAGAAATTCTGTATGTATAATGGGTAGAGACAGCCGTTAATGTTATTGAAGTAATGCCAAAAACATATTAATATTTAGTAGAGACAACTTTAAAGTATTGTATACAATTCTTCTTCCATCTAAACTGAAGAGGATGAACATATTTAAGTTCCATGGAGATGAGTAGTAAGAAATGATAAACATATAAGCTTAGATTTTACAATTATCTTTACTGCAGTGGACAATACATTCAACAATTGCTAAGCATGTAAAATTTAATAGCCATAACACTTGTCCAGATTTTAAAGCCAAGTATTAATGTGTAACAAAATCCCAAACAAAGTTGTTGGAGATACATAATCAATTTGTTAAGTATAGACAATATTTCAAAGTATAGAGAGAGTCAAAACATTTAAAAAGGATATTTTTACTTGTTTTTCCTTGGGTCATCAAGTGAGCATTCATGAGACAAGGGTAGAACAAACTAAAAAAAATTAAGTTTGTATCCAAAGTTAATTTTGGTGAGCATTCATGACACAAGGACGTAACAAACTAAAAAAATTAAGTTTGAATCCAAACTAAACCATCCCAGATCCAAATCCTAGGCTCTATCAAGCGCAGCCTCCTTGAATAGCTCCTTGAGTGTAATACCCGAGCCACTTAATACCAAGCTCTAAAGTCTCTAGTTTAAGTCTCATATTTACTTTTTACTTCGTATTATTGTGTTTTGTTTATGGCCGACATAATATTTATTACTTTTTACTTTGTATTATTCTTTTTTGTTTACTTTGTATTATTTTGTTACTAGACAAACTCGACAAACACTCTAAACTCTCATATTTACTTTTTACTTTGTATTAAAGGTAAAAAGTAAAGTCTCTAGTTTAAGTCTCATATTTATTTTTTACTTTGTATTATTCTTTTTTGTTTATGGCACACATAATATTCACCACCTAATCCTAAGCTCTAAATTCTCTAGTGGAAGTCTCATATTTACTTTTTACTTTCTATTATTCTTTTTTGTTTATGGCCCACATAACATTTATTACTTTTTACTTTGTATTATTTTGTTACTCGACAAACACATGTTACAAGATCTCCTGCATACTGGCTTTAGAGGGCCCACCTCGCCTCTCGGCCCAATAAAATGGACTTTGATGGATAGATAACTATAAGACATCCAATTGGGAAATGAATCAAAACTAAAACTTAGGGTTTGAAATTCATGTAGAATTTATGGTTGGAATCATCCTTACCTTGTAGCCTAACACAGTGTTATGAAGCTATGCATTCTAGCAAACTTTATGAAGCTTCAAATTCCACACATTTATTTTGTGCAAAGAACACTTTGTATTTAAATCCTATGTAATATTTTCTTTTGCTATTATAGCATGTAGATAAATGTGTTTATAAATAATATTTAAAATATTTATTTATTTAATAAATTAGTACTTTCTTATAAATCTTATTATTTACTTAGGGAGCGTATTCAAATTTTCAAATAAGGTTTTAATAACTAATTTAAATATTTAAAATAGGGACATACACTTGTAAAATTAATTTTCCCCTTTCCCAGACAATGTTAAAGAATAAGTAATTTTCTCACTTCATGGTAACAATTTCTTCTATGTTGAGCTTGTTATTTTAGGGACATGTTTACTCTTTAAACAATATGTCATAACAATTTGGATGGATGGAAAATAGAAGTGCGTTAACTTTGTAAGATGGTATTGATACAACAATAGGTGTTTTTACTTTATCGTAGGTGTTTTTACTTTATCGTTTTTATGGTTCTTGTAGCTGTGTGTCCTAATGATTTGCTACAAAAGTCACTTCTTTTGTACATTGCATTATTCCTTTATCTTAATGCTTGTTATTTTGTATTTACTCAAATAGGGTTTCACATTGCTATATTAAAAATGACATAAAAAGTGAATAACAAGTACAAATACAATTATAAAAATATAGGAGAATTATAGTTATAAACACTTATTGAATAATCTAATATAAAAGTCCATCCTATTCACTAATAAATCTCTATTTACAAATGGCATTTCCTAATCCCTTAATATAAGTTTCCTTGCCTTTGTTTTGATGGGTTGGATGCCATGGTTGATCTCGTGGTTAATTCTAAAAATTAATCCATTAAAAAATTAAATTATGAAGTGAGAATGAATTTACCTGTTGAACGACCCATCGGGGAGGCGTCCTGGCGATGTATAGAGAATTTCAATTTTGACGATTGTTTGTCAAAATTCAAACTTGCAGCAGTAGCCAATACGGATGAAGAATGTGTCCATGTAGACGACTTATGTTAGGGCGTCCAAGTGGGCAAGGTAAAGCACTAGTGCACTTGGGGTAAAACAAACTGAGAAGTGGCAAAAATGATTTTTACCACACATTTTTTATATATTAAACCCTCTTCCGGTGCGGCCGACATTAAAGTGCACCGATGCCCACAATAAACGAGACACGCCGAATAGTAGGATTTTTTAGACAAATTTAAAGGGTTTTGCATTGAATTGTTTTATTATAACAACAACCAGTGCGTTTGTCAAATAGAAAAGAACCAGTGCATTATTGTTATCCAGCGCACCGTCTATGATATTTGCGATTAAACATATTAACTCGATGCACCATCAAGTAGGGTTTTTAAATAAAATTTTAAGAGATTTTGCAATGACTTTCTTTATTGCAATGTCCCATAAATAGCAAAAATTAAAAAAAAAATCCGTCCCTGTAATAGATGCTGATTGAGAATAAAATAGTCGCAAGTTAATTCTAAAACTAGGAAAACATGTAAATGCTTACTGTAGATAAAAGGAAGTCGACCATTCCTAAATAATCATGATCTCTCTAGATTTTTACATTTTCAATCCTGCGGAAGCAATGTGGAATTAATTATTGATGTATCCCGGTTACGAGTTTACAATTGCCGATGTAACTGTAATAGCAATTCTTTCATACAGTTTTAATGAAATCATATGAATGTATTATGAATTTCTGAATGGCACCTTCATGTGATATGGCCTTTGTTGATGAGATGTTGAAACCATGGTGGGACATGTATCAATCAAGGAGAGGAAAACATACCCCGACAAGGCTGCCGAGAGGTAAGAGTATTCTTGGGTGTTTCTGGACTTACTTAGCATTTTCGCTAATACAATAATTTCATATTTGTGATTGCAGGTATTTATCCTATGACATTTCCACCCTAAAGGATCTACCCATTTTCTATCCAAATGTTTCCAGTTTTTACAAGGTACGGGTTTTAAGAGTGATGGTCAAGTCCTTTAATGGATAGACCAAAATACAAAAGTTATAGTTCCAAGGGGTTTGCTGATGTGAAATCATAGTAGTGAAACCCTTGGACCAGCGCATGCATACTAACCAAGTTGTGGCTATTATCACATGACTCAAACTATGGTTTTGCACAAATATTCGAGTCTCCAATAAAGCAGGGTTTGGTGTAGAATTAACTACACTTTAATGTAAAGTGGATGACAGGCTGTCCAGTGAGGGTTTGTAATGATTTGGGGTTTTCCTTGGTCATGCCTTCTGTGTTTCCATTTGGTTTTGGTTCAGCACTTCACCATATTTTGGAGGTGCCTTCGTGCCCTGACCTGAGCTACGCTCATGGTCAGTGCATGTGGCATTTTAGCTCGCCTGGCGGCGTGGAGAGTGTCGTATCCTGCTCAGGTATGGCCTTTCTAAAATTGTCAACCTGTTATGGAACTCGTTTCTCCCTATGCATACCTCTTCAGGGTTTAACTTGCGTTTCCTTGTTGGATTGGCAGGTGGTAGTGGCTTCCGGTGTAATGCTGTGGGCGTCCTGGGCTTCTGTTGGCGTGTCAAGGGTATTGGTAAGTCTAGCTTACCCACCCACGTTGCTCTGCCTCTTGCATCTCTGGTGGTGCATTTATGTGTCTTGTTTTGTTTCATGGGAGGATTTCGTGAGCCTTTGGCACACTGATTCTATTTGGAAGTCTGGAAGGGTTTCCTATTGGCTGGACCATCGAATGCATTGAATCTATGGGGTTTCGAAATGTAATAATGAGATGTAGCGAAAAGGAACTCCTGTGCAATTTCTATGGGGATTTAGAAGATCATTTTTATTACTTGCCCGATGCTTTTGACTAGTATACTCTGGTTTTAATGGCCATTGTGGGCACATTCATTTGTGGTTCTTGTGGTTTGTCATGAAATTGGGTTTTGCTCAGGGAATTCTTCCCTGTATGATGTATGGTGTTTTGGATGTATGTTTTGAATATGGGTAATAACTACAGCATTTCTAGATTTTCTATCAATGTCGTTTTTGGTTCCAAGAATGTAACAGTGGCTCGGCCTATGGGGTCTTATGTTGCCGTAATGAATTCTCATTCTGATTGTCGCTCCGTCTGTTTAATTTTCCACGTGGACTGTAAATGAAAGCATCATGGTTTCGTAATGAAGCTATACCTGTACTGTAGTTTTGAATTTAAATACCCCGGGGTTTTGACTTTTGTCTGCGTTGGATTCCTAGACATAGTGTTTGATGGAGAGATTCTACTGTGGTGATTTGTAAAAGAAGGAAAACGATGACGCCCAGGTGGGCATCCTGTAGATGTTATTGTTGGTATAGACTCTTTAAACAGTTGTTATTCTAGATTTGTATGTTTGATATCTATACCCAAAATTCTCTTTTGATGAGAGTGTGGGTTTGTAGCTTGCAGCTACATGTTGATGCGTTTTGGAAAAAGAAAGACCATGGGGTTCGACCACTTGAGCTGTTTTTTGATTTATATATATATAAATAAAGAAAAATATGTGTGAATGTTAAAGTTCTGTTTACAACTACTATTTTCGTTTTCTGTGTGGCGTCTGTATTGTTTGGATTTGAAATAATGGTTTAGATCAGGAATAAATCTACAATAATTTGGTTAATAATAAAATATGAAAAAGGGATTGGTGGCTGTCTAAGCCCTATGATTCGTTCTACAAGATCTCTGTAATACATGTATTCACCTGTCTAATAAATAACCGAACTGTAATGGAAACAATGAATGATTAGTAGTACATTGTATATAAGATACTGTCAGAATAAAAAGAATATTGTCTGTTCAAACTTATAAGAAATACTAGTCTATAGGTTTTATACATAGATGTCTAGCACAGGCTAGTGGACTAGCCATGCTAGTGGACTAGCCATGGTAGACATGCGGCAGTCATCACGAAGTAATCTTCTAGGGTTGATAAGGTTTCTGAATATGAAGTTTGATATGCATTTAACCCTGGACGTTGTTTCCCTAAAGGCCGTTTGCTCCTTAAGAAAAGTATTGATGTAGATGGTTTAAGGGAATTAAATACTAAGTAACAAGCTATTCAAATTGCATAAATAAAATATGGTGAGTGGAATAATTCATACCTGCAAGCTTGTAACGTGCCCTTCTTCTGTAGTAACCTGCACACTCAAACCAATAATTAGTGGAAAATATTGCTGTGTTCAGTTGATCTGATTTGAATGATTCCTTGACTAGATAACTTTGGGACTACCACGTTCCTCCCAACCATGATCCTACAACCGTTCCTGGTTCAGTATGGATCCCCCCGAGCTGGTTCTGACATGCAATTTGAGAGATAGAGACCCTAGGTCCACTGCTGGTTCAGGTCTAAAACTTATGTGAGCTACTTCAATTCTTGGAGCAGAAAATTCTCTTTGATTCCATAAGAGAGTGATGATGAAAAGATGATCCCCAAACTTTGGGGTTTGTCCTCTTTATGTAGGGAAATCTTGAATTAGGACTGTTGGAATAATTTGGTTTCTTTAAATCAAATAAATTAATTTATAAAAGAATATTTGTTTTAATTAATCACTAGTTCTTTTGGAACTATGACTTTTCCATTTGTTTAACTAAAGTGTTTATTTATTTATTTAAGCCTTTCTATAATTTGTGATCAACTTAATATTTCAATTTATTTATTAATGCATTATTGATTTATTAACTCAATGCATCAACTATATATAAAATAAATGTGTTTAATAAATAAATAGTAACAGTCATTATTATTAAAGTTATTAATAATAACATTAGCCTTGTGGCTTTTATGCATGCTTAACCATAGGAAACTACTATTTAGTTAATTTATGCTTTAAGTGGTGATGTTATCTTTTATGTATCTTCACATGATACTTCTTTTTAATCTTTTTAAGGATAAGGTCCCCTTCTTTGGACGGTCTCGGTAAGCTAGGATAGGAACCTCTAGTCTCTCCCTTTGCATGTCAGATTCCCTCGTTTTAACATGGTATTTCCCGCAGTACTTGATGATAATAAGATTTATTTAATCAATTCGAATAGTTGTGATAAGACACATAAGTGCTATTCAGAGTCCTTCGGACTCAACACTTGAGATCTAGTAACCCCGAGTGCTCTTCAGAGCCTTTTAACTCAACACTCTCACATGGGTGTTACGCTAGTGCAATTCTAGAGCCTCTGCTCAACACTAGAGCTAGAATGTGGTTGTGAGGCACATCTAGACTATTTAAGTGGCCTCGGATCCGGTATTCATTTTCTTTCAAGCTTGGAGTGCTCCAGGGCTTATGCCCAACACTCAGTGTACATCAGGGCTTACTCCCAATACATAAACATTCATCTAGGTACATCGGGGCTTACGCCCAGTACATAGGTCTCTTGTGTGTTTCTGAGTCCACGCTCAACACATCATATAGGATAAACATGTAAAATCACAGCTCTGCACAATAAGTAACAAAAGGTCATCTCAATATGTATTAGGGTTTTGTACCCACATCAAAACATAATAAGAACATTGGGGCTCCCTTGCCCAGTATATAATCAAGTAATGAAATTTAGTCAGGGTCCATGCCCAATATGTCAGTCTACAAAAGAATAAATCATAGGTGCTGGGGCCGTGGCCCAATATAACATCATAAAACAGTCAGTCCAAAATTCGGGGTATTACATTTATAGTAAAAGGCTGTGTGTTTGTTGATTAAACATGCACCGATGCGGTTATGGTTATCTGGTGCACCGTTTATTTGTCTTGCCGTTAAAAAATATATTGATAATGCGATGCATTATCATCTATTAACCACACTGTGGATTCTATCTTATAATGCCCCGGTGCATTTAGTATCTATTAACGCATCGCGAAACGGGTATTAAAATAACACGAGTTTTTTAATTAATTTTTTTTATCGATATTTTTTATTTGTCGTGGTGCCGTAGAATTTCGTGCCACACCGCTGCGTTGTGTTTAGAAATGCACCAGTGTGTTTTGGTGTTAAACACACCGAAAAACAACATACGCTAAAATCTACGCCCGATCGCCTCCCTTAGAAACCTCCACTATAAATGGATTTTCGACCTCTTTTTTAGGGGTTCCCGCTATAACCTCCACTAGAGGGCCTTTTCCTTGTAGTGACTTACAAAATGCAAATTGACTACTTGATTTTTTCCATTGAGGTGAAGAAAAATAATATAGTTGGCATCCCCGCAACTCTGCATAATGCTCAAGTTATACCTTTCCATGGGAGCTGGGAGAAATTGAAAGGCATAAGAGCAATTCTTAAATATTGCTTCCCTTAGAATTGCAATGATAAAAAATATGGAAATTACTGACAAGAATCTAATAAAAATCATACCCAAATTTAGAATGCAATGTTGGAGCCTACCTGGATCACCGATGGGGTTGTCTGGTACATCCAAGGCACTTTCTCAAATCCAACTGCTTCTGTTTTTCACGCACCTGTAATGAAACGAATTATTAAATAAATATAAGGTTTTGAATATTCAAAAAATCATCAAACTAAATGAAAAATTTTCTATGTCATAGAACATGTGGCCATCGGAAACATGAAAATAATTTTAATCTATTGAATTTTCACATTAGAGCTTCAAAACAAACATACAAGAATTAGGATTAAAAGAAGAAGCACATGGGTGAAGCAGATTGAGACCCGAAGCATTTTCAGTGTTGAGCCAATAGTATCTGACAATTTGAAAGGAAGGTGTTCAAGTTCAAGTCAAGAATGGAATTTACAATGTGCAAGAGTCAATCTGCAGACTGTGATACAACAATTGTTGATGTTGCAGCGTCAGTGAGACATTCTCCCCGAGACAGGGAGGATGGAGAAGCTCCCCCTGAGATGGGGGGATTGGTAACTGCTTTGTGATTTCCCTCCTCATCATGTAGCATTGAGTTTAGTGGAACTTTGATTTTCCTCCTCGTCGTGTAGGACTGAGTTGAGTTGACATATGGTTATCCTCCTTGTCGTGTAGGACTAAGTGGCAAGCAATGTTATTTACACTTCAAACACGAATGCCACAAAATACCTAAAAGAGAAATTGAAGTATGTGATAATTAACTAGTTCATTTAGAGGATGGCAAACTGATCCGGATTTGTGTGGGAACGAAACAAAAGATAGCATATACAGAGATATACATTCACATACACAGATATATGGAAAGAAACACAGCGATATAGGAAACACATATTCGATTAAATATCGGAAATAGAAGAGACTGTAAATACAACAGCTAGAATGGTAGTAGCTATCTCTGAGGAGAGATGTGGCCGCTGTGCTCATTCGTGTCAAGATGAATACAAAGAGAGGCCGAAAGGGCCTATTTATCATAAGCATGAGGGATATAATCCCAAGCATCCAAAAACCTAACCCTAGAAGATGAACCGTCATAAAGTTTTCGGCCTCAAGGTGGTTAGTTGAACAGTCAACTTCCCGGGGTCATAACTTTTGCATACGATCTCCGTTTGGGGCGCTCGGTAACCCATTGGAAAGATCTATCCGAGGAATACGTGGTGGGCCATGAAACAAATGGGCTCCGTTGGACCAAGATTTCCCGAGAAACATCGTTTAGGGCCTCAAAACGGCCCCGAAAGTTTGGGACTCGAAAAAATATAGAAACATTACTAGAAAATTGGCAAAATGGGAAGCTGTTTTGAGCTAGTGGAATAGGTGGGTGGCCACCGATATCCCTCTGGATCACAAACTAAGTCTACCTAATTTCTCTAGTTTGTACCCTTACTCTGTCTCTGTCCTCCCACATTTTTATAGAATTTTAATATGGTGAAAGACACGGATGAAGTTTGTACATACATAAAGTGGCTCAAGATTATGCTGAAATGTATGCCACTACCCAAATAAAAATGATGGAATATATCCTTGAGAAGTAATTTAAAAATGAAGAACATATTCATGGAGAGGAATTTATGGGCCCAAGCCTCCTCTGGTTGAAAATTTATGCTTCCCGGGATAAGAGTTTTGGTTTTCGTGCTTCTTTTAGTTTTATGCTTTCATATCAATTTGTGATAGAGGCTTGAATTCATGGATGATGAAAACCTTCTATGGAAAAACCAATTTTAGTTGTCATGAATGCAACGGTCTACATCACCATAGTAGTTTAATCTATTTTTTCCTTAGATATTGAAAGAGATCTAGACGATGTTTATCAGGCCATATAACAGTTAGATTTTAATCACTCCTGTCTAAATATGGAAAACTGTAACAGATCATAGGTGGTACACCATTTTTTTGTTATTCTAAGGGTCAAAATTGAATATCAAATATAGCGTCGAGATTGTAAGGGAATATGATATGAATGTAAATATGTAACATAAATATGTAAATATGATGGGAATAGGAATAGTGCTAGAAAAGACAAGACTTTATGACAACATATATAACATATCGGTCAATCAGTCCTTCTAAAGACTACCTCATCGAGAAGGTAAGTATTATAATGACTCTTTTTTCGATACGGCCAGGATGAGAATGACCTTTTAGTAGGCAACCTAATAAGTATGAGAATTAATCTATTATAATGACTCTTTTTTTTCGATAAGGACGGGATGAGAATGACTTGTTAATAGGTAATCTAATAAGTATGAGAATTAATCTATGTTTGGGTTGGTAGGAAAGGATTCGGTCACTAGTCCCGGCCATGACCAATAAAAATAAACCGTCCAATGGCCAAACCACCTGCCAAATTATGCCAACATTGAAGCCACTGTGGGTCTCTATTTGCACGAACCGTCCACAATAAGGAGGATTTCAAAACCTAGTGCCATGCATGAAATGTAAAAAAAAAAGAAATACGTAAACCCTACACATGAAAATTTGGATGAAATCTACAACCACAACTGTTTAAGTAGATCTTGCAGGAGAAGAGATAGATATTTAAAGTAGGGAACCCATCAGAGAAGAGTTGAATTGAATGAGAGAAATCTATTGCTAAGCAAGATATTACTAGCAAAGAAATTTGTAACTTCTAGAAAATACTAATTGTTAGCACATCTGCAAGGTTTTTTGATATTTTAGCTTGTGGCGATAACTTTTCAAGAATAGTTAAATCTGTATTGTGTGAATTCTCTAGCATAAAATTTGACAGAAGGATTTGATATTGTAGTTTTCAACTTATTCTGATTTTCCATCTTTAAATGGTAACATTGTGACAGGTGTGTGAAAACCGCGTTTTGACCTATCTAACATTCCATCTGGAAAAATTAATACTAATGAGAGCTACAACAAATCACTAAATCAAATAAACCCATTTGCAATACTATACAAAAGTATTAAGAGGAATGGATTTGAAGAAATGGCTCAATGTACCGAGAGGCACCCATATACGAGGAAAAAAAATGTAATTACAAAGCACATGTATTCGTCAACTATAGAGAATGACTTATGTTCCACGTTGGAGTGGAAGAATATTCTATATTCATGATATTTCTATGAAGTCCTCTAGTGACTGCCTCGATCCTCACAAGAAGCTCAAGGAGGAATTTGTCGGCAACTTAAATAGCACATCAATTGTTGAAATCATTGTCCTCATTGCAATTATGTCTGCTCCTACTTTGTTACTACAATGGAAGCTACTTACATTTTCCTCGTTGATCTAGGCGACTATCCTTATTATGAAACAATTCGGGCCTCCTCCTATGATCTTGAAAAGAGCCAAAACGCTTCTTTCCAAGGCCCATGAGAGAAGTGGTAAAAAGAAGCTCTAAATTAAATTTGCAAGAGTTGAAAAGCTGCAATGGACATAGGTTAAAAAACCCAAGAATACCATTGTTCCAACTCACAATAGGTCTCAGTTAGAACCGCATTCACATTCAGGGTTGGATTTTTCTAAAACTGCATACAAATATACAGTATGTGAAACTACTGAACATGAACTATGACAGGTCATAAACGATGCTTAAAATTATGGATTGTATTACATGTATTTTAGAGCGTGTATATGATTGTATAAGATACTAAGTGAATCAACATGAGTTGTCATAGATATAAAAGAATTAAAAAAATGGCATTGGAGTAAAAAAACTAAACAAGACACATTTAAGAGAAGAGAGAAAAAAATCCAGTCATAGCTTATATTCGAGGTACCCGACACTAATGCCCTTGCTCCTTCACCATGCTTCCACTCTCTTCCTCTCAAATTATTTGGAAACACAGAACCCTCAAATAGTTGCACATTATTCTCCGAGGAACGTTGTGCTGCTTCCACTCTCTTCCCGTCAAATTCTTTGGAAACCAAAACCCAAAAAAATTTCACATTATTCTCCCCAGTCTCGTTTCGGTCCAAAACCGTGCCTTTTGCCTAATGTAACCCTATATAGGAACCCTCCCATGGATAACACCGGGTTTCCAACCTAGGTAAAGACTGATATCCCTAAGATGCTTATTGAGTTGACCCCGCAACAGTTAGATAGCCAATTCCTGCAGGAGTAGAACCAAAGCGAGTAGCTCCACTAGCAACAAAGGCAGAGCTAGTTAAAGAAGTTGATGTTCGACTCCTTTTTTTTACTCATAATCATTAAATGTGCAAGCCTCCCTTCGTAATGTTCTAGGAAATACAGGGGGCAGAGGAAAAATGGTTTGTGCTTCCAATGTCTTCCCATCAAATTGTTTGGAAAACAAAACCCCCCAAATAATTGCACATAAATCTGCGAGGAATGCTGTGCTTCCAATGTGTTCTTATCAAATTCAATGGAAACTCAAAAACCCCCAAACAATTGCACATCATTCTCTGAGGAATGAAGGGAAACCCAAATGATGGCACTTTGATCTCTAATATCCAGCTTTTGAATTTGCACATTCAAGTGCGAGGCAGCAGAAACGAGAAAGAGGGTTTCCCAAGTTAAAACCCTCAAGGCCTGGGTATTGATCCACAACAACATATCTATCCTACCAGAGAGATACAAGCACCATGATTAAACCACAACGCATGTGGTGAACGAGAATTTGTCGCGATACCACACCATGAATCATTGTCTAGGCCATGGTAGACAAGTGCCATGAGTAATATTTTTGCATTGAAAATGGTCTTTGAGGCCTAAACATGGTTAGAGGGGAAACAAAGGGCTCAATCCTTAAATCAGGGCCTTCTATATATCTAACTCTATAGTTAGAAAAGGAAAACAATTGGGCCTTAGGTAGTAGACACCATTTCTTTGGTTCAATGGCCATGAAGAACACCTGCAAACCTCAAAACAAACCCTCTATAGGGGTTGTCTGGCATGGAGGTTGGATATGGCTGCCATTTGGAGCTTTACCCAGTAAGGATGGGTCATAGGTCATTGAACATGGTTGGTGAAGGAAAATAATTTCCTCCTAATATTGTTGAATCTTATGAACTTCACGTGTCTTGAATGAGCCCATGTAGCAACACACGAGTCCTCTAAGTGGGATATGAGATATGGATTCCATTAATTGGTTTTTGACATCTGTGATGGGTCTAGGGACCTCGGCCATGGTTGGAAGGAAAAATAAGGGATTTGCATAGGAAAATGAACCTTATAGGCCTCAAGCACTATGAAGAAGGTCTCCAACCATGACACATGTTCTCTCTCTAGGGTCTTTGACCCCAAGCGATATTCTAGGGGCAATTAGGTGGTTTTTCACTAAGAGGATGCTCCTAATAAGACAATTCCTAAAAATGGAAAAGAGGTTCTAATGTTAAATTTTTCCTTTAGAAACTTAGGTCCTAATGCTAAAGACAAAACAAGGTTCGGAAATGCATGCAACAAGAATGCCTTCATTTTCCTATAAAAATAAAAATAAAAATGCTAAAATCCCATCTTATGACAACCACATCTCCAAAAGTTATACAAATTTAAATAAATAAAGTGATGGAACAAAGATTCTTTCAACTTTTAACTTTTAATTTTGTACCTCCTACATAGTTTTAAAAACCAAAGTCTGATAGAAGATATGTAAGCAAATTTTAACTTTTTGCCCTCACATTGCAAAGTATCCTCCACACTCCTTTCGTCTTTAGTGGTACTTCTAAGAAAGATTCTACATTCCATTCCTTGGTCTCTAATCATTAATGACAAAGGAAATTTGGTTTAAAGTGAAGAGTGAGAGTTGGATTTAAAGTTTGTCTTGAATGATTGGAACCTTAGATGATGGCCGGGGTCTTCTTTTATTGTAGTGTCCAGTTTCAGTTGGATTTAAAGTTTGTCTTGAATGATTGGAACCTTAGATGATGGCCGGGGTCTTCTTTTATTGTATTGTCCAGTTTCAATTTTGTTTAGCCGACGGTGGCCATACACATCTTTGCCAAAAGCATTGATCCATATAATTACAATACCACTCGTTAAACCAAAGCCATAAGGCATCGATCCATATAATTACTATCCCAAAGCGGTTATATGTTGGCGACAATCCGTGAAGCGACAAATCTTAAAATACTGGGTGGTTTCGGTTTTCGCTGAGACTGAGATTAGATTGGTTGATCTTAAAGGAAAAGAAAATCCGTGATAGTAAATAACTCGACATGGCCATGAATTCTGAGAAAACGGGGAAGAAGCTGCATTTGCAAGAGGAGGCGATACGTATTAAAGAAGGAGAAGATGGAGAATTCGAACGATATTCAGTTTACGTAGACAATGTTGACTATTGGTGCAGAGCACAAGATGTGAAGACACATTTTGAGTGCTGCGGGACAGTAAACCGCATTACCATTCCCACAAATGAGTTCGGGAACCCAATGGGATATGCGTACGTGGAGTTCTCAGATGTGGACAGCGTAGACAAAGCTCTCCAGTTGAATGGCTCCATGCTCCGGTCCCGACAGATCAGCGTCTCCCGCAAAAGGAAACACCCAAAGTGGAACCGCAACAACAACAACACAAGCCGTTCCATGCAGCAGCCGCCTCCAGCTAATTCCAGAAGAGTCGGAGCAACTTCTAACAGAAGAACAAATAACAATCTCCCCATTCAGCAGCAACGTCCTCCTTCGTCGTCCTCAAATTCACGTTTCGGCTACGTACGGCCCATCACCACCACCACCACCACCACCGCCTCCGCTGCCCAAGTCCCCACTGCACCACCTACTTCCTCGCTACCGCTTCCCACTGGTAGATTTCATAGAATTTGATTGTTGATTAAAAACATAATTACTATTTGGGGCGTTGCTGCTCTCGCCTAGCCATTACCAAGTTCGTACATTAACTGGGATTTAATGGAATCCATTAAGCCATTATCATATAAATGAAATATTGGATAACCAATTTCAACCGATACAAAATTAAAATGTAAATTAAATTTACAGAAATAAAATTTTGCCAGACAGAAATGGCTGCATGCTCAAAATTTTGAGACTTATTTGCTGCTCTAAAATATTTGCGATTGAAAATTGTCTTTTCTTACAAATTCAAGCTGAAAATTGAGACTAATTTGTCTATGTAAAAGATTTGCAAGTGAAACATTTTTCTAGTGCGCAAAAAACATGTCATCTGCATGCTGACACTCGTAAAAAAACACAAATAATTTGCGAGCATTTCACTACCTCACAAAGATGCTTCAAGTCCGTTGTCTCATATAATAGTTCATGGCTTGTAAATGGACCATTCTCTAGGGTGACACATCAAATACTGGAGGTGAGTCATTGGCTAGTATCATCAATAATACCATGGAGTTCTGTTCTTGTAATTATAGATGCCTCTCAGATCATCTTATCGCCTGCTGTGGGGCTGTGGATTAGAGCCAAAATTGCAATGGTTTTCTTTTTTAAATATACAAATCAATCATGATATTTTCTTTGTTTACTCATTTTTTCTTTGAGAATCAATGTAGGGTTGCCTGCTGTAGAATGGTAGCTGTGTGTGGATGTCGTAGAGGCAATATCTACTCAGTGGTTCAGTAGTTTAAATATGACTACATTGTTTAAGTAAAACACTGTTGAATTCTTTTTGTTTTATATGGTTCCCTATTATTTTGATTTAATAATGATCTGTGCATACTGTGGAAGAACTAAAGAGCTTGGCCACATTGTTTTCTCGATAAAAAGAATTAGTTGTGCTGAGATGAATGCTATATTTATGTTGTTTATAGCATAACTTTATTTTACAAAACTGCAAAATCATACTTATATGTTACAAACAAATAATATCACTGGTAGTATTTCAAATTTCATTGTTTCTTTCAATAATTTAAAGTAATTATCTTTTTATTTCTCATTTGAAGAAATTCTGTATGTATAATGGGTAGATAATTATCTTTTTATTTCTCATTTGAAGAAATTCTGTATGTATAATGGGTAGAGACAGCCGTTAATGTTATTGAAGTAATGCCAAAAACATATTAATATTTAGTAGAGACAACTTTAAAGTATTGTATACAATTCTTCTCCCATCTAAACTAAAGAGGATGAACATATTTAAGTTCGATGGAGATGAGTAGTAAGAAATGATAAACATATAAGCTTAGATTTTACAATTATCTTTACTGCAGTGGACAATACATTCAACAATTGCTAAGCATGTAAAATTTAATAGCCATAACACTTGTCCAGATTTTAAAGCCAAGTATTAATGTGTAACAAAATCCCAAACAAAGTTGTTGGAGATACATAATCAATTTGTTAAGTATAGACAATATTTCAAAGTATAGAGAGAGTCAAAACATTTAAAAAGGATATTTTTACTTGTTTTTCCTTGGGTCATCAAGTGAGCATTCATGAGACAAGGGTAGAACAAACTAAAAAAAATTAAGTTTGTATCCAAAGTTAATTTTGGTGAGCATTCATGACACAAGGACGTAACAAACTAAAAAAATTAAGTTTGAATCCAAACTAAACCATCCCAGATCCAAATCCTAGGCTCTATCAAGCGCAGCCTCCTTGAATAGCTCCTTGAGTGTAATACCCGAGCCACTTAATACCAAGCTCTAAAGTCTCTAGTTTAAGTCTCATATTTACTTTTTACTTCGTATTATTGTGTTTTGTTTATGGACGACATAATATTTATTACTTTTTACTTTGTATTATTCTTTTTTGTTTACTTTGTATTATTTTGTTACTAGACAAACTCGACAAACACTCTAAACTCTCATATTTACTTTTTACTTTGTATTAAAGGTAAAAAGTAAAGTCTCTAGTTTAAGTCTCATATTTATTTTTTACTTTGTATTATTCTTTTTTGTTTATGGCACACATAATATTCACCACCTAATCCTAAGCTCTAAATTCTCTAGTGGAAGTCTCATATTTACTTTTTACTTTCTATTATTCTTTTTTGTTTATGGCCCACATAACATTTATTACTTTTTACTTTGTATTATTTTGTTACTCGACAAACACATGTTACAAGATCTCCTGCATACTGGCTTTAGAGGGCCCGCCTCGCCTCTCGGCCCAATAAAATGGACTTTGATGGATAGATAACTATAAGACATCCAATTGGGAAATGAATCAAAACTAAAACTTAGGGTTTGAAATTCATGTAGAATTTATGGTTGGAATCATCCTTACCTTGTAACCTAACACAGTGTTATGAAGCTATGCATTCTAGCAAACTTTTATGAAGCTTCAAATTCCACACATTTATTTTGTGCAAAGAACACTTTGTATTTAAATCCTATGTAATATTTTCTTTTGCTATTATAGCATGTAGATAAATGTGTTTATAAATAATATTTAAAATATTTATTTATTTAATAAATTAGTACTTTCTTATAAATCTTATTATTTACTTAGGGAGCGTATTCAAATTTTCAAATAAGGTTTTAATAACTAATTTAAATATTTAAAATAGGGACATACACTTGTAAAATTAATTTTCCCCTTTCCCAGACAATGTTAAAGAATAAGTAATTTTCTCACTTCATGGTAACAATTTCTTCTATGTTGAGCTTGTTATTTTAGGGACATGTTTACTCTTTAAACAATATGTCATAACAATTTGGATGGATGGAAAATAGAAGTGCGTTAACTTTGTAAGATGGTATTGATACAACAATAGGTGTTTTTACTTTATCGTTTTTATGGTTCTTGTAGCTGTGTGTCCTAATGATTTGCTACAAAAGTCACTTCTTTTGTACATTGCATTATTCCTTTATCTTAATGCTTGTTATTTTGTATTTACTCAAATAGGGTTTCACATTGCTATATTAAAAATGACATAAAAAGTGAATAACAAGTACAAATACAATTATAAAAATATAGGAGAATTATAGTTATAAACACTTATTGAATAATCTAATATAAAAGTCCATCCTATTCACTAATAAATCTCTATTTACAAATGGCATTTCCTAATCCCTTAATATAAGTTTCCTTGCCTTTGTTTTGATGGGTTGGATGCCATGGTTGATCTCGTGGTTAATTCTAAAAATTAATCCATTAAAAAATTAAATTATGAAGTGAGAATGAATTTACCTGTTGAACGACCCATCGGGGAGGCGTCCTGGCGATGTATAGAGAATTTCAATTTTGACGATTGTTTGTCAAAATTCAAACTTGCAGCAGTAGCCAATACGGATGAAGAATGTGTCCATGTAGACCACTTATGTTAGGGCGTCCAAGTGGGCAAGGTAAAGCACTAGTGCACTTGGGGTAAAACAAACTGAGAAGTGGCAAAAATGATTTTTACCACACATTTTTTATATATTAAACCCTCTTCCGGTGCGGCCGACATTAAAGTGCACCGATGCCCACAATAAACGAGACACGCCGAATAGTAGGATTTTTTAGACAAATTTAAAGGGTTTTGCATTGAATTGTTTTATTATAACAACAACCAGTGCGTTTGTCAAATAGAAAAGAACCAGTGCATTATTGTTATCCAGCGCACCGTCTATGATATTTGCGATTAAACATATTAACTCGATGCACCATCAAGTAGGGTTTTTAAATAAAATTTTAAGAGATTTTGCAATGAATTTCTTTATTGCAATGTCCCATAAATAGCAAAAATTAAAAAAAAAATCCGTCCCTGTAATAGATGCTGATTGAGAATAAAATAGTCGCAAGTTAATTCTAAAACTAGGAAAACATGTAAATGCTTACTGTAGATAAAAGGAAGTCGACCATTCCTAAATAATCATGATCTCTCTAGATTTTTACATTTTCAATCCTGCGGAAGCAATGTGGAATTAATTATTGATGTATCCCGGTTACGAGTTTACAATTGCCGATGTAACTGTAATAGAAATTCTTTCATACAGTTTTAATGAAATCATATGAATGTATTATGAATTTCTGAATGGCACCTTCATGTGATATGGCCTTTGTTGATGAGATGTTGAAACCATGGTGGGACATGTATCAATCAAGGAGAGGAAAACATACCCCGACAAGGCTGCCGAGAGGTAAGAGTATTCTTGGGTGTTTCTGGACTTACTTAGCATTTTCGCTAATACAATAATTTCATATTTGTGATTGCAGGTATTTATCCTATGACATTTCCACCCTAGAGGATCTACCCATTTTCTATCCAAATGTTTCCAGTTTTTACAAGGTACGGGTTTTAAGAGTGATGGTCAAGTCCTTTAATGGATAGACCAAAATACAAAAGTTATAGTTCCAAGGGGTTTGCTGATGTAAAATCATAGTAGTGAAACCCTTGGACCAGCGCATGCATACTAACCAAGTTGTGGCTATTATCACATGACTCAAACTATGGTTTTGCACAAATATTAGAGTCTCCAATAAAGCAGGGTTTGGTTTAGAATTAACTACACTTTAATGTAAAGTGGATGACAGGCTGTCCAGTGAGGGTTTGTAATGATTTGGGGTTTTCCTCGGTCATGCCTTCTGTGTTTCCATTTGGTTTTGGTTCAGCACTTCACCATATTTTGGAGGTGCCTTCGTGCCCTGACCTGAGCTACGCTCATGGTCAGTGCATGTGGCATTTTAGCTCGCTTGGCGGCGTGGAGAGTGTCGTATCCTGCTCAGGTATGGCCTTTCTAAAATTGTCAACCTGTTATGGAACTCGTTTCTCCCTATGCATACCTCTTCAGGGTTTAACTTGCGTTTCCTTGTTGGATTGGCAGGTGGCAGTGGCTTCCGGTGTAATGCTGTGGGCGTCCTGGGCTTCTGTTGGCGTGTCAAGGGTATTGGTAAGTCTAGCTTACCCACCCACGTTGCTCTGCCTATTGCATCTCTGGTGGTGCATTTATGTGTCTTGTTTTGTTTCATGGGAGGATTTCGTGAGCCTTTGGCACACTGATTATATTTGGAAGTCTGGAAGGGTTGCCTATTGGCTGGACCATCGAATGCATTGAATCTATGGGGTTTCGAAATGTAATAATGAGATGTAGCGAAAAGGAACTCCTGTGCAATTTCTATGGGGATTTAGAAGATCATTTTTATTACTTGCCCGATGCTTTTGACTAGTATACTCTGGTTTTAATGGCCATTGTGGGCACATTCATTTGTGGTTCTTGTGGTTTGTCATGAAATTGGGTTTTGCTCAGGGAATTCTTCCCTGTATGATGTATGGTGTTTTGGATGTATGTTTTGAATATGGGTAATAACTACAGCATTTCTAGATTTTCTATCAATGTCGTTTTTGGTTCCAAGAATGTAACAGTGGCTCGGCCTATGGGGTCTTATGTTGCCGTAATGAATTCTCATTCTGATTGTAGCTCCGTCTGTTTAATTTTCCACGTGGACTGTAAATGAAAGCATCATGGTTTCGTAATGAAGCTATACCTGTACTGTAGTTTTGAATTTAAATACCCCGGGGTTTTGACTTTTGTCTGCGTTGGATACCTAGACATAGTGTTTGATGGAGAGATTCTACTGTGGTGATTTGTAAAAGAAGGAAAACGATGACGCCCAGGTGGGCATCCTGTAGATGTTACTGTTGGTATAGACTCTTTAAACAGTTGTTATTCTAGATTTGTATGTTTGATATCTATACCCAAAATTCTCTTTTGATGAGAGTGTGGGTTTGTAGCTTGCAGCTACATGTTGATGCGTTTTGGAAAAAGAAAGACCATGGGGTTCGACCACTTGAGCTGTGTTTTGATTTATATATATATAAATAAAGAAAAATATGTGTGAATGTTAAAGTTCTGTTTACAACTACTATTTTCGTTTTCTGTGTGGCGTCTGTATTGTTTGGATTTGAAATAATGGTTTAGATCAGGAATAAATCTACAATAATTTGGTTAATAATAAAATATGAAAAAGGGATTGGTGGCTGTCTAAGCCCTATGATTCGTTCTACAAGATCTCTGTAATACATGTATTCACCTGTCTAATAAATAACCGAACTGTAATGGAAACAATGAATGATTAGTAGTACATTGTATATAAGATACTGTCAGAATAAAAAGAATATTGTCTGTTCAAACTTATAAGAAATACTAGTCTATAGGTTTTCTACATAGATGTCTAGCACAGGCTAGTGGACTAGCCATGGTAGACATGCGGCAGTCATCACGAAGTAATCTTCTAGGGTTGATAAGGTTTCTGAATATGAAGTTTGATATGCATTTAACCCTGGACGTTGTTTCCCTAAAGGCCGTTTGCTCCTTAAGAAAAGTATTGATGTAGATGGTTTAAGGGAATTAAATACTAAGTAACAAGCTATTCAAATTGCATAAATAAAATATGGTGAGTGGAATAATTCATACCTGCAAGCTTGTAACGTGCCCTTCTTCTGTAGTAACCTGCACACTCAAACCATTAATTAGTGGAAAATATTGCTGTGTTCAGTTGATCTGATTTGAATGATTCCTTGACTAGATAACTTTGGGACTACCACGTTCCTCCCAACCATGATCCTACAACCGTTCCTGGTTCAGTATGGATCCCCCCGAGCTGGTTCTGACATGCAATTTGAGAGATAGAGACCCTAGGTCCACTGCTGGTTCAGGTCTAAAACTTATGTGAGCTACTTCAATTCTTGGAGCAGAAAATTCTCTTTGATTCCATAAGAGAGTGATGATGAAAAGATGATCCCCAAACTTTGGGGTTTGTCCTCTTTATGTAGGGAAATCTTGAATTAGGACTGTTGGAATAATTTGGTTTCTTTAAATCAAATAAATTAATTTATAAAAGAATATTTGTTTTAATTAATCACTAGTTCTTTTGGAACTATGACTTTTCCATTTGTTTAACTAAAGTGTTTATTTATTTATTTAAGCCTTTCGATAATTTGTGATCAACTTAATATTTCAATTTATTTATTAATGCATTATTGATTTATTAACTCAATGCATCAACTATATATAAAATAAATGTGTTTAATAAATAAATAGTAACAGTCATTATTATTAAAGTTATTAATAATAACATTAGCCTTGTGGCTTTTATGCATGCTTAACCATAGGAAACTACTATTTAGTTAATTTATGCTTTAAGTGGTGATGTTATCTTTTATGTATCTTCACATGATACTTCTTTTTAATCTTTTTAAGGATAAGGTCCCCTTCTTTGGACGGTCTCGGTAAGCTAGGATAGGAACCTCTAGTCTCTCCCTTTGCATGTCAGATTCCCTCGTTTTAACATGGTATTTCCCGCAGTACTTGATGATAATAAGATTTATTTAATCAATTCGAATAGTTGTGATAAGACACATAAGTGCTATTCAGAGTCCTTCGGACTCAACACTTGAGATCTAGTAACCCCGAGTGCTCTTCAGAGCCTTTTAACTCAACACTCTCACATGGGTGTTACGCTAGTGCAATTCTAGAGCCTCTGCTCAACACTAGAGCTAGAATGTGGTTGTGAGGCACATCTAGACTATTTAAGTGGCCTCGGATCCGGTATTCATTTTCTTTCAAGCTTGGAGTGCTCCAGGGCTTATGCCCAACACTCAGTGTACATCAGGGCTTACTCCCAATACATAAACATTCATCTAGGTACATCGGGGCTTACGCCCAGTACATAGGTCTCTTGTGTGTTTCTGAGTCCACGCTCAACACATCATATAGGATAAACATGTAAAATCACAGCTCTGCACAATAAGTAACAAAAGGTCATCTCAATATGTATTAGGGTTTTGTACCCACATCAAAACATAATAAGAACATTGGGGCTCCCTTGCCCAGTATATAATCAAGTAATGAAATTTAGTCAGGGTCCATGCCCAATATGTCAGTCTACAAAAGAATAAATCATAGGTGCTGGGGCCGTGGCCCAATATAACATCATAAAACAGTCAGTCCAAAATTCGGGGTATTACATTTATAGTAAAAGGCTGTGTGTTTGTTGATTAAACATGCACCGATGCGGTTATGGTTATCTGGTGCACCGTTTATTTGTCTTGCCGTTAAAAAATATATTGATAATGCGATGCATTATCATCTATTAACCACATTGTGGATTCTATCTTATAATGCCCCGGTGCATTTAGTATCTATTAACGCATCGCGAAACGGGTATTAAAAAAACACGAGTTTTTTAATTAATTTTTTTTATCGATATTTTTTATTTGTCGTGGTGCCGTAGAATTTCGTGCCACACCGCTGCGTTGTGTTTAGAAATGCACCAGTGTGTTTTGGTGTTAAACACACCGAAAAACTACATACGCTAAAATCTCCGCCCGATCGCCTCCCTTAGAAACCTCCACTATAAATGGATTTTCGACCTCTTTTTTAGGGGTTCCCGCTATAACCTCCACTAGAGGGCCTTTTCCTTGTAGTGACTTACAAAATGCAAATTGACTACTTGATTTTTTCCATTGAGGTGAAGAAAAATAATATAGTTGGCATCCCCGCAACTCTGCATAATGCTCAAGTTATACCTTTCCATGGGAGCTGGGAGAAATTGAAAGGCATAAGAGCAATTCTTAAATATTGCTTCCCTTAGAATTGCAATGATAAAAAATATGGAAATTACTGACAAGAATCTAATAAAAATCATACCCAAATTTAGAATGCAATGTTGGAGCCTACCTGGATCACCGATGGGGTTGTCTTGTACATCCAAGGCACTTTCTCAAATCCAACTGCTTCTGTTTTTCACGCACCTGTAATGAAACGAATTATTAAATAAATATAAGGTTTTGAATATTCAAAAAATCATCAAACTAAATGAAAAATTTTCTATGTCATAGAACATGTGGCCATCGGAAACATGAAAATAATTTTAATCTATTGAATTTTCACATTAGAGCTTCAAAACAAACATACAAGAATTAGGATTAAAAGAAGAAGCACATGGGTGAAGCAGATTGAGACCCGAAGCATTTTCAGTGTTGAGCCAATAGTATCTGACAATTTGAAAGGAAGGTGTTCAAGTTCAAGTCAAGAATGGAATTTACAATGTGCAAGAGTCAATCTGCAGACTGTGATACAACAATTGTTGATGTTGCAGCGTCAGTGAGACATTCTCCCCAAGACAGGGAGGATGGAGAAGCTCCCCCTGAGATGGGGGGATTGGTAACTGCTTTGTGATTTCCCTCCTCATCATGTAGCATTGAGTTTAGTGGAACTTTGATTTTCCTCCTCGTCGTGTAGGACTGAGTTGAGTTGACATATGGTTATCCTCCTTGTCGTGTAGGACTAAGTGGCAAGCAATGTTATTTACACTTCAAACACGAATGCCACAAAATACCTAAAAGAGAAATTGAAGTATGTGATAATTAACTAGTTCATTTAGAGGATGGCAAACTGATCCGGATTTGTGTGGGAACGAAACAAAAGATAGCATATACAGAGATATACATTCACATACACAGATATATGGAAAGAAACACAGCGATACAGGAAACACATATTCGATTAAATATCGGAAATAGAAGAGACTGTAAATACAACAGCTAGAATGGTAGTAGCTATCTCTGAGGAGAGATGTGGCCGCTGTGCTCATTCGTGTCAAGATGAATACAAAGAGAGGCCGAAAGGGCCTATTTATCATAAGCATGAGGGAGATAATCCCAAGCATCCAAAAACCTAACCCTAGAAGATGAACTGTCATAAAGTTTGCGGCCTCAAGGTGGTTAGTTGAACAGTCAACTTCCCGGGGTCATAACTTTTGCATACGA
Organism: Larix kaempferi; assembly: GCA_027924585.1. NCBI lineage: Eukaryota > Viridiplantae > Streptophyta > Pinopsida > Pinales > Pinaceae > Larix > Larix kaempferi. The sequence continues at coordinate 639,621 of BSBM01000098.1, read as the reverse complement.
TCTCCGTTTGGGGCGCTCGGTAACTGTAGTGCTCTGGTTTTTACAGCAGAGCACTGTGTAAAATTTCAGGTTTAATTTTCTACGTTTTAACTTTACCAGTTTATGGAAGTAAATTTCTAAGAATTTCTATGTGCCGAAATAATATTTAGTGTACTGTGGTGTTTTCACTAACCTTACATTCGTAATTTAAAATAAACAAACATATCGTTATTTTCTTTTCAACAGCATAAGAATAGGTTTCACAACTTAGTAAATCAGTAAATAGCAGTAAATCAGTAAATAGCAGTAAATCAGTAAATAGTAAGTTTGCATGTTTACAGTAAGATTTAGCATAATAGTAAATAACGGAAATTACCTGATGCTGATGCTAACCGTAAGTTGTAGCAGGTTGTGTAACCCCTTAGACAGCCAAACTGAAGTGTCCACCCTACCGACCAGCTATAATCTTGCTGGCCCTTGGAAATCAAAGGATTTCCAAGCCCCCGAGCCCACAATCTGATAATCCCGAGAGCAGTCTTTCCTCCTGTTCTCAAAATCCTTCTGTTCTCCAATCAAACTTTCTGTCCTCCCAACTTCTGTTCTCCAAACTTCTTTTCTTCTCCCCTAAAAAAAACCTCCTCTTTCTCCAAGCTCTCCCCCTCTATATAATTTCCCTTCCTCGAGAATATCTTGGGCTTACTCCACCGCCCCAAAATCCCCTTCTCGAGCCCCTCAACACTTACTCCTCTCACCAGTTCATTTATACACGGTTCTTTATAAAAATGTATAATTAATTACTCTCATTGAAAAGTTAGTTGGTTTTGGATTGACGGTCGTAAGTATTTATTACGGTGGGGATTATTACCCAAAGGTTATCCATTCGAAACAAGCTTCATTGAATACAAGTCTATCCGCCATCCTTGATATTTCAATGTTATTAATGTGATTAATAAAATATTATATAATTAGTTGCCCCCTTGTCAACTTGGACATGATGTGTCTTAATGATCCACCTTATCCGTCGAGACTACTTAGCTGGAGGTTTAAATTCCAAGATTAACATTGAATAATTAAATATCCATTTTCCATCACATCACGTTTATTCCAAAAATGATTATCTTATTATGGCTAACTTTTGAAATGGAATTAATCACACAATTTTAATTTATAAATCAATATTTTAAATATTACTTATATTGCAATTGTTACGATAGGGATATAAATGTTGCTGGAATATTATTAATTAAGTAATAATAATAATTAGATCACCATTTATTAATTAATAATAATAATTAAATCACCATTTAACAATAATAAAAGGTGAATTAATCATAGTATTCTTAATTATTTGTTTATCACATGAGTACCCTATCATCAACATAGCATCCTTGTTCTTATAAACAAAGCACTTGTGAGGGCTTAAACAATTTTACTAATTAATTAGACACTATCATTACCCTATTCACAACAGTTCTTCTATGACAACGTTAACTGACGACACTTGTCTTAGTTTATTTTTACAATGTTTTCATATAATTACTAATTCACTTATTTACACATTGACAACCTAACCATTCATTACCTAAGTTGATTGATGTATCCTTAACTGAGTTATCTATGACATTTATAATACTATTCAAGCATGACAAGTATGTTATACACCAGTAATATTGTACACGTACAAGGTGTGCATGCATGGCCAGTGTATGCACATGTCGGACATGTACTATAAACAAACCCCATTCCGCCTATGCATACTTGCTAACTAACAATAGTATCTACCCCCATGCAGAAGAGCAAGCATAATCTATAGTATAATTACTTTAACATCCTTGGTTATTTAACAGTTAACCCTTTACGATTTAACATCATTGTCTTTATGTTTACATTAGTTTAATCAATCAAGTACAGGAAGGGTGCCTACTTCCACTAACTTGGAATCAAGGAATACTAAACCCCCAACAGTGCTAACTAACACATCCTCCCATCATAACCTACGTCCAGCATCCTCCCTATCCTTCCTCTGCTAGTACAACAGTGGATGTCGGACTCACCGATCTGACCACATAGAACTTGAGAGCGATAGCGTCGGCTGAACAGCGGACCTATCCTCCGCTAGCAGGTATCCGACAATCGTCATCACAACAACATGGGGAGCGTGTCTCAGCACGGCCCTCCCACGACCTCGGGTCTCATGGAAACATAGGGTGGGAAACACATCCATCCCTCTCAACATACTGGGCCTACGCCCTTATCAACTCATACTTGCTGGTATCGGGATTATCAGTTTGTGTTATCGTATCCTCATTTTTGCTGCTAAGGTTTGCTGTATGAACATGTTTTTCCTTTCCAATATATATCAGATCAAGTAACTGGCTATCCCATAGCCCCTGTGTCCTGTAGGTTAGTGTTTTGCAAAATACAATTTATAGAAAGCATTTTCCATTGATCGCCAATTGATCCATGTTATCATTTTATTTCATGTAACTTTTTAGCTCATCATAGATGCGTATGACATATAACATTTCAGCAATTCATATAAGAAGATGGTATCCACGTACCGAATCATATATTTCACATTTCATTAAGGAAAACATATAAACATATACTGCAATTGTAAAATAAGGAAATCATATGATAATCATGACATCATAACTGCATAACATAGTAACATCATAATCATGGTGAAATCATAAGACAGAGTAACATCGTATAATGAGGTCCAATATAGTTTACTCAGTCGAGCTGAGTTCGACAAAATATATAAGAAGTAAAGTATGGTGTGTCTAACTAATAAATATGCCGAATCAAAATATGGGCATTACATACACCCACCCTTCGGGAAACTTCGTCCCGAAGTTATGGTCAAAATAGTGAGGGAAAATCTCGACGCATGGTCTCTGCGTCCTCCCAGGTAGCAAACCCGGGGCTATACTTGTCCCATTGGACCTTAACCTGGTCCACATGGCGACTACGGAGCTGTCGAACCCTACGATCAAGTATACGTAATGGTTCGACCCTGAAGGTTCCCTCGTCCGAGACCTGCAATTCCTTCCAATGAATTTTGTGAGTCTCATCAGCTATGTAATGTCGTAATACAGAAACATGAAATACATTATGAGTTTTATGCAAGTGGGGGTGGCAGCGCGAGACGATAAGCGACTGGTCCGATTTTCTCAAGAATTTCAAATGGACCTATAAAGCGAGGTGACAACTTGGTACCCTTCCCAAACCGAATGGTACTTTGATTTGGTCGGATGCGAATAAATACACGATCCCCTACTCCATAAGTTCTATCTGATCTGTGTGCATCAGCATAACTCTTTTGCCTATCCTGTGCTTCCTTCAGCCGCTGCCTAATCTGTATCACCTGCTCCTCCATTTCCTGAATCAATTCAGGCCCAATTAAAACTCGATCCTCTAACCTGTCCCAACTGAGTGGTGTCCTGCACGGCCTCCCATACAATGCCTGATATGGCGGCATACCAATGGAGCTGTGATGACTATTATTGTATGCAAACTCCACTAAAGGAAGATACTTCTCCCACTGTGTCTGCTGATCCATAACATACATCCTAAGCATGTCCTCCATCACTTGATTCACCCTCTCAGTCTGTCCATCTGTCTCGGGGTGATAAGCTGAGCTTAAGTTCAACTGTGTCCCTAATGCTGACTGCATGCTTGTCCAAAATCTGGAGGTGAACTTAGGGTCTCTGTCAGAGATTATCTTTTTAGGAACTCCATGAAGACGTACAATCTCATTTATGAATACCCTTGCCACATCTGTCACATCATAGGTGTCTCTAACTGGAATGAAGTGAGCTCTTTTGGTCAGTTTGTCAACTACCACCAAAATAGCATTATGTCTCAGAGATGTGAGTGGTAATCCTACAACGAAGTCCATGGAAATGACTTCCCATTTAGTCATAGGAATATCATGCAGTTGTAGGAGACCGGCCGGGTGACGATGATCTGCCTTCACTTGTTGACACTCAAGGCACTTCGAAACAAAGTCCACTACATCCATCTTCATACCTGGCCAAAAGAAGAGTTGCTTCATGTCAGCATACATCTTCTTCACCCCTGGGTGCGCACAGTAATGCGATCTATGGGCCTCTCTAAGGATGGTTTCCCTGATATCACCTTCCTTAGGAACATACATCCTTCCCTGATACCGCAACAATCCATCTTCCTCAAGATGGTACCCATCATACTTCAATTCCTGTTTCTTTCCATTCTGAATAGCTGAGGTTACTTTTAGATACCAACTATCGCCGAATAGTTGTCCTAGTACCCTTTCCCTCAAGTCAACCTTCAAGGGAATTAAGGAGAAAAGTCTCGGCCTTCGGCTTAGAGCGTCTGCCACCACATTCTCCTTTCCTTTGATGTAAGAGATACCAAAGTCATACTCACTCATGAACTCACTCCATCTCCTTTGCCTAGCATTCAAATCCCTTTGGGTAAAGATGTACTGCAAGCTCTGATGGTCTGTTTTAAGGGTGAAGCTTCTACCAACTAGGTAGTGCCTCCATAATTTTAGTGCCAACATTACTGCTGCCAATTCTAGATCATGCGTGGCATACTGCTCCTCATGAGGTTTCAACTTTCGAGATGCATAAGCTATTACCCCACCTTCCTGCATCAACACCGCTCCTAATCCTTGCTTCGAGGCATCGGTGCATACCATGAAATCTTTATCCATGTCTGGTACCCACAAGATCGGTGCACTTGTCAACAATCTTTTTAACTCTGTAAAAGCGGCATCGCATTCCTCGGTCCATTCATACCGGATTCCCTTGCGTTGCAAGGTGGTAATAGGTTTTGCAATTTTAGAAAATCCTTCCACAAACCTCCGGTAATAGCCTGCTAACCCCATGAAGCTGCGCACCTCATGAGCATTCCTTGGAATTGGCCAATCTTCAATGGCCTTTACCTTTTCCGGGTCTACAGAGATCCCTTCACCTGAGATGATGTGCCCCAAGTAGTGAATCTCTTTTTGGAAGAAGGAACACTTTGACAATTTACCATAAAGTTTATGTTCCCTTAAGCATGTCAAGACTAACCGCAAGTGTTCCTCGTGCTCCTTCTCATTCTTAGAATAGATAAGAATATCATCTAAAAGGACCTGCACAAAGTGGTCCAAGTATTTTCGGAAGACACCATTCATGAGGCTCATGAATACAGCTGGAGCATTGGTCAAACCAAATGGTACCACTACAAACTCGTAATGCCCAAATCGAGTTCGAAAGGCAGTCTTAGGAATGTCGCCTTCCTTGATCCTCAACTGGTGATACCCTGATCGTAAATCAATTTTTGAGAAGACTGACGCACCTTTCATTTGATCAAAGAGGTCATCAATTCTTGGTATGGGATACCTGTTCTTCACGGTGGCCTTGTTCAAATCTCTGTAATCTATGCACAGTCGCAGAGATCCATCCTTCTTCTTAACGAAGATCACTAGTGCTCCCCACGGTGAGATACTGGGTCTAATCAGTCCCAAATCTAGCAATTCTTTTAACTGGATCTGTAACTCACGGAGCTCTGGAGTTGTCATTCTATAAGGAGTTTTTGAGATAGGTTCTGCACCAGGTTTTAGTTCGATTGTGAAATCGAGCTCTCTTTCTGGAGGTAGTCCTGGTAATTCCTTCGGAAAGACATCCTTGAACTCAGAAAGTACTGGGTAAGAATTCAAGGAAGGTCCTTTACTATCGCTCACGGCCTCCACTACGAACAACTGGCATCCTTGTCTTAGGCACCGCTTAGCTTTCACCATAGAGATGAAACGGAGGGATACCTTCCTCTTCAAGCCTTGGATTTGAATTGTCCTTCCCTCGTCATCGAGGCACAACACCATCTTCGCATAGCAATCTATGAAAGCTCTATGGTCTTCTAACCAATCCATGCCAATAATGAGGTCATAAGTCCCCAAATTGGTGACATAAGCATCCAACTTAGTGGTGCAAACTCCTAAGTCAACCCCACAACCTCTCACTTTAAGACCTACTGGTTGCTTAGTTCCTGAAGCCATTTCGACCAGTTTGAAATCATCGTGCTCGTAGGCTGCCAACCCACATTTATCTAATGCAAATGGTGAAATAAAACTATCAGTTGCTCCTGGATCAAACAAAATTTTAAGTTTGACATTGTTTACATTACCAGTGGATTCTACTACGGTAGACTGATGTTCTGCCTGGTGGTTATGCACCGCTGCATGAATCCGATGACTGTTACCCGAACTATCCATGGGTGCCTTTCCTTCCCTATGCCTACTGCTTGACTGACCCTTGGGACAGTCTCGCTGGAAATGAGGACCTCCGCATCCCCAACAAGAGAGATTGGGAGGGGCTTGCCTATTGCTCGAAGGAATCCTCTGAGATGAGTTCCTTCCCCTGGTTCCTCTAAAACCCCTTGCTCCTCTATAGGAACTTCCCTGTGTACGTCCCTGGCTTTGGTGGGTTGCGGACGATGCCTGCGAGATTGAGTTAACTGAAGTATTACCCCTCGGTGTGAACCGGTTACCATAAGGAGGAGGTCTAGATTGTCCTCCCCTGAAGTAAGGACGTGATGCCTTCCCTGAAACATACTGATTGGTTCCTGTCAACTTACTGCCCCCTTTTCCATCTGACATATCAGCTGCATAACGAGCATACTCAACTGCCATGGCAACTGAAGTTGGCTTCCACATCCGCACAGCAGCTCTAATCTTGTAGTTAAGTCCATACACAAAACGCTCTACCTGACAATCATCTGCATCTAGGTAAGGAACATATTTTACCAGTTCCATAAACCGAGATTCATACTCCTCCACCGTCTTGTCTTCCTGTACTAAGGCATGGAGTGCACCTGCCTGTTCTTCCTTGTAATAATTTGGCAAATACTTCATGTGGAACCTTTCCTCGAACAGTTCCCAAGAAGTTGTAAGAGGAGTAAGGTGCAACTGCTTCTCGAGATCTGACCACCAGTTCAAAGCATCACCTTTAAGCTGAAAGACGGCCATCCTAGCCTTGGAACTAGATGTGTACTCATTCAATGCGAAGCATCTCTTCATGCCTTCCAGCCATGCTTCGGCATGCTTACCGGGTCGTCCTCCTGAAAACTCTGGAACTTTTATCTTTTGAAACTCCCTCGATATGTCCTGAAGCGGTTCCAGTCTTGGGCCATGTGCCCTTTCAGAGTTCTCTCGACTCACTTGAGTGGTTTCCACCTCGGCGGCCCTTTCCGACTGCCTGTTCATCGTGGTCATAATAGCCTCCAATGACCTCATTATGATCTGCATTTCAGGTGTTGAGGTTGGTGGTGGCGGTGTTGGCGGTGGCGGAGGTGGTGGTGACGGTGGTCGACCCTGACCCCGACCTCGACCTCTGCGTGTTGTCACCATGATAGTCCCTGAGTTATTAAAATAAAGTCATATCCTTAGTTGTTCAATCAAATATACGCGGAACTAAATGTAGGTATTTAATAACTTGCATCATGAGATAACAAATTGTCAAGATTAGCGCAGTAAAATCTATAGTCGTTTTTATTTAAACAATCTTGTCATGGTGTTTAGCTCGTCGTGCTGGTCTTAATGGTGTCTTGTTTTTGAGATTTCGGGTCTCTTTCATCCCTTCGACTAGGAGTTGAAATCTCGGCAAATTTTTAATATCTCTATTTTAGTTAGCTTTAATTGTTACCCTCTAATCTAAACCACTTAATTAACATTATTTGTTTAAACCTCAACCAATCATAGTTAAGTTAAATACTAAAAATTAAAATTCCTATAAAACATAATTTAACAACATGTTATAACAGAAAAGGGAAAATTAATTCTTATAATACATATTTCCTAACAAGTATGAATAATTTAAATTTTTATAACACATATATTCTATGAGAGTATATAACCATAAATTTAAACTTTAATACAACATCTATTATAACCAGAAAAGTAAAATTAATCTTTATAATACATATATTCTAATCAAAATATGAATAAATTTAAGTTTTATAAAACATATATTCTATGAGAATATATAAAATAATTTAAATTTTAATATAACACATTTTTTTTTTTGACAGGAAAGTAAAATTAATTTTAATTTACGTATATTCTAACAAAATATGAATAAATTAAATTTTCGTACAACATATATTCTACCCAGCAATATAAAATTAATGCAAGTATAATTACCAGCCAGTTTATAACTTACAACAGCTAAATGGCTAACAACTGTAAATATAAGGCCCTTTAATAAATCCTAGTAAGCTCGTAATATAACATGCATGTTATGTGAATAAGCTTATTGGTGTAAAAGAAAAACTTATAGTTAGTATCAACTATTTATAAGCTTACTTACAACTAAAGCATCATAGTTGAGTCGCCTTATGATAATTACCTTTCTTGCCACGTAAAATAATGGTGGTTAGTGAACCTAATGCTATACCACTAAGCTTACAGACATAATATTCTACCCTAGACATATAATAAGTGCCTTGAAAAAGCAGCAAACAATAAATTTAAACTTTAATATAACCTATATTATAGCCTTCTATATATACATTTTACAAACTATATACGAAATAGAACGTAGATTTACAAACCGTAGATTTTTTTACCACGCGGCCTTTCACCGCCATGCAACGAGTGAGTATGCATGAAGGACACGCGGTCTCTCCAAGCATCCCACCGCCCTCGGAAAGTGGGGGAAACCCTAAATAGGGTCAATCCCCAAGACGCGGCCATTTCTGCCCCTCTTTTCCATAGCTGTTCCGCTCTGCAACCATCAGCGAGCGCGACTCCATGGCCGGGGATACAAGGTTTGGTGTATGTCGGCGAGATATGTGCCTGAAGGAGAGGGTGCGACTGGTAATGCTCTTATGTGAGCCTGACGAATGCTCTTTCTCAATGCCCTGGTATGCCGCTGGAGCTCCACGTAATCCTCTTTTAGAGAAGCGTACTTCGTTTCTATTCTCTTGACGTCTTCTTCGCCTGACATGCCCTCAGCGCAGAGCCTCTTCCTCCTAGCCATATGAGAACAATAATAACAAAACCCACTCGACAATTTGACACTCTATGGAAACAGAGAGAGCCCTATATTTTATTGCTGCTGCCGTCCGAGGGCACCAGGTTCGCAGGCTATGCCGAACCAGAGAATAAGAAAGCACAGGCAATAAACAGTGCGATAGTCGAAAAGCTGTTATGGGACTCCTTCAATTATAGAATTCTATCATCCCGAGGGGGTGTTTTATATGTGCGGCATTTGGTGCAGTTGGCCGAGGAAACCAGGAAATTTGAATATGGGTGGTTTCACCTTAATGAGTATTCGATTATGTGTAATTTCGATTATGTGAGGAAGCAACCGAAGGATTGCAAGAAGCCATGTGCCTCGGCAGGGATTAATTGCTCGGGCGGGGATGGAATTGGGGATTTGCACCATGAATGCCCTGGGCAACTGGTTGGCGTGGGGATGCAGCTGATGGCTTCCACGAGGAATAAGGGGGATGGCCATGGTCCCTTTGAACACGAACTTACATGGATTAGAGAAGAAATATAAGGGAACAACAAAGGAATTCAACGCCAACCAGGCCATAATTAGACTCCTTGCAGCATTTTTGGGGCTTGGGGTGGGGACCAGCTTTGAGCATTGCTGGTATATGCAGGATACCATTACTACAGATACCATCAGTTGAGTCGGGCGTACATTATCTCCATGGTTGTTGGTCGTTTGTGGTTTCTTTCACACGACCTGCCAAGAGCTACCAAGTATGGAAACGTTGGTATATTTAGCAGAGTTCTTTTTGCACCTTGCACACGACACCAGCAGGGCAATCCCTTTTATTAATAAATTTTGTTTTCTGATATTTCTCCTTTCCATTATGGATGTGTTTGCCGAGTTTGGAGAAAGAGGGGAAGAGAACGGCTGTCTGCAACAACGAGTTGCAGTTTCCAAAGGAGAATAATAGGCATGGTAATGCTAATTACTTATTTTTATCTCAAGTTAAAAGTATAGACTCGAGGATGGATATTGTCTATAATTCTTTGCTGGAATTTTACAGTTTCAAATGGTATCATTAGTTGTTTTCTTTGAATGAACTGATTAGCTATGTAGGGTTTGGTTTAGTTTTTTTATTTTATTTTATAGAATGGATGCGTGCACAGGTTTAGAGGGCACAACCTCTGGGATGAGAAGCCCCTGGATTAAGTCTTGTATATATATGTTAACTGACTGAGTGAGGTCGCAGCTCTTGAAAGGGAAGCCGTAAATTAATACATATTTTACAAATTGCATGGCAACCATAAATTTAGTGCTTACATACATATATGTTGCAGATTAATTGATTGTTGTAGGGCGCGACTCCTGGAGGAGCGACTCGTAAATTTAATATATATATACATATATATATTGCTTGGTAGGGCTCAGCTCTTGGAAGAGCAACCAGAGGTAGGGTAAATTTACTGTCTGTATATATACATTTACTTGGTTATGGTAGGGTGGAGCTCTTGGAGGAGTAGCTCTTGAATTTAATGCTTACATATATATTTTATATATTTCTTAGCCTGTTGGAAGGCGCGGTTCCATAGAGGGAACAACCGCATATGTGGTTGTGATCACATTATTTAAAATACTTGATTTCTTATTTGTTAAAGCCAAGAGGGTGCAGCTAGGTAGGGCGCAACCCCTAGCAGAGTTAGAGTGGCTTAAAAAAAATATTTTTGGTATTTAAATCTTGTCTGCCCTTTATATTATAATTTCGTGGAGTCAGGTTGACAAGGGCGTAACCCTAAGTTCAACCTCTTGGGAGTATTCAGTTCTTATATCTTAATAAATTATGGGAAGAAGCTAATTTTGTGTTGGGCAGAGCACTGGTTTTTGGACTGTAAAAGGGCGAACCCCATTTCGATTTGGTAAGTTATATGGGTGTAAATATAAGTTGCATTGTAGTTTTCATGGTTGGGCCTCTCGAATAAGATTATTCCGCATTTATTCATTTTTTTTTTTTTTTTTTTGCTCGTGATTTGCCCCTTTGGTCTCTTCTCGACCTCAAAATAGCTGGGGTTTTTTTTTTTTGAATTCCTAAAAGCGTTACTACAAGTGCTTAATAAAATTTTCCAGATTGTTTTAATTTTCCCCCTTTTCCTATTGTAGGTAAAGGCCTTTTGATACCTTTGATACAGGTGAAGGAAGAGGGTTTATGCATAGAAGAGAGATGGTATGCTTTTATTACTTCTCCCCTAGAGGCTACAGGGAAGTCATTTCCATTCTATTTCAGTTCTGTTTGTCTATTTTTTTTTTGTGGTCAAATTTGTGTTTATTTGTTTGTATTTACACGTAACCTATATCTCCCTGCAAGAAGTTTTCTGTGTTACCTACTCAATTTGTTTGTTTAGATCTCTGTCCAAGTTTTGCATATTTTTGTATAATGTAAATTTCAGTTTAAATCTAGGAGAGTTCACTCTATCATACATATATAATGACTTTACAAATAATACATAGTAAACATATTCTTTTGCTTCTAAATTTTTTTTTTTTTAACTAAACCCATAACCTAATCTAAGTGTTAATCACCCTTCGTTTGTTTCCAAGAATACCTACTTCCTTACAATATGGAATATAAGTTTTCTAATTGTTTCTTTATTTTACGCAGGCAGTATAGATGCTAGCTCCATTTACCTATTCTAATATATTTTTCCTTTAGCTTACTAATGTGATTTATGTTTGTGTATTTGGCAGGTAATCCATAACTAATCCATAACTGAGTTTTGGATTCTTCGTGTTCAAATTTTCAAGGCAAGGTTTTGTCCTAAGTTACTCGTGTACAGGGCTCTTAAGGTCCGAGTTTTTGAGCCATTGGCTCTGATACCAAATGTAGTGCTCTGGTTTTTACAGCAGAGCACTGTGTAAAATTTCAAGTTTAATTTTCTACGTTTTAACTTTACCAGTTTATGGAAGTAAATTTCTAAGAATTTCTATGTGCCGAAATAATATTTAGTGTACTGTGGTGTTTTCACTAACCTTACATTCGTAACTTAAAATAAACAAACATATCGTTATTTTCTTTTCAACAGCATAAGAATAGGTTTCACAACTTAGTAAATCAGTAAATAGCAGTAAATCAGTAAATAGCAGTAAATCAGTAAATAGTAAGTTTGCATGTTTACAGTAAGATTTAGCATAATAGTAAATAACGGAAATTACCTGATGCTGATGCTAACCGTAAGTTGTAGCAGGTTGTGTAACCCCTTAGACAGCCAAACTGAAGTGTCCACCCTACCGACCAGCTATAATCTTGCTGGCCCTTGGAAATCAAAGGATTTCCAAGCCCCCGAGCCCACAATCTGATAATCCCGAGAGCAGTCTTTCCTCCTGTTCTCAAAATCCTTCTGTTCTCCAATCAAACTTTCTGTCCTCCCAACTTCTGTTCTCCAAACTTCTTTTCTTCTCCCCTAAAAAAAACCTCCTCTTTCTCCAAGCTCTCCCCCTCTATATAATTTCCCTTCCTCGAGAATATCTTGGGCTTACTCCACCGCCCCAAAATCCCCTTCTCGAGCCCCTCAACACTTACTCCTCTCACCAGTTCATTTATACACGGTTCTTTATAAAAATGTATAATTAATTACTCTCATTGAAAAGTTAGTTGGTTTTGGATTGACGGTCGTAAGTATTTATTACGGTGGGGATTATCACCCAAAGGTTATCCATTCGAAACAAGCTTCATTGAATACAAGTCTATCCGCCATCCTTGATATTTCAATGTTATTAATGTGATTAATAAAATATTATATAATTAGTTGCCCCCTTGTCAACTTGGACATGATGTGTCTTAATGATCCACCTTATCCGTCGAGACTACTTAGCTGGAGGTTTAAATTCCAAGATTAACATTGAATAATTAAATATCCATTTTCCATCACATCACGTTTATTCCAAAAATGATTATCTTATTATGGCTAACTTTTGAAATGGAATTAATCACACAATTTTAATTTATAAATCAATATTTTAAATCTTACTTATATTGCAATTGTTACGATAGGGATATAAATGTTGCTGGAATATTATTAATTAAGTAATAATAATAATTAGATCACCATTTATTAATTAATAATAATAATTAAATCACCATTTAACAATAATAAAAGGTGAATTAATCATAGTATTCTTAATTATTTGTTTATCACATGAGTACCCTATCATCAACATAGCATCCTTGTTCTTATAAACAAAGCACTTGTGAGGGCTTAAACAATTTTACTAATTAATTAGACACTATCATTACCCTATTCACAACAGTTCTTCTATGACAACGTTAACTGACGACACTTGTCTTAGTTTATTTTTACAATGTTTTCATATAATTACTAATTCACTTATTTACACATTGACAACCTAACCATTCATTACCTAAGTTGATTGATGTATCCTTAACTGAGTTATCTATGACATTTATAATACTATTCAAGCATGACAAGTATGTTATACACCAGTAATATTGTACTCGTACAAGGTGTGCATGCATGGCCAGTGTATGCACATGTCGGACATGTACTATAAACAAACCCCATTCCGCCTATGCATACTTGCTAACTAACAATAGTATCTACCCCCATGCAGAAGAGCAAGCATAATCTATAGTATAATTACTTTAACATCCTTGGTTATTTAACAGTTAACCCTTTACGATTTAACATCATTGTCTTTATGTTTACATTAGTTTAATCAATCAAGTACAGGAAGGGTGCCTACTTCCACTAACTTGGAATCAAGGAATACTAAACCCCCAACAGTGCTAACTAACACATCCTCCCATCATAACCTACGTCCAGCATCCTCCCTATCCTTCCTCTGCTAGTACAACAGTGGATGTCGGACTCACCGATCTGACCACATAGAACTTGAGAGCGATAGCGTCGGCTGAACAGCGGACCTATCCTCCCCTAGCAGGCATCCGACAATCGTCATCACAACAACATGGGGAGCGTGTCTCAGCACGGCCCTCCCATGACCTCGGGTCTCATGGAAACATAGGGTGGGAAACACATCCATCCCTCTCAACATACTGGGCCTACGCCCTTATCAACTCATACTTGCTGGTATCGGGATTATCAGTTTGTGTTATCGTATCCTCATTTTGGCTGCTAAGGTTTGCTGTATGAACATGTTTTTCCTTTCCAATATATATCAGATCAAGTAACCGGCTATCCCATAGCCCCTGTGTTCTGTAGGTTAGTGTTTTGCAAAATACAATTTATAGAAAGCATTTTCCATTGATCGCCAATTGATCCATGTTATCATTTTATTTCATGTAACTTTTTAGCTCATCATAGATGCGTATGACATATAACATTTCAGCAATTCATATAAGAAGATGGTATCCACGTACCGAATCATATATTTCACATTTCATTAAGGAAAACATATAAACATATACTGCAATTGTAAAATAAGGAAATCATATGATAATCATGACATCATAACTGCATAACATAGTAACATCATAATCATGGTGAAATCATAAGACAGAGTAACATCGTATAATGAGGTCCAATATAGTTTACTCAGTCGAGCTGAGTTCGACAAAATATATAAGAAGTAAAGTATGGTGTGTCTAACTAATAAATATGCCGAATCAAAATATGGGCATTACAGTAACCCATTGGAAATATCTATCCGAGGAATACGTGGTGGGCCATGAAACAAATGGGCTCCGTTGGACCAAGATTTCCCGAGAAACATCGTTTAGGGCCTCAAAACGGCCCCGAAAGTTTGGGACTCGAAAAAATATAGAAACATTACTAGAAAATTGGCAAAATGGGAAGCTGTTTTGAGCTAGTGGAATAGGTGGGTGGCCACCGATATCCCTCTGGATCACAAACTAAGTCTACCTAATTTCTCTAGTTTGTACCCTTACTCTGTCTCTGTCCTCCCACATTTTTATAGAATTTTAATATGGTGAAAGACACGGGTGAAGTTTGTACATACATAAAGTGGCTCAAGATTATGCTGAAATGTATGCCACTACCCAAATAAAAATGATGGAATATATCCTTGAGAAGTAATTTAAAAATGAAGAACATATTCATGGAGAGGAATTTATGGGCCCAAGCCTCCTCTGGTTGAAAATTTATGCTTCCCGGGATAAGAGTTTTGGTTTTCGTGCTTCTTTTAGTTTTATGCTTTCATATCAATTTGTGATAGAGGCTTGAATTCATGGATGATGAAAACCTTCTATGGAAAAACCAATTTTAGTTGTCATGAATGCAACGGTCTACATCACCATAGTAGTTTAATCTATTTTTTCCTTAGATATTGAAAGAGATCTAGACGATGTTTATCAGGCCATATAACAGTTAGATTTTAATCACTCCTGTCTAAATATGGAAAACTGTAACAGATCATAGGTGGTACACCATTTTTTTGTTATTCTAAGGGTCAAAATTGAATATCAAATATAGCGTCGAGATTGTAAGGGAATATGATATGAATGTAAATATGTAACATAAATATGTAAATATGATGGGAATAGGAATAGTGCTAGAAAAGACAAGACTTTATGACAACATATATAACATATCGGTCAATCAGTCCTTCTAAAGACTACCTCATCGAGAAGGTAAGTATTATAATGACTCTTTTTTCGATAAGGCCAGGATGAGAATGACCTTTTAATAGGCAACCTAATAAGTATGAGAATTAATCTATTATAATGACTCTTTTTTTTCGATAAGGACGGGATGAGAATGACTTGTTAATAGGTAATCTAATAAGTATGAGAATTAATCTATGTTTGGGTTGGTAGGAAAGGATTCGGTCACTAGTCCCGGCCATGACCAATAAAAATAAACCGTCCAATGGCCAAACCACCTGCCAAATTATGCCAACATTGAAGCCACTGTGGGTCTCTATTTGCACGAACCGTCCACAATAAGGAGGATTTCAAAACCTAGTGCCATGCATGAAATGTAAAAAAAAAAGAAATACGTAAACCCTACACATGAAAATTTGGATGAAATATACAACCACAACTGTTTAAGTAGATCTTGCAGGAGAAGAGATAGATATTTAAAGTAGGGAACCCATCAGAGAAGAGTTGAATTGAATGAGAGAAATCTATTGCTAAGCAAGATATTACTAGCAAAGAAATTTGTAACTTCTAGAAAATACTAATTGTTAGCACATCTGCAAGGTTTTTTGATATTTTAGCTTGTGGCGATAACTTTTCAAGAATAGTTAAATCTGTATTGTGTGAATTCTCTAGCATAAAATTTGACAGAAGGATTTGATATTGTAGTTTTCAACTTATTCTGATTTTCCATCTTTAAATGGTAACATTGTGACAGGTGTGTGAAAAACGCGTTTTGACCTATCTAACATTCCATCTGGAAAAATTAATACTAATGAGAGCTACAACAAATCACTAAATCAAATAAACCCATTTGCAATACTATACAAAAGTATTAAGAGGAATGGATTTGAAGAAATGGCTCAATGTACCGAGAGGCACCCATATACGAGGAAAAAAAATGTAATTACAAAGCACATGTATTCGTCAAATATAGAGAATGACTTATGTTCCACGTTGGAGTGGAAGAATATTCTATATTCATGATATTTCTATGAAGTCCTCTAGTGACTGCCTCGATCCTCACAAGAAGCTCAAGGAGGAATTTGTCGGCAACTTAAATAGCACATCAATTGTTGAAATCATTGTCCTCATTGCAATTATGTCTGCTCCTACTTTGTTACTACAATGGAAGCTACTTACATTTTCCTCGTTGATCTAGGCGACTATCCTTATTATGAAACAATTCAGGCCTCCTCCTATGATCTTGAAAAGAGCCAAAACGCTTCTTTCCAAGGCCCATGAGAGAAGTGGTAAAAAGAAGCTCTAAATTAAATTTGCAAGAGTTGAAAAGCTACAATGGACATAGGTTAAAAAACCCAAGAATACCATTGTTCCAACTCACAATAGGTCTCAGTTAGAACCGCATTCACATTCAGGGTTGGATTTTTCTAAAACTGCATACAAATATACAGTATGTGAAACTACTGAACATGAACTATGACAGGTCATAAACGATGCTTAAAATTATGGATTGTATTACATGTATTTTAGAGCGTGTATATGATTGTATAAGATACTAAGTGAATCAACATGAGTTGTCATAGATATAAAAGAATTAAAAAAATGGCATTGGAGTAAAAAAACTAAACAAGACACATTTAAGAGAAGAGAGAAAAAAATCCAGTCATAGCTTATATTCGAGGTACCCGACACTAATGCCCTTGCTCCTTCACCATGCTTCCACTCTCTTCCTCTAAAATTATTTGGAAACACAGAACCCTCAAATAGTTGCACATTATTCTCCGAGGAACGTTGTGCTGCTTCCACTCTCTTCCCGTCAAATTCTTTGGAAACCAAAACCCAAAAAAATTTCACATTATTCTCCCCAGTCTCGTTTCGGTCCAAAACCGTGCCTTTTGCCTAATGTAACCCTATATAGGAGCCCTCCCATGGATAACACTGGGTTTCCAACCTAGGTAAAGACTGATAGCCCTAAGATGCTGATTGAGTTGACCCCGCAACAGTTAGAAAGCCAATTCCTGCAGGAGTAGAACCAAAGCGAGTAGCTCCACTAGCAACAAAGGCAGAGCTAGTTAAAGAAGTTGATGTTCGACTCCTTTTTTTTACTCATAATCATTAAATGTGCAAGCCTCCCTTCGTAATGTTCTAGGAAATACAGGGGGCAGAGGAAAAATGGTTTGTGCTTCCAATGTCTTCCCATCAAATTTTTTGGAAAACAAAACCCCCCAAATAATTGCACATAAATCTTCGAGGAATGCTGTGCTTCCAATGTGTTCTTATCAAATTCAATGGAAACTCAAAAACCCCCAAACAATTGCACATCATTCTCTGAGGAATGAAGGGAAACCCAAATGATGGCACTTTGATCTCTAATATCCAGCTTTTGAATTTGCACATTCAAGTGCGAGGCAGCAGAAACGAGAAAGAGGGTTTCCCAAGTTAAAACCCTCAAGGCCTGGGTATTGATCCACAACAACATATCTATCCTACCAGAGAGATACAAGCACCATGATTAAACCACAACGCATGTGGTGAACGAGAATTTGTCGCGATACCACACCATGAATCATTGTCTAGGCCATGGTAGACAAGTGCCATGAGTAATATTTTTGCATTGAAAATGGTCTTTGAGGCCTAAACATGGTTAGAGGGGAAACAAAGGGCTCAATCCTTAAATCAGGGCCTTCTATATATCTAACTCTATAGTTAGAAAAGGAAAACAATTGGGCCTTAGGTAGTAGACACCATTTCTTTGGTTCAATGGCCATGAAGAACACCTGCAAACCTCAAAACAAACCCTCTATAGGGGTTGTCTGGCATGGAGGTTGGATATGGCTGCCATTTGGAGCTTTACCCAGTAAGGATGGGTCATAGGTCATTGAACATGGTTGGTGAAGGAAAATAATTTCCTCCTAATATTGTTGAATCTTATGAACTTCACGTGTCTTGAATGAGCCCATGTAGCAACACACGAGTCCTCTAAGTGGGATATGAGATATGGATTCCATTAATTGGTTTTTGACATCTGTGATGGGTCTAGGGACCTCGGCCATGGTTGGAAGGAAAAATAAGGGATTTGCATAGGAAAATGAACCTTATAGGCCTCAAGCACTATGAAGAAGGTCTCCAACCATGACACATGTTCTCTCTCTAGGGTCTTTGACCCCAAGCGATATTCTAGGGGCAATTCGGTGGTTTTTCACTAAGAGGATGCTCCTAATAAGACAATTCCTAAAAATGGAAAAGAGGTTCTAATGTTAAATTTTTCCTTTAGAAACTTAGGTCCTAATGCTAAAGACAAAATAAGGTTCGGAAATGCATGCAACAAGAATGCCTTCATTTTCCTATAAAAATAAAAATAAAAATGCTAAAATCCCATCTTATGACAACCACATCTCCAAAAGTTATACAAATTTAAATAAATAAAGTGATGGAACAAAGATTCTTTCAACTTTTAACTTTTAATTTTGTACCTCCTACATAGTTTTAAAAACCAAAGTCTGATAGAAGATATGTAAGCAAATTTTAACTTTTTGCCCTCACATTGCAAAGTATCCTCCACACTCCTTTCGTCTTTAGTGGTACTTCTAAGAAAGATTCTACATTCCATTCCTTGGTCTCTAATCATTAATGACAAAGGAAATTTGGTTTAAAGTGAAGAGTGAGAGTTGGATTTAAAGTTTGTCTTGAATGATTGGAACCTTAGATGATGGCCGGGGTCTTCTTTTATTGTAGTGTCCAGTTTCAGTTGGATTTAAAGTTTGTCTTGAATGATTGGAACCTTAGATGATGGCCGGGGTCTTCTTTTATTGTATTGTCCAGTTTCAAATTTTGTTTAGCCGACGGTGGCCATACACATCTTTGCCAAAAGCATTGATCCATATAATTACAATACCACTCGTTAAACCAAAGCCATAAGGCATCGATCCATATAATTACTATCCCAAAGCGGTTATATGTTGGCGACAATCCGTGAAGCGACAAATCTTAAAATACTGGGTGGTTTCGGTTTTCGCTGAGACTGAGATTAGATTGGTTGATCTTAAAGGAAAAGAAAATCTGTGATAGTAAATAACTCGACATGGCCATGAATTCTGAGAAAACGGGGAAGAAGCTGCATTTGCAAGAGGAGGCGATACGTATTAAAGAAGGAGAAGATGGAGAATTCGAACGATATTCAGTTTACGTAGACAATGTTGACTATTGGTGCAGAGCACAAGATGTGAAGACACATTTTGAGTGCTGCGGGACAGTAAACCGCATTACCATTCCCACAAATGAGTTCGGGAACCCAATGGGATATGCGTACGTGGAGTTCTCAGATGTGGACAGCGTAGACAAAGCTCTCCAGTTGAATGGCTCCATGCTCCGGTCCCGACAGATCAGCGTCTCCCGCAAAAGGAAACACCCAAAGTGGAACCGCAACAACAACAACACAAGCCGTTCCATGCAGCAGCCGCCTCCAGCTAATTCCAGAAGAGTCGGAGCAACTTCTAACAGAAGAACAAATAACAATCTCCCCATTCAGCAGCAACGTCCTCCTTCGTCGTCCTCAAATTCACGTTTCGGCTACGTACGGCCCATCACCACCACCACCACCACCACCACCACCACCACCGCCTCCGCTGCCCAAGTCCCCACTGCACCACCTACTTCCTCGCTACCGCTTCCCACTGGTAGATTTCGTAGAATTTGATTGTTGATTAAAAACATAATTACTATTTGGGGCGTTGCTGCTCTCGCCTAGCCATTACCAAGTTCGTACATTAACTGGGATTTAATGGAATCCATTAAGCCATTATCATATAAATGAAATATTGGATAACCAATTTCAACCGATACAAAATTAAAATGTAAATTAAATTTACAGAAATAAAATTTTGCCAGACAGAAATGGCTGCATGCTCAAAATTTTGAGACTTATTTGCTGCTCTAAAATATTTGCGATTGAAAATTGTCTTTTCTTACAAATTCAAGCTGAAAATTGAGACTAATTTGTCTATGTAAAAGATTTGCAAGTGAAACATTTTTCTAGTGCGCAAAAAAACATGTCATCTGCATGCTGACACTCGTAAAAAAACACAAATAATTTGCGAGCATTTCACTACCTCACAAAGATGCTTCAAGTCCGTTGTCTCATATAATAGTTCATGGCTTGTAAATGGACCATTCTCTAGCGTGACACATCAAATACTGGAGGTGAGTCATTGGCTAGTATCATCAATAATACCATGGAGTTCTGTTCTTGTAATTATAGATGCCTCTCAGATCATCTTATCGCCTGCTGTGGGGCTGTGGATTAGAGCCAAAATTGCAATGGTTTTCTTTTTTAAATATACAAATCAATCATGATATTTTCTTTGTTTACTCATTTTTTCTTTGAGAATCAATGTAGGGTTGCCTGCTGTAGAATGGTAGCTGTGTGTGGATGTCGTAGAGGCAATATCTACTCAGTGGTTCAGTAGTTTAAATATGACTACATTGTTTAAGTAAAACACTGTTGAATTCTTTTTGTTTTATATGGTTCCCTATTATTTTGATTTAATAATGATCTGTGCATACTGTGGAAGAACTGAAAGAGCTTGGCCACATTGTTTTCTCGATAAAAAGAATTAGTTGTGCTGAGATGAATGCTATATTTATGTTGTTTATAGCATAACTTTATTTTACAAAACTGCAAAATCATACTTATATGTTACAAACAAATAATATCACTGGTAGTATTTCAAATTTCATTGTTTCTTTCAATAATTTAAAGTAATTATCTTTTTATTTCTCATTTGAAGAAATTCTGTATGTATAATGGGTAGATAATTATCTTTTTATTTCTCATTTGAAGAAATTATGTATGTATAATGGGTAGAGACAGCCGTTAATGTTATTGAAGTAATGCCAAAAACATATTAATATTTAGTAGAGACAACTTTAAAGTATTGTATACAATTCTTCTTCCATCTAAACTAAAGAGGATGAACATATTTAAGTTCGATGGAGATGAGTAGTAAGAAATGATAAACATATAAGCTTAGATTTTACAATTATCTTTACTGCAGTGGACAATACATTCAACAATTGCTAAGCATGTAAAATTTAATAGCCATAACACTTGTCCAGATTTTAAAGCCAAGTATTAATGTGTAACAAAATCCCAAACAAAGTTGTTGGAGATACATAATCAATTTGTTAAGTATAGACAATATTTCAAAGTATAGAGAGAGTCAAAACATTTAAAAAGGATATTTTTACTTGTTTTTCCTTGGGTCATCAAGTGAGCATTCATGAGACAAGGGTAGAACAAACTAAAAAAAATTAAGTTTGTATCCAAAGTTAATTTTGGTGAGCATTCATGACACAAGGACGTAACAAACTAAAAAAATTAAGTTTGAATCCAAACTAAACCATCCCAGATCCAAATCCTAGGCTCTATCAAGCGCAGCCTCCTTGAATAGCTCCTTGAGTGTAATACCCGAGCCACTTAATACCAAGCTCTAAAGTCTCTAGTTTAAGTCTCATATTTACTTTTTACTTCGTATTATTGTGTTTTGTTTATGGCCGACATAATATTTATTACTTTTTACTTTGTATTATTCTTTTTTGTTTACTTTGTATTATTTTGTTACTAGACAAACTCGACAAACACTCTAAACTCTCATATTTACTTTTTACTTTGTATTAAAGGTAAAAAGTAAAGTCTCTAGTTTAAGTCTCATATTTATTTTTTACTTTGTATTATTCTTTTTTGTTTATGGCACACATAATATTCACCACCTAATCCTAAGCTCTAAATTCTCTAGTGGAAGTCTCATATTTACTTTTTACTTTCTATTATTCTTTTTTGTTTATGGCCCACATAACATTTATTACTTTTTACTTTGTATTATTTTGTTACTCGACAAACACATGTTACAAGATCTCCTGCAGACTGGCTTTAGAGGGCCCGCCTCGCCTCTCGGCCCAATAAAATGGACTTTGATGGATAGATAACTATAAGACATCCAATTGGGAAATGAATCAAAACTAAAACTTAGGGTTTGAAATTCATGTAGAATTTATGGTTGGAATCATCCTTACCTTGTAGCCTAACACAGTGTTATGAAGCTATGCATTCTAGCAAACTTTATGAAGCTTCAAATTCCACACATTTATTTTGTGCAAAGAACACTTTGTATTTAAATCCTATGTAATATTTTCTTTTGCTATTATAGCATGTAGATAAATGTGTTTATAAATAATATTTAAAATATTTATTTATTTAATAAATTAGTACTTTCTTATAAATCTTATTATTTACTTAGGGAGAGTATTCAAATTTTCAAATAAGGTTTTAACAACTAATTTAAATATTTAAAATAGGGACATACACTTGTAAAATTAATTTTCCCCTTTCCCAGACAATGTTAAAGAATAAGTAATTTTCTCACTTCATGGTAACAATTTCTTCTATGTTGAGCTTGTTATTTTAGGGACATGTTTACTCTTTAAACAATATGTCATAACAATTTGGATGGATGGAAAATAGAAGTGCGTTAACTTTGTAAGATGGTATTGATACAACAATAGGTGTTTTTACTTTATCGTAGGTGTTTTTACTTTATCGTTTTTATGGTTCTTGTAGCTGTGTGTCCTAATGATTTGCTACAAAAGTCACTTCTTTTGTACATTGCATTATTCCTTTATCTTAATGCTTGTTATTTTGTATTTACTCAAATAGGGTTTCACATTGCTATATTAAAAATGACATAAAAAGTGAATAACAAGTACAAATACAATTATAAAAATATAGGAGAATTATAGTTATAAACACTTATTGAATAATCTAATATAAAAGTCCATCCTATTCACTAATAAATCTCTATTTACAAATGGCATTTCCTAATCCCTTAATATAAGTTTCCTTGCCTTTGTTTTGATGGGTTGGATGCCATGGTTGATCTCGTGGTTAATTCTAAAAATTAATCCATTAAAAAATTAAATTATGAAGTGAGAATGAATTTACCTGTTGAACGACCCATCGGGGAGGCGTCCTGGCGATGTATAGAGAATTTCAATTTTGACGATTGTTTGTCAAAATTCAAACTTGCAGCAGTAGCCAATACGGATGAAGAATGTGTCCATGTAGACCACTTATGTTAGGGCGTCCAAGTGGGCAAGGTAAAGCACTAGTGCACTTGGGGTAAAACAAACTGAGAAGTGGCAAAAATGATTTTTACCACACATTTTTTATATATTAAACCCTCTTCCGGTGCGGCCGACATTAAAGTGCACCGATGCCCACAATAAACGAGACACGCCGAATAGTAGGATTTTTTAGACAAATTTAAAGGGTTTTGCATTGAATTGTTTTATTATAACAACAACCAGTGCGTTTGCCAAATAGAAAAGAACCAGTGCATTATTGTTATCCAGCGCACCGTCTATGATATTTGCGATTAAACATATTAACTCGATGCACCATCAAGTAGGGTTTTTAAATAAAATTTTAAGAGATTTTGCAATGAATTTCTTTATTGCAATGTCCCATAAATAGCAAAAATTAAAAAAAAAATCCGTCCCTGTAATAGATGCTGATTGAGAATAAAATAGTCGCAAGTTAATTCTAAAACTAGGAAAACATGTAAATCCTTACTGTAGATAAAAGGAAGTCGACCATTCCTAAATAATCATGATCTCTCTAGATTTTTACATTTTCAATCCTGCGGAAGCAATGTGGAATT
This sequence comes from Larix kaempferi, assembly GCA_027924585.1. NCBI lineage: Eukaryota > Viridiplantae > Streptophyta > Pinopsida > Pinales > Pinaceae > Larix > Larix kaempferi. The sequence goes on along the minus strand of BSBM01000098.1, from coordinate 615,364 downwards.
AATTATTGATGTATCCCGGTTACGAGTTTACAATTGCCGATGTAACTGTAATAGCAATTCTTTCATACAGTTTTAATGAAATCATATGAATGTATTATGAATTTCTGAATGGCACCTTCATGTGATATGGCCTTTGTTGATGAGATGTTGAAACCATGGTGGGACATGTATCAATCAAGGAGAGGAAAACATACCCCGACAAGGCTGCCGAGAGGTAAGAGTATTCTTGGGTGTTTCTGGACTTACTTAGCATTTTCGCTAATACAATAATTTCATATTTGTGATTGCAGGTATTTATCCTATGACATTTCCACCCTAGAGGATCTACCCATTTTCTATCCAAATGTTTCCAGTTTTTACAAGGTACGGGTTTTAAGAGTGATGGTCAAGTCCTTTAATGGATAGACCAAAATACAAAAGTTATAGTTCCAAGGGGTTTGCTGATGTAAAATCATAGTAGTGAAACCCTTGGACCAGCGCATGCATACTAACCAAGTTGTGGCTATTATCACATGACTCAAACTATGGTTTTGCACAAATATTCGAGTCTCCAATAAAGCAGGGTTTGGTGTAGAATTAACTACACTTTAATGTAAAGTGGATGACAGGCTGTCCAGTGAGGGTTTGTAATGATTTGGGGTTTTCCTTGGTCATGCCTTCTGTGTTTCCATTTGGTTTTGGTTCAGCACTTCACCATATTTTGGAGGTGCCTTCGTGCCCTGACCTGAGCTACGCTCATGGTCAGTGCATGTGGCATTTTAGCTCGCCTGGCGGCGTGGAGAGTGTCGTATCCTGCTCAGGTATGGCCTTTCTAAAATTGTCAACCTGTTATGGAACTCGTTTCTCCCTATGCATACCTCTTCAGGGTTTAACTTGCGTTTCCTTGTTGGATTGGCAGGTGGTAGTGGCTTCCGGTGTAATGCTGTGGGCGTCCTGGGCTTCTGTTGGCGTGTCAAGGGTATTGGTAAGTCTAGCTTACCCACCCACGTTGCTCTGCCTATTGCATCTCTGGTGGTGCATTTATGTGTCTTGTTTTGTTTCATGGGAGGATTTCGTGAGCCTTTGGCACACTGATTCTATTTGGAAGTCTGGAAGGGTTGCCTATTGGCTGGACCATCGAATGCATTGAATCTATGGGGTTTCGAAATGTAATAATGAGATGTAGCGAAAAGGAACTCGTGTGCAATTTCTATGGGGATTTAGAAGATCATTTTTATTACTTGCCCGATGCTTTTGACTAGTATACTCTGGTTTTAATGGCCATTGTGGGCACATTCATTTGTGGTTCTTGTGGTTTGTCATGAAATTGGGTTTTGCTCAGGGAATTCTTCCCTGTATGATGTATGGTGTTTTGGATGTATGTTTTGAATATGGGTAATAACTACAGCATTTCTAGATTTTCTATCAATGTCGTTTTTGGTTCCAAGAATGTAACAGTGGCTCGGCCTATGGGGTCTTATGTTGCCATAATGAATTCTCATTCTGATTGTAGTTCCGTCTGTTTAATTTTCCACGTGGACTGTAAATGAAAGCATCATGGTTTCGTAATGAAGCTATACCTGTACTGTAGTTTTGAATTTAAATACCCCGGGGTTTTGACTTTTGTCTGCGTTGGATTCCTAGACATAGTGTTTGATGGAGAGATTCTACTGTGGTGATTTGTAAAAGAAGGAAAACGATGACGCCCAGGTGGGCATCCTGTAGATGTTACTGTTGGTATAGACTCTTTAAACAGTTGTTATTCTAGATTTGTATGTTTGATATCTATACCCAAAATTCTCTTTTGATGAGAGTGTGGGTTTGTAGCTTGCAGCTACATGTTGATGCGTTTTGGAAAAAGAAAGACCATGGGGTTCGACCACTTGAGCTGTGTTTTGATTTATATATATATAAATAAAGAAAAATATGTGTGAATGTTAAAGTTCTGTTTACAACTACTATTTTCGTTTTCTGTGTGGCGTCTGTATTGTTTGGATTTGAAATAATGGTTTAGATCAGGAATAAATCTACAATAATTTGGTTAATAATAAAATATGAAAAAGGGATTGGTGGCTGTCTAAGCCCTATGATTCGTTCTACAAGATCTCTGTAATACATGTATTCACCTGTCTAATAAATAACCGAACTGTAATGGAAACAATGAATGATTAGTAGTACATTGTATATAAGATACTGTCAGAATAAAAAGAATATTGTCTGTTCAAACTTATAAGAAATACTAGTCTATAGGTTTTCTACATAGATGTCTAGCACAGGCTAGTGGACTAGCCATGCTAGTGGACTAGCCATGGTAGACATGCGGCAGTCATCACGAAGTAATCTTCTAGGGTTGATAAGGTTTCTGAATATGAAGTTTGATATGCATTTAACCCTGGACGTTGTTTCCCTAAAGGCCGTTTGCTCCTTAAGAAAATTATTGATGTAGATGGTTTAAGGGAATTAAATACTAAGTAACAAGCTATTCAAATTGCATAAATAAAATATGGTGAGTGGAATAATTCATACCTGCAAGCTTGTAACGTGCCCTTCTTCTGTAGTAACCTACACACTCAAACCATTAATTAGTGGAAAATATTGCTGTGTTCAGTTGATCTGATTTGAATGATTCCTTGACTAGATAACTTTGGGACTACCACGTTCCTCCCAACCATGATCCTACAACCGTTCCTGGTTCAGTATGGATCCCCCCGAGCTGGTTCTGACATGCAATTTGAGAGATAGAGACCCTAGGTCCACTGCTGGTTCAGGTCTAAAACTTATGTGAGCTACTTCAATTCTTGGAGCAGAAAATTCTCTTTGATTCCATAAGAGAGTGATGATGAAAAGATGATCCCCAAACTTTGGGGTTTGTCCTCTTTATGTAGGGAAATCTTGAATTAGGACTGTTGGAATAATTTGGTTTCTTTAAATCAAATAAATTAATTTATAAAAGAATATTTGTTTTAATTAATCACTAGTTCTTTTGGAACTATGACTTTTCCATTTGTTTAACTAAAGTGTTTATTTATTTATTTAAGCCTTTCTATAATTTGTGATCAACTTAATATTTCAATTTATTTATTAATGCATTATTGATTTATTAACTCAATGCATCAACTATATATAAAATAAATGTGTTTAATAAATAAATAGTAACAGACATTATTATTAAAGTTATTAATAATAACATTAGCCTTGTGGCTTTTATGCATGCTTAACCATAGGAAACTACTATTTAGTTAATTTATGCTTTAAGTGGTGATGTTATCTTTTATGTATCTTCACATGATACTTCTTTTTAATCTTTTTAAGGATAAGGTCCCCTTCTTTGGACGGTCTCGGTAAGCTAGGATAGGAACCTCTAGTCTCTCCCTTTGCATGTCAGATTCCCTCGTTTTAACATGGTATTTCCCGCAGTACTTGATGATAATAAGATTTATTTAATCAATTCGAATAGTTGTGATAAGACACATAAGTGCTATTCAGAGTCCTTCGGACTCAACACTTGAGATCTAGTAACCCCGAGTGCTCTTCAGAGCCTTTTAACTCAACACTCTCACATGGGTGTTACGCTAGTGCAATTCTAGAGCCTCTGCTCAACACTAGAGCTAGAATGTGGTTGTGAGGCACATATAGACTATTTAAGTGGCCTCGGATCCGGTATTCATTTTATTTCAAGCTTGGAGTGCTCCAGGGCTTATGCCCAACACTCAGTGTACATCAGGGCTTACTCCCAATACATAAACATTCATCTAGGTACATCGGGGCTTACGCCCAGTACATAGGTCTCTTGTGTGTTTCTGAGTCCACGCTCAACACATCATATAGGAAAAACATGTAAAATCACAGCTCTGCACAATAAGTAACAAAAGGTCATCTCAATATGTATTAGGGTTTTGTACCCACATCAAAACATAATAAGAACATTGGGGCTCCCTTGCCCAGTATATAATCAAGTAATGAAATTTAGTCAGGGTCCATGCCCAATATGTCAGTCTAGAAAAGAATAAATCATAGGTGCTGGGGCCGTGGCCCAATATAACATCATAAAACAGTCAGTCCAAAATTTGGGGTATTACATTTATAGTAAAAGGCTGTGTGTTTGTTGATTAAACATGCACCGATGCGGTTATGGTTATCTGGTGCACCGTTTATTTGTCTTGTCGTTAAAAAATATATTGATAATGCGATGCATTATCATCTATTAACCACACTGTGGATTCTATCTTATAATGCCCCGGTGCATTTAGTATCTATTAACGCATCGCGAAACGGGTATTAAAATAACACGAGTTTTTTAATTAATTTTTTTTATCGCTATTTTTTATTTGTCGTGGTGCCGTAGAATTTCGTGCCACACCGCTGCATTGTGTTTAGAAATGCACCAGTGTGTTTTGGTGTTAAACACACCGAAAAACAACATACGCTAAAATCTCCGCCCGATCGCCTCCCTTAGAAACCTCCACTATAAATGGATTTTCGACCTCTTTTTTAGGGGTTCCCGCTATAACCTCCACTAGAGGGCCTTTTCCTTGTAGTGACTTACAAAATGCAAATTGACTACTTGATTTTTTCCATTGAGGTGAAGAAAAATAATATAGTTGGCATCCCCGCAACTCTGCATAATGCTCAAGTTATACCTTTCCATGGGAGCTGGGAGAAATTGAAAGGCATAAGAGCAATTCTTAAATATTGCTTCCCTTAGAATTGCAATGATAAAAAATATGGAAATTACTGACAAGAATCTAATAAAAATCATACCCAAATTTAGAATGCAATGTTGGAGCCTACCTGGATCACCGATGGGGTTGTCTGGTACATCCAAGGCACTTTCTCAAATCCAACTGCTTCTGTTTTTCACGCACCTGTAATGAAACGAATTATTAAATAAATATAAGGTTTTGAATATTCAAAAAATCATCAAACTAAATGAAAAATTTTCTATGTCATAGAACATGTGGCCATCGGAAACATGAAAATAATTTTAATCTATTGAATTTTCACATTAGAGCTTCAAAACAAACATACAAGAATTAGGATTAAAAGAAGAAGCACATGGGTGAAGCAGATTGAGACCCGAAGCATTTTCAGTGTTGAGCCAATAGTATCTGACAATTTGAAAGGAAGGTGTTCAAGTTCAAGTCAAGAATGGAATTTACAATGTGCAAGAGTCAATCTGCAGACTGTGATACAACAATTGTTGATGTTGCAGCGTCAGTGAGACATTCTCCCCGAGACAGGGAGGATGGAGAAGCTCCCCCTGAGATGGGGGGATTGGTAACTGCTTTGTGATTTCCCTCCTCATCATGTAGCATTGAGTTTAGTGGAACTTTGATTTTCCTCCTCGTCGTGTAGGACTGAGTTGAGCTGACATATGGTTATCCTCCTTGTCGTGTAGGACTAAGTGGCAAGCAATGTTATTTACACTTCAAACACGAATGCCACAAAATACCTAAAAGAGAAATTGAAGTATGTGATAATTAACTAGTTCATTTAGAGGATGGCAAACTGATCCGGATTTGTGTGGGAACGAAACAAAAGATAGCATATACAGAGATATACATTCACATACACAGATATATGGAAAGAAACACAGCGATACAGGAAACACATATTCGATTAAATATCGGAAATAGAAGAGACTGTAAATACAACAGCTAGAATGGTAGTAGCTATCTCTGAGGAGAGATGTGGCCGCTGTGCTCATTCGTGTCAAGATGAATACAAAGAGAGGCCGAAAGGGCCTATTTATCATAAGCATGAGGGAGATAATACCAAGCATCCAAAAACCTAACCCTAGAAGATGAACCGTCATAAAGTTTGCGGCCTCAAGGTGGTTAGTTGAACAGTCAACTTCCCGGGGTCATAACTTTTGCATACGATCTCCGTTTGGGGCGCTCGGTAACGCATTGGAAAGATCTATCCGAGGAATACGTGGTGGGCCATGAAACAAATAGGCTCCGTTGGACCAAGATTTCCCGAGAAACATCGTTTAGGGCCTCAAAACGGCCCCGAAAGTTTGGGACTCGAAAAAATATAGAAACATTACTAGAAAATTGGCAAAATGGGAAGCTGTTTTGAGCTAGTGGAATAGGTGGGTGGCCACCGATATCCCTCTGGATCACAAACTAAGTCTACCTAATTTCTCTAGTTTGTACCCTTACTCTGTCTCTGTCCTCCCACATTTTTATAGAATTTTAATATGGTGAAAGACACGGGTGAAGTTTGTACATACATAAAGTGGCTCAAGATTATGCTGAAATGTATGCCACTACCCAAATAAAAATGATGGAATATATCCTTGAGAAGTAATTTAAAAATGAAGAACATATTCATGGAGAGGAATTTATGGGCCCAAGCCTCCTCTGGTTGAAAATTTATGCTTCCCAGGATAAGAGTTTTGGTTTTCGTGCTTCTTTTAGTTTTATGCTTTCATATCAATTTGTGATAGAGGCTTGAATTCATGGATGATGAAAACCTTCTATGGAAAAACCAATTTTAGTTGTCATGAATGCAACGGTCTACATCACCATAGTAGTTTAATCTATTTTTTCCTTAGATATTGAAAGAGATCTAGACGATGTTTATCAGGCCATATAACAGTTAGATTTTAATCACTGCTGTCTAAATATGGAAAACTATAACAGATCATAGGTGGTACACCATTTTTTTGTTATTCTAAGGGTCAAAATTGAATATCAAATATAGCGTCGAGATTGTAAGGGAATATGATATGAATGTAAATATGTAACATAAATATGTAAATATGATGGGAATAGGAATAGTGCTAGAAAAGACAAGACTTTATGACAACATATATAACATATCGGTCAATCAGTCCTTCTAAAGACTACCTCATCGAGAAGGTAAGTATTATAATGACTCTTTTTTCGATAAGGCCAGGATGAGAATGACCTTTTAATAGGCAACCTAATAAGTATGAGAATTAATCTATTATAATGACTCTTTTTTTTCGATAAGGACGGGATGAGAATGACTTGTTAATAGGTAATCTAATAAGTATGAGAATTAATCTATGTTTGGGTTGGTAGGAAAGGATTCGGTCACTAGTCCCGGCCATGACCAATAAAAATAAACCGTCCAATGGCCAAACCACCTGCCAAATTATGCCAACATTGAAGCCACTGTGGGTCTCTATTTGCACGAACCGTCCACAATAAGGAGGATTTCAAAACCTAGTGCCATGCATGAAATGTAAAAAAAAAAGAAATACGTAAACCCTACACATGAAAATTTGGATGAAATCTACAACCACAACTGTTTAAGTAGATCTTGCAGGAGAAGAGATAGATATTTAAAGTAGGGAACCCATCAGAGAAGAGTTGAATTGAATGAGAGAAATCTATTGCTAAGCAAGATATTACTAGCAAAGAAATTTGTAACTTCTAGAAAATACTAATTGTTAGCACATCTGCAAGGTTTTTTGATATTTTAGCTTGTGGCGATAACTTTTCAAGAATAGTTAAATCTGTATTGTGTGAATTCTCTAGCATAAAATTTGACAGAAGGATTTGATATTGTAGTTTTCAACTTATTCTGATTTTCCATCTTTAAATGGTAACATTGTGACAGGTGTGTGAAAACCGCGTTTTGACCTATCTAACATTCCATCTGGAAAAATTAATACTAATGAGAGCTACAACAAATCACTAAATCAAATAAACCCATTTGCAATACTATACAAAAGTATTAAGAGGAATGGATTTGAAGAAATGGCTCAATGTACCGAGAGGCACCCATATACGAGGAAAAAAAATGTAATTACAAAGCACATGTATTCGTTAAATATAGAGAATGACTTATGTTCCACGTTGGAGTGGAAGAATATTCTATATTCATGATATTTCTATGAAGTCCTCTAGTGACTGCCTCGATCCTCACAAGAAGCTCAAGGAGGAATTTGTCGGCAACTTAAATAGCACATCAATTGTTGAAATCATTGTCCTCATTGCAATTATGTCTGCTCCTACTTTGTTACTACAATGGAAGCTACTTACATTTTCCTCGTTGATCTAGGCGACTATCCTTATTATGAAACAATTCGGGCCTCCTCCTATGATCTTGAAAAGAGCCAAAACGCTTCTTTCCAAGGCCCATGAGAGAAGTGGTAAAAAGAAGCTCTAAATTAAATTTGCAAGAGTTGAAAAGCTGCAATGGACATAGGTTAAAAAACCCAAGAATACCATTGTTCCAACTCACAATAGGTCTCAGTTAGAACCGCATTCACATTCAGGGTTGGATTTTTCTAAAACTGCATACAAATATACAGTATGTGAAACTACTGAACATGAACTATGACAGGTCATAAACGATGCTTAAAATTATGGATTGTATTACATGTATTTTAGAGCGTGTATATGATTGTATAAGATACTAAGTGAATCAACATGAGTTGTCATAGATATAAAAGAATTAAAAAAATGGCATTGGAGTAAAAAAACTAAACAAGACACATTTAAGAGAAGAGAGAAAAAAATCCAGTCATAGCTTATATTCGAGGTACCCGACACTAATGCCCTTGCTCCTTCACCATGCTTCCACTCTCTTGCTCTCAAATTATTTGGAAACACAGAACCCTCAAATAGTTGCACATTATTCTCCGAGGAACATTGTGCTGCTTCCACTCTCTTCCCGTCAAATTCTTTGGAAACCTAAACCCAAAAAAATTTCACATTATTCTCCCCAGTCTCGTTTCGGTCCAAAACCGTGCCTTTTGCCTAATGTAACCCTATATAGGAGCCCTCCCATGGATAACACCGGGTTTCCAACCTAGGTAAAGACTGATAGCCCTAAGATGCTGATTGAGTTGACCCCGCAACAGTTAGAAAGCCAATTCCTGCAGGAGTAGAACCAAAGCGAGTAGCTCCACTAGCAACAAAGGCAGAGCTAGTTAAAGAAGTTGATGTTCGACTCCTTTTTTTTACTCATAATCATTAAATGTGCAAGCCTCCCTTCGTAATGTTCTAGGAAATACAGGGGGCAGAGGAAAAATGGTTTGTGCTTCCAATGTCTTCCCATCAAATTGTTTGGAAAACAAAACCCCCCAAATAATTGCACATAAATCTCCGAGGAATGCTGTGCTTCCAATGTGTTCTTATCAAATTCAATGGAAACTCAAAAACCCCCAAACAATTGCACATCATTCTCTGAGGAATGAAGGGAAACCCAAATGATGGCACTTTGATCTCTAATATCCAGCTTTTGAATTTGCACATTCAAGTGCGAGGCAGCAGAAACGAGAAAGAGGGTTTCCCAAGTTAAAACCCTCAAGGCCTGGGTATTGATCCACAACAACATATCTATCCTACCAGAGAGATACAAGCACCATGATTAAACCACAACGCATGTGGTGAACGAGAATTTGTCGCGATACCACACCATGAATCATTGTCTAGGCCATGGTAGACAAGTGCCATGAGTAATATTTTTGCATTGAAAATGGTCTTTGAGGTCTAAACATGGTTAGAGGGGAAACAAAGGGCTCAATCCTTAAATCAAGGCCTTCTATATATCTAACTCTATAGTTAGAAAAGGAAAACAATTGGGCCTTAGGTAGTAGACACCATTTCTTTGGTTGAATTGCCATGAAGAACACCTGCAAACCTCAAAACAAACGCTCTATAGGGGTTGTCTGGCATGGAGGTTGGATATGGCTGCCATTTGGAGCTTTACCCAGTAAGGATGGGTCATAGGTCATTGAACATGGTTGGTGAAGGAAAATAATTTCCTCCTAATATTGTTGAATCTTATGAACTTCACGTGTCTTGAATGAGCCCATGTAGCAACACACGAGTCCTCTAAGTGGGATATGAGATATGGATTCCATTAATTGGTTTTTGACATCTGTGATGGGTCTAGGGACCTCGGCCATGGTTGGAAGGAAAAATAAGGGATTTGCATAGGAAAATGAACCTTATAGGCCTCAAGCACTATGAAGAAGGTCTCCAACCATGACACATGTTCTCTCTCTAGGGTCTTTGACCCCAAGCGATATTCTAGGGGCAATTAGGTGGTTTTTCACTAAGAGGATGCTCCTAATAAGACAATTCCTAAAAATGGAAAAGAGGTTCTAATGTTAAATTTTTCCTTTAGAAACTTAGGTCCTAATGCTAAAGACAAAACAAGGTTCGGAAATGCATGCAACAAGAATGCCTTCATTTTCCTATAAAAATAAAAATAAAAATGCTAAAATCCCATCTTATGACAACCACATCTCCAAAAGTTATACAAATTTAAATAAATAAAGTGATGGAACAAAGATTCTTTCAACTTTTAACTTTTAATTTTGTACCTCCTACATAGTTTTAAAAACCAAAGTCTGATAGAAGATATGTAAGCAAATTTTAACTTTTTGCCCTCACATTGCAAAGTATCCTCCACACTCCTTTCGTCTTTAGTGGTACTTCTAAGAAAGATTCTACATTCCATTCCTTGGTCTCTAATCATTAATGACAAAGGAAATTTGGTTTAAAGTGAAGAGTGAGAGTTGGATTTAAAGTTTGTCTTGAATGATTGGAACCTTAGATGATGGCCGGGGTCTTCTTTTATTGTAGTGTCCAGTTTCAGTTGGATTTAAAGTTTGTCTTGAATGATTGGAACCTTAGATGATGGCCGGGGTCTTCTTTTATTGTATTGTCCAGTTTCAATTTTGTTTAGCCGACGGTGGCCATACACATCTTTGCCAAAAGCATTGATCCATATAATTACAATACCACTCGTTAAACCAAAGCCATAAGGCATCGATCCATATAATTACTATCCCAAAGCGGTTATATGTTGGCGACAATCCGTGAAGCGACAAATCTTAAAATACTGGGTGGTTTCGGTTTTCGCTGAGACTGAGATTAGATTGGTTGATCTTAAAGGAAAAGAAAATCTGTGATAGTAAATAACTCGACATGGCCATGAATTCTGAGAAAACGGGGAAGAAGCTGCATTTGCAAGAGGAGGCGATACGTATTAAAGAAGGAGAAGATGGAGAATTCGAACGATATTCAGTTTACGTAGACAATGTTGACTATTGGTGCAGAGCACAAGATGTGAAGACACATTTTGAGTGCTGCGGGACAGTAAACCGCATTACCATTCCCACAAATGAGTTCGGGAACCCAATGGGATATGCGTACGTGGAGTTCTCAGATGTGGACAGCGTAGACAAAGCTCTCCAGTTGAATGGCTCCATGCTCCGGTCCCGACAGATCAGCGTCTCCCGCAAAAGGAAACACCCAAAGTGGAACCGCAACAACAACAACACAAGCCGTTCCATGCAGCAGCCGCCTCCAGCTAATTCCAGAAGAGTCGGAGCAACTTCTAACAGAAGAACAAATAACAATCTCCCCATTCAGCAGCAACGTCCTCCTTCGTCGTCCTCAAATTCACGTTTCGGCTACGTACGGCCCATCACCACCACCACCACCACCACCACCGCCTCCGCTGCCCAAGTCCCCACTGCACCACCTACTTCCTCGCTACCGCTTCCCACTGGTAGATTTCATAGAATTTGATTGTTGATTAAAAACATAATTACTATTTGGGGCGTTGCTGCTCTCGCCTAGCCATTACCAAGTTCGTACATTAACTGGGATTGTTGAAAATTGAGACTAATTTGTCTATGTAAAAGATTTGCAAGTGAAACATTTTTCTAGTGCGCAAAAAACATGTCATCTGCATGCTGACACTCGTAAAAAAACACAAATAATTTGCGAGCATTTCACTACCTCACAAAGATGCTTCAAGTCCGTTGTCTCATATAATAGTTCATGGCTTGTAAATGGACCATTCTCTAGGGTGACACATCAAATACTGGAGGTGAGTCATTGGCTAGTATCATCAATAATACCATGGAGTTCTGTTCTGGTAATTATAGATGCCTCTCAGATCATCTTATCGCCTGCTGTGGGGCTGTGGATTAGAGCCAAAATTGCAATGGTTTTCTTTTTTAAATATACAAATCAATCATGATATTTTCTTTGTTTACTCATTTTTTCTTTGAGAATCAATGTAGGGTTGCCTGCTGTAGAATGGTAGCTGTGTGTGGATGTCGTAGAGGCAATATCTACTCAGTGGTTCAGTAGTTTAAATATGACTACATTGTTTAAGTAAAACACTGTTGAATTCTTTTTGTTTTATATGGTTCCCTATTATTTTGATTTAATAATGATCTGTGCATACTGTGGAAGAACTGAAAGAGCTTGGCCACATTGTTTTCTCGATAAAAAGAATTAGTTGTGCTGAGATGAATGCTATATTTATGTTGTTTATAGCATAACTTTATTTTACAAAACTGCAAAATCATACTTATATGTTACAAACAAATAATATCACTGGTAGTATTTCAAATTTCATTGTTTCTTTCAATAATTTAAAGTAATTATCTTTTTATTTCTCATTTGAAGAAATTCTGTATGTATAATGGGTAGATAATTATCTTTTTATTTCTCATTTGAAGAAATTCTGTATGTATAATGGGTAGAGACAGCCGTTAATGTTATTGAAGTAATGCCAAAAACATATTAATATTTAGTAGAGACAACTTTAAAGTATTGTATACAATTCTTCTTCCATCTAAACTGAAGAGGATGAACATATTTAAGTTCCATGGAGATGAGTAGTAAGAAATGATAAACATATAAGCTTAGATTTTACAATTATCTTTACTGCAGTGGACAATACATTCAACAATTGCTAAGCATGTAAAATTTAATAGCCATAACACTTGTCCAGATTTTAAAGCCAAGTATTAATGTGTAACAAAATCCCAAACAAAGTTGTTGGAGATACATAATCAATTTGTTAAGTATAGACAATATTTCAAAGTATAGAGAGAGTCAAAACATTTAAAAAGGATATTTTTACTTGTTTTTCCTTGGGTCATCAAGTGAGCATTCATGAGACAAGGGTAGAACAAACTAAAAAAAATTAAGTTTGTATCCAAAGTTAATTTTGGTGAGCATTCATGACACAAGGACGTAACAAACTAAAAAAATTAAGTTTGAATCCAAACTAAACCATCCCAGATCCAAATCCTAGGCTCTATCAAGCGCAGCCTCCTTGAATAGCTCCTTGAGTGTAATACCCGAGCCACTTAATACCAAGCTCTAAAGTCTCTAGTTTAAGTCTCATATTTACTTTTTACTTCGTATTATTGTGTTTTGTTTATGGCCGACATAATATTTATTACTTTTTACTTTGTATTATTCTTTTTTGTTTACTTTGTATTATTTTGTTACTAGACAAACTCGACAAACACTCTAAACTCTCATATTTACTTTTTACTTTGTATTAAAGGTAAAAAGTAAAGTCTCTAGTTTAAGTCTCATATTTATTTTTTACTTTGTATTATTCTTTTTTGTTTATGGCACACATAATATTCACCACCTAATCCTAAGCTCTAAATTCTCTAGTGGAAGTCTCATATTTACTTTTTACTTTCTATTATTCTTTTTTGTTTATGGCCCACATAACATTTATTACTTTTTACTTTGTATTATTTTGTTACTCGACAAACACATGTTACAAGATCTCCTGCATACTGGCTTTAGAGGGCCCGCCTCGCCTCTCGGCCCAATAAAATGGACTTTGATGGATAGATAACTATAAGACATCCAATTGGGAAATGAATCAAAACTAAAACTTAGGGTTTGAAATTCATGTAGAATTTATGGTTGGAATCATCCTTACCTTGTAGCCTAACACAGTGTTATGAAGCTATGCATTCTAGCAAACTTTATGAAGCTTCAAATTCCACACATTTATTTTGTGCAAAGAACACTTTGTATTTAAATCCTATGTAATATTTTCTTTTGCTATTATAGCATGTAGATAAATGTGTTTATAAATAATATTTAAAATATTTATTTATTTAATAAATTAGTACTTTCTTATAAATCTTATTATTTAGTTAGGGAGAGTATTCAAATTTTCAAATAAGGTTTTAATAACTAATTTAAATATTTAAAATAGGGACATACACTTGTAAAATTAATTTTCCCCTTTCCCAGACAATGTTAAAGAATAAGTAATTTTCTCACTTCATGGTAACAATTTCTTCTATGTTGAGCTTGTTATTTTAGGGACATGTTTACTCTTTAAACAATATGTCATAACAATTTGGATGGATGGAAAATAGAAGTGCGTTAACTTTGTAAGATGGTATTGATACAACAATAGGTGTTTTTACTTTATCGTAGGTGTTTTTACTTTATCGTTTTTATGGTTCTTGTAGCTGTGTGTCCTAATGATTTGCTACAAAAGTCACTTCTTTTGTACATTGCATTATTCCTTTATCTTAATGCTTGTTATTTTGTATTTACTCAAATAGGGTTTCACATTGCTATATTAAAAATGACATAAAAAGTGAATAACAAGTACAAATACAATTATAAAAATATAGGAGAATTATAGTTATAAACACTTATTGAATAATCTAATATAAAAGTCCATCCTATTCACTAATAAATCTCTATTTACAAATGGCATTTCCTAATCCCTTAATATAAGTTTCCTTGCCTTTGTTTTGATGGGTTGGATGCCATGGTTGATCTCGTGGTTAATTCTAAAAATTAATCCATTAAAAAATTAAATTATGAAGTGAGAATGAATTTATCTGTTGAACGACCCATCGGGGAGGCGTCCTGGCGATGTATAGAGAATTTCAATTTTGACGATTGTTTGTCAAAATTCAAACTTGCAGCAGTAGCCAATACGGATGAAGAATGTGTCCATGTAGACCACTTATGTTAGGGCGTCCAAGTGGGCAAGGTAAAGCACTAGTGCACTTGGGGTAAAACAAACTGAGAAGTGGCAAAAATGATTTTTACCACACATTTTTTATATATTAAACCCTCTTCCGGTGCGGCCGACATTAAAGTGCACCGATGCCCACAATAAACGAGACACGCCGAATAGTAGGATTTTTTAGACAAATTTAAAGGGTTTTGCATTGAATTGTTTTATTATAACAACAACCAGTGCGTTTGTCAAATAGAAAAGAACCAGTGCATTATTGTTATCCAGCGCACCGTCTATGATATTTGCGATTAAACATATTAACTCGATGCACCATCAAGTAGGGTTTTTAAATAAAATTTTAAGAGATTTTGCAATGAATTTCTTTATTGCAATGTCCCATAAATAGCAAAAATTAAAAAAAAAATCCGTCCCTGTAATAGATGCTGATTGAGAATAAAATAGTCGCAAGTTAATTCTAAAACTAGGAAAACATGTAAATGCTTACTGTAGATAAAAGGAAGTCGACCATTCCTAAATAATCATGATCTCTCTAGATTTTTACATTTTCAATCCTGCGGAAGCAATGTGGAATTAATTATTGATGTATCCCGGTTACGAGTTTACAATTGCTGATGTAACTGTAATAGCAATTCTTTCATACAGTTTTAATGAAATCATATGAATGTATGATGAATTTCTGAATGGCACCTTGATGTGATATGGCCTTTGTTGATGAGATGTTGAAACCATGGTGGGACATGTATCAATCAAGGAGAGGAAAACATACCCCGACAAGGCTGCCGAGAGGTAAGAGTATTCTTGGGTGTTTCTGGACTTACTTAGCATTTTCGCTAATACAATAATTTCATATTTGTGATTGCAGGTATTTATCCTATGACATTTCCACCCTAGAGGATCTACCCATTTTCTATCCAAATGTTTCCAGTTTTTACAAGGTACGGGTTTTAAGAGTGATGGTCAAGTCCTTTAATGGATAGACCAAAATACAAAAGTTATAGTTCCAAGGGGTTTGCTGATGTAAAATCATAGTAGTGAAACCCTTGGACCAGCGCATGCATACTAACCAAGTTGTGGCTATTATCACATGACTCAAACTATGGTTTTGCACAAATATTCGAGTCTCCAATAAAGCAGGGTTTGGTGTAGAATTAACTACACTTTAATGTAAAGTGGATGACAGGCTGTCCAGTGAGGGTTTGTAATGATTTGGGGTTTTCCTTGGTCATGCCTTCTGTGTTTCCATTTGGTTTTGGTTCAGCACTTCACCATATTTTGGAGGTGCCTTCGTGCCCTGACCTGAGCTACGCTCATGGTCAGTGCATGTGGCATTTTAGCTCGCCTGGCGGCGTGGAGAGTGTCGTATCCTGCTCAGGTATGGCCTTTCTAAAATTGTCAACCTGTTATGGAACTCGTTTCTCCCTATGCATACCTCTTCAGGGTTTAACTTGCGTTTCCTTGTTGGATTGGCAGGTGGTAGTGGCTTCCGGTGTAATGTTGTGGGCGTCCTGGGCTTCTGTTGGCGTGTCAAGGGTATTGGTAAGTCTAGCTTACCCACCCACGTTGCTCTGCCTATTGCATCTCTGGTGGTGCATTTATGTGTCTTGTTTTGTTTCATGGGAGGATTTCGTGAGCCTTTGGCACACTGATTCTATTTGGAAGTCTGGAAGGGTTGCCTATTGGCTGGACCATCGAATGCATTGAATCTATGGGGTTTCGAAATGTAATAATGAGATGTAGCGAAAAGGAACTCCTGTGCAATTTCTATGGGGATTTAGAAGATCATTTTTATTACTTGCCCGATGCTTTTGACTAGTTTACTCTGGTTTTAATGGCCATTGTGGGCACATTCATTTGTGGTTCTTGTGGTTTGTCATGAAATTGGGTTTTTCTCAGGGAATTCTTCCCTGTATGATGTATGGTGTTTTGGATGTATGTTTTGAATATGGGTAATAACTACAGCATTTCTAGATTTTCTATCAATGTCGTTTTTGGTTCCAAGAATGTAACAGTGGCTCGGCCTATGGGGTCTTATGTTGCCGTAATGAATTCTCATTCTGATTGTAGCTCCGTCTGTTTAATTTTCCACGTGTACTGTAAATGAAAGCATCATGGTTTCGTAATGAAGCTATACCTGTACTGTAGTTTTGAATTTAAATACCCCGGGGTTTTGACTTTTGTCTGCGTTGGATTCCTAGACATAGTGTTTGATGGAGAGATTCTACTGTGGTGATTTGTAAAAGAAGGAAAACGATGACGCCCAGGTGGGCATCCTGTAGATGTTACTGTTGGTATAGACTCTTTAAACAGTTGTTATTCTAGATTTGTATGTTTGATATCTATACCCAAAATTCTCTTTTGATGAGAGTGTGGGTTTGTAGCTTGCAGCTACATGTTGATGCGTTTTGGAAAAAGAAAGACCATGGGGTTCGACCACTTGAGCTGTGTTTTGATTTATATATATATAAATAAAGAAAAATATGTGTGAATGTTAAAGTTCTGTTTACAACTACTATTTTCGTTTTCTGTGTGGCGTCTGTATTGTTTGGATTTGAAATAATGGTTTAGATCAGGAATAAATCTACAATAATTTGGTTAATAATAAAATATGAAAAAGGGATTGGTGGCTGTCTAAGCCCTATGATTCGTTCTACAAGATCTCTGTAATACATGTATTCACCTGTCTAATAAATAACCGAACTGTAATGGAAACAATGAATGATTAGTAGTACATTGTATATAAGATACTGTCAGAATAAAAAGAATATTGTCTGTTCAAACTTATAAGAAATACTAGTCTATAGGTTTTCTACATAGATGTCTAGCACAGGCTAGTGGACTAGCCATGCTAGTGGACTAGCCATGCTAGAATCTTCTAGGGTTGATAAGGTTTCTGAATATGAAGTTTGATATGCATTTAACCCTGGACGTTGTTTCCCTAAAGGCCGTTTGCTCCTTAAGAAAAGTATTGATGTAGATGGTTTAAGGGAATTAAATACTAAGTAACAAGCTATTCAAATTGAATAAATAAAATATGGTGAGTGGAATAATTCATACCTGCAAGCTTGTAACGTGCCCTTCTTCTGTAGTAACCTGCACACTCAAACCATTAATTAGTGGAAAATATTGCTGTGTTCAGTTGATCTGATTTGAATGATTCCTTGACTAGATAACTTTGGGACTACCACGTTCCTCCCAACCATGATCCTACAACCGTTCCTGGTTCAGTATGGATCCCCCCGAGCTGGTTCTGACATGCAATTTGAGAGATAGAGACCCTAGGTCCACTGCTGGTTCAGGTCTAAAACTTATGTGAGCTACTTCAATTCTTGGAGCAGAAAATTCTCTTTGATTCCATAAGAGAGTGATGATGAAAAGATGATCCCCAAACTTTGGGGTTTGTCCTCTTTATGTAGGGAAATCTTGAATTAGGACTGTTGGAATAATTTGGTTTCTTTAAATCAAATAAATTAATTTATAAAAGAATATTTGTTTTAATTAATAACTAGTTCTTTCGGAACTATGACTTTTCCATTTGTTTAACTAAAGTGTTTATTTATTTATTTAAGCCTTTCTATAATTTGTGATCAACTTAATATTTCAATTTATTTATTAATGCATTATTGATTTATTAACTCAATGCATCAACTATATATAAAATAAATGTGTTTAATAAATAAATAGTAACAGTCATTATTATTAAAGTTATTAATAATAACATTAGCCTTGTGGCTTTTATGCATGCTTAACCATAGGAAACTACTATTTAGTTAATTTATGCTTTAAGTGGTGATGTTATCTTTTATGTATCTTCACATGATACTTCTTTTTAATCTTTTTAAGGATAAGGTCCCCTTCTTTGGACGGTCTCGGTAAGCTAGGATAGGAACCTCTAGTCTCTCTCTTTGCATGTCAGATTCCCTCGTTTTAACATGGTATTTCCCGCAGTACTTGATGATAATAAGATTTATTTAATCAATTCGAATAGTTGTGATAAGACACATAAGTGCTATTCAGAGTCCTTCGGACTCAACACTTGAGATCTAGTAACCCCGAGTGCTCTTCAGAGCCTTTTAACTCAACACTCTCACATGGGTGTTACGCTAGTGCAATTCTAGAGCCTCTGCTCAACACTAGAGCTAGAATGTGGTTGTGAGGCACATCTAGACTATTTAAGTGGCCTCGGATCCGGTATTCATTTTCTTTCAAGCTTGGAGTGCTCCAGGGCTTATGCCCAACACTCAGTGTACATCAGGGCTTACTCCCAATACATAAACATTCATCTAGGTACATCGGGGCTTACGCCCAGTACATAGGTCTCTTGTGTGTTTCTGAGTCCACGCTCAACACATCATATAGGATAAACATGTAAAATCACAGCTCTGCACAATAAGTATCAAAAGGTCAACTCAATATGTATTAGGGTTTTGTACCCACATCAAAACATAATAAGAACATTGGGGCTCCCTTGCCCAGTATATAATCAAGTAATGAAATTTAGTCAGGGTCCATGCCCAATATGTCAGTCTACAAAAGAATAAATCATAGGTGCTGGGGCCGTGTCCCAATATAACATCATAAAACAGTCAGTCCAAAATTCGGGGTATTACATTTATAGTAAAAGGCTGTGTGTTTGTTGATTAAACATGCACCGATGCGGTTATGGTTATCTGGTGCACCGTTTATTTGTCTTGCCGTTAAAAAATATATTGATAATGCGATGCATTATCATCTATTAACCACACTGTGGATTCTATCTTATAATGCCCCGGTGCATTTAGTATCTATTAACGCATCGCGAAACGGGTATTAAAATAACACGAGTTTTTTAATTAATTTTTTTTATCGATATTTTTTATTTGTCGTGGTGCCGTAGAATTTCGTGCCACACCGCTGCGTTGTGTTTAGAAATGCACCAGTGTGTTTTGGTGTTAAACACACCGAAAAACAACATACGCTAAAATCTCCGCCCGATCGCCTCCCTTAGAAACCTCCACTATAAATGGATTTTCGACCTCTTTTTTAGGGGTTCCCGCTATAACCTCCACTAGAGGGCCTTTTCCTTGTAGTGACTTACAAAATGCAAATTGACTACTTGATTTTTTCCATTGAGGTGAAGAAAAATAATATAGTTGGCATCCCCGCAACTCTGCATAATGCTCAAGTTATACCTTTCCATGGGAGCTGGGAGAAATTGAAAGGCATAAGAGCAATTCTTAAATATTGCTTCCCTTAGAATTGCAATGATAAAAAATATGGAAATTACTGACAAGAATCTAATAAAAATCATACCCAAATTTAGAATGCAATGTTGGAGCCTACCTGGATCACCGATGGGGTTGTTTGGTACATCCAAGGCACTTTCTCAAATCCAACTGCTTCTGTTTTTCACGCACCTGTAATGAAACGAATTATTAAATAAATATAAGGTTTTGAATATTCAAAAAATCATCAAACTAAATGAAAAATTTTCTATGTCATAGAACATGTGGCCATCGGAAACATGAAAATAATTTTAATCTATTGAATTTTCACATTAGAGCTTCAAAACAAACATACAAGAATTAGGATTAAAAGAAGAAGCACATGGGTGAAGCAGATTGAGACCCGAAGCATTTTCAGTGTTGAGCCAATAGTATCTGACAATTTGAAAGGAAGGTGTTCAAGTTCAAGTCAAGAATGGAATTTACAATGTGCAAGAGTCAATCTGCAGACTGTGATACAACAATTGTTGATGTTGCAGTGTCAGTGAGACATTCTCCCCGAGACAGGGAGGATGGAGAAGCTCCCCCTGAGATGGGGGGATTGGTAACTGCTTTGTGATTTCCCTCCTCATCATGTAGCATTGAGTTTAGTGGAACTTTGATTTTCCTCCTCGTCGTGTAGGACTGAGTTGAGTTGACATATGGTTATCCTCCTTGTCGTGTAGGACTAAGTGGCAAGCAATGTTATTTACACTTCAAACACGAATGCCACAAAATACCTAAAAGAGAAATTGAAGTATGTGATAATTAACTAGTTCATTTAGAGGATGGCAAACTGATCCGTATTTGTGTGGGAACGAAACAAAATATAGCATATACAGAGATATACATTCACATACACAGATATATGGAAAGAAACACAGCGATACAGGAAACACATATTCGATTAAATATCGGAAATAGAAGAGACTGTAAATACAACAGCTAGAATGGTAGTAGCTATCTCTGAGGAGAGATGTGGCCTCTGTGCTCATTCGTGTCAAGATGAATACAAAGAGAGGCCGAAAGGGCCTATTTATCATAAGCATGAGGGAGATAATCCCAAGCATCCAAAAACCTAACCCTAGAAGATGAACCGTCATAAAGTTTGCGGCCTCAAGGTGGTTAGTTGAACAATCAACTTCCCGGGGTCATAACTTTTGCATACGATCTCCGTTTGGGGCGCTCGGTAACCCATTGGAAAGATCTATCCGAGGAATACGTGGTGGGCCATGAAACAAATGGGCTCTGTTGGACCAAGATTTCCCGAGAAACATCGTTTAGGGCCTCAAAACGGCCCCGAAAGTTTGGGACTCGAAAAAATATAGAAACATTACTAGAAAATTGGCAAAATGGGAAGCTGTTTTGAGCTAGTGGAATAGGTGGGTGGCCACCGATATCCCTCTGGATCACAAACTAAGTCTACCTAATTTCTCTAGTTTGTACCCTTACTCTGTCTCTGTCCTCCCACATTTTTATAGAATTTTAATATGGTGAAAGACACGGGTGAAGTTTGTACATACATAAAGTGGCTCAAGATTATGCTGAAATGTATGCCACTACCCAAATAAAAATGATGGAATATATCCTTGAGAAGTAATTTAAAAATGAAGAACATATTCATGGAGAGGAATTTATGGGCCCAAGCCTCCTCTGGTTGAAAATTTATGCTTCCCGGGATAAGAGTTTTGGTTTTCGTGCTTCTTTTAGTTTTATGCTTTCATATCAATTTGTGATAGAGGCTTGAATTCATGGATGATGAAAACCTTCTATGGAAAAACCAATTTTAGTTGTCATGAATGCAACGGTCTACATCACCATAGTAGTTTAATCTATTTTTTCCTTAGATATTGAAAGAGATCTAGACGATGTTTATCAGGCCATATAACAGTTAGATTTTAATCACTCCTGTCTAAATATGGAAAACTGTAACAGATCATAGGTGGTACACCATTTTTTTGTTATTCTAAGGGTCAAAATTGAATATCAAATATAGCGTCGAGATTGTAAGGGAATATGATATGAATGTAAATATGTAACATAAATATGTAAATATGATGGGAATAGGAATAGTGCTAGAAAAGACAAGACTTTATGACAACATATATAACATATCGGTCAATCAGTCCTTCTAAAGACTACATCATCGAGAAGGTAAGTATTATAATGACTCTTTTTTCGATAAGGCCAGGATGAGAATGACCTTTTAGTAGGCAACCTAATAAGTATGAGAATTAATCTATTATAATGACTCTTTTTTTTCGATAAGGATGGGATGAGAATGACTTGTTAATAGGTAATCTAATAAGTATGAGAATTAATCTATGTTTGGGTTGGTAGGAAAGGATTCGGTCACTAGTCCCGGCCATGACCAATAAAAATAAACCGTCCAATGGCCAAACCACCTGCCAAATTATGCCAACATTGAAGCCACTGTGGGTCTCTATTTGCACGAACCGTCCACAATAAGGAGGATTTCAAAACCTAGTGCCATGCATGAAATGTAAAAAAAAAAGAAATACGTAAACCCTACACATGAAAATTTGGATGGAATCTACAACCACAACTGTTTAAGTAGATCTTGCAGGAGAAGAGATAGATATTTAAAGTAGGGAACCCATCAGAGAAGAGTTGAATTGAATGAGAGAAATCTATTGCTAAGCAAGATATTACTAGCAAAGAAATTTGTAACTTCTAGAAAATACTAATTGTTAGCACATCTGCAAGGTTTTTTGATATTTTAGCTTGTGGCGATAACTTTTCAAGAATAGTTAAATCTGTATTGTGTGAATTCTCTAGCATAAAATTTGACAGAAGGATTTGATATTGTAGTTTTCAACTTATTCTGATTTTCCATCTTTAAATGGTAACATTGTGACAGGTGTGTGAAAACCGCGTTTTGACGTATCTAACATTCCATCTGGAAAAATTAATACTAATGAGAGCTACAACAAATCACTAAATCAAATAAACCCATTTGCAATACTATACAAAAGTATTAAGAGGAATGGATTTGAAGAAATGGCTCAATGTACCAAGAGGCACCCATATACGAGGAAAAAAAATGTAATTACAAAGCACATGTATTCGTCAAATATAGAGAATGACTTATGTTCCACGTTGGAGTGGAAGAATATTCTATATTCATGATATTTCTATGAAGTCCTCTAGTGACTGCCTCGATCCTCACAAGAAGCTCAAGGAGGAATTTGTCGGCAACTTAAATAGCACATCAATTGTTGAAATCATTGTCCTCATTGCAATTATGTCTGCTCCTACTTTGTTACTACAATGGAAGCTACTTACATTTTCCTCGTTGATCTAGGCGACTATCCTTATTATGAAACAATTCGGGCCTCCTCCTATGATCTTGAAAAGAGCCAAAACGCTTCTTTCCAAGGCCCATGAGAGAAGTGGTAAAAAGAAGCTCTAAATTAAATTTGCAAGAGTTGAAAAGCTGCAATGGACATAGGTTAAAAAACCCAAGAATACCATTGTTCCAACTCACAATAGGTCTCAGTTAGAACCGCATTCACATTCAGGGTTGGATTTTTCTAAAACTGCATACAAATATACAGTATGTGAAACTACTGAACATGAACTATGACAGGTCATAAACGATGCTTAAAATTATGGATTGTATTACATGTATTTTAGAGCGTGTATATGATTGTATAAGATACTAAGTGAATCAACATGAGTTGTCATAGATATAAAAGAATTAAAAAAATGGCATTGGAGTAAAAAAACTAAACAAGACACATTTAAGAGAAGAGAGAAAAAAATCCAGTCATAGCTTATATTCGAGGTACCCGACACTAATGCCCTTGCTCCTTCACCATGCTTCCACTCTCTTCCTCTCAAATTATTTGGAAACACAGAACCCTCAAATAGTTGCACATTATTCTCCGAGGAACGTTGTGCTGCTTCCACTCTCTTCCCGTCAAATTCTTTGGAAACCAAAACCCAAAAAAATTTCACATTATTCTCCCCAGTCTCGTTTCGGTCCAAAACCGTGCCTTTTGCCTAATGTAACCCTATATAGGAGCCCTCCCATGGATAACAACGGGTTTCCAACCTAGGTAAAGACTGATAGCCCTAAGATGCTGATTGAGTTGACCCCGCAACAGTTAGAAAGCCAATTCCTGCAGGAGTAGAACCAAAGCGAGTAGCTCCACTAGCAACAAAGGCAGAGCTAGTTAAAGAAGTTGATGTTCGACTCCTTTTTTTTACTCATAATCATTAAATGTGCAAGCCTCCCTTCGTAATGTTCTAGGAAATACAGGGGGCAGAGGAAAAATGGTTTGTGCTTCCAATGTCTTCCCATCAAATTGTTTGGAAAACAAAACCCCCCAAATAATTGCACATAAATCTCCGAGGAATGCTGTGCTTCCAATGTGTTCTTATCAAATTCAATGGAAACTCAAAAACCCCCAAACAATTGCACATCATTCTCTGAGGAATGAAGGGAAACCCAAATGATGGCACTTTGATCTCTAATATCCAGCTTTTGAATTTGCACATTCAAGTGCGAGGCAGCAGAAACGAGAAAGAGGGTTTCCCAAGTTAAAACCCTCAAGGCCTGGGTATTGATCCACAACAACATATCTATCCTACCAGAGAGATACAAGCACCATGATTAAACCACAACGCATGTGGTGAACGAGAATTTGTCGCGATACCACACCATGAATCATTGTCTAGGCCATGGTAGACAAGTGCCATGAGTAATATTTTTGCATTGAAAATGGTCTTTGAGGCCTAAACATGGTTAGAGGGGAAACAAAGGGCTCAATCCTTAAATCAAGGCCTTCTATATATCTAACTCTATAGTTAGAAAAGGAAAACAATTGGGCCTTAGGTAGTAGACACCATTTCTTTGGTTCAATGGCCATGAAGAACACCTGCAAACCTCAAAACAAACCCTCTATAGGGGTTGTCTGGCATGGAGGTTGGATATGGCTGCCATTTGGAGCTTTACCCAGTAAGGATGGGTCATAGGTCATTGAACATGGTTGGTGAAGGAAAATAATTTCCTCCTAATATTGTTGAATCTTATGAACTTCACGTGTCTTGAATGAGCCCATGTAGCAACACACGAGTCCTCTAAGTGGGATATGAGATATGGATTCCATTAATTGGTTTTTGACATCTGTGATGGGTCTAGGGACCTCGGCCATGGTTGGAAGGAAAAATAAGGGATTTGCATAGGAAAATGAACCTTATAGGCCTCAAGCACTATGAAGAAGGTCTCCAACCAAGACACATGTTCTCTCTCTAGGGTCTTTGACCCCAAGCGATATTCTAGGGGCAATTAGGTGGTTTTTCACTAAGAGGATGCTCCTAATAAGACAATTCCTAAAAATGGAAAAGAGGTTCTAATGTTAAATTTTTCCTTTAGAAACTTAGGTCCTAATGCTAAAGACAAAATAAGGTTCGGAAATGCATGCAACAAGAATGCCTTCATTTTCCTATAAAAATAAAAATAAAAATGCTAAAATCCCATCATATGACAACCACATCTCCAAAAGTTATACAAATTTAAATAAATAAAGTGATGGAACAAAGATTCTTTCAACTTTTAACTTTTAATTTTGTACCTCCTACATAGTTTTAAAAACCAAAGTCTGATAGAAGATATGTAAGCAAATTTTAACTTTTTGCCCTCACATTGCAAAGTATCCTCCACACTCCTTTCGTCTTTAGTGGTACTTCTAAGAAAGATTCTACATTCCATTCCTTGGTCTCTAATCATTAATGACAAAGGAAATTTGGTTTAAAGTGAAGAGTGAGAGTTGGATTTAAAGTTTGTCTTGAATGATTGGAACCTTAGATGATGGCCGGGGTCTTCTTTTATTGTAGTGTCCAGTTTCAGTTGGATTTAAAGTTTGTCTTGAATGATTGGAACCTTAGATGATGGCCGGGGTCTTCTTTTATTGTATTGACCAGTTTCAATTTTGTTTAGCCGACGGTGGCCATACACATCTTTGCCAAAAGCATTGATCCATATAATTACAATACCACTCGTTAAACCAAAGCCATAAGGCATCGATCCATATAATTACTATCCCAAAGCGGTTATATGTTGGCGACAATCCGTGAAGCGACAAATCTTAAAATACTGGGTGGTTTCGGTTTTCGCTGAGACTGAGATTAGATTGGTTGATCTTAAAGGAAAAGAAAATCTGTGATAGTAAATAACTCGACATGGCCATGAATTCTGAGAAAACGGGGAAGAAGCTGCATTTGCAAGAGGAGGCGATACGTATTAAAGAAGGAGAAGATGGAGAATTCGAACGATATTCAGTTTACGTAGACAATGTTGACTATTGGTGCAGAGCACAAGATGTGAAGACACATTTTGAGTGCTGCGGGACAGTAAACCGCATTACCATTCCCACAAATGAGTTCGGGAACCCAATGGGATATGCGTACGTGGAGTTCTCAGATGTGGACAGCGTAGACAAAGCTCTCCAGTTGAATGGCTCCATGCTCCGGTCCCGACAGATCAGCGTCTCCCGCAAAAGGAAACACCCAAAGTGGAACCGCAACAACAACAACACAAGCCGTTCCATGCAGCAGCCGCCTCCAGCTAATTCCAGAAGAGTCGGAGCAACTTCTAACAGAAGAACAAATAACAATCTCCCCATTCAGCAGCAACGTCCTCCTTCGTCGTCCTCAAATTCACGTTTCGGCTACGTACGGCCCATCACCACCACCACCACCACCACCACCGCCTCCGCTGCCCAAGTCCCCACTGCACCACCTACTTCCTCGCTACCGCTTCCCACTGGTAGATTTCATAGAATTTGATTGTTGATTAAAAACATAATTACTATTTGGGGCGTTGCTGCTCTCGCCTAGCCATTACCAAGTTCGTACATTAACTGGGATTTAATGGAATCCATTAAGCCATTATCATATAAATGAAATATTGGATAACCAATTTCAACCTATACAAAATTAAAATGTAAATTAAATTTACAGAAATAAAATTTTGCCAGACAGAAATGGCTGCATGCTCAAAATTTTGAGACTTATTTGCTGCTCTAAAATATTTGCGATTGAAAATTGTCTTTTCTTACAAATTCAAGCTGAAAATTGAGACTAATTTGTCTATGTAAAAGATTTGCAAGTGAAACATTTTTCTAGTGCGCAAAAAACATGTCATCTGCATGCTGACACTCGTAAAAAACACACAAATAATTTGCGAGCATTTCACTACCTCACAAAGATGCTTCAAGTCCGTTGTCTCATATAATAGTTCATGGCTTGTAAATGGACCATTCTCTAGGGTGACACATCAAATACTGGAGGTGAGTCATTGGCTAGTATCATCAATAATACCATGGAGTTCTGTTCTTGTAATTATAGATGCCTCTCAGATCATCTTATCGCCTGCTGTGGGGCTGTGGATTAGAGCCAAAATTGCAATGGTTTTCTTTTTTAAATATACAAATCAATCATGATATTTTCTTTGTTTACTCATTTTTTCTTTGAGAATCAATGTAGGGTTGCCTGCTGTAGAATGGTAGCTGTGTGTGGATGTCGTAGAGGCAATATCTACTCAGTGGTTCAGTAGTTTAAATATGACTACATTGTTTAAGTAAAACACTGTTGAATTCTTTTTGTTTTATATGGTTCCCTATTATTTTGATTTAATAATGATCTGTGCATACTGTGGAAGAACTGAAAGAGCTTGGCCACATTGTTTTCTCGATAAAAAGAATTAGTTGTGCTGAGATGAATGCTATATTTATGTTGTTTATAGCATAACTTTATTTTACAAAACTGCAAAATCATACTTATATGTTACAAACAAATAATATCACTGGTAGTATTTCAAATTTCATTGTTTCTTTCAATAATTTAAAGTAATTATCTTTTTATTTCTCATTTGAAGAAATTCTGTATGTATAATGGGTAGATAATTATCTTTTTATTTCTCATTTGAAGAAATTATGTATGTATAATGGGTAGAGACAGCCGTTAATGTTATTGAAGTAATGCCAAAAACATATTAATATTTAGTAGAGACAACTTTAAAGTATTGTATACAATTCTTCTTCCATCTAAACTAAAGAGGATGAACATATTTAAGTTCAATGGAGATGAGTAGTAAGAAATGATAAACATATAAGCTTAGATTTTACAATTATCTTTACTGCAGTGGACAATACATTCAACAATTGCTAAGCATGTAAAATTTAATAGCCATAACACTTGTCCAGATTTTAAAGCCAAGTATTAATGTGTAACAAAATCCCAAACAAAGTTGTTGGAGATACATAATCAATTTGTTAAGTATAGACAATATTTCAAAGTATAGAGAGAGTCAAAACATTTAAAAAGGATATTTTTACTTGTTTTTCCTTGGGTCATCAAGTGAGCATTCATGAGACAAGGGTAGAACAAACTAAAAAAAATTAAGTTTGTATCCAAAGTTAATTTTGGTGAGCATTCATGACACAAGGACGTAACAAACTAAAAAAATTAAGTTTGAATCCAAACTAAACCATCCCAGATCCAAATCCTAGGCTCTATCAAGCGCAGCCTCCTTGAATAGCTCCTTGAGTGTAATACCCGAGCCACTTAATACCAAGCTCTAAAGTCTCTAGTTTAAGTCTCATATTTACTTTTTACTTCGTATTATTGTGTTTTGTTTATGGCCGACATAATATTTATTACTTTTTACTTTGTATTATTCTTTTTTGTTTACTTTGTATTATTTTGTTACTAGACAAACTCGACAAACACTCTAAACTCTCATATTTACTTTTTACTTTGTATTAAAGGTAAAAAGTAAAGTCTCTAGTTTAAGTCTCATATTTATTTTTTACTTTGTATTATTCTTTTTTGTTTATGGCACACATAATATTCACCACCTAATCCTAAGCTCTAAATTCTCTAGTGGAAGTCTCATATTTACTTTTTACTTTCTATTATTCTTTTTTGTTTATGGCCCACATAACATTTATTACTTTTTACTTTGTATTATTTTGTTACTCGACAAACACATGTTACAAGATCTCCTGCATACTGGCTTTAGAGGGCCCGCCTCGCCTCTCGGCCCAATAAAATGGACTTTGATGGATAGATAACTATAAGACATCCAATTGGGAAATGAATCAAAACTAAAACTTAGGGTTTGAAATTCATGTAGAATTTATGGTTGGAATCATCCTTACCTTGTAGCCTAACACAATGTTATGAAGCTATGCATTCTAGCAATCTTTTATGAAGCTTCAAATTCCACACATTTATTTTGTGCAAAGAACACTTTGTATTTAAATCCTATGTAATATTTTCTTTTGCTATTATAGCATGTAGATAAATGTGTTTATAAATAATATTTAAAATATTTATTTATTTAATAAATTAGTACTTTCTTATAAATCTTATTATTTACTTAGGGAGCGTATTCAAATTTTCAAATAAGGTTTTAATAACTAATTTAAATATTTAAAATAGGGACATACACTTGCAAAATTAATTTTCCCCTTTCCGAGACAATGTTAAAGAATAAGTAATTTTCTCACTTCATGGTAACAATTTCTTCTATGTTGAGCTTGTTATTTTAGGGACATGTTTACTCTTTAAACAATATGTCATAACAATTTGGATGGATGGAAAATAGAAGTGGGTTAACTTTGTAAGATGGTATTGATACAACAATAGGTGTTTTTACTTTATCGTAGGTGTTTTTACTTTATCGTTTTTATGGTTCTTGTAGCTGTGTGTCCTAATGATTTGCTACAAAAGTCACTTCTTTTGTACATTGCATTATTCCTTTATCTTAATGCTTGTTATTTTGTATTTACTCAAATAGGGTTTCACATTGCTATATTAAAAATGACATAAAAAGTGAATAACAAGTACAAATACAATTATAAAAATATAGGAGAATTATAGTTATAAACACTTATTGAATAATCTAATATAAAAGTCCATCCTATTCACTAATAAATCTCTATTTACAAATGGCATTTCCTAATCCCTTAATATAAGTTTCCTTGCCTTTGTTTTGATGGGTTGGATGCCATGGTTGATCTCGTGGTTAATTCTAAAAATTAATCCATTAAAAAATTAAATTATGAAGTGAGAATGAATTTACCTGTTGAACGACCCATCGGGGAGGCGTCCTGGCGATGTATAGAGAATTTCAATTTCGACGATTGTTTGTCAAAATTCAAACTTGCAGCAGTAGCCAATACGGATGAAGAATGTGTCCATGTAGACCACTTATGTTAGGGCGTCCAAGTGGGCAAGGTAAAGCACTAGTGCACTTGGGGTAAAACAAACTGAGAAGTGGCAAAAATGATTTTGACCACACATTTTTTATATATTAAACCCTCTTCCGGTGCGGCCGACATTAAAGTGCACCGATGCCCACAATAAACGAGACACGCCGAATAGTAGGATTTTTTAGACAAATTTAAAGGGTTTTGCATTGAATTGTTTTATTATAACAACAACCAGTGCGTTTGTCAAATAGAAAAGAACCAGTGCATTATTGTTATCCAGCGCACCGTCTATGATATTTGCGATTAAACATATTAACTCGATGCACCATCAAGTAGGGTTTTTAAATAAAATTTTAAGAGATTTTGCAATGAATTTCTTTATTGCAATGTCCCATAAATAGCAAAAATTAAAAAAAAAATCCGTCCCTGTAATAGATGCTGATTGAGAATAAAATAGTCGCAAGTTAATTCTAAAACTAGGAAAACATGTAAATGCTTACTGTAGATAAAAGGAAGTCGACCATTCCTAAATAATCATGATCTCTCTAGATTTTTACATTTTCAATCCTGCGGAAGCAATGTGGAATTAATTATTGATGTATCCCGGTTACGAGTTTACAATTGCCGATGTAACTGTAATAGCAATTCTTTCATACAGTTTTAATGAAATCATATGAATGTATTATGAATTTCTGAATGGCACCTTCATGTGATATGGCCTTTGTTGATGAGATGTTGAAACCATGGTGGGACATGTATCAATCAAGGAGAGGAAAACATACCCCGACAAGGCTGCCGAGAGGTAAGAGTATTCTTGGGTGTTTCTGGACTTACTTAGCATTTTCGCTAATACAATAATTTCATATTTGTGATTGCAGGTATTTATCCTATGACATTTCCACCCTAGAGGATCTACCCATTTTCTATCCAAATGTTTCCAGTTTTTACAAGGCACGGGTTTTAAGAGTGATGGTCAAGTCCTTTAATGGATAGACCAAAATACAAAAGTTATAGTTCCAAGGGGTTTGCTGATGTAAAATCATAGTAGTGAAACCCTTGGACCAGCGCATGCATACTAACCAAGTTGTGGCTATTATCACATGACTCAAACTATGGTTTTGCACAAATATTCGAGTCTCCAATAAAGCAGGGTTTGGTGTAGAATTAACTACACTTTAATGTAAAGTGGATGACAGGCTGTCCAGTGAGGGTTTGTAATGATTTGGGGTTTTCCTTGGTCATGCCTTCTGTGTTTCCATTTGGTTTTGGTTCAGCACTTCACCATATTTTGGAGGTGCCTTCGTGCCCTGACCTGAGCTACGCTCATGGTCAGTGCATGTGGCATTTTAGCTCGCCTGGCGGCGTGGAGAGTGTCGTATCCTGCTCAGGTATGGCCTTTCTAAAATTGTCAACCTGTTATGGAACTCGTTTCTCCCTATGCATACCTCTTCAGGGTTTAACTTGCGTTTCCTTGTTGGATTGGCAGGTGGTAGTGGCTTCCGGTGTAATGCTGTGGGCGTCCTGGGCTTCTGTTGGCGTGTCAAGGGTATTGGTAAGTCTAGCTTACCCACCCACGTTGCTCTGCCTATTGCATCTCTGGTGGTGCATTTATGTGTCTTGTTTTGTTTCATGGGAGGATTTCGTGAGCCTTTGGCACACTGATTCTATTTGGAAGTCTGGAAGGGTTGCCTATTGGCTGGACCATCGAATGCATTGAATCTATGGGGTTTTGGAAATGTAATAATGAGGTGTAGCGAAAAGGAACTCCTGTGCAATTTCTATGGGGATTTAGAAGATCATTTTTATTACTTGCCCGATGCTTTTGACTAGTATACTCTGGTTTTAATGGCCATTGTGGGCACATTCATTTGTGGTTCTTGTGGTTTGTCATGAAATTGGGTTTTTCTCAGGGAATTCTTCCCTGTATGATGTATGGTGTTTTGGATGTATGTTTTGAATATGGGTAATAACTACAGCATTTCTAGATTTTCTATCAATGTCGTTTTTGGTTCCAAGAATGTAACAGTGGCTCGGCCTATGGGGTCTTATGTTGCCGTAATGAATTCTCATTCTGATTGTAGCTCCGTCTGTTTAATTTTCCACGTGGACTGTAAATGAAAGCATCATGGTTTCGTAATGAAGCTATACCTGTACTGTAGTTTTGAATTTAAATACCCCGGGGTTTTGACTTTTGTCTGCGTTGGATTCCTAGACATAGTGTTTGATGGAGAGATTCTACTGTGCTGATTTGTAAAAGAAGGAAAACGATGACGCCCAGGAGGGCATCCTGTAGATGTTACTGTTGGTATAGACTCTTTAAACAGTTGTTATTCTAGATTTGTATGTTTAATATCTATACCCAAAATTCTCTTTTGATGAGAGTGTGGGTTTGTAGCTTGCAGCTACATGTTGATGCGTTTTGGAAAAAGAAAGACCATGGGGTTCGACCACTTGAGCTGTGTTTTGATTTATATATATATAAATAAAGAAAAATATGTGTGAATGTTAAAGTTTTGTTTACAACTACTATTTTCGTTTTCTGTGTGGCGTCTGTATTGTTTGGATTTGAAATAATGGTTTAGATCAGGAATAAATCTACAATAATTTGGTTAATAATAAAATATGAAAAAGGGATTGGTGGCTGTCTAAGCCCTATGATTCGTTCTACAAGATCTCTGTAATACATGTATTCACCTGTCTAATAAATAACCGAACTGTAATGGAAACAATGAATGATTAGTAGTACATTGTATATAAGATACTGTCAGAATAAAAAGAATATTGTCTGTTCAAACTTATAAGAAATACTAGTCTATAGGTTTTCTACATAGATGTCTAGCACAGGCTAGTGGACTAGCCATGGTAGACATGCGGCAGTCATCACGAAGTAATCTTCTAGGGTTGATAAGGTTTCTGAATATGAAGTTTGATATGCATTTAACCCTGGACGTTGTTTCCCTAAAGGCCGTTTGCTCCTTAAGAAAAGTATTGATGTAGATGGTTTAAGGGAATTAAATACTAAGTAACAATCTATTCAAATTGCATAAATAAAATATGGTGAGTGGAATAATTCATACCTGCAAGCTTGTAACGTGCCCTTCTTCTGTAGTAACCTGCACACTCAAACCATTAATTAGTGGAAAATATTGCTGTGTTCAGTTGATCTGATTTGAATGATTCCTTGACTAGATAACTTTGGGACTACCACGTTCCTCCCAACCATGATCCTACAACCGTTCCTGGTTCAGTATGGATCCCCCCGAGCTGGTTCTGACATGCAATTTGAGAGATAGAGACCCTAGGTCCACTGCTGGTTCAGGTCTAAAACTTATGTGAGCTACTTCAATTCTTGGAGCAGAAAATTCTCTTTGATTCCATAAGAGAGTGATGATGAAAAGATGATCCCCAAACTTTGGGGTTTGTCCTCTTTATGTAGGGAAATCTTGAATTAGGACTGTTGGAATAATTTGGTTTCTTTAAATCAAATAAATTAATTTATAAAAGAATATTTGTTTTAATTAATCACTAGTTCTTTTGGAACTATGACTTTTCCATTTGTTTAACTAAAGTGTTTATTTATTTATTTAAGCCTTTCTATAATTTGTGATCAACTTAATATTTCAATTTATTTATTAATGCATTATTGATTTATTAACTCAATGCATCAACTATATATAAAATAAATGTGTTTAATAAATAAATAGTAACAGTCATTATTATTAAAGTTATTAATAATAACATTAGCCTTGTGGCTTTTATGCATGCTTAACCATAGGAAACTACTATTTAGTTAATTTATGCTTTAAGTGGTGATGTTATCTTTTATGTATCTTCACATGATACTTCTTTTTAATCTTTTTAAGGATAAGGTCCCCTTCTTTGGACGGTCTCGGTAAGCTAGGATAGGAACCTCTAGTCTCTCCCTTTGCATGTCAGATTCCCTCGTTTTAACATGGTATTTCCCGCAGTACTTGATGATAATAAGATTTATTTAATCAATTCGAATAGTTGTGATAAGACACATAAGTGCTATTCAGAGTCCTTCGGACTCAACACTTGAGATCTAGTAACCCCGAGTGCTCTTCAGAGCCTTTTAACTCAACACTCTCACATGGGTGTTACGCTAGTGCAATTCTAGAGCCTCTGCTCAACACTAGAGCTAGAATGTGGTTGTGAGGCACATCTAGACTATTTAAGTGGCCTCGGATCCGGTATTCATTTTCTTTCAAGCTTGGAGTGCTCCAGGGCTTATGCCCAACACTCAGTGTACATCAGGGCTTACTCCCAATACATAAACATTCATCTAGGTACATCGGGGCTTACGCCCAGTACATAGGTCTCTTGTGTGTTTCTGAGTCCACGCTCAACACATCATATAGGATAAACATGTAAAATCACAGCTCTGCACAATAAGTAACAAAAGGTCATCTCAATATGTATTAGGGTTTTGTACCCACATCAAAACATAATAAGAACATTGGGGCTCCCTTGCCCAGTATATAATCAAGTAATGAAATTTAGTCAGGGTCCATGCCCAATATGTCAGTCTACAAAAGAATAAATCATAGGTGCTGGGGCCGTGGCCCAATATAACATCATAAAACAGTCAGTCCAAAATTCGGGGTATTACATTTATAGTAAAAGGCTGTGTGTTTGTTGATTAAACATGCACCGATGCGGTTATGGTTATCTGGTGCACCGTTTATTTGTCTTGCCGTTAAAAAATATATTGATAATGCGATGCATTATCATCTATTAACCACACTGTGGATTCTATCTTATAATGCCCCGGTGCATTTAGTATCTATTAACGCATCGCGAAATGGGTATTAAAATAACACGAGTTTTTTAATTAATTTTTTTTATCGATATTTTTTATTTGTCGTGGTGCCGTAGAATTTCGTGCCACACCGCTGCGTTGTGTTTAGAAATGCACCAGTGTGTTTTGGTGTTAAACACACCGAAAAACAACATACGCTAAAATCTCCGCCCGATCGCCTCCCTTAGAAACCTCCACTATAAATGGATTTTCGACCTCTTTTTTAGGGGTTCCCGCTATAACCTCCACTAGAGGGCCTTTTCCTTGTAGTGACTTACAAAATGCAAATTGACTACTTGATTTTTTCCATTGAGGTGAAGAAAAATAATATAGTTGGCATCCCCGCAACTCTGCATAATGCTCAAGTTATACCTTTCCATGGGAGCTGGGAGAAATTGAAAGGCATAAGAGCAATTCTTAAATATTGCTTCCCTTAGAATTGCAATGATCAAAAATATGGAAATTACTGACAAGAATCTAATAAAAATCATACCCAAATTTAGAATGCAATGTTGGAGCCTACCTGGATCACCGATGGGGTTGTCTGGTACATCCAAGGCACTTTCTCAAATCCAACTGCTTCTGTTTTTCACGCACCTGTAATGAAACGAATTATTAAATAAATATAAGGTTTTGAATATTCAAAAAATCATCAAACTAAATGAAAATTTTTCTATGTCATAGAACATGTGGCCATCGGAAACATGAAAATAATTTTAATCTATTGAATTTTCACATTAGAGCTTCAAAACAAACATACAAGAATTAGGATTAAAAGAAGAAGCACATGGGTGAAGTAGATTGAGACCCGAAGCATTTTCAGTGTTGAGCCAATAGTATCTGACAATTTGAAAGGAAGGTGTTCAAGTTCAAGTCAAGAATGGAATTTACAATGTGCAAGAGTCAATCTGCAGACTGTGATACAACAATTGTTGATGTTGCAGCGTCAGTGAGACATTCTCCCCGAGGCAGGGAGGATGGAGAAGCTCCCCCTGAGATGGGGGGATTGGTAAATGCTTTGTGATTTACCTCCTCATCATGTAGCATTGAGTTTAGTGGAACTTTGATTTTCCTCCTCGTCGTGTAGGACTGAGTTGAGTTGACATATGGTTATCCTCCTTGTCGTGTAGGACTAAGTGGCAAGCAATGTTATTTACACTTCAAACACGAATGCCACAAAATACCTAAAAGAGAAATTGAAGTATGTGATAATTAACTAGTTCATTTAGAGGATGGCAAACTGATCCGGATTTGTGTGGGAACGAAACAAAAGATAGCATATATAGAGATATACATTCACATACACAGATATATGGAAAGAAACACAGCGATACAGGAAACACATATTCGATTAAATATCGGAAATAGAAGAGACTGTAAATACAACAGCTAGAATGGTAGTAGCTATCTCTGAGGAGAGATGTGGCCGCTGTGCTCATTCGTGTCAAGATGAATATAAAGAGAGGCCGAAAGGGCCTATTTATCATAAGCATGAGGGAGATAATCCCAAGCATCCAAAAACCTAACCCTAGAAGATGAACCGTCATAAAGTTTGCAGCCTCAAGGTGGTTAGTTGAACAGTCAACTTCCCGGGCTCATAACTTTTGCATACGATCTCCGTTTGGGGCGCGATCGGTAACTGTAGTGCTCTGGTTTTTACAGCAGAGCACTGTGTAAAATTTCAGGTTTAATTTTCTACGTTTTAACTTTACCAGTTTATGGAAGTAAATTTCTAAGAATTTCTATGTGCCGAAATAATATTTAGTGTACTGTGGTGTTTTCACTAACCTTACATTCGTAATTTAAAATAAACAAACATATCGTTATTTTCTTTTCAACAGCATAAGAATAGGTTTCACAACTTAGTAAATCAGTAAATAGCAGTAAATCAGTAAATAGCAGTAAATCAGTAAATAGTAAGTTTGCATGTTTACAGTAAGATTTAGCATAATAGTAAATAACGGAAATTACCTGATGCTGATGCTAACCGTAAGTTGTAGCAGGTTGTGTAACCCCTTAGACAGCCAAACTGAAGTGTCCACCCTACCGACCAGCTATAATCTTGCTGGCCCTTGGAAATCAAAGGATTTCCAAGCCCCCGAGCCCACAATCTGATAATCCCGAGAGCAGTCTTTCCTCCTGTTCTCAAAATCCTTCTGTTCTCCAATCAAACTTTCTGTCCTCCCAACTTCTGTTCTCCAAACTTCTTTTCTTCTCCCCTAAAAAAAACCTCCTCTTTCTCCAAGCTCTCCCCCTCTATATAATTTCCCTTCCTCGAGAATATCTTGGGCTTACTCCACCGCCCCAAAATCCCCTTCTCGAGCCCCTCAACACTTACTCCTCTCACCAGTTCATTTATACACGGTTCTTTATAAAAATGTATAATTAATTACTCTCATTGAAAAGTTAGTTGGTTTTGGATTGACGGTCGTAAGTATTTATTACGGTGGGGATTATCACCCAAAGGTTATCCATTCGAAACAAGCTTCATTGAATACAAGTCTATCCGCCATCCTTGATATTTCAATGTTATTAATGTGATTAATAAAATATTATATAATTAGTTGCCCCCTTGTCAACTTGGACATGATGTGTCTTAATGATCCACCTTATCCGTCGAGACTACTTAGCTGGAGGTTTAAATTCCAAGATTAACATTGAATAATTAAATATCCATTTTCCATCACATCACGTTTATTCCAAAAATGATTATCTTATTATGGCTAACTTTTGAAATGGAATTAATCACACAATTTTAATTTATAAATCAATATTTTAAATCTTACTTATATTGCAATTGTTACGATAGGGATATAAATGTTGCTAGAATATTATTAATTAAGTAATAATAATAATTAGATCACCATTTATTAATTAATAATAATAATTAAATCACCATTTAACAATAATAAAAGGTGAATTAATCATAGTATTCTTAATTATTTGTTTATCACATGAGTACCCTATCATCAACATAGCATCCTTGTTCTTATAAACAAAGCACTTGTGAGGGCTTAAACAATTTTACTAATTAATTAGACACTATCATTACCCTATTCACAACAGTTCTTCTATGACAACGTTAACTGACGACACTTGTCTTAGTTTATTTTTACAATGTTTTCATATAATTACTAATTCACTTATTTACACATTGACAACCTAACCATTCATTACCTAAGTTGATTGATGTATCCTTAACTGAGTTATCTATGACATTTATAATACTATTCAAGCATGACAAGTATGTTATACACCAGTAATATTGTACACGTACAAGGTGTGCATGCATGGCCAGTGTATGCACATGTCGGACATGTACTATAAACAAACCCCATTCCGCCTATGCATATTTGCTAACTAACAATAGTATCTACCCCCATGCGGAAGAGCAAGCATAATCTATAGTATAATTACTTTAACATCCTTGGTTATTTAACAGTTAACCCTTTACGATTTAACATCATTGTCTTTATGTTTACATTAGTTTAATCAATCAAGTACAGGAAGGGTGCCTACTTCCACTAACTCGGAATCAAGGAATACTAAACCCCCAACAGTGCTAACTAACACATCCTCCCATCATAACCTACGTCCAGCATCCTCCCTATCCTTCCTCTGCTAGTACAACAGTGGATGTCGGACTCACCGATCTGACCACATAGAACTTGAGAGCGATAGCGTCGGCTGAACAGCGGACCTATCCTCCCCTAGCAGGCATCCGACAATCGTCATCACAACAACATGGGGAGCGTGTCTCAGCACAGCCCTCCCACGACCTCGGGTCTCATGGAAACATAGGGTGGGAAACACATCCATCCCTCTCAACATACTGGGCCTACGCCCTTATCAACTCATACTTGCTGCTATCGGGATTATCAGTTTGTGTTATCGTATCCTCATTTTGGCTACTAAGGTTTGCTGTATGAACATGTTTTTCCTTTCCAATATATATCAGATCAAGTAACTGGCTATCCCATAGCCCCTGTGTCCTGTAGGTTAGTGTTTTGCAAAATACAATTTATAGAAAGCATTTTCCATTGATCGCCAATTGATCCATGTTATCATTTTATTTCATGTAACTTTTTAGCTCATCATAGATGCGTATGACATATAACATTTCAGCAATTCATATAAGAAGATGGTATCCACGTACTGAATCATATATTTCACATTTCATTAAGGAAAACATATAAACATATACTGCAATTGTAAAATAAGGAAATCATATGATAATCATGACATCATAACTGCATAACATAGTAACATCATAATCATGGTGAAATCATAAGACAGAGTAACATCGTATAATGAGGTCCAATATAGTTTACTCAGTCGAGCTGAGTTCGACAAAATATATAAG
Organism: Larix kaempferi; assembly: GCA_027924585.1. Lineage (NCBI taxonomy): Eukaryota > Viridiplantae > Streptophyta > Pinopsida > Pinales > Pinaceae > Larix > Larix kaempferi. The sequence continues at coordinate 575,947 of BSBM01000098.1, read as the reverse complement.
AAGTAAAGTATGGTGTGTCTAACTAATAAATATGCCGAATCAAAATATGGGCATTACAGTAACCCATTGGAAAGATCTATCCGAGGAATACGTGGTGGGCCATGAAACAAATGGGCTCCGTTGGACCAAGATTTCCCGAGAAACATCGTTTAGGGCCTCAAAACGGCCCCGAAAGTTTGGGACTCGAAAAAATATAGAAACATTACTAGAAAATTGGCAAAATGGGAAGCTGTTTTGAGCTAGTGGAATAGGTGGGTGGCCACCGATATCCCTCTGGATCACAAACTAAGTCTACCTAATTTCTCTAGTTTGTACCCTTACTCTGTCTCTGTCCTCCCACATTTTTATAGAATTTTAATATGGTGAAAGACACGGGTGAAGTTTGTACATACATAAAGTGGCTCAAGATTATGCTGAAATGTATGCCACTACCCAAATAAAAATGATGGAATATATCCTTGAGAAGTAATTTAAAAAGGAAGAACATATTCATGGAGAGGAATTTATGGGCCCAAGCCTCCTCTGGTTGAAAATTTATGCTTCCCGGGATAAGAGTTTTGGTTTTCGTGCTTCTTTTAGTTTTATGCTTTCATATCAATTTGTGATAGAGGCTTGAATTCATGGATGATGAAAACCTTCTATGGAAAAACCAATTTTAGTTGTCATGAATGCAACGGTCTACATCACCATAGTAGTTTAATCTATTTTTTCCTTAGATATTGAAAGAGATCTAGACGATGTTTATCAGGCCATATAACAGTTAGATTTTAATCACTCCTGTCTAAATATGGAAAACTGTAACAGATCATAGGTGGTACACCATTTTTTTGTTATTCTAAGGGTCAAAATTGAATATCAAATATAGCGTCGAGATTGTAAGGGAATATGATATGAATGTAAATATGTAACATAAATATGTAAATATGATGGGAATAGGAATAGTGCTAGAAAAGACAAGACTTTATGACAACATATATAACATATCGGTCAATCAGTCCTTCTAAAGACTACCTCATCGAGAAGGTAAGTATTATAATGACTCTTTTTTCGATAAGGCCAGGATGAGAATGACCTTTTAATAGGCAACCTAATAAGTATGAGAATTAATCTATTATAATGACTCTTTTTTTTCGATAAGGACGGGATGAGAATGACTTGTTAATAGGTAATCTAATAAGTATGAGAATTAATCTATGTTTGGGTTGGTAGGAAAGGATTCGGTCACTAGTCCCGGCCATGACCAATAAAAATAAACCGTCCAATGGCCAAACCACCTGCCAAATTATGCCAACATTGAAGCCACTGTGGGTCTCTATTTGCACGAACCGTCCACAATAAGGAGGATTTCAAAACCTAGTGCCATGCATGAAATGTAAAAAAAAACGAAATACGTAAACCCTACACATGAAAATTTGGATGAAATCTACAACCACAACTGTTTAAGTAGATCTTGCAGGAGAAGAGATAGATATTTAAAGTAGGGAACCCATCAGAGAAGAGTTGAATTGAATGAGAGAAATCTATTGCTAAGCAAGATATTACTAGCAAAGAAATTTGTAACTTCTAGAAAATACTAATTGTTAGCACATCTGCAAGGTTTTTTGATATTTTAGCTTGTGGCGATAACTTTTCAAGAATAGTTAAATCTGTATTGTGTGAATTCTCTAGCATAAAATTTGACAGAAGGATTTGATATTGTAGTTTTCAACTTATTCTGATTTTCCATCTTTAAATGGTAACATTGTGACAGGTGTGTGAAAACCGCGTTTTGACCTATCTAACATTCCATCTGGAAAAATTAATACTAATGAGAGCTACAACAAATCACTAAATCAAATAAACCCATTTGCAATACTATACAAAAGTATTAAGAGGAATGGATTTGAAGAAATGGCTCAATGTACCGAGAGGCACCCATATACGAGGAAAAAAAATGTAATTACAAAGCACATGTATTCGTCAAATATAGAGAATGACTTATGTTCCACGTTGGAGTGGAAGAATATTCTATATTCATGATATTTCTATGAAGTCCTCTAGTGACTGCCTCGATCCTCACAAGAAGCTCAAGGAGGAATTTGTCGGCAACTTAAATAGCACATCAATTGTTGAAATCATTGTCCTCATTGCAATTATGTCTGCTCCTACTTTGTTACTACAATGGAAGCTACTTACATTTTCCTCGTTGATCTAGGTGACTATCCTTATTATGAAACAATTCGGGCCTCCTCCTATGATCTTGAAAAGAGCCAAAACTCTTCTTTCCAAGGCCCATGAGAGAAGTGGTAAAAAGAAGCTCTAAATTAAATTTGCAAGAGTTGAAAAGCTGCAATGGACATAGGTTAAAAAACCCAAGAATACCATTGTTCCAACTCACAATAGGTCTCAGTTAGAACCGCATTCACATTCAGGGTTGGATTTTTCTAAAACTGCATACAAATATACAGTATGTGAAACTACTGAACATGAACTATGACAGGTCATAAACGATGCTTAAAATTATGGATTGTATTACATGTATTTTAGAGCGTGTATATGATTGTATAAGATACTAAGTGAATCAACATGAGTTGTCATAGATATAAAAGAATTAAAAAAATGGCATTGGAGTAAAAAAACTAAACAAGACACATTTAAGAGAAGAGAGAAAAAAATCCAGTCATAGCTTATATTCGAGGTACCCGACACTAATGCCCTTGCTCCTTCACCATGCTTCCACTCTCTTCCTCTCAAATTATTTGGAAACACAGAACCCTCAAATAGTTGCACATTATTCTCCGAGGAACGTTGTGCTGCTTCCACTCTCTTCCCGTCAAATTCTTTGGAAACCAAAACCCAAAAAAATTTCACATTATTCTCCCCAGTCTCGTTTCGGTCCAAAACCGTGCCTTTTGCCTAATGTAACCCTATATAGGAGCCCTCCCATGGATAACACCGGGTTTCCAACCTAAGTAAAGACTGATAGCCCTAAGATGCTGATTGAGTTGACCCCGCAACAGTTAGAAAGCCAATTCCTGCAGGAGTAGAACCAAAGCGAGTAGCTCCACTAGCAACAAAGGCAGAGCTAGTTAAAGAAGTTGATGTTCGACTCCTTTTTTTTACTCATAATCATTAAATGTGCAAGCCTCCCTTCGTAATGTTCTAGGAAATACAGGGGGCAGAGGAAAAATGCTTTGTGCTTCCAATGTCTTCCCATCAAATTGTTTGGAAAACAAAACCCCCCAAATAATTGCACATAAATCTCCGAGGAATGCTGTGCTGCCAATGTGTTCTTATCAAATTCAATGGAAACTCAAAAACCCCCAAACAATTGCACATCATTCTCTGAGGAATGAAGGGAAACCCAAATGATGGCACTTTGATCTCTAATATCCAGCTTTTGAGTACCCTATCATCAACATAGCATCCTTGTTCTTATAAACAAAGCACTTGTGAGGGCTTAAACAATTTTACTAATTAATTAGACACTATCATTACCCTATTCACAACAGTTCTTCTATGACAACGTTAACTGACGACACTTGTCTTAGTTTATTTTTACAATGTTTTCATATAATTACTAATTCACTTATTTACACATTGACAACCTAACCATTCATTACCTAAGTTGATTGATGTATCCTTAACTGAGTTATATATGACATTTATAATACTATTCAAGCATGACAAGTATGTTATACACCAGTAATATTGTACACGTACAAGGTGTGCATGCATGGCCAGTGTATGCACATGTCGGACATGTACTATAAACAAACCCCATTCCGCCTATGCATACTTGCTAACTAACAATAGTATCTACCCCCATGCAGAAGAGCAAGCATAATCTATAGTATAATTACTTTAACATCCTTGGTTATTTAACAGTTAACCCTTTACGATTTAACATCATTGTCTTTATGTTTACATTAGTTTAATCAATCAAGTACAGGAAGGGTGCCTACTTCCACTAACTCGGAATCAAGGAATACTAAACCCCCAACAGTGCTAACTAACACATCCTCCCATCATAACCTACGTCCAGCATCCTCCCTATCCTTCCTCTGCTAGTACAACAGTGGATGTCGGACTCACCGATCTGACCACATAGAACTTGAGAGCGATAGCATCGGCTGAACAGCGGACCTATCCTCCCCTAGCAGGCATCCGACAATCGTCATCACAACAACATGGGGAGCGTGTCTCAGCACGGCCCTCCCACGACCTCGGGTCTCATGGAAACATAGGGTGGGAAACACATCCATCCCTCTCAACATACTGGGCCTACGCCCTTATCAACTCATACTTGCTGCTATCGGGATTATCAGTTTGTGTTATCGTATCCTCATTTTGGCTGCTAAGGTTTGCTGTATGAACATGTTTTTCCTTTCCAATATATATCAGATCAAGTAACTGGCTATCCCATAGCCCCTGTGTCCTGTAGGTTAGTGTTTTGCAAAATACAATTTATAGAAAGCATTTTCCATTGATCGCCAATTTATCCATGTTATCATTTTATTTCATGTAACTTTTTAGCTCATCATAGATGCGTATGACATATAACATTTCAACAATTCATATAAGAAGATGGTATCCACGTACCGAATCATATATTTCACATTTCATTAAGGAAAACATATAAACATATACTGCAATTGTAAAATAAGGAAATCATATGATAATCATGACATCATAACTGCATAACATAGTAACATCATAATCATGGTGAAATCATAAGACAGAGTAACATCGTATAATGAGGTCCAATATAGTTTACTCAGTCGAGCTGAGTTAGACAAAATATATAAGAAGTAAAGTATGGTGTGTCTAACTAATAAATATGCCGAATCAAAATATGGGCATTACATACACCCACCCTTCGGGAAACTTCGTCCCGAAGTTATGGTCAAAATAGTGAGGGAAAATCTCGATGCATGGTCTCTGCGTCCTCCCAGGTAGCAGACCCGGGGCTATACTTGTCCCATTGGACCTTAACCTGGTCCACATGGCGACTACGGAGCTGTCGAACCCTACGATCAAGTATACGTAATGGTTCGACCCTGAACGTTCCCTCGTCCGAGACCTGCAATTCCTTCCAATGAATTTTGTGAGTCTCATCAGCTATGTAATGTCGTAATACAGAAACATGAAATACATTATGAGTTTTATGCAAGTGGGGTGGCAGCGCGAGACGATAAGCGACTGGTCCGATTTTCTCAAGAATTTCAAATGGACCTATAAAGCGAGGTGACAACTTGGTACCCTTCCCAAACCGAATGGTACTTTTATTTGGTCGGATGCGAATAAATACACGATCCCCTACTCCATAAGTTCTATCTGATCTGTGTGCATCAGCGTAACTCTTTTGCCTATCCTGTGCTTCCTTCAGCCACTGCCTAGTCTGTATCACCTGCTCCTCCATTTCCTGAATCAATTCAGGCCCAATTAAAACTCGATCCTCTAACCTGTCCCAACTGAGTGGTGTCCTGCACGGCCTCCCATACAATGCCTGATATGGCGGCATACCAATGGAGCTGTGATGACTATTATTGTATGCAAACTCCACTAAAGGAAGATACTTCTCCCACTGTGTCTGCTGATCCATAACATACATCCTAAGCATGTCCTCCATCACTTGATTCACCCTCTCAGTCTGTCCATCTGTCTCGGGGTGATAAGCTGAGCTTAAGTTCAACTGTGTCCCTAATGCTGACTGCATGCTTGTCCAAAATCTGGAGGTGAACTTAGGGTCTCTGTCAGAGATTATCTTTTTAGGAACTCCATGAAGACGTACAATCTCATTTATGAATACCCTTGCCACATCTGTCACATCATAGGTGTCTCTAACTGGAATGAAGTGAGCACTTTTGGTCAGTTTGTCAACTACCACCAAAATAGCATTATGTCTCAGAGATGTGAGTGGTAATCCTACAACGAAGTCCATGGAAATGACTTCCCATTTAGTCATAGGAATATCATGCGGTTGTAGGAGACCGGCCGGGTGACGATGATCTGCCTTCACTTGTTGACACTCAAGGCACTTCGAAACAAAGTCCACTACATCCATCTTCATACCTGGCCAAAAGAAGAGTTGCTTCATGTCAGCATACATCTTCTTCACCCCTGGGTGCGCACAGTAATGCGATCTATGGGCCTCTCTAAGGATGGTTTCCCTGATATCACCTTCCTTAGGAACATACATCCTTCCCTGATACCGCAACAATCCATCTTCCTCAAGATGGTACCCATCATACTTCAATTCCTGTTTCTTTCCATTCTGAATAGCTGAGGTTACTTTTAGATACCAACTATCGCCCAATAGTTGTCCTAGTACCCTTTCCCTCAAGTCAACCTTCAAGGGAATTAAGGAGAAAAGTCTCGGCCTTCGGCTTAGAGCGTCTGCCACCACATTCTCCTTTCCTTTGATGTAAGAGATACCAAAGTCATACTCACTCATGAACTCACTCCATCTCCTTTGCCTAGCATTCAAATCCCTTTGGGTAAAGATGTACTGCAAGCTCTGATGGTCTGTTTTAAGGGTGAAGCTTCTACCAACTAGGTAGTGCCTCCATAATTTTAGTGCCAACATTACTGCTGCCAATTCTAGATCATGCGTGGCATACTGCTCCTCATGAGGTTTCAACTTTCGAGATGCATAAGCTATTACCCCACCTTCCTGCATCAACACCGCTCCTAATCCTTGCTTCGAGGCATCGGTGCATACCATGAAATCTTTATCCATGTCTTGTACCCGCAAGATCAGTGCACTTGTCAACAATCTTTTTAACTCTGTAAAAGCGGCATCGCATTCCTCGGTCCATTCATACCGGATTCCCTTGCGTTGCAAGGTGGTAATAGGTTTTGCAATTTTAGAAAATCCTTCCACAAACCTCCGGTAATAGCCTGCTAACCCCATGAAGCTGCGCACCTCATGAGCATTCCTTGGAATTGGCCAATCTTCAATGGCCTTTACCTTTTCCGGGTCTACAGAGATCCCTTCACCTGAGATGATGTGCCCCAAGTAGTGAATCTCTTTTTGGAAGAAGGAACACTTTGACAATTTACCATAAAGTTTATGTTCCCTTAAGCATGTCAAGACTAACCGCAAGTGTTCCTCGTGCTCCTTCTCATTCTTAGAATAGATAAGAATATCATCTAAGAAGACCTGCACAAAGTGGTCCAAGTATTTTCGGAAGACACCATTCATGAGGCTCATGAATACAGCTGGAGCATTGGTCAAACCAAATGGTACCACTACAAACTCGTAATGCCCAAATCGAGTTCGAAAGGCAGTCTTAGGAATGTCGCCTTCCTTGATCCTCAACTGGTGATACCCTGATCGTAAATCAATTTTTGAGAAGACTGACGCACCTTTCATTTGATCAAAGAGGTCATCAATTCTTGGTATGGGATACCTGTTCTTCACGGTGGCCTTGTTCAAATCTCTGTAATCTATGCACAGTCGCAGAGATCCATCCTTCTTCTTAACGAAGATCACTAGTGCTCCCCACGGTGAGATACTGGGTCTAATCAGTCCCAAATCTAGCAATTCTTTTAACTGGATCTGTAACTCACGGAGCTCTGGAGTTGTCATTCTATAAGGAGTTTTTGAGATAGGTTCTGCACCAGGTTTTAGTTCGATTGTGAAATCGAGCTCTCTTTCTGGAGGTAGTCCTGGTAATTCCTTCGGAAAGACATCCTTGAACTCAGAAAGTACTGGGTAAGAATTCAAGGAAGGTCCTTTACTATCGCTCACGGCCTCCACTACGAACAACTGGCATCCTTGTCTTAGGCACCGCTTAGCTTTCACCATAGAGATGAAACGGAGGGATACCTTCCTCTTCAAGCCTTGGATTTGAATTGTCCTTCCCTCGTCATCGAGGCACAACACCATCTTCGCATAGCAATCTATGAAAGCTCTATGGTCTTCTAACCAATCCATGCCAATAATGAGGTCATAAGTCCCCAAATTGGTGACATAAGCATCCAACTTAGTGGTGCAAACTCCTAAGTCAACCCCACAACCTCTCACTTTAAGACCTACTGGTTGCTTAGTTCCTGAAGCCATTTCGACCAGTTTGAAATCATCGTGCTCGTAGGCTGCCAACCCACATTTATCTAATGCAAATGGTGAAATAAAACTATCAGTTGCTCCTGGATCAAACAAAATTTTAAGTTTGACATTGTTTACATTACCAGTGGATTCTACTACGGTAGACTGATGTTCTTCCTGGTGGTTATGCACCGCTGCATGAATCCGATGACTGTTACCCGAACTATCCATGGGTGCCTTTCCTTCCCTATGCCTGCTGCTTGACTGACCCTTGGGACAGTCTCGCTGGAAATGAGGACCTCCGCATCCCCAACAAGAGAGATTGGGAGGGGCTTGCCTGTTGCTCGAAGGAATCCTCTGAGATGAGTTCCTTCCCCTGGTTCCTCTAAAACCCCTTGCTCCTCTATAGGAACTTCCCTGTGTACGTCCCTGGCTTTGGTGGGTTGCGGACGATGCCTGCGAGATTGAGTTAACTGAAGTATTACCCCTCGGTGTGAACCGGTTACCATAAGGAGGAGGTCTAGATTGTCCTCCCCTGAAGTAAGGACGTGATGCCTTCCCTGAAACATACTGATTGGTTCCTGTCAACTTACTGCCCCCTTTTCCATCTGACATATCAGCTGCATAACGAGCATACTCAACTGCCATGGCAACTGAAGTTGGCTTCCACATCCGCACAGCAGCTCTAATCTTGTAGTTAAGTCCATACACAAAACGCTCTACCTGACAATCATCTGCATCTAGGTAAGGAACATATTTTACCAGTTCCATAAACCGAGATTCATACTCCTCCACCGTCTTGTCTCCCTGTACTAAGGCATGGAGTGCACCTGCCTGTTCTTCCTTGTAATAATTTGGCAAATACTTCATGTGGAACCTTTCCTCGAACAGTTCCCAAGAAGTTGTAAGAGGAGTAAGGTGCAACTGCTTCTCGAGATCTGACCACCAGTTCAAAGCATCACCTTTAAGCTGAAAGACGGCCATCCTAGCCTTGGAACTAGATGTGTACTCATTCAATGCGAAGCATCTCTTCATGCCTTCCAGCCATGCTTCGGCATGCTTACCGGGTCGTCCTCCTGAAAACTCTGGAACTTTTATCTTTTGTAACTCCCTCGATATGTCCTGAAGCGGTTCCAGTCTTGGGCCATGTGCCCTTTCAGAGTTCTCTCGACTCACTTGAGTGGTTTCCACCTCGGCGGCCCTTTCCGACTGCCTGTTCATCGTGGTCATAATAGCCTCCAATGACCTCATTATGATCTGCATTTCAGGTGTTGAGGTTGGTGGTGGCGGTGTTGGCGGTGGCGGAGGTGGTGGTGACGGTGGTCGACCCTGACCCCGACCGCGACCTCTGCGTGTTGTCACCATGATAGTCCCTGAGTTATTAAAATAAAGTCATATCCTTAGTTGTTCAATCAAATATACGCGGAACTAAATGTAGGTAATTAATAACTTGCATCATGAGATAACAAATTGTCAAGATTAGCGCAGTAAAATCTATAGTCGTTTTTATTTTAACAATCTTGTCATGGTGTTTAGCTCGTCGTGCTGGTCTTAATGGTGTCTTGTTTTTGAAATTTCGGGTCTCTTTCATCCCTTCGACTAGGAGTTGAAATCTCGGCAAATTTTTAATATCTCTATTTTAGTTAGCTTTAATTGTTACCCTCTAATCTAAACCACTTAATTAACATTATTTGTTTAAACCTCAACCAATCATAGTTAAGTTAAATACTAAAAATTAAAATTCCTATAAAACATAATTTAACAACATGTTATAACAGAAAAGGGAAAATTAATTCTTATAATACATATTTCCTAACAAGTATGAATAATTTAAATTTTTATAACACATATATTCTATGAGAGTATATAACCATAAATTTAAACTTTAATACAACATCTATTATAACCAGAAAAGTAAAATTAATCTTTATAATACATATATTCTAATCAAAATATGAATAAATTTAAGTTTTATAAAACATATATTCTATGAGAATATATAAAATAATTTAAATTTTAATATAACACATTTTTTTTTTTGACAGGAAAGTAAAATTAATTTTAATTTACGTATATTCTAACAAAATATGAATAAATTAAATTTTCGTACAACATATATTCTACCCAGCAATATAAAATTAATGCAAGTATAATTACCAGCCAGTTTATAACTTACAACAGCTAAATGGCTAACAACTGTAAATATAAGGCCCTTTAATAAATCCTAGTAAGCTCGTAATATACCATGCATGTTATGTGAATAAGCTTATTGGTGTAAAAGAAAAACTTATAGTTAGTATCAACTATTTATAAGCTTACTTACAACTAAAGCATCATAGTTGAGTCGCCTTATGATAATTACCTTTCTTGCCACGTAAAATAATGGTGGTTAGTGAACCTAATGCTATACCACTAAGCTTACAGACATAATATTCTACCCTAGACATATAATAAGTGCCTTGAAAAAGCAGCAAACAATAAATTTAAACTTTAATATAACCTATATTATAGCCTTCTATATATACATTTTACAAACTATATACGAAATAGAACGTAGATTTACAAACCGTAGATTTTTTTACCACGCGGCCTTTCACCGCCATGCAACGAGTGAGTATGCATGAAGGACACGCGGTCTCTCCAAGCAGCCCACCGCCCTCGGAAAGTGGGGGAAACCCTAAATAGGGTCAATCCCCAAGACGCGGCCATTTCTGCCCCTCTTTTCCATAGCTGTTCCGCTCTGCAACCATCAGCGAGCGCGACTCCATGGCCGGGGATACAAGGTTTGGTGTATGTCAGCGAGATATGTGCCTGAAGGAGAGGGTGCGACTGGTAATGCTCTTATGTGAGCCTGACGAATGCTCTTTCTCAATGCCCTGGTATGCCGCTGGAGCTCCACGTAATCCTCTTTTAGAGAAGCGTACTTCGTTTCTATTCTCTTGACGTCTTCTTCGCCTGACATGCCCTCAGCGCAGAGCCTCTTCCTCCTAGCCATATGAGAACAATAATAACAAAACCCACTCGACAATTTGACACTCTATGGAAACAGAGAGAGCCCTATATTTTATTGCTGCTGCCGTCCGAGGGCACCAGGTTCGCAGGCTATGCCGAACCAGAGAATAAGAAAGCACAGGCAATAAACAGTGCGATAGTCGAAAAGCTGTTATGGGACTCCTTCAATTATAGAATTCTATCATCCCGAGGGGGTGTTTTATATGTGCGGCATTTGGTGCAGTTGGCCGAGGAAACCAGGAAATTTGAATATGGGTGGTTTCACCTTAATGAGTATTCGATTATGTGTAATTTCGATTATGTGAGGAAGCAACCGAAGGATTGCAAGAAGCCATGTGCCTCGGCAGGGATTAATTGCTCGGGCGGGGATGGAATTGGGGATTTGCACCATGAATGCCCTGGGCAACTGGTTGGCGTGGGGATGCAGCTGATGGCTTCCCCGAGGAATAAGGGGGATGGCCATGGTCCCTTTGAACACGAACTTACATGGATTAGAGAAGAAAATATAAGGGAACAACAAAGGAATTCAACGCCAACCAGGCCATAATTAGACTCCTTGCAGCATTTTTGGGGCTTGGGGTGGGGACCAGCTTTGAGCATTGCTGGTATATGCAGGATACCATTACTACAGATACCATCAGTTGAGTCGGGCGTACATTATCTCCATGGTGGTTGGTCGTTTGTGGTTTCTTTCACATGACCTGCCAAGAGCTACCAAGTATGGAAACGTTGGTATATTTAGCAGAGTTCTTTTTGCACCTTGCACACGACACCAGCAGGGCAATCCCTTTTATTAATAAATTTTGTTTTCTGATATTTCTCCTTTCCATTATGGATGTGTTTGCCGAGTTTGGAGAAAGAGGGGAAGAGAACGGCTGTCTGCAACAACGAGTTGCAGTTTCCAAAGGAGAATAATAGGCATGGTAATGCTAATTACTTATTTTTATCTCAAGTTAAAAGTATAGACTCGAGGATGGATATTGTTTATAATTCTTTGCTGGAATTTTACAGTTTCAAATGGTATCATTAGTTGTTTTCTTTGAATGAACTAATTAGCTATGTAGGGTTTGGTTTAGTTTTTTTTTTTTTTTTTTTATAGAATGGATGCGTGCACAGGTTTAGAGGGCACAACCTCTGGGATGAGAAGCCCCTGGATTAAGTCTTGTATATATATGTTAACTGACTGAGTGAGGTCTCAGCTCTTGAAAGGGAAGCCGTAAATTAATACATATTTTACAAATTGCATGGCAACCATAAATTTAGTGCTTACATACATATATGTTGCAGATTAATTGATTGTTGTAGGGCGCGACTCCTGGAGGAGCGACTCGTAAATTTAATATATATATACATATATATATTGCTTGGTAGGGCTCATCTCTTGGAAGAGCAACCAGAGGTAGGGTAAATTTACTGTCTGTATATATACATTTACTTGGTTATGGTAGGGTGGAGCTCTTGGAGGAGTAGCTCTTGAATTTAATGCTTACATATATATTTTATATATTTCTTAGCCTGTTGGAAGGCGCGGTTCCATAGAGGGAACAACCGCATATGTGGTTGTGATCACATTATTTAAAATACTTGATTTCTTATTTGTTAAAGCCAAGAGGGTGCAGCTAGGTAGGGCGCAACCCCTAGCAGAGTTAGAGTGGCTTAAAAAAAATATTTTTGGTATTTAAATCTTGTCTGCCCTTTATATTATAATTTCGTGGAGTCAGGTTGACAAGGGCGTAACCCTAAGTTCAACCTCTTGGGAGTATTCAGTTCTTATATCTTAATAAATTATGGGAAGAAGCTAATTTTGTGTTGGGCAGAGCACTGGTTTTTGGACTGTAAAAGGGCGAACCCCATTTCGATTTGGTAAGTTATATGGGTGTAAATATAAGTTGCATTGTAGTTTTCATGGTTGGGCCTCTCGAATAAGATTATTCCGCATTTATTCATTTTTTTTTTTTTTTTTTGCTCGTGATTTGCCCCTTTGGTCTCTTCTCGACCTCAAAATAGCTGGGGTATTTTTTTTTTGAATTCCTAAAAGCGTTACTACAAGTGCTTAATAAAATTTTCCAGATTGTTTTAATTTTCCCCCTTTTCCTATTGTAGGTAAAGGCCTTTTGATACCTTTGATACAGGTGAAGGAAGAGGGTTTATGCATAGAAGAGAGATGGTATGCTTTTAGTACTTCTCCCCTAGAGGCTACAGGGAAGTCATTTCCATTCTATTTCAGTTCTGTTTGTCTATTTTTTTTTTGTGGTCAAATTTGTGTTTATTTGTTTGTATTTACACGTAACCTATATCTCCCTGCAAGAAGTTTTCTGTGTTACCTACTCAATTTGTTTGTTTAGATCTCTGTCCAAGTTTTGCATATTTTTGTATAATGTAAATTTCAGTTTAAATCTAGGAGAGTTCACTCTATCATACATATATAATGACTTTACAAATAATACATAGTAAACATATTCTTTTGCTTCTAAATTTTTTTTTTTTTTAACTAAACCCATAACCTAATCTAAGTGTTAATCACCCTTCGTTTGTTTCCAAGAATACCTACTTCCTTACAATATGGAATATAAGTTTTCTAATTGTTTCTTTATTTTACGCAGGCAGTATAGATGCTAGCTCCATTTACCTATTCTAATATATTTTTCCTTTAGCTTACTAATGTGATTTATGTTTGTGTATTTGGCAGGTAATCCATAACTAATCCATAACTGAGTTTTGGATTCTTCGTGTTCAAATTTTCAAGGCAAGGTTTTGTCCTAAGTTACTCGTGTACAGGGCTCTTAAGGTCCGAGTTTTTGAGCCATTGGCTCTGATACCAAATGTAGTGCTCTGGTTTTTACAGCAGAGCACTGTGTAAAATTTCAGGTTTAATTTTCTACGTTTTAACTTTACCAGTTTATGGAAGTAAATTTCTAAGAATTTCTATGTGCCGAAATAATATTTAGTGTACTGTGGTGTTTTCACTAACCTTACATTCGTAATTTAAAATAAACAAACATATCGTTATTTTCTTTTCAAGAGCATAAGAATAGGTTTCACAACTTAGTAAATCAGTAAATAGCAGTAAATCAGTAAATAGCAGTAAATCAGTAAATAGTAAGTTTGCATGTTTACAGTAAGATTTAGCATAATAGTAAATAACGGAAATTACCTGATGCTGATGCTAACCGTAAGTTGTAGCAGGTTGTGTAACCCCTTAGACAGCCAAACTGAAGTGTCCACCCTACCGACCAGCTATAATCTTGCTGGCCCTTGGAAATCAAAGGATTTCCAAGCCCCCGAGCCCACAATCTGATAATCCCGAGAGCAGTCTTTCCTCCTGTTCTCAAAATCCTTCTGTTCTCCAATCAAACTTTCTGTCCTCCCAACTTCTGTTCTCCAAACTTCTTTTCTTCTCCCCTAAAAAAAACCTCCTCTTTCTCCAAGCTCTCCCCCTCTATATAATTTCCCTTCCTCGAGAATATCTTGGGCTTACTCCACCGCCCCAAAATCCCCTTCTCGAGCCCCTCAACACTTACTCCTCTCACCAGTTCATTTATACACGGTTCTTTATAAAAATGTATAATTAATTACTCTCATTGAAAAGTTAGTTGGTTTTGGATTGACGGTCGTAAGTATTTATTACGGTGGGGATTATCACCCAAAGGTTATCCATTCGAAACAAGCTTCATTGAATACAAGTCTATCCGCCATCCTTGATATTTCAATGTTATTAATGTGATTAATAAAATATTATATAATTAGTTGCCCCCTTGTCAACTTGGACATGATGTGTCTTAATGATCCACCTTATCCGTCGAGACTACTTAGCTGGAGGTTTAAATTCCAAGATTAACATTGAATAATTAAATATCCATTTTCCATCACATCACGTTTATTCCAAAAATGATTATCTTATTATGGCTAACTTTTGAAATGGAATTAATCACACAATTTTAATTTATAAATCAATATTTTAAATCTTACTTATATTGCAATTGTTACGATAGGGATATAAATGTTGCTAGAATATTATTAATTAAGTAATAATAATAATTAGATCACCATTTATTAATTAATAATAATAATTAAATCACCATTTAACAATAATAAAAGGTGAATTAATCATAGTATTCTTAATTATTTGTTTATCACATGAGTACCCTATCATCAACATAGCATCCTTGTTCTTATAAACAAAGCACTTGTGAGGGCTTAAACAATTTTACTAATTAATTAGACACTATCATTACCCTATTCACAACAGTTCTTCTATGACAACGTTAACTGACGACACTTGTCTTAGTTTATTTTTACAATGTTTTCATATAATTACTAATTCACTTATTTACACATTGACAACCTAACCATTCATTACCTAAGTTGATTGATGTATCCTTAACTGAGTTATCTATGACATTTATAATACTATTCAAGCATGACAAGTATGTTATACACCAGTAATATTGTACACGTACAAGGTGTGCATGCATGGCCAGTGTATGCACATGTCGGACATGTACTATAAACAAACCCCATTCCGCCTATGCATATTTGCTAACTAACAATAGTATCTACCCCCATGCGGAAGAGCAAGCATAATCTATAGTATAATTACTTTAACATCCTTGGTTATTTAACAGTTAACCCTTTACGATTTAACATCATTGTCTTTATGTTTACATTAGTTTAATCAATCAAGTACAGGAAGGGTGCCTACTTCCACTAACTCGGAATCAAGGAATACTAAACCCCCAACAGTGCTAACTAACACATCCTCCCATCATAACCTACGTCCAGCATCCTCCCTATCCTTCCTCTGCTAGTACAACAGTGGATGTCGGACTCACCGATCTGACCACATAGAACTTGAGAGCGATAGCGTCGGCTGAACAGCGGACCTATCCTCCCCTAGCAGGCATCCGACAATCGTCATCACAACAACATGGGGAGCGTGTCTCAGCACAGCCCTCCCACGACCTCGGGTCTCATGGAAACATAGGGTGGGAAACACATCCATCCCTCTCAACATACTGGGCCTACGCCCTTATCAACTCATACTTGCTGCTATCGGGATTATCAGTTTGTGTTATCGTATCCTCATTTTGGCTACTAAGGTTTGCTGTATGAACATGTTTTTCCTTTCCAATATATATCAGATCAAGTAACTGGCTATCCCATAGCCCCTGTGTCCTGTAGGTTAGTGTTTTGCAAAATACAATTTATAGAAAGCATTTTCCATTGATCGCCAATTGATCCATGTTATCATTTTATTTCATGTAACTTTTTAGCTCATCATAGATGCGTATGACATATAACATTTCAGCAATTCATATAAGAAGATGGTATCCACGTACTGAATCATATATTTCACATTTCATTAAGGAAAACATATAAACATATACTGCAATTGTAAAATAAGGAAATCATATGATAATCATGACATCATAACTGCATAACATAGTAACATCATAATCATGGTGAAATCATAAGACAGAGTAACATCGTATAATGAGGTCCAATATAGTTTACTCAGTCGAGCTGAGTTCGACAAAATATATAAGAAGTAAAGTATGGTGTGTCTAACTAATAAATATGCCGAATCAAAATATGGGCATTACAGTAACCCATTGGAAAGATCTATCCGAGGAATACGTGGTGGGCCATGAAACAAATGGGCTCCGTTGGACCAAGATTTCCCGAGAAACATCGTTTAGGGCCTCAAAACGGCCCCGAAAGTTTGGGACTCGAAAAAATATAGAAACATTACTAGAAAATTGGCAAAATGGGAAGCTGTTTTGAGCAAGTGGAATAGGTGGGTGGCCACCGATATCCCTCTGGATCACAAACTAAGTCTACCTAATTTCTCTAGTTTGTACCCTTACTCTGTCTCTGTCCTCCCACATTTTTATAGAATTTTAATATGGTGAAAGACACGGGTGAAGTTTGTACATACATAAAGTGGCTCAAGATTATGCTGAAATGTATGCCACTACCCAAATAAAAATGATGGAATATATCCTTGAGAAGTAATTTAAAAAGGAAGAACATATTCATGGAGAGGAATTTATGGGCCCAAGCCTCCTCTGGTTGAAAATTTATGCTTCCCGGGATAAGAGTTTTGGTTTTCGTGCTTCTTTTAGTTTTATGCTTTCATATCAATTTGTGATAGAGGCTTGAATTCATGGATGATGAAAACCTTCTATGGAAAAACCAATTTTAGTTGTCATGAATGCAACGGTCTACATCACCATAGTAGTTTAATCTATTTTTTCCTTAGATATTGAAAGAGATCTAGACGATGTTTATCAGGCCATATAACAGTTAGATTTTAATCACTCCTGTCTAAATATGGAAAACTGTAACAGATCATAGGTGGTACACCATTTTTTTGTTATTCTAAGGGTCAAAATTGAATATCAAATATAGCGTCGAGATTGTAAGGGAATATGATATGAATGTAAATATGTAACATAAATATGTAAATATGATGGGAATAGGAATAGTGCTAGAAAAGACAAGACTTTATGACAACATATATAACATATCGGTCAATCAGTCCTTCTAAAGACTACCTCATCGAGAAGGTAAGTATTATAATGACTCTTTTTTCGATAAGGCCAGGATGAGAATGACCTTTTAATAGGCAACCTAATAAGTATGAGAATTAATCTATTATAATGACTCTTTTTTTTCGATAAGGACGGGATGAGAATGACTTGTTAATAGGTAATCTAATAAGTATGAGAATTAATCTATGTTTGGGTTGGTAGGAAAGGATTCGGTCACTAGTCCCGGCCATGACCAATAAAAATAAACCGTCCAATGGCCAAACCACCTGCCAAATTATGCCAACATTGAAGCCACTGTGGGTCTCTATTTGCACGAACCGTCCACAATAAGGAGGATTTCAAAACCTAGTGCCATGCATGAAATGTAAAAAAAAACGAAATACGTAAACCCTACACATGAAAATTTGGATGAAATCTACAACCACAACTGTTTAAGTAGATCTTGCAGGAGAAGAGATAGATATTTAAAGTAGGGAACCCATCAGAGAAGAGTTGAATTGAATGAGAGAAATCTATTGCTAAGCAAGATATTACTAGCAAAGAAATTTGTAACTTCTAGAAAATACTAATTGTTAGCACATCTGCAAGGTTTTTTGATATTTTAGCTTGTGGCGATAACTTTTCAAGAATAGTTAAATCTGTATTGTGTGAATTCTCTAGCATAAAATTTGACAGAAGGATTTGATATTGTAGTTTTCAACTTATTCTGATTTTCCATCTTTAAATGGTAACATTGTGACAGGTGTGTGAAAACCGCGTTTTGACCTATCTAACATTCCATCTGGAAAAATTAATACTAATGAGAGCTACAACAAATCACTAAATCAAATAAACCCATTTGCAATACTATACAAAAGTATTAAGAGGAATGGATTTGAAGAAATGGCTCAATGTACCGAGAGGCACCCATATACGAGGAAAAAAAATGTAATTACAAAGCACATGTATTCGTCAAATATAGAGAATGACTTATGTTCCACGTTGGAGTGGAAGAATATTCTATATTCATGATATTTCTATGAAGTCCTCTAGTGACTGCCTCGATCCTCACAAGAAGCTCAAGGAGGAATTTGTCGGCAACTTAAATAGCACATCAATTGTTGAAATCATTGTCCTCATTGCAATTATGTCTGCTCCTACTTTGTTACTACAATGGAAGCTACTTACATTTTCCTCGTTGATCTAGGTGACTATCCTTATTATGAAACAATTCGGGCCTCCTCCTATGATCTTGAAAAGAGCCAAAACTCTTCTTTCCAAGGCCCATGAGAGAAGTGGTAAAAAGAAGCTCTAAATTAAATTTGCAAGAGTTGAAAAGCTGCAATGGACATAGGTTAAAAAACCCAAGAATACCATTGTTCCAACTCACAATAGGTCTCAGTTAGAACCGCATTCACATTCAGGGTTGGATTTTTCTAAAACTGCATACAAATATACAGTATGTGAAACTACTGAACATGAACTATGACAGGTCATAAACGATGCTTAAAATTATGGATTGTATTACATGTATTTTAGAGCGTGTATATGATTGTATAAGATACTAAGTGAATCAACATGAGTTGTCATAGATATAAAAGAATTAAAAAAATGGCATTGGAGTAAAAAAACTAAACAAGACACATTTAAGAGAAGAGAGAAAAAAATCCAGTCATAGCTTATATTCGAGGTACCCGACACTAATGCCCTTGCTCCTTCACCATGCTTCCACTCTCTTCCTCTCAAATTATTTGGAAACACAGAACCCTCAAATAGTTGCACATTATTCTCCGAGGAACGTTGTGCTGCTTCCACTCTCTTCCCGTCAAATTCTTTGGAAACCAAAACCCAAAAAAATTTCACATTATTCTCCCCAGTCTCGTTTCGGTCCAAAACCGTGCCTTTTGCCTAATGTAACCCTATATAGGAGCCCTCCCATGGATAACACCGGGTTTCCAACCTAAGTAAAGACTGATAGCCCTAAGATGCTGATTGAGTTGACCCCGCAACAGTTAGAAAGCCAATTCCTGCAGGAGTAGAACCAAAGCGAGTAGCTCCACTAGCAACAAAGGCAGAGCTAGTTAAAGAAGTTGATGTTCGACTCCTTTTTTTTACTCATAATCATTAAATGTGCAAGCCTCCCTTCGTAATGTTCTAGGAAATACAGGGGGCAGAGGAAAAATGCTTTGTGCTTCCAATGTCTTCCCATCAAATTGTTTGGAAAACAAAACCCCCCAAATAATTGCACATAAATCTCCGAGGAATGCTGTGCTGCCAATGTGTTCTTATCAAATTCAATGGAAACTCAAAAACCCCCAAACAATTGCACATCATTCTCTGAGGAATGAAGGGAAACCCAAATGATGGCACTTTGATCTCTAATATCCAGCTTTTGAATTTGCACATTCAAGTGCGAGGCAGCAGAAACGAGAAAGAGGGTTTCCCAAGTTAAAACCCTCAAGGCCTGGGTATTGATCCACAACAACATATCTATCCTACCAGAGAGATACAAGCACCATGATTAAACCACAACGCATGTGGTGAACGAGAATTTGTCGCGATACCACACCATGAATCATTGTCTAGGCCATGGTAGACAAGTGCCATGAGTAATATTTTTGCATTGAAAATGGTCTTTGAGGCCTAAACATGGTTAGAGGGGAAACAAAGGGCTCAATCCTTAAATCAAGGCCTTCTATATATCTAACTCTATAGTTAGAAAAGGAAAACAATTGGGCCTTAGGTAGTAGACACCATTTCTTTGGTTCAATGGCCATGAAGAACACCTGCAAACCTCAAAACAAACCCTCTATAGGGGTTGTCTGGCATGGAGGTTGGATATGGCTGCCATTTGGAGCTTTACCCAGTAAGGATGGGTCATAGGTCATTGAACATGGTTGGTGAAGGAAAATAATTTCCTCCTAATATTGTTGAATCTTATGAACTTCACGTGTCTTGAATGAGCCCATGTAGCAACACACGAGTCCTCTAAGTGGGATATGAGATATGGATTCCATTAATTGGTTTTTGACATCTGTGATGGGTCTAGGGACCTCGGCCATGGTTGGAAGGAAAAATAAGGGATTTGCATAGGAAAATGAACCTTATAGGCCTCAAGCACTATGAAGAAGGTCTCCAACCATGACACATGTTCTCTCTCTAGGGTCTTTGACCCCAAGCGATATTCTAGGGGCAATTAGGTGGTTTTTCACTAAGAGGATGCTCCTAATAAGACAATTCCTAAAAATGGAAAAGAGGTTCTAATGTTAAATTTTTCCTTTAGAAACTTAGGTCCTAATGCTAAAGACAAAATAAGGTTCGGAAATGCATGCAACAAGAATGCCTTCATTTTCCTATAAAAATAAAAATAAAAATGCTAAAATCCCATCTTATGACAACCACATCTCCAAAAGTTATACAAATTTAAATAAATAAAGTGATGGAACAAAGATTCTTTCAACTTTTAACTTTTAATTTTGTACCTCCTACATAGTTTTAAAAACCAAAGTCTGATAGAAGATATGTAAGCAAATTTTAACTTTTTGCCCTCACATTGCAAAGTATCCTCCACACTCCTTTCGTCTTTAGTGGTACTTCTAAGAAAGATTCTACATTCCATTCCTTGGTCTCTAATCATTAATGACAAAGGAAATTTGGTTTAAAGTGAAGAGTGAGAGTTGGATTTAAAGTTTGTCTTGAATGATTGGAACCTTAGATGATGGCCGGGGTCTTCTTTTTCTTTTATTGTAGTGTCCAGTTTCAGTTGGATTTAAAGTTTGTCTTGAATGATTGGAACCTTAGATGATGGCCGGGGTCTTCTTTTATTGTATTGTCCAGTTTCAATTTTGTTTAGCCGACGGTGGCCATACACATCTTTGCCAAAAGCATTGATCCATATAATTACAATACCACTCGTTAAACCAAAGCCATAAGGCATCGATCCATATAATTACTATCCCAAAGCGGTTATATGTTGGCGACAATCCGTGAAGCGACAAATCTTAAAATACTGGGTGGTTTCGGTTTTCGCTGAGACTGAGATTAGATTGGTTGATCTTAAAGGAAAAGAAAATCTGTGATAGTAAATAACTCGACATGGCCATGAATTCTGAGAAAACGGGGAAGAAGCTGCATTTGCAAGAGGAGGCGATACGTATTAAAGAAGGAGAAGATGGAGAATTCGAACGATATTCAGTTTACGTAGACAATGTTGACTATTGGTGCAGAGCACAAGATGTGAAGACACATTTTGAGTGCTGCGGGACAGTAAACCGCATTACCATTCCCACAAATGAGTTCGGGAACCCAATGGGATATGCGTACGTGGAGTTCTCAGATGTGGACAGCGTAGACAAAGCTCTCCAGTTGAATGGCTCCATGCTCCGGTCCCGACAGATCAGCGTCTCCCGCAAAAGGAAACACCCAAAGTGGAACCGCAACAACAACAACACAAGCCGTTCCATGCAGCAGCCGCCTCCAGCTAATTCCAGAAGAGTCGGAGCAACTTCTAACAGAAGAACAAATAACAATCTCCCCATTCAGCAGCAACGTCCTCCTTCGTCGTCCTCAAATTCACGTTTCGGCTACGTACGGCCCATCACCACCACCACCACCACCACCACCGCCTCCGCTGCCCAAGTCCCCACTGCACCACCTACTTCCTCGCTACCGCTTCCCACTGGTAGATTTCATAGAATTTGATTGTTGATTAAAAACATAATTACTATTTGGGGCGTTGCTGCTCTCGCCTAGCCATTACCAAGTTCGTACATTAACTGGGATTTAATGGAATCCATTAAGCCATTATCATATAAATGAAATATTGGATAACCAATTTCAACCGATACAAAATTAAAATGTAAATTAAATTTACAGAAATAAAATTTTGCCAGACAGAAATGGCTGCATGCTCAAAATTTTGAGACTTATTTGCTGCTCTAAAATATTTGCGATTGAAAATTGTCTTTTCTTACAAATTCAAGCTGAAAATTGAGACTAATTTGTCTATGTAAAAGATTTGCAAGTGAAACATTTTTCTAGTGCGCAAAAAACATGTCATCTGCATGCTGACACTCGTAAAAAAACACAAATAATTTGCGAGCATTTCACTACCTCACAAAGATGCTTCAAGTCCGTTGTCTCATATAATAGTTCATGGCTTGTAAATGGACCATTCTCTAGGGTGACACATCAAATACCGGAGGTGAGTCATTTGCTAGTATAATCAATAATACCATGGAGTTCTGTTCTTGTAATTATAGATGCCTCTCAGATCATCTTATCGCCTGCTGTGGGGCTGTGGATTAGAGCCAAAATTGCAATGGTTTTCTTTTTTAAATATACAAATCAATCATGATATTTTCTTTGTTTACTCATTTTTTCTTTGAGAATCAATGTAGGGTTGCCTGCTGTAGAATGGTAGCTGTGTGTGGATGTCGTAGAGGCAATATCTACTCAGTGGTTCAGTAGTTTAAATATGACTACATTGTTTAAGTAAAACACTGTTGAATTCTTTTTGTTTTATATGGTTCCCTATTATTTTGATTTAATAATGATCTGTGCATACTGTGGAAGAACTGAAAGAGCTTGGCCACATTGTTTTCTCGATAAAAAGAATTAGTTGTGCTGAGATGAATGCTATATTTATGTTGTTTATAGCATAACTTTATTTTACAAAACTGCAAAATCATACTTATATGTTACAAACAAATAATATCACTGGTAGTATTTCAAATTTCATTGTTTCTTTCAATAATTTAAAGTAATTATCTTTTTATTTCTCATTTGAAGAAATTCTGTATGTATAATGGGTAGATAATTATCTTTTTATTTCTCATTTGAAGAAATTCTGTATGTATAATGGGTAGAGACAGCCGTTAATGTTATTGAAGTAATGCCAAAAACATATTAATATTTAGTAGAGACAACTTTAAAGTATTGTATACAATTCTTCTTCCATCTAAACTAAAGAGGATGAACATATTTAAGTTCGATGGAGATGAGTAGTAAGAAATGATAAACATATAAGCTTAGATTTTACAATTATCTTTACTGCAGTGGACAATACATTCAACAATTGCTAAGCATGTAAAATTTAATAGCCATAACACTTGTCCAGATTTTAAAGCCAAGTATTAATGTGTAACAAAATCCCAAACAAAGTTGTTGGAGATACATAATCAATTTGTTAAGTATAGACAATATTTCAAAGTATAGAGAGAGTCAAAACATTTAAAAAGGATATTTTTACTTGTTTTTCCTTGGGTCATCAAGTGAGCATTCATGAGACAAGGGTAGAACAAACTAAAAAAAATTAAGTTTGTATCCAAAGTTAATTTTGGTGAGCATTCATGACACAAGGACGTAACAAACTAAAAAAATTAAGTTTGAATCCAAACTAAACCATCCCAGATCCAAATCCTAGGCTCTATCAAGCGTAGCCTCCTTGAATAGCTCCTTGAGTGTAATACCCGAGCCACTTAATACCAAGCTCTAAAGTCTCTAGTTTAAGTCTCATATTTACTTTTTACTTCGTATTATTGTGTTTTGTTTATGGCCGACATAATATTTATTACTTTTTACTTTGTATTATTCTTTTTTGTTTACTTTGTATTATTTTGTTATTAGACAAACTCGACAAACACTCTAAACTCTCATATTTACTTTTTACTTTGTATTAAAGGTAAAAAGTAAAGTCTCTAGTTTAAGTCTCATATTTATTTTTTACTTTGTATTATTCTTTTTTGTTTATGGCACACATAATATTCACCACCTAATCCTAAGCTCTAAATTCTCTAGTGGAAGTCTCATATTTACTTTTTACTTTCTATTATTCTTTTTTGTTTATGGCCCACATAACATTTATTACTTTTTACTTTGTATTATTTTAACACATGTTACAAGATCTCCTGCATACTGGCTTTAGAGGGCCCGCCTCGCCTCTCGGCCCAATAAAATGGACTTTGATGGATAGATAACTATAAGACATCCAATTGGGAAATGAATCAAAACTAAAACTTAGGGTTTGAAATTCGTGTAGAATTTATGGTTGGAATCATCCTTACCTTGTAGCCTAACACAGTGTTATGAAGCTATGCATTCTAGCAAACTTTTATGAAGCTTCAAATTCCACACATTTATTTTGTGCAAAGAACACTTTGTATTTAAATCCTATGTAATATTTTCTTTTGCTATTATAGCATGTAGATAAATGTGTTTATAAATAATATTTAAAATATTTATTTATTTAATAAATTAGTACTTTCTTATAAATCTTATTATTTACTTAGGGAGCGTATTCAAATTTTCAAATAAGGTTTTAATAACTAATTTAAATATTTAAAATAGGGACATACACTTGTAAAATTAATTTTCCCCTTTCCCACACAATGTTAAAGAATAAGTAATTTTCTCACTTCATGGTAACAATTTCTTCTATGTTGAGCTTGTTATTTTAGGGACATGTTTACTCTTTAAACAATATGTCATAACAATTTGGATGGATGGAAAATAGAAGTGCGTTAACTTTGTAAGATGGTATTGATACAACAATAGGTGTTTTTACTTTATCGTAGGTGTTTTTACTTTATCTTTTTTATGGTTCTTGTAGATGTGTGTCCTAATGATTTGCTACAAAAGTCACTTCTTTTGTACATTGCATTATTCCTTTATCTTAATGCTTGTTATTTTGTATTTACTCAAATAGGGTTTCACATTGCTATATTAAAAATGACATAAAAAGTGAATAACAAGTACAAATACAATTATAAAAATATAGGAGAATTATAGTTATAAACACTTATTGAATAATCTAATATAAAAGTCCATCCTATTCACTAATAAATCTCTATTTACAAATGGCATTTCCTAATCCCTTAATATAAGTTTCCTTGCCTTTGTTTTGATGGGTTGGATGCCATGGTTGATCTCGTGGTTAATTCTAAAAATTAATCCATTAAAAAATTAAATTATGAAGTGAGAATGAATTTACCTGTTGAACGACCCATCGGGGAGGCGTCCTGGCGATGTATAGAGAATTTCAATTTTGACGATTGTTTGTCAAAATTCAAACTTGCAGCAGTAGCCAATACGGATGAAGAATGTGTCAATGTAGGACACTTATGTTAGGCCGTCCAAGTGGGCAAGGTAAAGCACTAGTGCACTTGGGGTAAAACAAACTGAGAAGTGGCAAAAATGATTTTTACCACACATTTTTTATATATTAAACCCTCTTCCGGTGCGGCCGACATTAAAGTGCACCGATGCCCACAATAAACGAGACACGCCGAATAGTAGGATTTTTTAGACAAATTTAAAGGGTTTTGCATTGAATTGTTTTATTATAACAACAACCAGTGCGTTTGTCAAATAGAAAAGAACCAGTGCATTATTGTTATCCAGCGCACCGTCTATGATATTTGCGATTAAACATATTAACTCGATGCACCATCAAGTAGCGTTTTTAAATAAAATTTTAAGAGATTTTGCAAAGAATTTCTTTATTGCAGTGTCCCATAAATAGCAAAAATTAAAAAAAAAAACCGTCCCTGTAATAGATGCTGATTGAGAATAAAATAGTCGCAAGTTAATTCTAAAACTAGGAAAACATGTAAATGCTTACTGTAGATAAAAGGAAGTCGACCATTCCTAAATAATCATGATCTCTCTAGATTTTTACATTTTCAATCCTGCGGAAGCAATGTGGAATTAATTATTGATGTATCCCGGTTACGAGTTTACAATTGCCGATGTAACTGTAATAGCAATTCTTTCATACAGTTTTAATGAAATCATATGAATGTATTATGAATTTCTGAATGGCACCTTCATGTGATATGGCCTTTGTTGATGAGATGTTGAAACCATGGTGGGACATGTATCAATCAAGGAGAGGAAAACATACCCCGACAAGGTTGCCGAGAGGTAAGAGTATTCTTGGGTGTTTCTGGACTTACTTAGCATTTTCGCTAATACAATAATTTCATATTTGTGATTGCAGGTATTTATCCTATGACATTTCCACCCTAGAGGATCTACCCATTTTCTATCCAAATGTTTCCAGTTTTTACAAGGTACGGGTTTTAAGAGTGATGGTCAAGTCCTTTAATGGATAGACCAAAATACAAAAGTTATAGTTCCAAGGGGTTTGCTGATGTAAAATCATAGTAGTGAAACCCTTGGACCAGCGCATGCATACTAACCAAGTTGTGGCTATTATCACATGACTCAAACTATGGTTTTGCACAAATATTCGAGTCTCCAATAAAGCAGGGTTTGGTGTAGAATTAACTACACTTTAATGTAAAGTGGATGACAGGCTGTCCAGTGAGGATTTGTAATGATTTGGGGTTTTTATTGGTCATGCCTTCTGTGTTTCCATTTGGTTTTGGTTCAGCACTTCACCATATTTTGGAGGTGCCTTCGTGCCCTGACCTGAGCTACGCTCATGGTCAGTGCATGTGGCATTTTAGCTCGCCTGGCGGCGTGGAGAGTGTCGTATCCTGCTCAGGTATGGCCTTTCTAAAATTGTCAACCTTTTATGGAACTCGTTTCTCCCTATGCATACCTCTTCAGGGTTTAACTTGTGTTTCCTTGTTGGATTGGCAGGTGGTAGTGGCTTCCGGTGTAATGCTGTGGGCGTCCTGGGCTTCTGTTGGCGTGTCAAGGGTATTGCTAAGTCTAGCTTACCCACCCACGTTGCTCTGCCTATTGCATCTCTGGTGGTGCATTTATTTGTCTTGTTTTGTTCCATGGGAGGATTTCGTGAGCCTTTGGCACACTGATTCTATTTGGAAGTCTGGAAGGGTTGCCTATTGGCTGGACCATCGAATGCATTGAATCTATGGGGTTTCGAAATGTAATAATGAGATGTAGCGAAAAGGAACTCCTGTGCAATTTCTATGGGGATTTAGAAGATCATTTTTAGTACTTGCCCGATGCTTTTGACTAGTATACTCTGGTATTAATGGCCATTGTGGGCACATTCATTTGTGGTTCTTGTGGTTTGTCATGAAATTGGGTTTTGCTCAGGGAATTCTTCCCTGTATGATGTATGGTGTTTTGGATGTATGTTTTGAATATGGGTAATAACTACAGCATTTCTAGATTTTCTATCAATGTCGTTTTTGGTTCCAAGAATGTAACAGTGGCTCGGCCTATGGGGTCTTATGTTGCCGTAATGAATTCTCATTCTGATTGTAGCTCCGTCTGTTTAATTTTCCACGTGGACTGTAAATGAAAGCATCATGGTTTCGTAATGAAGCTATACCTGTACCGTAGTTTTGAATTTAAATACCCCGGGGTTTTGACTTTTGTCTGCGTTGGATTCCTAGACATAGTGTTTGATGGAGAGATTCTACTGTGGTGATTTGTAAAAGAAGGAAAACGATGACGCCCAGGTGGGCATCCTGTAGATGTTACTGTTGGTATAGACTCTTTAAACAGTTGTTATTCTAGATTTGTATGTTTGATATCTATACCCAAAATTCTCTTTTGATGAGAGTGTGGGTTTGTAGCTTGCAGCTACATGTTGATGCGTTTTGGAAAAAGAAAGACCATGGGGTTCGACCACTTGAGCTGTGTTTTGATTTATATATATATAAATAAAGAAAAATATGTGTGAATGTTAAAGTTCTGTTTACAACTACTATTTTCGTTTTCTGTGTGGCGTCTGTATTGTTTGGATTTGAAATAATGGTTTAGATCAGGAATAAATCTACAATAATTTGGTTAATAATAAAATATGAAAAAGGGATTGGTGGCTGTCTAAGCCCTATGATTCGTTCTACAAGATCTCTGTAATACATGTATTCACCTGTCTAATAAATAACCGAACTGTAATGGAAACAATGAATGATTAGTAGTACATTGTATATAAGATACTGTCAGAATAAAAAGAATATTGTCTGTTCAAACTTATAAGAAATACTAGTCTATAGGTTTTCTACATAGATGTCTAGCACAGCCTAGTGGACTAGCCATGCTAGTGGACTAGCCATGGTAGACATGCGGCAGTCATCACGAAGTAATCTTCTAGGGTTGATAAGGTTTCTGAATATGAAGTTTGATATGCATTTAACCCTGGACGTTGTTTCCCTAAAGGCCGTTTGCTCCTTAAGAAAAGTATTGATGTAGATGGTTTAAGGGAATTAAATACTAAGTAACAAGCTATTCAAATTTCATAAATAAAATATGGTGAGTGGAATAATTCATACCTGCAAGCTTGTGACGTGCCCTTCTTCTGTAGTAACCTGCACACTCAAACCATTAATTAGTGGAAAATATTGCTGTGTTCAGTTGATCTGATTTGAATGATTCCTTGACTATATAACTTTGGGACTACCACGTTCCTCCCAACCATGATCCTACAACCGTTCCTGGTTCAGTATGGATCCCCCCGAGCTGGTTCTGACATGCAATTTGAGAGATAGAGACCCTGGGTCCACTGCTGGTTCAGGTCTAAAACTTATGTGAGCTACTTCAATTCTTGGAGCAGAAAATTCTCTTTGATTCCATAAGAGAGTGATGATGAAAAGATGATCCCCAAACTTTGGGGTTTGTCCTCTTTATGTAGGGAAATCTTGAATTAGGACTGTTGGAATAATTTGGTTTCTTTAAATCAAATAAATTAATTTATAAAAGAATATTTGTTTTAATTAATCACTAGTTCTTTTGGAACTATGACTTTTCCATTTGTTTAACTAAAGTGTTTATTTATTTATTTAAGCCTTTCTATAATTTGTGATCAACTTAATATTTCAATTTATTTATTAATGCATTATTGATTTATTAACTCAATGCATCAACTATATATAAAATAAATGTGTTTAATAAATAAATAGTAACAGTCATTATTATTAAAGTTATTAATAATAACATTAGCCTTGTGGCTTTTATGCATGCTTAACCATAGGAAACTACTATTTAGTTAATTTATGCTTTAAGTGGTGATGTTATCTTTTATGTATCTTCACATGATACTTCTTTTTAATCTTTTTAAGGATAAGGTCCCCGTCTTTGGACGGTCTCGGTAAGCTAGGATAGGAACCTCTAGTCTCTCCCTTTGCATGTCAGATTCCCTCGTTTTAACATGGTATTTCCCGCAGTACTTGATGATAATAAGATTTATTTAATCAATTCGAATAGTTGTGATAAGACACATAAGGGCTATTCAGAGTCCTTCGGACTCAACACTTGAGATCTAGTAACCTCGAGTGCTCTTCAGAGCCTTTTAACTCAACACTCTCACATGGGTGTTACGCTAGTGCAATTCTAGAGCCTCTGCTCAACACTAGAGCTAGAATGTGGTTGTGAGGCACATCTAGACTATTTAAGTGGCCTCGGATCCGGTATTCATTTTCTTTCAAGCTTGGAGTGCTCCAGGGCTTATGCCCAACACTCAGTGTACATCAGGGCTTACTCCCAATACATAAACATTCATCTAGGTACATCGGGGCTTACGCCCAGTACGTAGGTCTCTTGTGTGTTTCTGAGTCCACGCTCAACACATCATATAGGATAAACATGTAAAATCACAGCTCTGCACAATAAGTAACAAAAGGTCATCTCAATATGTATTAGGGTTTTGTACCCACATCAAAACATAATAAGAACATTGGGGCTCCCTTGCCCAGTATATAATCAAGTAATGAAATTTAGTCAGGGTCCATGCCCAATATGTCAGTCTACAAAAGAATAAATCATAGGTGCTGGGGCCGTGGCCCAATATAACATCATAAAACAGTCAGTCCAAAATTCGGGGTATTACATTTATAGTAAAAGGCTGTGTGTTTGTTGATTAAACATGCACCGATGCGGTTATGGTTATCTGGTGCACCGTTTATTTGTCTTGCCGTTAAAAAATATATTGATAATGCGATGCATTATCATCTATTAACCACACTGTGGATTCTATCTTATAATGCCCCGGTGCATTTAGTATCTATTAACGCATCGCGAAACGGGTATTAAAATAACACGAGTTTTTTAATTAATTTTTTTTATCGATATTTTTTATTTGTCGTGGTGCCGTAGAATTTCGTGCCACACCGCTGCGTTGTGTTTAGAAATGCACCAGTGTTTTTTGGTGTTAAACACACCGAAAAACAACATACGCTTAAATCTCCGCCCGATCGCCTCCCTTAGAAACCTCCACTATAAATGGATTTTCGACCTCTTTTTTAGGGGTTCCCGCTATAACCTCCACTAGAGGGCCTTTTCCTTGTAGTGACTTACAAAATGCAAATTGACTACTTGATTTTTTCCATTGAGGTGAAGAAAAATAATATAGTTGGCATCCCCGCAACTCTGCATAATGCTCAAGTTATACCTTTCCATGGGAGCTGGGAGAAATTGAAAGGCATAAGAGCAATTCTTAAATATTGCTTCCCTTAGAATTGCAATGATAAAAAATATGGAAATTACTGACAAGAATCTAATAAAAATCATACCCAAATTTAGAATGCAATGTTGTAGCCTACCTGGATCACCGATGGGGTTGTCTGGTACATCCAAGGCACTTTCTCAAATCCAACTGCTTCTGTTTTTCACGCACCTGTAATGAAACGAATTATTAAATAAATATAAGGTTTTGAATATTCAAAAAATCATCAAACTAAATGAAAAATTTTCTATGTCATAGAACATGTGGCCATCGGAAACATGAAAATAATTTTAATCTATTGAATTTTCACATTAGAGCTTCAAAACAAACATACAAGAATTAGGATTAAAAGAAGAAGCACATGGGTGAAGCAGATTGAGACCCGAAGCATTTTCAGTGTTGAGCCAATAGTATCTGACAATTTGAAAGGAAGGTGTTCAAGTTCAAGTCAAGAATGGAATTTACAATGTGCAAGAGTCAATCTACAGACTGTGATACAACAATTGTTGATGTTGCAGCGTCAGTGAGACATTCTCCCCGAGACAGGGAGGATGGAGAAGATCCCCCTGAGATGGGGGGATTGGTAACTGCTTTGTGATTTCCCTCCTCATCATGTAGCATTGAGTTTAGTGGAACTTTGATTTTCCTCCTCGTCGTGTAGGACTGAGTTGAGTTGACATATGGTTATCCTCCTTGTCGTGTAGGACTAAGTGGCAAGCAATGTTATAATTTACACTTCAAACACGAATGCCACAAAATACCTAAAAGAGAAATTGAAGTATGTGATAATTACCTAGTTCATTTAGAGGATGGCAAACTGATCCGGATTTGTGTGGGAACGAAACAAAAGATAGCATATACAGAGATATACATTCACATACACAGATATATGGAAAGAAACACAGCGATACAGGAAACACATATTCGATTAAATATCGGAAATAGAAGAGACTGTAAATACAACAGCTAGAATGGTAGTAGCTATCTTTGAGGAGAGATGTGGCCGCTGTGCTCATTCGTGTCAAGATGAATACAAAGAGAGGCCGAAAGGGCCTATTTATCATAAGCATGAGGGAGATAATCCCAAGCATCCAAAAACCTAACCCTAGAAGATGAACCGTCATAAAGTTTGCGGCCTCAAGGTGGTTAGTTGAACAGTCAACTTCCTGGGGTCATAACTTTTGCATACGATCTCCGTTTGGGGCGCTCGGTAACCCATTGGAAAGATCTATCCGAGGAATACGTGGTGGTCCATGAAACAAATGGGCTCCGTTGGACCAAGATTTCCCGAGAAACATCGTTTAGGGCCTCAAAACGGCCCCGAAAGTTTGGGACTCGAAAAAATATAGAAACATTACTAGAAAATTGGCAAAATGGGAAGCTGTTTTGAGCTAGTGGAATAGGTGGGTGGCCACCGATATCCCTCTGGATCACAAACTAAGTCTACCTAATTTCTCTAGTTTGTACCCTTACTCTGTCTCTGTCCTCCCACATTTTTATAGAATTTTAATATGGTGAAAGACACGGGTGAAGTTTGTACATACATAAAGTGGCTCAAGATTATGCTGAAATGTATGCCACTACCCAAATAAAAATGATGGAATATATCCTTGAGAAGTAATTTAAAAATGAAGAACATATTCATGGAGAGGAATTTATGGGCCCAAGCCTCCTCTGGTTGAAAATTTATGCTTCCCGGATAAGAGTTTTGATTTTCGTGCTTCTTTTAGTTTTATGCTTTCATATCAATTTGTGATAGAGGCTTGAATTCATGGATGATGAAAACCTTCTATGGAAAAACCAATTTTAGTTGTCATGAATGCAACGGTCTACATCACCATAGTAGTTTAATCTATTTTTTCCTTAGATATTGAAAGAGATCTAGACGATGTTTATCAGGCCATATAACAGTTAGATTTTAATCACTCCTGTCTAAATATGGAAAACTGTAACAGATCATAGGTGGTACACCATTTTTTTGTTATTCTAAGGGTCAAAATTGAATATCAAATATAGCGTCGAGATTGTAAGGGAATATGATATGAATGTAAATATGTAACATAAATATGTAAATATGATGGGAATAGGAATAGTGCTAGAAAAGACAAGACTTTATGACAACATATATAACATATCGGTCAATCAGTCCTTCTAAAGACTACCTCATCGAGAAGGTAAGTATTATAATGACTCTTTTTTCGATAAGGCCAGGATGAGAATGACCTTTTAATAGGCAACCTAATAAGTATGAGAATTAATCTATTATAATGACTTTTTTTTTTTCGATAAGGACGGGATGAGAATGACTTGTTAATAGGTAATCTAATAAGTATGAGAATTAATCTATGTTTGGGTTGGTAGGAAAGGATTCGGTCACTAGTCCCGGCCATGACCAATAAAAATAAACCGTCCAATGGCCAAACCACCTGCCAAATTATGCCAACATTGAAGCCACTGTGGGTCTCTATTTGCACGAACCGTCCACAATAAGGAGGATTTCAAAACCTAGTGCCATGCATGAAATGTAAAAAAAAAAAGAAATACGTAAACCCTACACATGAAAATTTGGATGAAATCTACAACCACAACTGTTTAAGTAGATCTTGCAGGAGAAGAGATAGATATTTAAAGTAGGGAACCCATCAGAGAAGAGTTGAATTGAATGAGAGAAATCTATTGCTAAGCAAGATATTACTAGCAAAGAAATTTGTAACTTCTAGAAAATACTAATTGTTAGCACATCTGCAAGGTTTTTTGATATTTTAGCTTGTGGCGATAACTTTTCAAGAATAGTTAAATCTGTATTGTGTGAATTCTCTAGCATAAAATTTGACAGAAGGATTTGATATTGTAGTTTTCAACTTATTCTGATTTTCCATCTTTAAATGGTAACATTGTGACAGGTGTGTGAAAACCGCGTTTTGACCTATCTAACATTCCATCTGGAAAAATTAATACTAATGAGAGCTACAACAAATCACTAAATCAAATAAACCCATTTGCAATACTATACAAAAGTATTAAGAGGAATGGATTTGAAGAAATGGCTCAATGTACCGAGAGGCACCCATATACGAGGAAAAAAAATGTAATTACAAAGCACATGTATTCGTCAAATATAGAGAATGACTTATGTTCCACGTTGGAGTGGAAGAATATTCTATATTCATGATATTTCTATGAAGTCCTCTAGTGACTGCCTCGATCCTCACAAGAAGCTCAAGGAGGAATTTGTCGGCAACTTAAATAGCACATCAATTGTTGAAATCATTGTCCTCATTGCAATTATGTCTGCTCCTACTTTGTTACTACAATGGAAGCTACTTACATTTTCCTTGTTGATCTAGGCGACTATCCTTATTATGAAACAATTCGGGCCTCCTCCTATGATCTTGAAAAGAGCCAAAACGCTTCTTTCCAAGGCCCATGAGAGAAGTGGTAAAAAGAAGCTCTAAATTAAATTTGCAAGAGTTGAAAAGCTGCAATGGACATAGGTTAAAAAACCCAAGAATACCATTGTTCCAACTCACAATAGGTCTCAGTTAGAACCGCATTCACATTTAGGGTTGGATTTTTCTAAAACTGCATACGAATATACAGTATGTGAAACTACTGAACATGAACTATGACAGGTCATAAACGATGCTTAAAATTATGGATTGTATTACATGTATTTTAGAGCGTGTATATGATTGTATAAGATACTAAGTGAATCAACATGAGTTGTCATAGATATAAAAGAATTAAAAAAATGGCATTGGAGTAAAAAAACTAAACAAGACACATTTAAGAGAAGAGAGAAAAAAATCCAGTCATAGCTTATATTCGAGGTACCCGACACTAATGCCCTTGCTCCTTCACCATGCTTCCACTCTCTTCCTCTCAAATTATTTGGAAACAAAGAACCCTCAAATAGTTGCACATTATTCTCCGAGGAACGTTGTGCTGCTTCCACTCTCTTCCCGTCAAATTCTTTGGAAACCAAAACCCAAAAAAATTTCACATTATTCTCCCCAGTCTCGTTTCGGTCCAAAACCGTGCCTTTTGCCTAATGTAACCCTATATAGGAGCCCTCCCATGGATAACACCGGGTTTCCAACCTAGGTAAAGACTGATAGCCCTAAGATGCTGATTGAGTTGACCCCGCAACAGTTAGAAAGCCAATTCCTGCAGGAGTAGAACCAAAGCGAGTAGCTCCACTAGCAACAAAGGCAGAGCTAGTTAAAGAAGTTGATGTTCGACTCCTTTTTTTTACTCATAATCATTAAATGTGCAAGCCTCCCTTCGTAATGTTCTAGGAAATACAGGGGGCAGAGGAAAAATGGTTTGTGCTTCCAATGTCTTCCCATCAAATTGTTTGGAAAACAAAACCCCCCAAATAATTGCACATAAATCTCCGAGGAATGCTGTGCTTCCAATGTGTTCTTATCAAATTCAATGGAAACTCAAAAACCCCCAAACAATTGCACATCATTCTCTGAGGAATGAAGGGAAACCCAAATGATGGCACTTTGATCTCTAATATCCAGCTTTTGAATTTGCACATTCAAGTGCGAGGCAGCAGAAACGAGAAAGAGGGTTTCCCAAGTTAAAACCCTCAAGGCCTGGGTATTGATCCACAACAACATATCTATCCTACCAGAGAGATACAAGCACCATGATTAAACCACAACGCATGTGGTGAACGAGAATTTGTCGCGATACCACACCATGAATCATTGTCTAGGCCATGGTAGACAAGTGCCATGAGTAATATTTTTGCATTGAAAATGGTCTTTGAGGCCTAAACATGGTTAGAGGGGAAACAAAGGGCTCAATCCTTAAATCAAGGCCTTCTATATATCTAACTCTATAGTTAGAAAAGGAAAACAATTGGGCCTTAGGTAGTAGACACCATTTCTTTGGTTCAATGGCCATGAAGAACACCTGCAAACCTCAAAACAAACCCTCTATAGGGGTTGTCTGGCATGGAGGTTGGATATGGCTGCCATTTGGAGCTTTACCCAGTAAGGATGGGTCATAGGTCATTGAACATGGTTGGTGAAGGAAAATAATTTCCTCCTAATATTGTTGAATCTTATGAACTTCACGTGTCTTGAATGAGCCCATGTAGCAACACACGAGTCCTCTAAGTGGGATATGAGGTATGGATTCCATTAATTGGTTTTTGACATCTGTGATGGGTCTAGGGACCTCGGCCATGGTTGGAAGGAAAAATAAGGGATTTGCATAGGAAAATGAACCTTATAGGCCTCAAGCACTATGAAGAAGGTCTCCAACCATGACACATGTTCTCTCTCTAGGGTCTTTGACCCCAAGCGATATTCTAGGGGCAATTAGGTGGTTTTTCACTAAGAGGATGCTCCTCATAAGACAATTCCTAAAAATGGAAAAGAGGTTCTAATGTTAAATTTTTCCTTTAGAAACTTAGGTCCTAATGCTAAAGACAAAATAAGGTTCGGAAATGCATGCAACAAGAATGCCTTCATTTTCCTATAAAAATAAAAATAAAAATGCTAAAATCCCATCTTATGACAACCACATCTCCAAAAGTTATACAAATTTAAATAAATAAAGTGATGGAACAAAGATTCTTTCAACTTTTAACTTTTAATTTTGTACCTCCTACATAGTTTTAAAAACCAAAGTCTGATAGAAGATATGTAAGCAAATTTTAACTTTTTGCCCTCACATTGCAAAGTATCCTCCACACTCCTTTCGTCTTTAGTGGTACTTCTAAGAAAGATTCTACATTCCATTCCTTGGTCTCTAATCATTAATGACAAAGGAAATTTGGTTTAAAGTGAAGAGTGAGAGTTGGATTTAAAGTTTGTCTTGAATGATTGGAACCTTAGATGATGGCCGGGGTCTTCTTTTATTGTAGTGTCCAGTTTCAGTTGGATTTAAAGTTTGTCTTGAATGATTGGAACCTTAGATGATGGCCGGGGTCTTCTTTTATTGTATTGTCCAGTTTCAATTTTGTTTAGCCGACGGTGGCCATACACATCTTTGCCAAAAGCATTGATCCATATAATTACAATACCACTCGTTAAACCAAAGCCATAAGGCATCGATCCATATAATTACTATCCCAAAGCGGTTATATGTTGGCGACAATCCGTGAAGCGACAAATCTTAAAATACTGGGTGGTTTCGGTTTTCGCTGAGACTGAGATTAGATTGGTTGATCTTAAAGGAAAAGAAAATCTGTGATAGTAAATAACTCGACATGGCCATGAATTCTGAGAAAACGGGGAAGAAGCTGCATTTGCAAGAGGAGGCGATACGTATTAAAGAAGGAGAAGATGGAGAATTCGAACGATATTCAGTTTACGTAGACAATGTTGACTATTGGTGCAGAGCACAAGATGTGAAGACACATTTTGAGTGCTGCGGGACAGTAAACCGCATTACCATTCCCACAACTGAGTTCGGGAACCCAATGGGATATGCGTACGTGGAGTTCTCAGATGTGGACAGCGTAGACAAAGCTCTCCAGTTGAATGGCTCCATGCTCCGGTCCCGACAGATCAGCGTCTCCCGCAAAAGGAAACACCCAAAGTGGAACCGCAACAACAACAACACAAGCCGTTCCATGCAGGAGCCGCCTCCAGCTAATTCCAGAAGAGTCGGAGCAACTTCTAACAGAAGAACAAATAACAATCTCCCCATTCAGCAGCAACGTCCTCCTTCGTCGTCCTCAAATTCACGTTTCGGCTACGTACGGCCCATCACCACCACCACCACCACCACCACCGCCTCCGCTGCCCAAGTCCCCACTGCACCACCTACTTCCTCGCTACCGCTTCCCACTGGTAGATTTCATAGAATTTGATTGTTGATTAAAAACATAATTACTATTTGGGGCGTTGCTGCTCTCGCCTAGCCATTACCAAGTTCGTACATTAACTGGGATTTAATGGAATCCATTAAGCCATTATCATATAAATGAAATATTGGATAACCAATTTCAACCGATACAAAATTAAAATGTAAATTAAATTTACAGAAATAAAATTTTGCCAGACAGAAATGGCTGCATGCTCAAAATTTTGAGACTTATTTGCTGCTCTAAAATATTTGCGATTGAAAATTGTCTTTTCTTACAAATTCAAGCTGAAAATTGAGACTAATTTGTCTATGTAAAAGATTTGCAAGTGAAACATTTTTCTAGTGCGCAAAAAACATGTCATCTGCATGCTGACACTCGTAAAAAAACACAAATAATTTGCGAGCATTTCACTACCTCACAAAGATGCTTCAAGTCCGTTGTCTCATATAATAGTTCATGGCTTGTAAATGGACCATTCTCTAGGGTGACACATCAAATACTGGAGGTGAGTCATTGGCTAGTATCATCAATAATACCATGGAGTTCTGTTCTTGTAATTATAGATGCCTCTCAGATGATCTTATCGCCTGCTGTGGGGCTGTGGATTAGAGCCAAAATTGCAATGGTTTTCTTTTTTAAATATACAAATCAATCATGATATTTTCTTTGTTTACTCATTTTTTCTTTGAGAATCAATGTAGGGTTGCCTGCTGTAGAATGGTAGCTGTGTGTGGATGTCGTAGAGGCAATATCTACTCAGTGGTTCAGTAGTTTAAATATGACTACATTGTTTAAGTAAAACACTGTTGAATTCTTTTTGTTTTATATGGTTCCCTATTATTTTGATTTAATAATGATCTGTGCATACTGTGGAAGAACTGAAAGAGCTTGGCCACATTGTTTTCTCGATAAAAAGAATTAGTTGTGCTGAGATGAATGCTATATTTATGTTGTTTATAGCATAACTTTATTTTACAAAACTGCAAAATCATACTTATATGTTACAAACAAATAATATCACTGGTAGTATTTCAAATTTCATTGTTTCTTTCAATAATTTAAAGTAATTATCTTTTTATTTCTCATTTGAAGAAATTCTGTATGTATAATGGGTAGATAATTATCTTTTTATTTCTCATTTGAAGAAATTCTGTATTTATAATGGGTAGAGACAGTCGTTAATGTTATTGAAGTAATGCCAAAAAGATATTAATATTTAGTAGAGACAACTTTAAAGTATTGTATACAATTCTTCTTCCATCTAAACTAAAGAGGATGAACATATTTAAGTTCGATGGAGATGAGTAGTAAGAAATGATAAACATATAAGCTTAGATTTTACAATTATCTTTACTGCAGTGGACAATACATTCAACAATTGCTAAGCATGTAAAATTTAATAGCCATAACACTTGTCCAGATTTTAAAGCCAAGTATTAATGTGTAACAAAATCCCAAACAAAGTTGTTGGAGATACATAATCAATTTGTTAAGTATATAGAGAGAGTCAAAACATTTAAAAAGGATATTTTTACTTGTTTTTCCTTGGGTCATCAAGTGAGCATTCATGAGACAAGGGTAGAACAAACTAAAAAAAATTAAGTTTGTATCCAAAGTTAATTTTGGTGAGCATTCATGACATAAGGACGTAACAAACTAAAAAAATTAAGTTTGAATCCAAACTAAACCATCCCAGATCCAAATCCTAGGCTCTATCAAGCGCAGCCTCCTTGAATAGCTCCTTGAGTGTAATACCCGAGCCACTTAATACCAAGCTCTAAAGTCTCTAGTTTAAGTCTCATATTTACTTTTTACTTCGTATTATTGTGTTTTGTTTATGGCCGACATAATATTTATTACTTTTTACTTTGTATTATTCTTTTTTGTTTACTTTGTATTATTTTGTTACTAGACAAACTCGACAAACACTCTAAACTCTCATATATACTTTTTACTTTGTATTAAAGGTAAAAAGTAAAGTCTCTAGTTTAAGTCTCATATTTATTTTTTACTTTGTATAATTCTTTTTTGTTTATGGCACACATAATATTCACCACCTAATCCTAAGCTCTAAATTCTGTAGTGGAAGTCTCATATTTACTTTTTACTTTCTATTATTCTTTTTTGTTTATGGCCCACATAACATTTATTACTTTTTACTTTGTATTATTTTGTTACTCGACAAACACATGTCACAAGATCTCCTGCATACTGGATTTAGAGGGCCCGCCTCGCCTCTCGCCCCAATAAAATGGACTTTGATGGATAGATAACTATAAGACATCCAATTGGGAAATGAATCAAAACTAAAACTTAGGGTTTGAAATTCATGTAGAATTTATGGTTGGAATCATCCTTACCTTGTAGCCTAACACAGTGTTATGAAGCTATGCATTCTAGCAAACTTTTATGAAGCTTCAAATTCCACACATTTATTTTGTGCAAAGAACACTTTGTATTTA
Organism: Larix kaempferi; assembly: GCA_027924585.1. Taxonomy (NCBI): domain Eukaryota; kingdom Viridiplantae; phylum Streptophyta; class Pinopsida; order Pinales; family Pinaceae; genus Larix; species Larix kaempferi. Next base: position 535,695 of record BSBM01000098.1, on the reverse strand, counting down.
AATCCTATTTAATATTTTCTTTTGTTATTATAGCATGTAGATAAATGTGTTTATAAATAATATTTAAAATATTTATTTATTTAATAAATTAGTACTTTCTTATAAATCTTATTATTTACTTAGGGAGCGTATTCAAATTTTCAAATAAGGTTTTAATAACTAATTTAAATATTTAAAATAGGGACATACACTTGTAAAATTAATTTTCCCCTTTCCCAGACAATGTTAAAGAATAAGTAATTTTCTCACTTCATGGTAACAATTTCTTCTATGTTGAGCTTGTTATTTTAGGGACATGTTTACTCTTTAAACAATATATCATAACAATTTGGATGGATGGAAAATAGAAGTGCGTTAACTTTGTAAGATGGTATTGATACAACAATAGGTGTTTTTACTTTATCGTAGGTGTTTTTACTTTATCGTTTTTATGGTTCTTGTAGCTGTGTGTCCTAATGATTTGCTACAAAAGTCACTTCTTTTGTACATTGCATTATTCCTTTATCTTAATGCTTGTTATTTTGTATTTACTCAAATAGGGTTTCACATTGCTATATTAAAAATGACATAAAAAGTGAATAACAAGTACAAATACAATTATAAAAATATAGGAGAATTATAGTTATAAACACTAATTGAATAATCTAATATAAAAGTCCATCCTATTCACTAATAAATCTCTATTTACAAATGGCATTTCCTAATCCCTTAATATAAGTTTCCTTGCCTTTGTTTTGATGGGTTGGATGCCATGGTTGATCTCGTGGTTAATTCTAAAAATTAATCCATTAAAAAATTAAATTATGAAGTGAGAAAGAATTTACCTGTTGAACGACCCATCGGGGAGGTGTCCTGGCGATGTATAGAGAATTTCAATTTTGACGATTGTTTGTCAAAATTCAAACTTGCAGCAGTAGCCAATACGGATGAAGAATGTGTCCATGTAGACCACTTATGTTAGGGCGTCCAAGTGGGCAAGGTAAAGCACTAGTGCACTTGGGGTAAAACAAACTGAGAAGTGGCAAAAATGATTTTTACCACACATTTTTTATATATTAAACCCTCTTTCGGTGCGGCCGACATTAAAGTGCACCGATGCCCACAATAAACGAGACACGCCGAATAGTAGGGATTTTTAGACAAATTTAAGAGGTTTTGCATTGAATTGTTTTATTATAACAACAACCAGTGCGTTTGTCAAATAGAAAAGAACCAGTTCATTATTGTTATCCAGCGCACCGTCTATGATATTTGCGATTAAACATATTAACTCGATGCACCATCAAGTAGGGTTTTTAAATAAAATTTTAAGAGATTTTGCAATGAATTTCTTTATTGCAATGTCCCATAAATAGCAAAAATTAAAAAAAAAATCCGTCCTTGTAATAGATGCTGATTGAGAATAAAATAGTCGCAAGTTAATTCTAAAACTAGGAAAACATGTAAATGCTTACTGTAGATAAAAGGAAGTCGACCATTCCTAAATAATCATGATCTCTCTAGATTTTTACATTTTCAATCCTGCGGAAGCAATGTGGAATTAATTATTGATGTATCCCGGTTACGAGTTTGCAATTGCCGATGTAACTGTAATAGCAATTCTTTCATACAGTTTTAATGAAATCATATGAATGTATTATGAATTTCTGAATGGCACCTTCATGTGATATGGCCTTTGTTGATGAGATGTTGAAACCATGGTGGGACATGTATCAATCAAGGAGAGGAAAACATACCCCGACAAGGATGCCGAGAGGTAAGAGTAATCTTGGGTGTTTCTGGACTTACTTAGCATTTTCACTAATACAATAATTTCATATTTGTGATTGCAGGTATTTATCCTATGACATTTCCACCCTAGAGGATCTACCCATTTTCTATCCAAATGTTTCCAGTTTTTACAAGGTACGGGTTTTAAGAGTGATGGTCAAGTCCTTTAATGGATAGACCAAAATACAAAAGTTATAGTTCCAAGGGGTTTGCTGATGTAAAATCATAGTAGTGAAACCCTTGGACCAGCGCATGCATACTAACCAAGTTGTGGCTATTATCACATGACTCAAACTATGGTTTTGCACAAATATTCGAGTCTCCAATAAAGCAGGGTTTGGTGTAGAATTAACTACACTTTAATGTAAAGTGGATGACAGGCTGTCCAGTGAGGGTTTGTAATGATTTGGGGTTTTCCTTGGTCATGCCTTCTGTGTTTCCATTTGGTTTTGGTTCAGCACTTCACCATATTTTGGAGGTGCCTTCGTGCCCTGACCTGAGCTACGCTCATGGTCAGTGCATGTGGCATTTTAGCTCGCCTGGCGGCGTGGAGAGTGTCGTATCCTGCTCAGGTATGGCCTTTCTAAAATTGTCAACCTGTTATGGAACTCGTTTCTCCCTATGCATACCTCTTCAGGGTTTAACTTGCGTTTCCTTGTTGGATTGGCAGGTGGTAGTGGCTTCCGGTGTAATGCTGTGGGCGTCCTGGGCTTCTGTTGGCGTGTCAAGGGTATTGGTAAGTCTAGCTTACCCACCCACGTTGCTCTGCCTCTTGCATCTCTGGTGGTGCATTTATGTGTCTCGTTTTGTTTCATGGGAGGATTTCGTGAGCCTTTGGCACACTGATTCTATTTGGAAGTCTGGAAGGGTTTCCTATTGGCTGGACCATCGAATGCATTGAATCTATGGGGTTTCGAAATGTAATAATGAGATGTAGCGAAAAGGAACTCCTGTGCAATTTCTATGGGGATTTAGAAGATCATTTTTATTACTTGCCCGATGCTTTTGACTAGTATACTCTAGTTTTAATGGCCATTGTGGGCACATTCATTTGTGGTTCTTGTGGTTTGTCATGAAATTGGGTTTTGCTCAGGGAATTCTTCCCTGTATGATGTATGGTGTTTTGGATGTATGTTTTGAATATGGGTAATAACTACAGCATTTCTAGATTTTCTATCAATGTCGTTTTTGGTTCCAAGAATGTAACAGTGGCTCGGCCTATGGGGTCTTATGTTGCCGTAATGAATTCTCATTCTGATTGTAGCTCCCTCTGTTTAATTTTCCACGTGGACTGTAAATGAAAGCATCATGGTTTCGTAATGAAGCTATACCTGTACTGTAGTTTTGAATTTAAATACCCCGGGGTTTTGACTTTTGTCTGCGTTGGATTCCTAGACATAGTATTTGATGGAGAGATTCTACTGTGGTGATTTGTAAAAGAAGGAAAACGATGACGCCCAGGTGGGCATCCTGTAGATGTTACTGTTGGTATAGACTCTTTAAACAGTTGTTATTCTAGATTTGTATGTTTGATATCTATACCCAAAATTCTCTTTTGATGAGAGTGTGGGTTTGTAGCTTGCAGCTACATGTTGATGCGTTTTGGAAAAAGAAAGACCATGGGGTTCGACCCCTTGACCTGTGTTTTTATTTATATATATATAAATAAAGAAAAATATGTGTGAATGTTAAAGTTCTGTTTACAACTACTATTTTCGTTTTCTGTGTGGCGTCTGTATTGTTTGGATTTGAAATAATGGTTTAGATCAGGAATAAATCTACAATAATTTGGTTAATAATAAAATATGAAAAAGGGATTGGTGGCTGTCTAAGCCCTATGATTCGTTCTACAAGATCTCTGTAATACATGTATTCACCTGTCTAATAAATAACCGAACTGTAATGGAAACAATGAATGATTAGTAGTACATTGTATATAAGATACTGTCAGAATAAAAAGAATATTGTCTGTTCAAACTTATAAGAAATACTAGTCTATAGGTTTTCTACATAGATGTCTAGCACAGGCTAGTGGACTAGCCATGCTAGACATGCGGCAGTCATCACGAAGTAATCTTCTAGGGTTGATAAGGTTTCTGAATATGAAGTTTGATATGCATTTAACCCTGGACGTTGTTTCCCTAAAGGCCGTTTGCTCCTTAAGAAAAGTATTGATGTAGATGGTTTAAGGGAATTAAATACTAAGTAACAAGCTATTCAAATTGCATAAATAAAATATGGTGAGTGGAATAATTCATACCTGCAAGCTTGTAACGTGCCCTTCTTCTGTAGTAACTTGCACACTCAAACCATTAATTAGTGGAAAATATTGCTGTGTTCAGTTGATCTGATTTGAATGATTCCTTGACTAGATAACTTTGGGACTACCACGTTCCTCCCAACCATGATCCTACAACCGTTCCTGGTTCAGTATGGATCCCCCCGAGCTGGTTCTGACATGCAATTTGAGAGATAAAGACCCTAGGTCCACTGCTGGTTCAGGTCTAAAACTTATGTGAGCTACTTCAATTCTTGGAGCAGAAAATTCTCTTTGATTCCATAAGAGAGTGATGATGAAAAGATGATCCCCAAAATTTGGGGTTTGTCCTCTTTATGTAGGGAAATCTTGAATTAGGACTGTTGGAATAATTTGGTTTCTTTAAATCAAATAAATTAATTTATAAAAGAATATTTGTTTTAATTAATCACTAGTTCTTTTGGAACTATGACTTTTCCATTTGTTTAACTAAAGTGTTTTTTTATTTATTTAAGCCTTTCTATAATTTGTGATCAACTTAATATTTCAATTTATTTATTAATGCATTATTGATTTATTAACTCAATGCATCAACTATATATAAAATAAATGTGTTTAATAAATAAATAGTAACAGTCATTATTATTAAAGTTATTAATAATAACATTAGCCTTGTGGCTTTTATGCATGCTTAACCATAGGAAACTACTATTTAGTTAATTTATGCTTTAAGTGGTGATGTTATCTTTTATGTATCTTCACATGATACTTCTTTTTAATCTTTTTAAGGATAAGGTCCCCTTCTTTGGACGGTCTCGGTAAGCTAGGATAGGAACCTCTAGTCTCTCCCTTTGCATGTCAGATTCCCTCGTTTTAACATGGTATTTCCCGCAGTACTTGATGATAATAAGATTTATTTAATCAATTCGAATAGTTGTGATAAGACACATAAGTGCTATTCAGAGTCCTTCGGACTCAACACTTGAGATCTAGTAACCCCGAGTGCTCTTCAGAGCCTTTTAACTCAACACTCTCACATGGGTGTTACGCTAGTGCAATTCTAGAGCCTCTGCTCAACACTAGAGCTAGAATGTGGTTGTGAGGCACATCTAGACTATTTAAGTGGCCTCAGATCCGGTATTCATTTTCTTTCAAGCTTGGAGTGCTCCAGGGCTTATGCCCAACACTCAGTGTACATCAGGGCTTACTCCCAATACATAAACATTCATCTAGGTACATCGGGGCTTACGCCCAGTACGTAGGTCTCTTGTGTGTTTCTGAGTCCACGCTCAACACATCATATAGGATAAACATGTAAAATCACAGCTCTGCACAATAAGTAACAAAAGGTCATCTCAATATGTATTAGGGTTTTGTACCCACATCAAAACATAATAAGAACATTGGGGCTCCCTTGCCCAGTATATAATCAAGTAATGAAATTTAGTCAGGGTCCATGCCCAATATGTCAGTCTACAAAAGAATAAGTCATAGGTGCTGGGGCCGTGGCCCAATATAACATCATAAAACAGTCAGTCCAAAATTTGGGGTATTACATTTATAGTAAAAGGCTGTGTGTTTGTTGATTAAACATGCACCGATGCGGTTATGGTTATCTGGTGCACCGTTTATTTGTCTTACCGTTAAAAAATATATTGATAATGCGATGCATTATCATCTATTAACCACACTGTGGATTCTATCTTATAATTCCCCGGTGCATTTAGTATCTATTAACGCATCGCGAAACGGGTATTAAAATAACATGAGTTTTTTAATTAATTTTTTTTATCGATATTTTTTCTCTGTCGTGGTGCCGTAGAATTTCGTGCCACACCGCTGCGTTATGTTTAGAAATGCACCAGTGTGTTTTGGTTTTAAACACACCGAAAAACAACATACGCTAAAATCTCCGCCCGATCGCCTCCCTTAGAAACCTCCACTATAAATGGATTTTCGACCTCTTTTTTAGGGGTTCCCTCTATAACCTCCACTAGAGGGCCTTTTCCTTGTAGTGACTTACAAAATGAAAATTGACTACTTGATTTTTTCCATTGAGGTGAAGAAAAATAATATAGTTGGCATCCCCGCAACTCTACATAATGCTCAAGTTATACCTTTCCATGGGAGCTGGGAGAAATTGAAAGGCATAAGAGCAATTCTAATTCTTAAATATTGCTTCCCTTAGAATTGCAATGATAAAAAATATGGAAATTACTGACAAGAATCTAATAAAAATCATACCCAAGTCTAGAATGCAATGTTGGAGCCTACCTGGATCACCGATGGGGTTGTCTGGTACATCCAAGGCACTTTCTCAAATCCAACTGCTTCTGTTTTTCACGCACCTGTAATGAAACGAATTATTAAATAAATATAAGGTTTTGAATATTCAAAAAATCATCAAACTAAATGAAAAATTTTCTATGTCATAGAACATGTGGCCATCGGAAACATGAAAATAATTTTAATCTATTGAATTTTCACATTAGAGCTTCAAAACAAACATACAAGAATTAGGATTAAAAGAAGAAGCACATGGGTGAAGCAGACTGAGACCCGAAGCATTTTCAGTGTTGAGCCAATAGTATCTGACAATTTGAAAGGAAGGTGTTCAAGTTCAAGTCAAGAATGGAATTTACAATGTGCAAGAGTCAATCTGCAGACTGTGATACAACAATTGTTGATGTTGCAGCGTCAGTGAGACATTCTCCCCGAGACAGGGAGGATCGAGAAGCTCTCCTTGAGATGGGGGGATTGGTAACTGCTTTGTGATTTACCTCCTCATCATGTAGCATTGAGTTTAGTGGAACTTTGATTTTCCTCCTCGTCGTGTAGGACTGAGTTGAGTTGACATATGGTTATCCTCCTTGTCTTGTAGGACTAAGTGGCAAGCAATGTTATTTACACTTCAAACACGAATGCCACAAAATACCTAAAAGAGAAATTGAAGTATGTGATAATTAACTAGTTCATTTAGAGGATGGAAAACTGATCCGGATTTGTGTGGGAACGAAACAAAAGATAGCATATACAGAGATATACATTCACATACACAGATATATGGCAAGAAACACAGCGATAAAGGAAACACATATTCGATTAAATATCGGAAATAGAAGAGACTGTAAATACAACAGCTAGAATGGTAGTAGCTATCTCTGAGGAGAGATGTGGCCGCTGTGCTCATTTGTGTCAAGATGAATACAAAGAGAGGCCGAAAGGGCCTATTTATCATAAGCACGAGGGAGATAATCCCAAGCATCCAAAAACCTAACCCTAGAAGATGAACCGTCATAAAGTTTGCGGCCTCAAGGTGGTTAGTTGAACAGTCAACTTCCCGGGGTCATAACTTTTGCATACGATCTCCGTTTGGGGCGCTCGGTAACCCATTGGAAAGATATATCCGAGGAATACGTGGTGGGCCATGAAACAAATGGGCTCCGTTGGACCAAGATTTCCCGAGAAACATCGTTTAGGGCCTCAAAACGGCCCCAAAAGTTTGGGACTGGAAAAAATATAGAAACATTACTAGAAAATTGGCAAAATGGGAAGCTGTTTTGAGCTAGTGGAATAGGTGGGTGGCCACCGATATCCCTCTGGATCACAAACTAAGTCTACCTAATTTCTCTAGTTTGTACCCTTACTCTGTCTCTGTCCTCCCACATTTTTATAGAATTTTAATATGGTGAAAGACACGGGTGAAGTTTGTACATACATAAAGTGGCTCAAGATTATGCTGAAATGTATGCCACTACCCAAATAAAAATGATGGAATATATCCTTGAGAAGTAATTTAAAAATGAAGAACATATTCATGGAGAGGAATTTATGGGCCCAAGCCTCCTCTGGTTGAAAATTTATGCTTCCCGGGATAAGAGTTTTGGTTTTCGTGCTTCTTTTAGTTTTATGCTTTCATATCAATTTGTGATAGAGGCTTGAATTCATGGATGATGAAAACCTTCTATGGAAAAACCAAATTTAGTTGTCATGAATGCAACGGTCTACATCACCATAGTAGTTTAATCTATTTTTTCCTTAGATATTGAAAGAGATCTAGACGATGTTTATCAGGCCATATAACAGTTAGTGTTTAATCACTCCTGTCTAAATATGGAAAACTGTAACAGAGCATAGGTGGTACACCATTTTTTTGTTATTCTAAGGGTCAAAATTGAATATCAAATATAGCGTCGAGATTGTAAGGGAATATGATATGAATGTAAATATGTAACATAAATATGTAAATATGATGGGAATAGGAATAGTGCTAGAAAAGACAAGACTTTATGACAACATATATAACATATCGGTCAATCAGTCCTTCTAAAGACTACCTCATCGAGAAGGTAAGTATTATAATGACTCTTTTTTCGATAAGGCCAGGATGAGAATGACCTTTTAATAGGAAATCTAATAAGTATGAGAATTAGTCTATTATAATGACTCTTTTTTTTCGATAAGGACGGGATGAGAATGACTTGTTAATAGGTAATCTAATAAGTATGAGAATTAATCTATGTTTGGGTTGGTAGGAAAGGATTCGGTCACTAGTCCCGGCCATGACCAATAAAAATAAACCGTCCAATGGCCAAACCACCTGCCAAATTATGCCAACATTGAAGCCACTGTGGGTCTCTATTTGCACGAACCGTCCACAATAAGGAGGATTTCAAAATCTAGTGCCATGCATGAAATGTAAAAAAAAAAGAAATACGTAAACCCTACACATGAAAATTTGGATGAAATCTACAACCACAACTGTTTAAGTAGATCTTGCAGGAGAAGAGATAGATATTTAAAGTAGGGAACCCATCAGAGAAGAGTTGAATTGAATGAGAGAAATCTATTGCTAAGCAAGATATTACTAGCAAAGAAATTTGTAACTTCTAGAAAATACTAATTGTTAGCACATCTGCAAGGTTTTTTGATATTTTAGCTTGTGGCGATAACTTTTCAAGAATAGTTAAATCTGTATTGTGTGAATTCTCTAGCATAAAATTTGACAGAAGGATTTGATATTGTAGTTTTCAACTTATTCTGATTTTCCATCTTTAAATGGTAACATTGTGACAGGTGTGTGAAAACCGCGTTTTGACCTATCTAACATTCCATCTGGAAAAATTAATACTAATGAGAGCTACAACAAATCACTAAATCAAATAAACCCATTTGCAATACTATACAAAAGTATTAAGAGGAATGGATTTGAAGAAATGGCTCAATGTACCGAGAGGCACCCATATACGAGGAAAAAAAATGTAATTACAAAGCACATGTATTCGTCAAATATAGAGAATGACTTATGTTCCACGTTGGAGTGGAAGAATATTCTATATTCATGATATTTCTATGAAGTCCTCTAGTGACTGCCTCGATCCTCACAAGAAGCTCAAGGAGGAATTTGTCGGCAACTTAAATAGCACATCAATTGTTGAAATCATTGTCCTCATTGCAATTATGTCTCCTCCTACTTTGTTACTACAATGGAAGCTACTTACATTTTCCTCGTTGATCTAGGCGACTATCCTTATTATGAAACAATTCGGGCCTCCTCCTATGATCTTGAAAAGAGCCAAAACGCTTCTTTCCAAGGCCCATGAGAGAAGTGGTAAAAAGAAGCTCTAAATTAAATTTGCAAGATTTGAAAAGCTCCAATGGACATAGGTTAAAAAACCCAAGAATACCATTGTTCCAACTCACAATAGGTCTCAGTTAGAACCGCATTCACATTCAGGGTTGGATTTTTCTAAAACTGCATACAAATATACAGTATGTGAAACTACGGAACATGAACTATGACAGGTCATAAACGATGCTTAAAATTATGGATTGTATTACATGTATTTTAGAGCGTGTATATGATTGTATAAGATACTAAGTGAATCAACATGAGTTGTCATAGATATAAAAGAATTAAAAAAATGGCATTGGAGTAAAAAAACTAAACAAGACACATTTAAGAGAAGAGAGAAAAAAATCCAGTCATAGCTTATATTGGAGGTACCCGACACTAATGCCCTTGCTCCTTCACCATGCTTCCACTCTCTTCCTCTCAAATTATTTGGAAACACAGAACCCTCAAATAGTTGCACATTATTCTCCGAGGAACGTTGTGCTGCTTCCACTCTCTTCCCGTCAAATTCTTTGGAAACCAAAACCCAAAAAAATTTCACATTATTCTCCCCAGTCTCGTTTCGGTCCAAAACCATGCCTTTTGCCTAATGTAACCCTATATAGGAGCCCTCCCATGGATAACACCGGGTTTCCAACCTAGGTAAAGACTGATAACCCTAAGATGCTGATTGAGTTGACCCCGCAACAGTTAGAAAGCCAATTCCTGCAGGAGTAGAACCAAAGCGAGTAGCTCCACTAGCAACAAAGGCAGAGCTAGTTAAAGAAGTTGATGTTCGACTCCTTTTTTTTACTCATAATCATTAAATGTGCAAGCCTCCCTTCGTAATGTTCTAGGAAATACAGGGGGCAGAGGAAAAATGGAAACCCCCAAACAATTGCACATCATTCTCTGAGGAATGAAGGGAAACCCAAATGATGGCACTTTGATCTCTAATATCCATCTTTTGAATTTGCACATTCAAGTGCGAGGAAGCAGAAACGAGAAAGAGGGTTTCCCAAGTTAAAACCCTCAAGGCCTAGGTATTGATCCACAACAACATATCTATCCTACCAGAGAGATACAAGCACCATGATTAAACCACAACGCATGTGGTGAACGAGAATTTGTCGCGATACCAAACCATGAATCATTGTCTAGGCCATGGTAGACAAGTGCCATGAGTAAGATTTTTGCATTGAAAATGGTCTTTGAGGTCTAAACATGGTTAGAGGGGAAACAAAGGGCTCAATCCTTAAATCAAGGCCTTCTATATATCTAACTCTATAGTTAGAAAAGGAAAACAATTGGGCCTTAGGTAGTAGACACCATTTCTTTGGTTCAATGGCCATGAAGAACACCTGTAAACCTCAAAACAAACCCTCTATAGGGGTTGTCTGGCATGGAGGTTGGATATGGCTGCCATTTGGAGCTTTACCCAGTAAGGATGGGTCATAGGTCATTGAACATGGTTGGTGAAGGAAAATAATTTCCTCCTAATATTGTTGAATCTTATGAACTTCACGTGTCTTGAATGAGCCCATGTAGCAACACACGACTCCTCTAAGTGGGATATGAGGTATGGATTCCATTAATTGGTTTTTGACATCTGTGATGGGTCTAGGGACCTCGGCCATGGTTGGAAGGAAAAATAAGGGATTTGCATAGGAAAATGAACCTTATAGGCCTCAAGCACTATGAAGAAGGTCTCCAACCATGACACATGTTCTCTCTCTAGGGTCTTTGACCCCAAGCGATATTCTAGGGGCAATTAGGTGGTTTTTCACTAAGAGGATGCTCCTAATAAGACAATTCCTAAAAATGGAAAAGAGGTTCTAATGTTAAATTTTTCCTTTAGAAACTTAGGTCCTAATGCTAAAGACAAAATAAGGTTCGGAAATGTATGCAACAAGAATGCCTTCATTTTCCTATAAAAATAATAATAAAAATGCTAAAATCCCATCTTATGACAACCACATCTCCAAAAGTTATACAAATTTAAATAAATAAAGTGATGGAACAAAGATTCTTTCAACTTTTAACTTTTAATTTTGTACCTCCTACATAGTTTTAAAAACCAAAGTCTAATAGAAGATATGTAAGCAAATTTTAACTTTTTGCCCTCACATTGCAAAGTATCCTCCACACTCCTTTCGTCTTTAGTGGTACTTCTAAGAAAGATTCTACATTCACATTCACATTCCATTCCTTGGTCTCTAATCATTAATGACAAAGGAAATTTGGTTTAAAGTGAAGAGTGAGAGTTGGATTTAAAGTTTGTCTTGAATGATTGGAACCTTAGATGATGGCCGGGGTCTTCTTTTATTGTAGTGTCCAGTTTCAGTTGGATTTAAAGTTTGTCTTGAATGATTGGAACCTTAGATGATGGCCGGGGTCTTCTTTTATTGTATTGTCCAGTTTCAATTTTGTTTAGCCGACGGTGGCCATACACATCTTTGCCAAAAGCATTGATCCATATAATTACAATACCACTCGTTAAACCAAAGCCATAAGGCATCGATCCATATAATTACTATCCCAAAGCGGTTATATGTTGGCGACAATCCGTGAAGCGACAAATCTTAAAATACTGGGTGGTTTCGGTTTTCGCTGAGACTGAGATTAGATTGGTTGATCTTAAAGGAAAAGAAAATCTGTGATAGTAAATAACTCGACATGGCCATGAATTCTGAGAAAACGGGGAAGAAGCTGCATTTGCAAGAGGAGGCGATACGTATTAAAGAAGGAGAAGATGGAGAATTCGAACGATATTCAGTTTACGTAGACAATGTTGACTATTGGTGCAGAGCACAAGATGTGAAGACACATTTTGAGTGCTGCGGGACAGTAAACCGCATTACCATTCCCACAACTGAGTTCGGGAACCCAATGGGATATGCGTACGTGGAGTTCTCAGATGTGGACAGCGTAGACAAAGCTCTCCAGTTGAATGGCTCCATGCTCCGGTCCCGACAGATCAGCGTCTCCCGCAAAAGGAAACACCCAAAGTGGAACCGCAACAACAACAACACAAGCCGTTCCATGCAGCAGCCGCCTCCAGCTAATTCCAGAAGAGTCGGAGCAACTTCTAACAGAAGAACAAATAACAATCTCCCCATTCAGCAGCAACGTCCTCCTTCGTCGTCCTCAAATTCACGTTTCGGCTACGTACGGCCCATCACCACCACCACCACCACCACCGCCTCCGCTGCCCAAGTCCCCACTGCACCACCTACTTCCTCGCTACCGCTTCCCACTGGTAGATTTCATAGAATTTGATTGTTGATTTAAAACATAATTACTATTTGGGGCGTTGCTGCTCTCGCCTAGCCATTACCAAGTTCGTACATTAACTGGGATTTAATGGAATCCATTAAGCCATTATCATATAAATGAAATATTGGATAACCAATTTCAACCGATACAAAATTAAAATGTAAATTAAATTTACAGAAATAAAATTTTGCCAGACAGAAATGGCTGCATGCTCAAAATTTTGAGACTTATTTGCTGCTCTAAAATATTTGCGATTGAAAATTGTCTTTTCTTACAAATTCAAGCTGAAAATTGAGACTAATTTGTCTATGTAAAAGATTTGCAAGTGAAACATTTTTCTAGTGCGCAAAAAACATGTCATCTGCATGCTGACACTCGTAAAAAAACACAAATAATTTGCGAGCATTTCACTACCTCACAAAGATGCTTCAAGTCCGTTGTCTCATATAATAGTTCATGGCTTGTAAATGGACCATTCTCTAGGGTGACACATCAAATACTGGAGGTGAGTCATTGGCTAGTATCATCAATAATACCATGGAGTTCTGTTCTTGTAATTATAGATGCCTCTCAGATCATCTTATCGCCTGCTGTGGGGCTGTGGATTAGAGCCAAAATTGCAATGGTTTTCTTTTTTAAATATACAAATCAATCATGATATTTTCTTTGTTTACTCATTTTTTCTTTGAGAATCAATGTAGGGTTGCCTGCTGTAGAATGGTAGCTGTGTGTGGATGTCGTAGAGGCAATATCTACTCAGTGGTTCAGTAGTTTAAATATGACTACATTGTTTAAGTAAAACACTGTTGAATTCTTTTTGTTTTATATGGTTCCCTATTATTTTGATTTAATAATGATCTGTGCATACTGTGGAAGAACTGAAAGAGCTTGGCCACATTGTTTTCTCGATAAAAAGAATTAGTTGTGCTGAGATGAATGCTATATTTATGTTGTTTATAGCATAACTTTATTTTACAAAACTGCAAAATCATACTTATATGTTACAAACAAATAATATCACTGGTAGTATTTCAAATTTCATTGTTTCTTTCAATAATTTAAAGTAATTATCTTTTTATTTCTCATTTGAAGAAATTCTGTATGTATAATGGGTAGATAATTATCTTTTTATTTCTCATTTGAAGAAATTCTGTATGTATAATGGGTAGAGACAGCCGTTAATGTTATTGAAGTAATGCCAAAAACATATTAATATTTAGTAGAGACAACTTTAAAGTATTGTATACAATTCTTCTTCCATCTAAACTAAAGAGGATGAACATATTTAAGTTCGATGGAGATGAGTAGTAAGAAATGATAAACATATAAGCTTAGATTTTACAATTATCTTTACTGCAGTGGACAATACATTCAACAATTGCTAAGCATGTAAAATTTAATAGCCATAACACTTGTCCAGATTTTAAAGCCAAGTATTAATGTGTAACAAAATCCCAAACAAAGTTGTTGGAGATACATAATCAATTTGTTAAGTATAGACAATATTTCAAAGTATAGAGAGAGTCAAAACATTTAAAAAGGATATTTTTACTTGTTTTTCCTTGGGTCATCAAGTGAGCATTCATGAGACAAGGGTAGAACAAACTAAAAAAAATTAAGTTTGTATCCAAAGTTAATTTTGGTGAGCATTCATGACACAAGGATGTAACAAACTAAAAAAATTAAGTTTGAATCCAAAGTAAACCATCCCTGATCCAAATCCTAGGCTCTATCAAGGGCAGCCTCCTTGAATAGCTCCTTGAGTGTAATACCCGAGCCACTTAATACCAAGCTCTAAAGTCTCTAGTTTAAGTCTCATATTTACTTTTTACTTCGTATTATTGTGTTTTGTTTATGGCCGACATAATATTTATTACTTTTTACTTTGTATTATTCTTTTTTGTTTACTTTGTATTATTTTGTTACTAGACAAACTCGACAAACACTCTAAACTCTCATATTTACTTTTTACTTTGTATTAAAGGTAAAAAGTAAAGTCTCTAGTTTAAGTGTCATATTTATTTTTTACTTTGTATTATTCTTTTTTGTTTATGGCACACATAATATTTACCACCTAATCCTAAGCTCTAAATTCTCTAGTGGAAGTCTCATATTTACTTTTTACTTTCTATTATTCTTTTTTGTTTATGGCCCACATAACATTTATTACTTTTTACTTTGTATTATTTTGTTACTCGACAAACACATGTTACAAGATCTCCTGCATATTGGCTTTAGAGGGCCCGCCTCGCCTCTCGGCCCAATAAAATGGACTTTGATGGATAGATAACTATAAGACATCCAATTGGGAAATGAATCAAAACTAAAACTTAGGGTTTGAAATTCATGTAGAATTTATGGTTGGAATCATCCTTACCTTGTAGCCTAACACAGTGTTATGAAGCTATGCATTCTAGAAAACTTTTATGAAGCTTCAAATTCCACACATTTATTTTGTGCAAAGAACACTTTGTATTTAAATCCTATGTAATATTTTCTTTTGTTATTATAGCATGTAGATAAATGTGTTTATAAATAATATTTAAAATATTTATTTATTTAATAAATTAGTACTTTCTTATAAATCTTATTATTTACTTAGGGAGCGTATTCAAATTTTCAAATAAGGTTTTAATAACTAATTTAAATATTTAAAATAGGGACATACACTTGTAAAATTAATTTTCCCCTTTCCGAGACAATGTTAAAGAATAAGTAATTTTCTCACTTCATGGTAACAATTTCTTCTATGTTGAGCTTGTTATTTTAGGGACATGTTTACTCTTTAAACAATATATCATAACAATTTGGATGGATGAAAAATAGAAGTGCGTTAACTTTGTAAGATGGTATTGATACAACAATAGGTGTTTTTACTTTATCGTTTTTATGGTTCTTGTAGCTGTGTGTCCTAATGATTTGCTACAAAAGTCACTTCTTTTGTACATTGCATTATTCCTTTATCTTAATGCTTGTTATTTTGTATTTACTCAAATAGGGTTTCACATTGCTATATTAAAAATGACATAAAAAGTGAATAACAAGTACAAATACAATTATAAAAATATAGGAGAATTATAGTTATAAACACTTATTGAATAATCTAATATAAAAGTCCATCCTATTCACTAATAAATCTCTTTTTACAAATGGCATTTACTAATCCCTTAATATAAGTTTCCTTGCCTTTGTTTTGATGGGTTGGATGCCATTGCTGATCTCGTGGTTAATTCTAAAAATTAATACATTAAAAAATTAAATTATGAAGTGAGAATGAATTTACCTGTTGAACGACCCATCGGGGAGGCGTCCTGGTGATGTATAGAAAATTTCAATTTTGACGATTGTTTGTCAAAATTCAAACTTGCAGCAGTAGCCAATACGGATGAAGAATGTGTCCATGTAGACCACTTATGTTAGGGCGTCCAAGTGGGCAAGGTAAAGCACTAGTGCACTTGGGGTAAAACAAACTGAGAAGTGGCAAAAATGATTTTTACCACACATTTTTTATATATTAAACCCTCTTCCGGTGCGGCCGACATTAAAGTGCACCGATGCCCACAATAAACGAGACACGCCGAATAGTAGGATTTTTTAGATAAATTTAAAGGGTTTTGCATTGAATTGTTTTATTATAACAACAACCAGTGCGTTTGTCAAATAGAAAAGAACCAGTGCATTATTGTTATCCAGCGCACCGTCTATGATATTTGCGATTAAACATATTAACTCGATGCACCATCAAGTAGGGTTTTTAAATAAAATTTTAAGAGATTTTGCAATGAATTTCTTTATTGCAATGTCCCATAAATACCAAAAATTAAAAAAAAAATCCGTCCCTGTAATAGATGCTGATTGAGAATAAAATAGTCGCAAGTTAATTCTAAAACTAGGAAAACATGTAAATGCTTACTGTAGATAAAAGGAAGTCGACCATTCCTAAATAATCATGATCTCTCTAGATTTTTACATTTTCAATCCTGCGGAAGCAATGTGGAATTAATTATTGATGTATCCCGGTTACGAGTTTACAATTGCCCATGTAACTGTAATAGCAATTCTTTCATACAATTTTAATGAAATCATATGAATGTATTATGAATTTCTGAATGGCACCTTCATGTGATATGGCCTTTGTTGATGAGATGTTGAAACCATGGTGGGACATGTATCAATCAAGGAGACGAAAACATACCCCGACAAGGCTGCCGAGAGGTAAGAGTATTCTTGGGTGTTTCTGGACTTACTTAGCATTTTCGCTAATACAATAATTTCATATTTGTGATTGCAGGTATTTATCCTATGACATTTCCACCCTAGAGGATCTACCCATTTTCTATCCAAATGTTTCCAGTTTTTACAAGGTACGGGTTTTAAGAGTGATGGTCAAGTCCTTTAATGGATAGACCAAAATACAAAAGTTATAGTTCCAAGGGGTTTGCTGATGTAAAATCATAGTAGTGAAACCCTTGGACCAGCGCATGCATACTAACCAAGTTGTGGCTATTATCACATGACTCAAACTATGGTTTTGCACAAATATTCGAGTCTCCAATAAAGCAGGGTTTGGTGTAGAATTAACTACACTTTAATGTAAAGTGGATGACAGGCTGTCCAGTGAGGGTTTGTAATGATTTGGGGTTTTCCTTGGTCATGCCTTCTGTGTTTCCATTTGGTTTTGGTTCAGCACTTCACCATATTTTGGAGGTGCCTTCGTGCCCTGACCTGAGCTACGCTCATGGTCAGTGCATGTGGCATTTTAGCTCGCCTGGCGGCGTGGAGAGTGTCGTATCCTGCTCAGGTATGGCCTTTCTAAAATTGTCAACCTGTTATGGAACTCGTTTCTCGCTATGCATACCTCTTCAGGGTTTAACTTGCGTTTCCTTGTTGGATTGGCAGGTGGTAGTGGCTTCCGGTGTAATGCTGTGGGCGTCCTGGGCTTCTGTTGGCGTGTCAAGGGTATTGGTAAGTCTAGCTTACCCACCCACGTTGCTCTGCCTCTTGCATCTCTGGTGGTGCATTTATGTGTCTCGTTTTGTTTCATGGGAGGATTTCGTGAGCCTTTGGCACACTGATTCTATTTGGAAGTCTGGAAGGGTTGCCTATTGGCTGGACCATCGAATGCATTGAATGTATGGGGTTTCGAAATGTAATAATGAGATGTAGCGAAAAGGAACTCCTGTGCAATTTCTATGTGGATTTAGAAGATCATTTTTATTACTTGCCCGATGCTTTTGACTAGTATACTGTGGTTTTAATGGCCATTGTGGGAACATTCATTTGTGGTTCTTGTGGTTTGTCATGAAATTGGGTTTTGCTCAGGGAATTCTTCCCTGTATGATGTATGGTGTTTTGGATGTATGTTTTGAATATGGGTAATAACTACAGCATTTCTAGATTTTCTATCAATGTCGTTTTTGGTTCCAAGAATGTAACAGTGGCTCGGCCTATGGGGTCTTATGTTGCCGTAATGAATTCTCATTCTGATTGTAGCTCCGTCTGTTTAATTTTCCACGTGGACTGTAAATGAAAGCATCATGGTTTCGTAATGAAGCTATACCTGTACTGTAGTTTTGAATTTAAATACCCCGGGGTTTTGACTTTTGTCTGCGTTGGATTCCTAGACATAGTGTTTGATGGAGAGATTCTACTGTGGTGATTTGTAAAAGAAGGAAAACGATGACGCCCAGGTGGGCATCCTGTAGATGTTACTGTTGGTATAGACTCTTTAAACAGTTGTTATTCTAGATTTGTATGTTTGATATCTATACCAAAAATTCTCTTTTGATGAGAGTGTGGGTTTGTAGCTTGCAGCTACATGTTGATGTGTTTTGGAAAAAGAAAGACCATGGGGTTCGACCCCTTGACCTGTGTTTTGATTTATATATATATAAATAAAGAAAAAAATGTGTGAATGTTAAAGTTCTGTTTACAACTACTATTTTCATTTTCTGTGTGGCGTCTGTATTGTTTGGATTTGAAATAATGGTTTAGATCAGGAATAAATCTACAATAATTTGGTTAATAATAAAATATGAAAAAGGGATTGGTGGCTGTCTAAGCCCTACGATTCGTTCTACAAGATCTCTGTAATACATGTATTCACCTGTCTAATAAATAACTGAACTGTAATGGAAACAATGAATGATTAGTAGTACATTGTATATAAGATACTGTCAGAATAAAAAGAATATTGTCTGTTCAAACTTATAAGAAATACTAGTCTATAGGTTTTCTACATAGATGTCTAGCACAGGCTAGTGGACTAGCCATGCTAGTGGACTAGCCATGCTAGACATGCGGCAGTCATCACGAAGTAATCTTCTAGGGTTGATAAGGTTTCTGAATATGAAGTTTGATATGCATTTAACCCTGGACGTTGTTTCCCTAAAGGCCGTTTGCTCCTAAAGAAAAGTATTGATGTAGATGGTTTAAGGGAATTAAATACTAAGTAACAAGCTATTCAAATTGCATAAATAAAATATGGTGAGTGGAATAATTCATACCTGCAAGCTTGTAACGTGCCCTTCTTCTGTAGTAACCTGCACACTCAAACCATTAATTAGTGGAAAATATTGCTGTGTTCAGTTGATCTGATTTGAATGATTCCTTGACTAGATAACTTTGGGACTACCACGTTCCTCCCAACCATGATCCTACAACCATTCCTGGTTCAGTATGGATCCCCCCGAGCTGGTTCTGACATGCAATTTGAGAGATAGAGACCCTAGGTCCACTGCTGGTTCAGGTCTAAAACTTATGTGAGCTACTTCAATTCTTGGAGCAGAAAATTCTCTTTGATTCCATAAGAGAGTGATGATGAAAAGATGATCCCCAAACTTTGGGGTTTGTCCTCGTTATGTAGGGAAATCTTGAATTAGGACTGTTGGAATAATTTGGTTTCTTTAAATCAAATAAATTAATTTATAAAAGAATATTTGTTTTAATTAATCACTAGTTCTTTTGGAACTATGACTTTTCCATTTGTTTAACTAAAGTGTTTATTTATTTATTTAAGCCTTTCTATAATTTGTGATCAACTTAATATTTCAATTTATTTATTAATGCATTATTGATTTATTAACTCAATGCATCAACTATATATAAAATAAATGTGTTTAATAAATAAATAGTAACAGTCATTATTATTAAAGTTATTAATAATAACATTAGCCTTGTGGCTTTTATGCATGCTTAACCATAGGAAACTACTATTTAGTTAATTTATGCTTTAAGTGGTGATGTTATCTTTTATGTATCTTCACATGATACTTCTTTTTAATCTTTTTAAGGATAAGGTCCCCTTCTTTGGACGGTCTCGGTAAGCTAGGATAGGAACCTCTAGTCTCTCCCTTTGCATGTCAGATTCCCTCGTTTTAACATGGTATTTCCCGCAGTACTTGATGATAATAAGATTTATTTAATCAATTCGAATAGTTGTGATAAGACACATAAGTGCTATTCAGAGTCCTTCGGACTCAACACTTGAGATCTAGTAACCCCGAGTGCTCTTCAGAGCCTTTTAACTCAACACTCTCACATGGGTGTTACGCTAGTGCAATTCTAGAGCCTCTGCTCAACACTAGAGCTAGAATGTGGTTGTGAGGCACATCTAGACTATTTAAGTGGCCTCGGATCCGGTATTCATTTTCTTTCAAGCTTGGAGTGCTCCAGGGCTTATGCCCAACACTCAGTGTACATCAGGGCTTACTCCCAATACATAAACATTCATCTAGGTACATCGGGGCTTACGCCCAGTACGTAGGTCTCTTGTGTGTTTCTGAGTCCACGCTCAACACATCATATAGGATAAACATGTAAAATCACAGCTCTACACAATAAGTAACAAAAGGTCATCTCAATATGTATTAGGGTTTTGTACCCACATCAAAACATAATAAGAACATTGGGGCTCCCTTTCCCAGTATATAATCAAGTAATGAAATTTAGTCAGGGTCCATGCCCAATATGTCAGTCTACAAAAGAATAAATCATAGGTGCTGGGGCCGTGGCCCAATATAACATCATAAAACAGTCAGTCCAAAATTCGGGGTATTACATTTATAATAAAAGGCTGTGTGTTTGTTGATTAAACATGCACCGATGCGGTTATGGTTATCTGGTGCACCGTTTATTTGTCTTGCCGTTAAAAAATATATTGATAATGCGATGCATTATCATCTATTAACCACACTGTGGATTCTATCTTATAATGCCCCGGTGCATTTAGTATCTATTAACGCATCGCGAAAGGGGTATTAAAATAACACGAGTTTTTTAATTAATTTTTTTTATCGATATTTTTTCTCTGTCGTGGTGCCGTAGAATTTCGTGCCACACCGCTGCGTTATGTTTAGAAATGCACCAGTGTGTTTTGGTGTTAAACACACCGAAAAACAACATACGCTAAAATCTCCGCCCGATCGCCTCCCTTAGAAACCTCCACTATAAATGGATTTTCGACCTCTTTGTTAGGGGTTCCCTCTATAACCTCCACTAGAGGGCCTTTTCCTTGTAGTGACTTACAAAATGCAAATTGACTACTTGATTTTTTCCATTGAGGTGAAGAAAAATAATATAGTTGGCATCCCCGCAACTCTACATAATGCTCAAGTTATACCTTTCCATGGGAGCTGGGAGAAATTGAAAGGCATAAGAGCAATTCTTAAATATTGCTTCCCTTAGAATTGCAATGATAAAAAATATGGAAATTACTGACAAGAATCTAATAAAAATCATACCCAAGTTTAGAATGCAATGTTGGAGCCTACCTGGATCACCGATGGGGTTGTCTGGTACATCCAAGGCACTTTCTCAAATCCAACTGCTTCTGTTTTTCACGCACTTGTAATGAAACGAATTATTAAATAAATATAAGGTTTTGAATATTCAAAAAATCATCAAACTAAATGAAAAATTTTCTATGTCATAGAACATGTGGCCATCGGAAACATGAAAATAATTTTAATCTATTGAATTTTCACATTAGAGCTTCAAAACAAACATACAAGAATTAGGATTAAAAGAAGAATCACATGGGTGAAGCAGACTGAGACCCGAAGCATTTTCAGTGTTGAGCCAATAGTATCTGACAATTTGAAAGGAAGGTGTTCAAGTTCAAGTCAAGAATGGAATTTACAATGTGCAAGAGTCAATCTGCAGACTGTGATACAACAATTGTTGATGTTGCAGCGTCAGTGAGACATTCTCCCCAAGACAGGGAGGATGGAGAAGCTCTACCTGAGATGGGGGGATTGGTAACTGCTTTGTGATTTCCCTCCTCATCATGTAGCATTGAGTTTAGTGGAACTTTGATTTTCCTCCTCGTCGTGTAGGACTGAGTTGAGTTGACATATGGTTATCCTCCTTGTCGTGTAGGACTAAGTGGCAAGCAATGTTATTTACACTTCAAACACGAATGCCACAAAATACCTGAAAGAGAAATTGAAGTATGTGATAATTAACTAGTTCATTTAGAGGATGGCAAACTGATCCGGATTTGTGTGGGAACGAAACAAAAGATAGCATATACAGAGGTATACATTCACATACACAGATATATGGCAAGAAACAAAGCGATACAGGAAACACATATTCGATTAAATATCGGAAATAGAAGAGACTGTAAATACAACAGCTAGAATGGTAGTAGCTATCTCTAAGGAGAGATGTGGCCGTTGTGCTCATTCGTGTCAAGATGAATACAAAGAGAGGCCGAAAGGGCCTATTTATCATAAGCACGAGGGAGATAATCCCAAGCATCCAAAAACCTAACCCTAGAAGATGAACCGTCATAAAGTTTGCGGCCTCAAGGTGGTTAGTTGAACAGTCAACTTCCCGGGGTCATAACTTTTGCAGACGATCTCCGTTTGGGGCGCTCGGTAACCCATTGGAAAGATCTATCCGAGGAATACGTGGTGGGCCATGAAACAAATGGGCTCCGTTGGACCAAGATTTCCCGAGAAACATCGTTTAGGGCCTCAAAACGGCCCCGAAAGTTTGGGACTGGAAAAAATATAGAAACATTACTAGAAAATTGGCAAAATGGGAAGCTGTTTTGAGCTAGTGGAATAGGTGGGTGGCCACCGATATCCCTCTGGATCACAAACTAAGTCTACCTAATTTCTCTAGTTTGTACCCTTACTCTGTCTCTGTCCTCCCACATTTTTATAGAATTTTAATATGGTGAAAGACACGGGTGAAGTTTGTACATACATAAAGTGGCTCAAGATTATGCTGAAATGTATGCCACTACCCAAATAAAAATGATGGAATATATCCTTGAGAAGTAATTTAAAAATGAAGAACATATTCATGGAGAGGAATTTATGGGCCCAAGCCTCCTCTGGTTGAAAATTTATGCTTCCCGGGATAAGAGTTTTGGTTTTCGTGCTTCTTTTAGTTTTATGCTTTCATATCAATTTGTGATAGAGGCTTGAATTCATGGATGATGAAAACCTTCTATGGAAAAACCAATTTTAGTTGTCATGAATGCAATGGTCTACATCACCATAGTAGTTTAATCTATTTTTTCCTTAGATATTGAAAGAGATCTAGACGATGTTTATCAGGCCATATAACAGTTAGATTTTAATCACTCCTGTCTAAATGTGGAAAACTGTAACAGATCATAGGTGGTACACCATTTTTTTGTTATTCTAAGGGTCAAAATTGAATATCAAATATAGCGTCGAGATTGTAAGGGAATATGATATGAATGTAAATATGTAACATAAATATGTAAATATGATGGGAATAGGAATAGTGCTAGAAAAGACAAGACTTTATGACAACATATATAACATATCGGTCAATCAGTCCTTCTAAAGACTACCTCATCGAGAAGGTAAGTATTATAATGACTCTTTTTTCGATAAGGCCAGGATGAGAATGACCTTTTAATAGGCAATCTAATAAGTATGAGAATTAATCTATTATAATGACTCTTTTTTTTCGATAAGGACGGGATGAGAATGACTTGTTAATAGGTAATCTAATAAGTATGAGAATTAATCTATGTTTGGGTTGGTAGGAAAGGATTCGGTCACTAGTCCCGGCCATGACCAATAAAAATAAACCGTCCAATGGCCAAACCACCTGCCAAATTATGCCAACATTGGAGCCACTGTGGGTCTCTATTTGCACGAACCGTCCACAATAAGGAGGATTTCAAAACCTAGTGCCATGCATGAAAGGTAAAAAAAAAAGAAATACGTAAACCCTACACATGAAAATTTGGATGAAATCTACAACCACAACTGTTTAAGTAGATCTTGCAGGAGAAGAGATAGATATTTAAAGTAGGGAACCCACCAGAGAAGAGTTGAATTGAATGAGAGAAATCTATTGCTAAGCAAGATATTACTAGCAAAGAAATTTGTAACTTCTAGAAAATACTAATTGTTAGCACATCTGCAAGGTTTTTTGATATTTTAGCTTGTGGCGATAACTTTTCAAGAATAGTTAAATCTGTATTGTGTGAATTCTCTAGCATAAAATTTGACAGAAGGATTTGATATTGTAGTTTTCAACTTATTCTGATTTTCCATCTTTAAATGGTAACATTGTGACAAGTGTGTGAAAACCGCGTTTTGACCTATCTAACATTCCATCTGGAAAAATTAATACTAATGAGAGCTACAACAAATCACTAAATCAAATAAACCCATTTACAATACTATACAAAAGTATTAAGAGGAATGGATTTGAAGAAATGGCTCAATGTACCGAGAGGCACCCATATACGAGGAAAAAAAATGTAATTTCAAAGCACATGTATTCGTCAAATATAGAGAATGACTTATGTTCCACGTTGGAGTGGAAGAATATTCTATATTCATGATATTTCTATGAAGTCCTCTAGTGACTGCCTCGATCCTCACAAGAAGCTCAAGGAGGAATTTGTCGGCAACTTAAATAGCACATCAATTGTTGAAATCATTGTCCTCATTGCAATTATGTCTCCTCCTACTTTGTTACTACAATGGAAGCTACTTACATTTTCCTCGTTGATCTAGGCGACTATCCTTATTATGAAACAATTCGGGCCTCCTCCTATGATCTTGAAAAGAGCCAAAACGCTTCTTTCCAAGGCCCATGAGAGAAGTGGTAAAAAGAAGCTCTAAATTAAATTTGCAAGAGTTGAAAAGCTGCAATGGACATAGGTTAAAAAACCCAAGAATACCATTGTTCCAACTCACAATAGGTCTCAGTTAGAACCGCATTCACATTCAGGGTTGGATTTTTCTAAAACTGCATACAAATATACAGTGTGTGAAACAACTGAACATGAACTATGACAGGTCATAAACGATGCTTAAAATTATGGATTGTATTACATGTATTTTAGAGCGTGTATATGATTGTATAAGATACTAAGTGAATCAACATGAGTTGTCATAGATATAAAAGAATTAAAAAAATGGCATTGGAGTAAAAAAACTAAACAAGACACATTTAAGAGAAGAGAGAAAAAAATCCAGTCATAGCTTATATTCGAGGTACCCGACACTAATGCCCTTGCTCCTTCACCATGCTTCCACTCTCTTCCTCTCAAATTATTTGGAAACACAGAACCCTCAAATAGTTGCACATTATTCTCCGAGGAACGTTGTGCTGCTTCCACTCTCTTCCCGTCAAATTCTTTGGAAACCAAAACCCAAAAAAATTTCACATTATTCTCCCCAGTCTCATTTCGGTCCAAAACCATGCCTTTTGCCTAATGTAACCCTATATAGGAGCCCTCCCATGGATAACACCGGGTTTCCAACCTAGGTAAAGACTGATAACCCTAAGATGCTGATTGAGTTGACCCCGCAACAGTTAGAAAGCCAATTCCTGCAGGAGTAGAACCAAAGCGAGTAGCTCCACTAGCAACAAAGGCAGAGCTAGTTAAAGAAGTTGATGTTCGACTCCTTTTTTTTACTCATAATCATTAAATGTGCAAGCCTCCCTTCGTAATGTTCTAGGAAATACAGGGGGCAGAGGAAAAATGGTTTGTGCTTCCAATGTCTTCCCATCAAATTGTTTAGAAAACAAAAGCCCCCAAATAATTGCACATAAATCTCCGAGGAATGCTGTGCTTCCAATGTGTTCTTATCAAATTCAATGGAAACTCAAAACCCCCAAACAATTGAACATCATTCTCTGAGGAATGAAGGGAAACCCAAATGATGGCACTTTGATCTCTAATATCCAGCTTTTGAATTTGCACATTCAAGTGCGAGGCAGCAGAAACGAGAAAGAGGGTTTCCCAAGTTAAAACCCTCAAGGCCTGGGTATTGATCCACAACAACATATCTATCCTACCAGAGAGATACAAGCACCATGATTAAACCACAACGCATGTGGTGAACGAGAATTTGTCGCGATACCACACCATGAATCATTGTCTAGGCCATGGTAGACAAGTGCCATGAGTAAGATTTTTGCATTGAAAATGGTCTTTGAGGTCTAAACATGGTTAGAGGGGAAACACAGGGCTCAATCCTTAAATCAAGGCCTTCTATATATCTAACTCTATAGTTAGAAAAGGAAAACAATTGGGCCTTAGGTAGTAGACACCATTTCTTTGGTTCAATGGCCATGAAGAACACCTGCAAACCTCAAAACAAACCCTCTATAGGGGTTGTCTGGCATGGAGGTTGGATATGGCTGCCATTTGGAGCTTTACCCAGTAAGGATGGGTCATAGGTCATTGAACATGGTTGGTGAAGGAAAATAATTTCCTCCTAATATTGTTGAATCTTATGAACTTCACGTGTCTTGAATGAGCCCATGTAGCAACACACGAGTCCTCTAAGTGGGATATGAGATATGGATTCCATTAATTGGTTTTTGACATCTGTGATGGGTCTAGGGACCTCGGCCATGGTTGGAAGGAAAAATAAGGGATTTGCATAGGAAAATGAACCTTATAGGCCTCAAGCACTATGAAGAAGGTCTCCAACCATGACACATGTTCTCTCTCTAGGGTCTTTGACCCCAAGTGATATTCTAGGGGCAATTAGGTGGTTTTTCACTAAGAGGATGCTCCTAATAAGACAATTCCTAAAAATGGAAAAGAGGTTCTAATGTTAAATTTTTCCTTTAGAAACTTAGGTCCTAATGCTAAAGACAAAATAAGGTTCGGAAATGTATGCAACAAGAATGCCTTCATTTTCCTATAAAAATAAAAATAAAAATGCTAAAATCCCATCTTATGACAACCACATCTCCAAAAGTTATACAAATTTAAATAAATAAAGTGATGGAACAAAGATTCTTTCAACTTTTAACTTTTAATTTTGTACCTCCTACATAGTTTTAAAAACCAAAGTTTGATAGAAGATATGTAAGCAAATTTTAACTTTTTGCCCTCACATTGCAAAGTATCCTCCACACTCCTTTCGTCTTTAGTGGTACTTCTAAGAAAGATTCTACATTCACATTCACATTCCATTCCTTGGTCTCTAATCATTAATGACAAAGGAAATTTGGTTTAAAGTGAAGAGTGAGAGTTGGATTTAAAGTTTGTCTTGAATGATTGGAACCTTAGATGATGGCCGGGGTCTTCTTTTATTGTAGTGTCCAGTTTCAGTTGGATTTAAAGTTTGTCTTGAATGATTGGAACCTTAGATGATGGCCGGGGTCTTCTTTTATTGTATTGTCCAGTTTCAATTTTGTTTAGCCGACGGTGGCCATACACATCTTTGCCAAAAGCATTGATCCATATAATTACAATACCACTCGTTAAACCAAAGCCATAAGGCATCGATCCATATAATTACTATCCCAAAGCGGTTATATGTTGGCGACAATCCGTGAAGCGACAAATCTTAAAATACTGGGTGGTTTCGGTTTTCGCTGAGACTGAGATTAGATTGGTTGATCTTAAAGGAAAAGAAAATCTGTGATAGTAAATAACTCGACATGGCCATGAATTCTGAGAAAACGGGGAAGAAGCTGCATTTGCAAGAGGAGGCGATACGTATTAAAGAAGGAGAAGATGGAGAATTCGAACGATATTCAGTTTACGTAGACAATTTTGACTATTGGTGCAGAGCACAAGATGTGAAGACACATTTTGAGTGCTGCGGGACAGTAAACCGCATTACCATTCCCACAAGTGAGTTCGGGAACCCAATGGGATATGCGTACGTGGAGTTCTCAGATGTGGACAGCGTAGACAAAGCTCTCCAGTTGAATGGCTCCATGCTCCGGTCCCGACAGATCAGCGTCTCCCGCAAAAGGAAACACCCAAAGTGGAACCGCAACAACAACAACACAAGCCGTTCCATGCAGCAGCCGCCTCCAGCTAATTCCAGAAGAGTCGGAGCAACTTCTAACAGAAGAACAAATAACAATCTCCCCATTCAGCAGCAACGTCCTCCTTCGTCGTCCTCAAATTCACGTTTCGGCTACGTACGGCCCATCACCACCACCATCACCACCACCACCGCCTCCGCTGCCCAAGTCCCCACTGCACCACCTACTTCCTCGCTACCGCTTCCCACTGGTAGATTTCATAGAATTTGATTGTTGATTAAAAACATAATTACTATTTGGGGCGTTGCTGCTCTCGCCTAGCCATTACCAAGTTCGTACATTAACTGGGATTTAATGGAATCCATTAAGCCATTATCATATAAATGAAATATTGGATAACCAATTTCAACCGATACAAAATTAAAATGTAAATTAAATTTACAGAAATAAAATTTTGCTGGACAGAAATGGCTGCATGCTCAAAATTTTGAGACTTATTTGCTGCTATAAAATATTTGCGATTGAAAATTGTCTTTTCTTACAAATTCAAGCTGAAAATTGAGAGTAATTTGTCTATGTAAAAGATTTGCAAGTGAAACATTTTTCTAGTGCGCAAAAAACATGTCATCTGCATGCTGACACTCGTAAAAAAACACAAATAATTTGCGAGCATTTCACTACCTCACAAAGATGCTTCAAGTCCGTTGTCTCATATAATAGTTCATGGCTTGTAAATGGACCATTCTCTAGGGTGACACATCAAATACTGGAGGTGAGTCATTGGCTAGTATCATCAATAATACCATGGAGTTCTGTTCTTGTAATTATAGATGCCTCTCAGATCATCTTATCGCCTGCTGTGGGGCTGTGGATTAGAGCCAAAATTGCAATGGTTTTCTTTTTTAAATATACAAATCAATCATGATATTTTCTTTGTTTACTCATTTTTTCTTTGAGAATCAATGTAGGGTTGCCTGCTGTAGAATGGTAGCTGTGTGTGGATGTCGTAGAGGCAATATCTACTCAGTGGTTCAGTAGTTTAAATATGACTACATTGTTTAAGTAAAACACTGTTGAATTCTTTTTGTTTTATATGGTTCCCTATTATTTTGATTTAATAATGATCTGTGCATACTGTGGAAGAACTGAAAGAGCTTGGCCACATTGTTTTCTCGATAAAAAGAATTAGTTGTGCTGAGATGAATGCTATATTTATGTTGTTTATAGCATAACTTTATTTTACAAAACTGCAAAATCATACTTATATGTTACAAACAAATATAGGTGAGCATTCATGACACAAGGACGTAACAAACTAAAAAAATTAAGTTTGAATCCAAACTAAACCATCCCAGATCCAAATCCTAGGCTCTATCAAGCGTAGCCTCCTTGAATAGCTCCTTGAGTGTAATACCCGAGCCACTTAATACCAAGCTCTAAAGTCTCTAGTTTAAGTCTCATATTTACTTTTTACTTCGTATTATTGTGTTTTTTTTATGGCCGACATAATATTTATTACTTTTTACTTTGTATTATTCTTTTTTGTTTACTTTGTATTATTTTGTTACTAGACAAACTCGACAAACACTCTAAACTCTCATATTTACTTTTTACTTTGTATTAAAGGTAAAAAGTAAAGTCTCTAGTTTAAGTCTCATATTTATTTTTTACTTTGTATTATTCTTTTTTGTTTATGGCACACATAATATTTACCACCTAGTCCTAAGCTCTAAATTCTCTAGTGGAAGTCTCATATTTACTTTTTACTTTCTATTATTCTTTTTTGTTTATGGCCCACATAACATTTATTACTTTTTACTTTGTATTATTTTGTTACTCGACAAACACATGTTACAAGATCTCCTGCATACTGGCTTTAGAGGGCCCGCCTCGCCTCTCGGCCCAATAAAATGGACTTTGATGGATAGATAACTACAAGACATCCAATTGGGAAATGAATCAAAACTAAAACTTAGGGTTTGAAATTCATGTAGAATTTATGGTTGGAATCATCCTTACCTTGTAGCCTAACACAGTGTTATGAAGCTATGCATTCTAGCAAACTTTTATGAAGCTTCAAATTCCACACATTTATTTTGTGCAAAGAACACTTTGTATTTAAATCCTATGTAATATTTTCTTTTGTTATTATAGCATGTAGATAGATGTGTTTATAAATAATATTTAAAATATTTATTTATTTAATAAAT
This sequence comes from Larix kaempferi, assembly GCA_027924585.1. Taxonomy (NCBI): domain Eukaryota; kingdom Viridiplantae; phylum Streptophyta; class Pinopsida; order Pinales; family Pinaceae; genus Larix; species Larix kaempferi. The sequence continues at coordinate 505,322 of BSBM01000098.1, read as the reverse complement.
TAGTACTTTCTTATAAATCTTATTATTTACTTAGGGAGCGTATTCAAATTTTCAAATAAGGTTTTAATAACTAATTTAAATATTTAAAATAGGGACATACACTTGTAAAATTAATTTTCCCCTTTCCCAGACAATGTTAAAGAATAAGTAATTTTCTCACTTCATGGTAACAATTTCTTCTATGTTGAGCTTGTTATTTTAGGGACATGTTTACTCTTTAAACAATATATCATAACAATTTGGATGGATGGAAAATAGAAGTGCGTTAACTTTGTAAGATGGTATTGATACAACAATAGGTGTTTTTACTTTATCGTAGGTGTTTTTACTTTATCGTTTTTATGGTTCTTGTAGTGTGTCCTAATGATTTGCTACAAAAGTCACTTCTTTTGTACATTGCATTATTCCTTTATCTTAATGCTTGTTATTTTGTATTTACTCAAATAGGGTTTCACATTGCTATATTAAAAATCTCATAAAAAGTGAATAACAAGTACAAATACAATTATAAAAATATAGGAGAATTATAGTTATAAACACTTATTGAATAATCTAATATAAAAGTCCATCCTATTCACTAATAAATCTCTATTTACAAATGGCATTTCCTAATCCCTTAATATAAGTTTCCTTGCCTTTGTTTTGATGGGTTGGATGCCATGGTTGATCTCGTGGTTAATTCTAAAAATTAATCCATTAAAAAATTAAATTATGAAGTGAGAATGAATTTACCTGTTGAACGACCCATCGGGGAGGCGTCCTGGCGATGTATAGAAAATTTCAATTTTGACAATTGTTTGTCAAAATTCAAACTTGCAGCAGTAGCCAATACGGATGAAGAATGTGTCCATGTAGACCACTTATGTTAGGGCGTCCAAGTGGGCAAGGTAAAGCACTAGTGCACTTGGGGTAAAACAAACTGAGAAGTGGCAAAAATGATTTTTACCACACATTTTTTATATATTAAACCCTCTTCCGGTGCGGCCGACATTAAAGTGCACCGATGCCCACAGTAAACGAGACACGCCGAATAGTAGGATTTTTTAGACAAATTTAAAGGGTTTTGCATTGAATTGTTTTATTATAACAACAACCAGTGCGTTTGTCAAATAGAAAAGAACCAGTGCATTATTGTTATCCAGCGCACCGTCTATGATATTTGCGATTAAACATATTAACTCGATGCACCATCAAGTAGGGTTTTTAAATAAAATTTTAAGAGATTTTGCAATGAATTTCTTTATTGCAATGTCCCATAAATAGCAAAAACTTAAAAAAAAATCCGTCCCTGTAATAGATGCTGATTGAGAATAAAATACTCGCAAGTTAATTCTAAAACTAGGAAAACATGTAAATGCTTACTGTAGATAAAAGGAAGTCGACCATTCCTAAATAATCATGATCTCTCTAGATTTTTACATTTTCAATCCTGCAGAAGCAATGTGGAATTAATTATTGATGTATCCCGGTTACGAGTTTACAATTGCCGATGTAACTGTAATAGCAAGTCTTTCATACAGTTTTAATGAAATCATATGAATGTGTTATGAATTTCTAAATGGCACCTTCATGTGATATGGCCTTTGTTGATGAGATGTTGAAACCATGGTGGGACATGTATCAATCAAGGAGAGGAAAACATACCTCGACAAGGCTGCCGAGAGGTAAGAGTATTCTTGGGTGTTTCTGGACTTACTTAGCATTTTCGCTAATACAATAATTTCATATTTGTGATTGCAGGTATTTATCCTATGACATTTCCACCCTAGAGGATCTACCCATTTTCTATCCAAATGTTTCCAGTTTTTACAAGGTACGGGTTTTAAGAGTGATGGTCAAGTCCTTTAATGGATAGACCAAAATACAAAAGTTATAGTTCCAAGGGGTTTGCTGATGTAAAATCATAGTAGTGAAACCCTTGGACCAGCGCATGCATACTAACCAAGTTGTGGCTATTATCACATGAATCAAACTATGGTTTTGCACAAATATTCGAGTCTCCAATAAAGCAGGGTTTGGTGTAGAATTAACTACACTTTAATGTAAAGTGGATGACAGGCTGTCCAGTGAGGGTTTGTAATGATTTGGGGTTTTCCTTGGTCATGCCTTCTGTGTTTCCATTTGGTTTTGGTTCAGCACTTCACCATATTTTGGAGGTGCCTTCGTGCCCTGACCTGAGCTACGCTCATGGTCAGTGCATGTGGCATTTTAGCTCGCCTGGTGGCGTGGAGAGTGTCGTATCCTGCTCAGGTATGGCCTTTCTAAAATTGTCAACCTGTTATGGAACTCGTTTCTCCCTATGCATACCTCTTCAGGGTTTAACTTGCGTTTCCTTTTTGGATTGGCAGGTGGTAGTGGCTTCCGGTGTAATGCTGTGGGCATCCTGGGCTTCTGTTGGCGTGTCAAGGGTATTGGTAAGTCTAGCTTACCCACCCACGTTGCTCTGCCTCTTGCATCTCTGGTGGTGCATTTATGTGTCTCGTTTTGTTTCATGGGAGGATTTCGTGAGCCTTTGGCACACTGATTCTATTTGGAAGTCTGGAAGGGTTGCCTATTGGCTGGACCATCGAATGCATTGAATCTATGGGGTTTCGAAATGTAATAATGAGATGTAGCGAAAAGGAACTCCTGTGCAATTTCTATGGGGATTTAGAAGATCATTTTTATTACTTGCCCAATGCTTTTGACTAGTATACTCTGGTTTTAATGGCCAATGTGGGCACATTCATTTGTGGTTCTTGTGGTTTGTCATGAAATTGGGTTTTGCTCAGGGAATTCTTCCCTGTATGATGTATGGTGTTTTGGATGTATGTTTTGAATATGGGTAATAACTACAGCATTTCTAGATTTTCTATCAATGTCATTTTTGGTTCCAAGAATGTAACAGTGGCTCGGCCTATGGGGTCTTATGTTGCCGTAATGAATTCTCATTCTGATTGTAGCTCCGTCTGTTTAATTTTCCACGTGGACTGTAAATGAAAGCATCATGGTTTCGTAATGAAGCTATACCTGTACTGTAGTTTTGAATTTAAATACCCCGGGGTTTTGAATTTTGTCTGCGTTGGATTCCTAGACATAGTGTTTGATGGAGAGATTCTACTGTGGTGATTTGTAAAAGAAGGAAAACGATGACGCCCAGGTGGGCATCCTGTAGATGTTACTGTTGGTATAGACTCTTTAAACAGTTGTTATTCTAGATTTGTATGTTTGATATCTATACCCAAAATTCTCTTTTGATGAGAGTGTGGGTTTGTAGCTTGCAGCTACATGTTGATGCGTTTTTGAAAAAGAAAGACCATGGGGTTCGACCCCTTGACCTGTGTTTTGATTTATATATATATAAATAAAGAAAAATATGTGTGAATGTTAAAGTTCTGTTTACAACTACTATTTTCGTTTTCTGTGTGGCGTCTGTATTGTTTGGATTTGAAATAATGGTTTAGATCAGGAATAAATCTACAATAATTTGGTTAATAATAAAATATGAAAAAGGGATTGGTGGCTGTCTAAGCCCTATGATTCGTTCTACAAGATCTCTGTAATACATGTATTCACCTGTCTAATAAATAAACGAACTGTAATGGAAACAATGAATGATTAGTAGTACATTGTATATAAGATACTGTCAGAATAAAAAGAGTATTGTCTGTTCAAACTTATAAGAAATACTAGTCTATAGGTTTTCTACATAGATGTCTAGCACAGGCTAGTGGACTAGCCATGCTAGACATGCGGCAGTCATCACGAAGTAATCTTCTAGGGTCGATAAGGTTTCTGAATATGAAGTTTGATATGCATTTAACCCTGGACGTTGTTTCCCTAAAGGTCGTTTGCTCCTTAAGAAAAGTATTGATGTAGATGGTTTAAGGGAATTAAATACTAAGTAACAAGCTATTCAAATTGCATAAATAAAATATGGTGAGTGGAATAATTCATACCTGCAAGCTTGTAACGTGCCCTTCTTCTGTAGTAACCTGCACACTCAAACCATTAATTAGTGGAAAAGATTGCTGTGTTCAGTTGATCTGATTTGAATGATTCCTTGACTAGATAACTTTGGGACTACCACGTTCCTCCCAACCATGATCCTACAACCGTTCCTGGTTCAGTATGGATCCCCCCGAGCTGGTTCTGACATGCAATTTGAGAGATAGAGACCCTAGGTCCACTGCTGGTTCAGGTCTAAAACTTATGTGAGCTACTTCAATTCTTGGAGCAGAAAATTCTCTTTGATTCCATAAGAGAGTGATGATGAAAAGATGATCCCCAAACTTTGGGGTTTGTCCTCTTTATGTAGGGAAATCTTGAATTAGGACTGTTGGAATAATTTGGTTTCTTTAAATCAAATAAATTAGTTTATAAAAGAATATTTGTTTTAATTAATCACTAGTTCTTTTGGAACTATGACTTTTCCATTTGTTTAACTAAAGTGTTTTTTTATTTATTTAAGCCTTTCTATAATTTGTGATCAACTTAATATTTCAATTTATTTATTAATGCATTATTGATTTATTAACTCAATGCATCAACTATATATAAAATAAATGTGTTTAATAAATAAATAGTAACAGTCATTATTATTAAAGTTATTAATAATAACATTAGCCTTGTGGCTTTTATGCATGCTTAACCATAGGAAACTACTATTTAGTTAATTTATGCTTTAAGTGGTGATGTTATCTTTTATGTATCTTCACATGATACTTCTTTTTAATCTTTTTAAGGATAAGGTCCCCTTCTTTGGACGGTCTCGGTAAGCTAGGATAGGAACCTCTAGTCTCTCCCTTTGCATGTCAGATTCCCTCGTTTTAACATGGTATTTCCCGCAGTACTTGATGATAATAAGATTTATTTAATCAATTCGAATAGTTGTGATAAGACACATAAGTGCTATTCAGAGTCCTTCGGACTCAACACTTGAGATCTAGTAACCCCGAGTGCTCTTCAGAGCCTTTTAACTCAACACTCTCACATGGGTGTTACGCTAGTGCAATTCTAGAGCCTCTGCTCAACACTAGAGCTAGAATGTGGTTGTGAGGCACATCTAGACTATTTAAGTGGCCTCGGATCCGGTATTCATTTTCTTTCAAGCTTGGAGTGCTCCAGGGCTTATGCCCAACACTCAGTGTACATCAGGGCTTACTCCCAATACATAAACATTCATCTAGGTACATCGGGGCTTACGCCCAGTACGTAGGTCTCTTGTGTGTTTCTGAGTCCATGCTCAACACATCATATAGGATAAACATGTAAAATCACAGCTCTGCACAATAAGTAACAAAAGGTCATCTCAATATGTATTAGGGTTTTGTACCCACATCAAAACATAATAAGAACATTGGGGCTCCCTTGCCCAGTATATAATCAAGTAATGAAATTTAGTCAGGGTCCATGCCCAATATGTCAGTCTACAAAAGAATAAATCATAGGTGCTGGGGCCGTGGCCCAATATAACATCATAAAACAGTCAGTCCAAAATTCGGGGTATTACATTTATAGTAAAAGGCTGTGTGTTTGTTGATTAAACATGCATCGATGCGGTTATGGTTATCTGGTGCACCGTTTATTTGTCTTGCCGTTAAAAAATATATTGATAATGCGGTGCATTATCATCTATTAACCACACTGTGGATTCTATCTTATAATGCCCCGGTGCATTTAGTATCTATTAACGCATCGCGAAACGGGTATTAAAATAACACGAGTTTTTTAATTAATTTTTTTCATCGATATTTTTTCTCTGTCGTGGTGCCGTAGAATTTCGTGCCACACCGCAGCGTTATGTTTAGAAATGCACCAGTGTGTTTTGGTGTTAAACACACCGAAAAACAACATACGCTAAAATCTCCGCCCGATCGCCTCCCTTAGAAACCTCCACTATAAATGGATTTTCGACCTCTTTTTTAGGGGTTCCCGTTATAACCTCCACTAGAGGGCCTTTTCCTTGTAGTGACTTACAAAATGCAAATTGACTACTTGATTTTTTCCATTGAGGTGAAGAAAAATAATATAGTTGGCATCCCCGCAACTCTACATAATGCTCAAGTTATACCTTTCCATGGGAGCTGGGAGAAATTGAAAGGCATAAGAGCAATTCTTAAATATTGCTTCCCTTAGAATTGCAATGATAAAAAATATGGAAATTACTGACAAGAATCTAATAAAAATCATACCCAAGTTTAGAATGCAATGTTGGAGCCTACCTGGATCACCGATGGGGTTGTCTGGTACATCCAAGGCACTTTCTCAAATCCAACTGCTTCTGTTTTTCACGCACCTGTAATGAAACGAATTATTAAATAAATATAAGGTTTTGAATATTCAAAAAATCATCAAACTAAATGAAAAATTTTCTATGTCATAGAACATGTGGCCATCGGAAACATGAAAATAATTTTAATCTATTGAATTTTCACATTAGAGCTTCAAAACAAACATACAAGAATTAGGATTAAAAGAAGAAGCACATGGTTGAAGCAGACTAAGACCCGAAGCATTTTCAGTGTTGAGCCAATAGTATCTGACAATTTGAAAGGAAGGTGTTCAAGTTCAAGTCAAGAATGGAATTTACAATGTGCAAGAGTCAATATGCAGACTGTGATACAACAATTGTTGATGTTGCAGTGTCAGTGAGACATTCTCCCCGAGACAGGGAGGATGGAGAAGCTCTCCCTGAGATGGGGGGATTTGTAACTGCTTTGTGATTTCCCTCCTCATCATGTAGCATTGAGTTTAGTGGAAATTTGATTTTCCTCCTCGTCGTGTAGGACTGAGTTGAGTTGACATATGGTTATCCTCCTTGTCGTGTAGGACTAAGTGGCAAGCAATGTTATTTACACTTCAAACACGAATGCCACAAAATACCTAAAAGAGAAATTGAAGTATGTGATAATTAACTAGTTCATTTAGAGGATGGCAAACTGATCCGGATTTGTGTGGGAACGAAACAAAAGATAGCATATACAGAGATATACATTCACATACACAGATATATGGCAAGAAACACAGCGATACAGGAAACACATATTCGATTAAATATCGGAAATAGAAGAGACTGTAAATACAACAGCTAGAATGGTAGTAGCTATCTCTGAGGAGAGATGTGGCCGCTGTGCTCATTCGTGTCAAGATGAATACAAAGAGAGGCCGAAAGGGCCTATTTATCATAAGCATGAGGGAGATAATCCAAAGCATCCAAAAACCTAACCCTAGAAGATGAACCGTCATAAAGTTTGCGGCCTCAAGTTGGTTAGTTGAACAGTCAACTTCCCGGGTTCATAACTTTTGCATACGATCTCCGTTTGGGGCGCTCGGTAACCCATTGGAAAGATCTATCCGAGGAATACGTGGTGGGCCATGAAACAAATGGGCTCCGTTGGACCAAGATTTCCCGAGAAACATCGTTTAGGGCCTCAAAATGGCCCCGAAAGTTTGGGACTCGAAAAAATATAGAAACATTACTAGAAAATTGGCAAAATGGGAAGCTGTTTTGAGCTAGTGGAATAGGTGGGTGGCCACCGATATCCCTCTGGATCACAAACTAAGTCTACCTAATTTCTCTAGTTTGTACCCTTACTCTGTCTCTATCCTCCCACATTTTTATAGAATTTTAATATGGTGAAAGACACGGGTGAAGTTTATACATACATAAAGTGGCTCAAGATTATGCTGAAATGTATGCCACTACCCAAATAAAAATGATGGAATATATCCTTGAGAAGTAATTTAAAAATGAAGAACATATTCATGGAGAGGAATTTATGGGCCCAAGCCTCCTCTGGTTGAAAATTTATGCTTCCCGGGATAAGAGTTTTGGTTTTCGTGCTTCTTTTAGTTTTATGCTTTCATATCAATTTGTGATAGAGGCTTGAATTCATGGATGATGAAAACCTTCTATGGAAAAACCAATTTTAGTTGTCATGAATGCAACGGTCTACATCACCATAGTAGTTTAATCTATTTTTTCCTTAGATATTGAAAGAGATCTAGACGATGTTTATCAGGCCATATAACAGTTAGATTTTAATCACTCCTGTCTAAATATGGAAAACTGTAACAGATCATAGGTGGTACACCATTTTTTTGTTATTCTAAGGGTCAAAATTGAATATCAAATATAGCGTCGAGATTGTAAGGGAATATGATATGAATGTAAATATGTAAACTATTTATTAACAAAATTCTTCTTGTCGACTTCCTAAAAAAAAAGAAGATACAAAACACTGAACAAAAAAAACATGATAGTTTTGAAAAGCCAAACTTCCCAGGGGTAAAAATAAAAAAATACTAAAAACACGCGCCAATTGAGAATATTAAGTTCCATCCTTATCATTGATTTATTTTAGGGGCGACTACCCAAACTAGGACTTCGTAGTAGTTCCTTCAAGAATGATCAAATTCTCACCCTTGAGTGTTAGGAGAGTTGGACTGTAATGTCCCCAAAATAGCAAAAATTCAAAAATTTTCCTGCCTGCAATAATCGTCAATTCAAAGGAGAAGGATTCATAAGTTAATTTTAACATAAATAAAAACATCCATACTTGCATAAAGAAATGTAAGCATAAGACTTTTATATAACAAGGTCTCTTCAATGTGTGAGTTCTAGAACTGCGGAGGCGATTTGGAAACAAAATGATGGCATGTTTTAATTACAGAACTTGTACATGTTAGTGCAAAGGAAGAAATAACACTCCTTAATGTTTCAAGAATCATGTGACTGGAATGTGAATGTCTAATGACACCTTCAGGTGATGAGCTCCTTTGTTGATGGTATGTTGTTCTCATGGTGGGTGCTGTAATACTCCAGGAAAGGTAATTACATACCTCGGCAGGGTTGCCGAGAGGTATGGGTAAGATTTGTGGTTGCCGGACTTACTTAGCATATTGCTAATGTTATTCCTTACTTCTGTGGTTGCAGGTATTTCTAACCTGAAAGTGCTACCCCTAGATGTTGGCCCATACTTTACTAATGGCTTCATGTTACTAAGGTGAATGACAAACTATTAATATCGGGTACCCCATGCCATGGGAGTTCACAATATAATTATTCCCAAGGTGAGGTTCACGACTATGAGTCTTTTGCATATTTAAACAAGGGTGAATTGAGTCCATGAATCCACTATATTCTTTTGTAAATTAAACAAGTGTGGGTTTGAGTTCACGACTCCACTATAGCTTTTGTTCAAAAATCAAAGCTCCACTATGACAGGGTTAGTGTGGCAATAACTGCAAATTTAATGCGAAGTGGGAGACAGACTCTCATCGAGGGTTTGGTAGCATTTGGGGTTTTGTTTGCCTCAGTTTGGTTTGCGACTTGTTGTTAGTCTTGCTGGTTCTGCACTTCATTCATAAGGTGGCTATGTGTGTGCCCTGACCCGAGCAATGCTCGTGGTCAGTGAACTTAGCGTCTATGGAGCTCGACTGTTTCGTGGATGTAATACTTCTAACAGGTAAGAAAAGACTCCACTGTGTTGAGATTTTACCTTTCTGCTTTTGATTCGAAATCACAGGGTTGACTAACTAGTGAAACGTGTTGTAATGGCAGGTGATAAAATGCTTTGGTATGGAAGCTGCGATGGCTCTTGGTGCTGTAGGCATGGCTAGGGTATTGGTAAGTCCAGCTTACCCACTTGTTCCCTACCTCTCGCACCTCTGATGATGGATGTATGCGTCTTGTCCTGGTTTAGGAAAGAGACTCCCGTAAGCCATTGGATTTACTGAATCACTTCGGGAAGTCTGTTGGTTGCTTAATGGATGGACTAGGGAAATGTGGGTTTCAATGCAATTTAAAGCTGAATACGTAGTTGGGACTGTGATGTAAAAATCGATTATGAATCTGGGTCTATTTTTGTTGCTCAACATTTCTAATTTGTGAACAATGTAAATGCTATTTTGTTTCTGGAAAAGAGGACATGACTCCTATCTGAGATGTATGGTTGGAATGGTTTTCAAAATGGTAAACTTCTATACGTTTTCCCGTGTGAGTACAAAACTCTAAGTTTGTACTGGTTCGATTCTAAAATTATGGAGTTTCTGGGAAATTTATAACTGTTGTTCCAAATGTATGAATGATAAAATGTCTTTGGCGCCTTCAGTTTGGAAAACGTAGCTAGGATTTGTGTGTTGGTTTCAATTTGCTTGCTAACAGAGTTGAAATAGTGCTATGATATTTCTGTGCATACGATGAGTTTCTTGTTGGAAAGATAGGAGATCGACTAAGGTTCTCTGCACATCTAATTTGGTAATGTGGGTAGGGTTTGAGTAAGATGGTCTCAATTCACTTACTGTCTGCGTTGGTAGAGTGGACATTTGTGTGGAGAGGGTTTCAAGAGCTTTACGCAGCATTTTATTTTTGGTTGGAAATAATGAATCCTGTAGGAAAAATACTTACAAGTTTTGGGCGTGAGAAGACCATGGGATTCGACCCTTGACCTCTTTTTTCGATAGGCGTCTGCGTTTGTAACTTTCCATCACTTTAAATCACCGTCTATTTGTACTGCATACTTATTGGCATTTATTCTTGTTTTGATAGAATACTAGGGCCTGTGTGTTCGTAAGAGTTCTATGTCTCCTCGATGTGCTAGGGTGATGATTGGTAGCGATATCTAAGAATGATGCTTGTTTTTCATTGGAAAAGAAAAGTGTGTATGAGTATGTAACGATCTCTGTCCTATCTGCTGTCTTCGTTTTAAATGTGGTAGATGTAGGGTTTCTAAAAAGAAAAAGAAAGAACTATTTAGATCGGTAGTGGATATATATCAGTCTTGTTTTCTGTGTAACGTCGTCGTGGTTTGAGAGCAATTGCTTTGGAAAGAAAATGTAAATAAAACAAAAAAGGAAGAAAAATGCTAGGGTTAAGCCCTACAGACTCGTTTCTACCAGATTTATGTAATGACTATGTTTGCTAAGTTTGGGGATCTTAGTTTCTAAATCGTTTAATAAAGTGACCAACATTTATGCTAAAAGAAAATCGATTTTGGTAGTTAGATGGACATGCTACAATTTAACTCAAAAATCTATTGACAGATAAGAAGGAAATAAAAACCTAGATTTAATAATTAAAACAATGCTTCACAATCCCCAAACTTTAGAAGTGTAAAATTGTGTTTGACTAGCAAAGGCTAGCTGGCTATACCTGCTAGGAAATGCCTTGGGATTCTGGGCAGATCTTGAATTTAAAATATGATATAGAGAACAATGCTATTTAACATACCATTCAGAAGAGAAAATAATCAGTTTGAAGGTCTTATAGGATTTTCATACCTGTTTATTCCTTTAGCTTGCTCCTGCTTGTAATGACCTGCACACTCAGCCAACTAGTTAGTGAAAAACTGCTGAACCCTTAGCTGACCTGATAATCGATATTGAAATAGATGAATTTGGGACTACCACGTTCCACCCAACCATGATTCTACAACCGTTCCTGGTTCATTATGAATCCTCCCGAGCTGGTTCTAACATGCAAACTGAGAGGTAGAGGCCTTAGCTATGTAGCCCGGTCAGATCTGGAAAATTGATGTGGGGAGGTTCACTTCTTGGAACAGAGAGTTTCTCTTGACATCACAATACTAAAAGAAAAGATCCCCCAAACTTCGGGGTCTGTCCTCCTTAAGTAGGACATATCTTGAATTAGGACTGTTGGAATTCACTGGTTTCTTTAAAATAATTTTAAATTATAAAAGAGTATTTGTTTATTTAACTGCTAGTTATTTTTGGAACTAGGACTTCTCAACTTTGTTTTACTAAAGTGTTTTTGATCTTTAATCTTTTTATAATAATAATAATACAAAAATTACAATTCTATCTAAATATTAATAAATAATAATTAGTAAGTGGCATCCCACTTATGCATAAGTATATATATAATAAATAACAATATTATATATTGAAACTCCTAAATAAAAATACTTAGCTTTGTGGTCCTTAAGCATTTTGTTTCACATGATGCTTCTTTTCATTCTTTTTAAGGAAAGGGTCCACTTCTTTAGACGGTTTCGGTAAGCTGGTAAAGGCACCTCTAGTATCTCCCTTTGCATGTCAGATTCCCTCGTTTTAACATGGTAGTTCCCGCAGTATTTGATGATAATAAGATTTATTTAATCAAGTCGAATAGTTGTGATAAAACACATGGAGTGATATTCAGAGTCCTCCTGACTCAACACTTGAGATCTAGTAACCCCGAGTGCTCTTCAGAGCCTTTTAACTCAACACTCTCACATGGGCGTTACGTTAGTGCAATTCCAGAGCCTCTGCTCAACACTAGAGATAGAATGTGGTTGTGAGGCACATCTAGGATATTTAAGTGGCCTCGGATCCGGTATTCATTTTCTTTCAAGCTTGGACTGCTCCAGGGCTTATGCCCAACACTCAACGTACATCGGGGCTTAGGCCTAGTACGAAATAAGAATCCTCTAAATACATCGGGGCTTAGGCCCAGTATATAGGTCATTCGTGTGTTTCTGAGTCCACGCTCAACACACTAAATAATCATCCATGTGAATCATACTCTGCACAGTATAAGGTAACATAAAAATCTCAGTATATCATAATTGTAACTGAATCACAACATAAGTTTATCCATTCGGGTTTTCCTGCCCAGTATATAATAAAAAATGAAACAATCAAAGTACCTGCCCAATATATATCAACTCATGAGAACATAGATCAAAACATGATACGGCTTATGCCCAATAATAAATCACATGTGCTGGGGCCGTAGCCCAATATAACATCATAACATAGTTAGTCAAAAAGTTGGGATATTACATGGACTTCCTCACTCTTTCGATCTCCACCGGATAGAGAATCCATAGCTCTCATCCATGACAACTCCTGAGAGGATATCATCCCCGAGTGCATTGGCGCTTTCATAGTCATTGATGAATTCCATGAGGAAATTGATTCATAGTTCTCTCCCTCGTCCTTAGAAACCAATTCCAATAGGATTTGACATCCTCTCTTTGATGCAACACCATGACATTTTAGTTTCTAGCATCCTTCTGGTACTTGCACCATATTTTATATATTCCCTTAGCTAGCTAGACATTTAACTTTTAGCTAAAAAAATTGTTGATCTAAGATTTGTTCTTGTGCTCTGACTTTGTACCCATGTTGGATGTACTCCCTTAGTCTTCTTGACCTACTTTTGTGGTTATTTGTTATGAAGTAATAAAATTAACTTATCAGGGTCACTGTAAACAGATACACTATGATCATTGAAAAATCCTTAGCAACAGATGTAGTGTAAAACTACCAACCCATGACAACATTAATACCTAGCATGGAGTTAGGTTTTATCCTTGAACACTACCCACTCAAAACAACAAGCTGTCAATAGTGGCTTGATAGGTCAGTGAATGTAGGGAGGTGGTTGGTGATAGCAAGGAGGTGAATGTGGGGAACTGCTATTGCCTCCACCAGGATTCAAGTCTCTCTAGCGTATTTCCAGACCATGTTCAAGGGAAACATTTCCACAGAAAAAAGAATCACGCAAGATTTGAAACTTGCCAGGTCATTAGGAAGCTTGGAAATGGAGCATTGATATATATTGGGAGGAGCATTTTAGATGGTGCTGCGCTTATGTTTATATGGTATACTGATAGTTAAATCAAAACTATGAAGATTCATAATTTCATAATCAATCATGCCATGAAAAGAAACAATGGCAATGACAATGGCACATTTTTGTCTAGCCAAAATTAGGATCCTTCATCTTTAGCCTCACGAGGGTGACAAGGGTATACATGGATTGTTTTTGGAACCTGGAAAGAGTTGACCAAGGTGGTGAAGAGAAGATTATTATGTTTTCCATTATAAAAAAATAGGGTTGTGATAATGTGATAGTTATAGGTAAATAATATTTCATGATGAGCTGGAAAGTAATCATCAGACATCAAGATCTGAGTGGGCTTGGGGTAGTTAGGGTTCAAAAGAGAGATGTTGTTAGAGTCAATATGGGGTTAAAGGGTAGAGTTTGGTTTAAATATTGTGCAAATTGTTGGTAAACATATAAGGCTTTAGTGGTGGTCTAGTGTTGAATCACCACCCAGCATTGTGTAGAAGAATGGGAATGTGTCTTACAATAGTGACACCACTATACAAAAAGTGAGGATGAAGGAATAATGGAAGAAGAAGAAAGAGGATGAGTAGGTATGGTAGCAAGGTGAGGTTTGAAAGCATGGGGAATATCGAGGGAAGAAGTAAAATAGGGGAAATGGAAGCTCTTGCCCAATTTGTATTCCATATAATCAAGTCACATATGAACACTTTTTTTAGTGCAGTGCTCAAATTATGCATCATCATTTCTAAAAGTATCTAATAATATTGAATTAAACTTCAAAATCATTGATTCTTTAGCTTTAGGGATTTGGATTTGGATATGTAGCTTGGTGAAAATGTTAATTTATTATTGAATAGATAGATTGAGATGTTTCCAAAGTTTATCCAATGACTAATCCATTTATGTTGCTAATTGAGAGGAAATAACCTATTAGAAATAGCTTGGAAAATTGTATCCCAAGTGATTGAAATTAATGAAAAACTCACAAGAATCCTAGCAAGCTTATCACTAATCCAACACCAAGCGTTGCAGTTGTAGCCAATCAAGGGTTGAAACATTTAGTCTTCGACAAATTGGGGAGATATTTGGATTGTGGTATTAGATTGAAAATGAAAATCCATTAATTGAGTATTTAACCCATCATGAAGCTACCATAGTTAGAGAAGAATATGTGCGTGCCAAATTTAAAGACTTGAGATTGAACCACAAGCTGTGAGTGTAGCGTTTCTTAAAAAAACTAGAGGATCTAAAGCTTTATGCATGCGTGAGAAGTATAACTTTCTTTTGGTCTGGAATCACAGTGTAGGTCATGAAGTCCAAGCAAAGAAGCATATATTCTTAGAGATATTTATAAAAAACCATTGCTGTGGAGGTGGAGACCTTCAAAGAAAACTTAGAGTGATTGAGTGAGAGTCTCCCTAGTAAAGCAGACTCCCTCTTCACAATATTTCTTAAAGAAAATAGTTAAATCTTGTTATTTACTTCCATCATTCTATATTTATTTTATCTTTGAAACTGCGCGCACTTAGTTTATTATTGGTTTGAGTTAGACAGTTAGCTTAAGTGGATTCCACCATCTTTATTGCTCGATCAAGGAGATTCGTCTACATGTATCCGAGAGTTACATATTAGAAACAAAACATCATTGAATTAAGGAAATTGATGATGAAAAACTCACAGCCTGAAAAACTCAAGAAAAATCAGAGAATTTTGCAGCACTTACATGATAAAAAGCATAGGATAAAAGCCAAAAGGAAAATTATCACTGGATTTAAAATAAACTTGTCAAGAAAATAGCTGTTTAGAATTCTGACACAAGTTATTAAAGCGAAGGAAAACAAGAAATGGAACGCACATGAGAAACTAATTCCATATTTAACGATGCCAACGAAAATAATTTTAAACACGGGTAAATATGTACCAGATTGATAGACCAGTCCCTCATCCGGAAGAGTTAACTAACACATGAATGTGAGGTAGTCCGGGATCCTCCAGAGGTACATGTTCAACTTTGTTGAATCGGTCTAAAGAATATATGCTACGGTTTTCACACCATCTATTGACAAAACCTATGGAAGGTGTCATCAATACTGTTATCGTTGTATAACAAAAGAAAGGTAACAATCATTAGATTAAACAATAGTTATCAAGAAAAATCGCATGCACTAGTTCATTGAAGAAGGGATTTATGCTAGTTCTCTCAGATAAATCGCAAATCTCAAATAGCTCTATCACGATGAAAACATTGTCAAACATGGGCTATAAATATCATATTCCTCCAAGAATAACATTCATCATTGGCAATTGGAAGATTGATTACATAATCATTGTTGACTGTTAATTATTGGTGGATCATTGTTGCATCTAGAGTAGCGAGGTATTTACTATCTAGTAAGTATGGTGGAGATGTTGTCACAATACATAAGGTCATTTTGGTATTTCCTTTAAATATTGATTCTCTTTAACCTTCCTTCTATTCATTAAAGGATCATATATCTAGAGTAATAAATATTACATAGAAGACTACGCATAGCGCATACAATGTCCATGTGATTCAGTGTGCATGTCGTTGGTGTAGCTCACACCATTCTTTGGAAAGCCTGCATTGGGAATAAGTGATGTTACTGTGTATTAACCTATCCATTTTTACTGGTGACCCAATATTATTTAGAACCGTTAGTCAACTAAACCGTAACACGTTGCTCATCGGGAGAGCCGACATTACTACCACTCACCAGGAATAATAAAGATTACATCGCTATCGCCCGTGAGGAAATACCTTATTGCCGTTTTTCAAAAGGCACAAAGACAGAAAGGAAAGACTACTTCGCTTCTGATGAAATATAACATAGCTTTCACTTGTCACTTTCCTAATCAATGAATCCATCCAATTAGCCACTAGTGCTAGAAAATACAAGACTTTATGACAACATATATAACATATCGGTCAATCAGTCCTTCTAAAGACTACCTCATCGAGAAGGTAAGTATTATAATGACTCTTTTTTCGATAAGGCCAGGATGAGAATGACCTTTTAATAGGCAATCTAATAAGTATGAGAATTAATCTATTATAATGACTCTTTTTTTTCGATAAGGACGGGATGAGAATGACTTGTTAATAGGTAATCTAATAAGTATGAGAATTAATCTATGTTTGGGTTGGTAGGACAGGATTCGGTCACGAGTCCCGGCCATGACCAATAAAAATAAACCGTCCAATGGCCAAACCACCTGCCAAATTATGCCAACATTGAAGCCACTGTGGGTCTCTATTTGCACGAACCGTCCACAATAAGGAGGATTTCAAAACCTAGTGCCATGCATGAAATGTAAAAAAAAATGAAATACGTAAACCCTACACATGAAAATTTGGATGAAATCTACAACCACAACTGTTTAAGTAGATCTTGCAGGAGAAGAGATAGATATTTAAAGTAGGGAACCCATCAGAGAAGAGTTGAATTGAATGAGAGAAATCTATTGATAAGCAAGATATTACTAGCAAAGAAATTTGTAACTTCTAGAAAATACTAATTGTTAGCACATCTGCAAGGTTTTTTGATATTTTAGCTTGTGGCGATAACTTTTCAAGAATAGTTAAATCTGTATTGTGTGAATTCTCTAGCATAAACTTTGACAGAAGGATTTGATATTGTAGTTTTCAACTTATTATGATTTTCCATCTTTAAATGGTAACATTGTGACAGGTGTGTGAAAACTGCGTTTTGACCTATCTAACATTCCATCTGGAAAAATTAATACTAATGAGAGCTACAACAAATCACTAAATCAAATAAACCCATTTGCAATACTATACAAAAGTATTAAGAGGAATGGATTTGAAGAAATGGCTCAATGTACCGAGAGGCACCCATATACGAGGAAAAAAAATGTAATTACAAAGCACATGTATTCGTCAAATATAGAGAATGACTTATGTTCCACGTTGGAGTGGAAGAATATTCTATATTCATGATATTTCAATGAAGTCCTCTAGTGACTGCCTCGATCCTCACAAGAAGCTCAAGGAGGAATTTGTCGGCAACTTAAATAGCACATCAATTGTTGAAATCATTGTCCTCATTGCAATTATGTCTGCTCCTACTTTGTTGCTACAATGGAAGCTACTTACATTTTCCTCGTTGATCTAGGCGACTATCCTTATTATGAAACAATTCGGGCCTCCTCCTATGATCTTGAAAAGAGCCAAAACGCTTCTTTGCAAGGCCCATGAGAGAAGTGGTAAAAAGAAGCTCTAAATTAAATTTGCAAGAGTTGAAAAGCTGCAATGGACATAGGTTAAAAAACCCAAGAATACCATTGTTCCAACTCACAATAGGTCTCAGTTAGAACCGCATTCACATTCAGGGTTGGATTTTTCTAAAACTGCATACAAATATACAGTATGTGAAACTACTGAACATGAACTATGACAGGTCATAAACGATGCTTAAAATTATGGATTGTATTACATGTATTTTAGAGCGTGTATATGATTGTATAAGATACTAAGTGAATCAACATGAGTTGTCATAGATATAAAAGAATTAAAAAAATGGCATTGGAGTAAAAAAACTAAACAAGACACATTTAAGAGAAGAGAGAAAAAAATACAGTCATAGCTTATATTCGAGGTACCCGACACTAATGCCCTTGCTCCTTCACCATGCTTCCACTCTCTTCCTCTCAAATTATTTGGAAACACAGAACCCTCAAATAGTTGCACATTATTCTCCGAGGAACGTTGTGCTGCTTCCACTCTCTTCCCGTCAAATTCTTTGGAAACCAAAACCCAAAAAAATTTCACATTATTCTCCCCAGTCTCGTTTCGGTCCAAAACCATGCCTTTTGCCTAATGTAACCCTATATAGGAGCCCTCCCATGGATAACACCGGGTTTCCATCCTAGGTAAAGACTGATAACCCTAAGATGCTGATTGAGTTGACCCCGCAACAGTTAGAAAGCCAATTCCTGCAGGAGTAGAACCAAAGCGAGTAGCTCCACTAGCAACAAAGGCAAAGCTAGTTAAAGAAGTTGATGTTCGACTCCTTTTTTTTACTCATAATCATTAAATGTGCAAGCCTCCCTTCGTAATGTTCTAGGAAATACAGGGGGCAGAGGAAAAATGGTTTGTGCTTCCAATGTCTTCCCATCAAATTGTTTGGAAAACAAAACCCCCCAAATAATTGCACATAAATCTCCGAGGAATGCTGTGCTTCCAATGTGTTCTTATCAAATTCAATGGAAACTCAAAACCCCCAAACAATTGCACATCATTCTCTGAGGAATGAAGGGAAACCCAAATGATGGCACTTTGAACTCTAATATCCAGCTTTTGAATTTGCACATTCAAGTGCGAGGCAGCAGAAACGAGAAAGAGGGTTTCCCAAGTTAAAACCCTCAAGGCCTGGGTATTGATCCACAACAACATATCTATCCTACCAGAGAGATACAAGCACCATGATTAAACCACAACGCATGTGGTGAACGAGAATTTGTCGCGATACCACACCATGAATCATTGTCTAGGCCATGGTAGACAAGTGCCATGAGTAAGATTTTTGCATTGAAAATGGTCTTTGAGGTCTAAACATGGTTATAGGGGAAACAAAGGGCTCAATCCTTAAATCAAGGCCTTATATATATCTAACTCTATAGTTAGAAAAGGAAAACAATTGGGCCTTAGGTAGTAGACACCATTTCTTTGGTTCAATGGCCATGAAGAACACCCGCAAACCTCAAAACAAACCCTCTATAGGGGTTGTTTGGCATGGAGGTTGGATATGGCTGCCATTTGGAGCTTTACCCAGTAAGGATGGGTCATAGGTCATTGAACATGGTTGGTGAAGGAAAATAATTTCCTCCTAATATTGTTGAATCTTATGAACTTCACGTGTCTTGAATGAGCCCATGTAGCAACACACGAGTCCTCTAAGTGGGATATGAGATATGGATTCCATTAATTGGTTTTTGACATCTGTGATGGGTCTAGGGACCTCGGCCATGGTTGGAAGGAAAAATAAGGGATTTGCATAGGAAAATGAACCTTATAGGCCTCAAGCACTATGAAGAAGGTCTCCAACCATGACACATGTTCTCTCTCTAGGGTCTTTGACCCCAAGTGATATTCTAGGGGCAATTAGGTGGTTTGTCACTAAGAGGATGCTCCTAATAAGACAATTCCTAAAAATGGAAAAGAGGTTCTAATGTTAAATTTTTCCTTTAGAAACTTAGGTCCTAATGCTAAAGACAAAATAAGGTTCGGAAATGTATGCAACAAGAATGCCTTCATTTTCCTATAAAAATAAAAATAAAAATGCTAAAATCCCATCTTATGACAACCACATCTCCAAAAGTTATACAAATTTAAATAAATAAAGTGATGGAACAAAGATTCTTTCAACTTTTAACTTTTAATTTTGTACCTCCTACATAGTTTTAAAAACCAAAGTCTGATAGAAGATATGTAAGCAAATTTTAACTTTTTGCCCTCACATTGCAAAGTATCCTCCACACTCCTTTAGTCTTTAGTGATACTTCTAAGAAAGATTCTACATTCACATTCACATTCCATTCCTTGGTCTCTAATTATTAATGACAAAGGAAATTTGGTCAAAAGTGAAGAGTGAGAGTTGGATTTAAAGTTTGTTTTGAATGATTCGAACCTTAGATGATGGCCGGGGTCTTCTTTTATTGTATTGTCCAGTTTCAGTTGGATTTAAAGTTTGTCTTGAATGATTGGAACCTTAGATGATGGCCGGTTTCAGTTGGATTTAAAGTTTGTCTTGAATGATTGGAACCTTAGATGATGGCCGGGGTCTTCTTTTATTGTATTGTCCAGTTTCAATTTTGTTTAGCCGACGGTGGCCATACACATCTTTGCCAAAAGCATTGATCCATATAATTACAATACCACTCGTTAAACCAAAGCCATAAGGCATCGATTTATATAATTACTATCCCAAAGCGGTTATATGTTGGCGACAATCCGTGAAGCGACAACTCTTAAAATACTGGGTGGTTTCGGTTTTCGCTGAGACTGAGATTAGATTGGTTGATCTCAAAGGAAAAGAAAATCTGTGATAGTAAATAACTCGACATGGCCATGAATTCTGAGAAAACGGGGAAGAAGCTGCATTTGCAAGAGGAGGCGATACGTATTAAAGAAGGAGAAGATGGAGAATTCGAACGATATTCAGTTTACGTAGACAATGTTGACTATTGGTGCAGAGCACAAGATGTGAAGACACATTTTGAGTGCTGCGGGACAGTAAACCGCATTACCATTCCCACAAATGAGTTCGGGAACCCAATGGGATATGCGTACGTGGAGTTCTCAGATGTGGACAGCGTAGACAAAGCTCTCCAGTTGAATGGCTCCATGCTCCGGTCCCGACAGATCAGCGTCTCCCGCAAAAATAAACACCCAAAGTGGAACCGCAACAACAACAACACAAGCCGTTCCATGCAGCAGCCGCCTCCAGCTAATTCCAGAAGACTCGGAGCAACTTCTAACAGAAGAACAAATAACAATCTCCCCATTCAGCAGCAACGTCCTCCTTCGTCGTCCTCAAATTCACGTTTCGGCTACGTACGGCCCATCACCATCACCACCACCACCACCACCGCCTCCGCTGCCCAAGTCCCCACTGCACCACCTACTTCCTCGCTACCGCTTCCCACTGGTAGATTTCATAGAATTTGATTGTTGATTAAAAACATAATTACTATTTGGGGCGTTGCTGCTCTCGCCTAGCCATTACCAAGTTCGTACATTAACTGGGATTTAATGGAATCCATTAAGCCATTATCATATAAATGAAATATTGGATAACCAATTTCAACCGATACAAAATTAAAATGTAAATTAAATTTACAGAAATAAAATTTTGCCAGACAGAAATGGCCGCATGCTATAAATTTTGAGACTTATTTGCTGCTCTAAAATATTTGCGATTGAAAATTGTCTTTTCTTACAAATTCAAGCTGAAAATTGAGACTAATTTGTCTATGTAAAAGATTTGCAAGTGAAACATTTTTCTAGTGCGCAAAAAACATGTCATCTGCATGCTGACACTCGTAAAAAAACACAAATAATTTGCGAGCATTTCACTACCTCACAAAGATGCTTCAAGTCCGTTGTCTCATATAATAGTTCATGGCTTGTAAATGGACCATTCTCTAGGGTGACACATCAAATACTGGAGGTGAGTCATTGGCTAGTATCATCAATAATACCATGGAGTTCTGTTCTTGTAATTATAGATGCCTCTCAGATCATCTTATCGCCTGCTGTGGGGCTGTGGATTAGAGCCAAAATTGCAATGGTTTTCTTTTTTAAATATACAAATCAATCATGATATTTTCTTTGTTTACTCATTTTTTCTTTGAGAATCAATGTAGGGTTGCCTGCTGTAGAATGGTAGCTGTGTGTGGATGTCGTAGAGGCAATATCTACTCGGTGGTTCAGTAGTTTAAATATGACTACATTGTTTAAGTAAAACACTGTTGAATTCTTTTTGTTTTATATGGTTCCCTATTATTTTGATTTAATAATGATCTGTGCATACTGTGGAAGAACTGAAAGAGCTTGGCCACATCACTACAAGAAAAAGGGTATTTTAGCCTCACATTAGCACCACTATTTGTAAAGGATTTGGGAAATCCTCAATTTTCAAATAGTGGTGCAAAAGTGGTGATAATGTGGGGATACGCAAGTGGTGCTAAGATTTATGGTGCAAAAGTGGTGTTTGTAAAAAAGTTGTTTTTGGTGGTAAATGAATATGTGGCATTCCATGGTGTATGGTGCAAACCACCAAAACCAATATTAGGTGGATTGAAGTTTTGTGGTGCAAAACACCAAAACCAATCCAACGTGGATTGAGACTTTTTGGTGCAAAACACCAAAATTATTATTATTATTATTATTTAATATACCCAAACTTGTATATGGTGCAAAGCACCATAAAATAACAAGTGGTGCAAAGCACCATAAAATAATAAATGGCGCAAAAAAATATAAATCACATATTATATATATTTATATATATAATATGCCATTTATATTTTTTTGCACCACACATATATATAATTCTTAATAAGGTTAAAAAATGTATATTAAAACATTTTCTTAAAACTTATTTCGTTTTAATCCATTATTAACAAAATTAATAATTCAGTACATTTAATATATTAAATAGACACAAGTGAAGAGCCACAGTTGCATGTCATTAAGCATGTTGAAGCATGTTGTTGTACACAACAAATCTAGCTTTATTTTATAATGACATCTTCGCTAATACCTTGTTCCAAAGAAATTGTTACCACTTCCGTATTTAGTGGCTATTCAAAATAGCCCAAGCTTTTTTCCACCGCCATTTCACATCATCAATACTATTTTAATTAGTACTAAAAAGAGATTATTTTGGTTTTTTAAAGCACCAATACTATTTTAATCAGAAATGAAAATTAACCATCTTAAACCATATTAATTAATTAATAATATAGCTTACTAATTTTATAATTACACTTCACTAATACATTGTTTCAAAAAAATTGTTATATATTTAATGGTTATTTAAAATATCCCAGAGTTTTTCTAGTGCCATTTCACATCATCAATACTATTTTAATATCATCAATACTATTTTAATAGTACTGAAAAGGATTGTTTTGGTTTCTCACATCACCAATATTATTTTAATGAGCAATGAAAATGAGTAATTTGGTAAGATTTGTTGTTGACAATGACTCATGTTATTAATGCTATGCAGAGTTGGAAAACGAAAGCATTCTTCAACTGCGAGATAAGAATTTACCCCAAGGTATTCCTCAAATTTCCCAGCACGTTCTAGTCGACTAGGGATGGTACACAATTCTTTCTTTATGTGGGTGAAAAGAGAGGTTATTACACGTTTTGGCAAGTGGGTATAGACCAATAATGATCTCAAACACCCCAAATGCATTTACAACATAATGTTATTACAGTAACAACTATTGGAATTATTATTTATGTTGCAGCACATGGAAACCACATATCCAGGATCCAACATCCTTGTTACAACAATCACGGACGAGGAATCGAAGTTGATAGAAGAACAAGACGATGAGAAGACCAAAGCAGAAGCAATGGAGGTTCTGAGAAAAATGTTTGGTGGTAGCATTCCTAAAGCAAAGCAAATTCTGGTTCCAAGGTGGTGGAATAACAGGTTTGAACGAGGAAGCTACACTGATTATCCAATTTGCGTCAACCCTAAGCACTTCGATGACATAAGGGTAAGTTGTAAAATGATGACAACATCAAATTTGCATCTGCAATTTCCTGTAACACGTGCTTTAATTGGTCTGAAAAATCTTTAACAATGTGTTATGCATAATGTGATTTGACTGCAGGCACCTATTAGCCCCATTTACTTCCGAGCCAGAAATTCAATGGATATGTACATGGTGGATACATTTCACTTAGAATGTCGAAAAATCATGAACATGTTAACAGATTCTGCCCTGTCTTCTTCATAAACATCAAAAAATTTAAATCCTTTAACCTTGTTAAATCTCTTAGAGTTAACAGATTCTGCCCTGTCTTCTTCATGAACATCAAAAAATGCTGACAACTCTACCTGCATATCCAGTACATATAGAATTTGTTAACCATGATTTAGCATTCACAAATGATATTGCATGGCTAAGAATAATAATTCCAACTTATGAAAAGGTGACTGATTTAGACATAAGACCAACTTGGACCAAAAATCATTGAACAACAAAATGAATATTTTTCCAAAATACCCAAATAGCATGAAATAGATGTGTCTTCAACTCTGATGGTGCCTTTATTGTGTTTCCATCCATAGGATCACTGACCCAAGTCACTATCAAGCATGCTTTTCTTACTGCTCTTATCAAATGTGGCAGCTTCAACCTCAATTTTTCAGCACCCATGCCTACAATCCCAGGCTTATTGTTAGGATTTAAAATTTCACATATTTTCACCAATTCAATTGGGTCCATCTTATCACTGACCTGCATGAACAAAGTCAGCAAGCTATGAGCGAAAGCTAAACTATCCATGGCAATTGCAATAAGAGAGTTACCTTTACAAAGCAAAATATTGGAAGCTTGTAGGTCAAAGACTGAAAACAAACAAACAAAAAGTAACTACACCTGAGGCTATGAGCACAGGTCAACTTCATTTGCTATAATCTTATTTTTTCAAGGTCTCACATTCTATCTTTCATATCTGCAGATGTTGTAATAATAGTTGTATTACATTTCTATGTTGCTCTAAATACACTCAGATCAAGAAGGCTGATCAGACTTGTTACCACTTTGTCCAACAAGTTCCTCAAATGACAATAAGCTACAACATTGAAAAACAATTGAAGCTTGAAATGTTTATCAAAAGCGTATAAGCACACAAAAGTTCAGCTACAGGATCTCCTTATTGGTGCTAATGTAAATTCCTTTAAGGAGATCCTTATTTCAAGGTGCTTTGGAAGTATTTTTATATTAAGTGGGTCACAGCTGGCAGATGTTGTATAGTATTCTATAATTTACTTAACAACCTCTGTCCTCCCAGACCAATGGAGCCTACCAGACTGTGATAGCAGTAATATCTATGATTTAAGATCTCTGCAACTATTCAACAGTAACTCTGGGAAGTGAAGTGTTGAAATGAAAGGAGACTGGAAGTACTTCAAAGGTAGAGAGGAAGCTAAACAGGAGGAAGCTAGTTTATAAGAAGAAGGTTTCTAAGAAGAGATTAAATTAAAGAAATGTGTTAGATGAAGAATTTAGAGATTTGTTGGGGAACACAGCTGAAATTAGCTATTTGCGGGAAAGAAAAAACCAGGTGATTGAGGTTTTAACAATTAAATCGAAGAAATTTTTTTTATAGTAATTATTGCAGATGGGGCAATCCACCAGACGAACAACATCCAACAGATGGATTTAGATTTATCCCCCATAATGAAGAAGGAAAGGGCGTTGAAAAACAATCAATAAAAAAGGATAAGCTCAGATATAATGCAACCAAGTTTCCACATCGGACCTTCGAGTGGATCCACTTATGTATACATCCTCAGCACCAACGTTTGGTGCAGGCACTCGTAGAAGACCAGGTACTTGAAAATACTCTCTTTCGTCATTATATTTTTGATAAATCTCCTTTTATAGGGTCCCAGGCATAATCCCCTCTTTTCAGGAGTACTAAAAATCATATTATATATATATATATATAATTCAGCATTTCATTTAATCTCATTTTAGGCGGGATTGATTCAGTCGCTGGGCGTGGCTACTCTGGGATACTCAGCTGCTTCGGTTATTTAACATATGTACAATATCCATTGACCTCTATTTACACGTTTTGATCATGAACAAACTATTCAAAAGAAGGAAAGCGTAGTTCTGTTGTGAAGATAATAAGATTCACAGTGGTTCTTTAAAAAGTATCTTTACTTGGCTTTCCTAGTTTCCCAACTCAACTTCATCTACAGGAAAAGGAGAACAATGGATTGTGTACCATAGAAAAAATTTGATGGTAGGAAGGGATGATGGTAAACAAATTTATTGCTTTTGTTTCATTAATTTTACAAATATGGAAGCACCTTAAGCACATGTGGTGTGTTTTCATGGTCTGGCTTACTAGTAGCTATATTACAATTTTTTTTAGGGAAAATAAGCAGCTGATAAATACAAACAGGGAACTTCTAAATCTCTCTAACATTTGAGAATCAACAGCACAAGGATGCATGAGAATTGAGCTAGAAAAGTGGCTACAAGTGGAATATACATATTGTATGGATTATATTATGAACTTGTTACTTGAATATTGAATATCTTATCTTCAATATTCAAGTAACTAGTGAAAGGTGGGAGCATCCAGTGACTTGATTGATTGCTGTGACCTTGAGAAATCCTGCATAAAGGCTTCAAAAACATTTACTCTTTATGAAACTAGTTTTTACGATCAAGGGCTGTGAAGGTCTCTGCTTTAAATCTAAATTTTTTTGCATAAGGACTTTACCAACTAACATTTACTCTCTCTACGACTCACAACTCTTGCTAATAATCACTACGATCAAGGGCTCTGCTTGAGATCTGCGGCCTTTTATTTCTTGCTGAAGATTTTGAGAGTAGTCACACCTCTTGAGCTAATTTCCTTGGATTGTCAAGAAGATTATCCCAATATATGCAATATGATAATACAGAACCAGGGAATTTTCATATTTCTAATTAGGTCTAGTCAGTGGGGTCTAGCTTGGATGGTATGGCTTCAGGCCCATTACTGTTCTTGATCTTAATGTAACTCGCCTATCGTGAAAACGTGCCAAAGAGGAAAGCCATTTCTATTTGTATGTCAATATTATCAAATGCTAGTGTAAATTTTAGTTCGCCTTGTTTTTGTGAAAGTCTAACATCAACGTGTCTATCACTACTGGAATTTATCTTAACACAACACTGTAAGAACTGTCTTTCAGAAAAATAACAGAGTAATGGGAGAACTTAAATTGTTATATAAAGTTTATTGCACCAGTAACACTAATTTAGTATAGGATGTAGTGGGATTCTAAACTTGAGTTCTGAACATAAATGATAACATAAGAATAACTTATATGAAACATAGGTGAGAAAACAAAAAAACCAAAAAGTTTAACTTACAGTGTCAAACTATCAAGGTAAGTATAACCTCATCAAAATACACAAGCACAGGTTTTATGAATATACAGAGAGTTTATAATATACTACTCATCTACTCCTAAGGCATTTCCTGATTTCCATACAGGACAACACATGTCTAGATACACTCGTTTTTCCTGAGCCTCACAAATTTAGAACACAGCAAAGCCCCGTTAGTTGACTGCCTCTAGAAAATGCAGCTTTTAAGGCAAAGATTGGAAAAAGTCAATGCAAGCTTTAATAATTAACACTAAAAAGGGGGAGAAATTCTAATCGACAGTAGAAATTCAGTTTTTTTTCAGTGATAAAGTTTTTGGCGAAATAGTTAGATAACCTTCTGTAAAATGAATCTATTGACAACTTCACTTTAAATAAAATCTTCATAAAAATTATTCTAAGATGTTGAAATTTTGTTAAATCCCAGTAACAATGAGCAGTAAATGTCGAATTTAAGCTAAATCTAAGTGTCGAAGTTAAGATGAATCTAAGTGTGCTAACGCTGGAATGATTTCTGTATACCAAGTTATGCCAATAGAAAAAAACCTGGAATGATTCCTTTATACTTCTGCACCCGTGCTACTGACTAGGACATTTAAGATCTTTGCGATTAACCACCAAGAATTTGTTAGTTTTGGTATAGGTTTAAAATCCTATTGATGATCGAGCAAAAGCTACAGTTGAACCTATTGAATCAGAACCACAAATAGCAAAAGTTGAAAACCTAGTTGGGTGGCGAATGAAGGCGCTAAGGTAAAGTCATAATCCAACGATTAGAGCGAATGCCCATACAGGAACGGACGAGAGGCTAGGACTGGAGGAGATGCAGGCTCAAATGGGGTATGTATGGCGAGATGCTACCACCCAACACTTCGAGTGTTTGAAGGATGCTAATTGGGGGAAATAAAAGGGGATTTATTTGCACGAAGAATCTTTGCTGGAGATAAATTCCGCACTTGAATGAGCATAACACTGGAAATATTGGGAAGAAGCTATTGATCTCACAGAGTGTCATGAAATGAAGGAGCTTTGCGATTTCCCACAGTGGGAGACAGTTTTTGGAGCTCTATTAGACTCTAGACGGCATGGGAATCATCATCAAAACAAAAATATATATATGCCAAATGATGAAAACCCTAGCGGCAGGGTCAAAGACAACACTTTAACTAATCACCATGGAACCCTTAACTTCAGGACCATGGAACCCTCAACTTCAGGACCTATATGGCGTGATCAACAAGCGATTATGCAAAGACACAACAAGTGTCCCAGTGTTATATTACAGGTCTGTGGCATTGTAGCGTTTGATCAACATTGAATTTTAGCAAGAATTCTCAAACCCGTACATTTTAAGTGCTAGGTGGGATTTTATCCGAGGCAGAAGATGTTACTATCAGAGCCTTTCAGTGTTCAGGTCAAAAAAAGGCCGAGCAGTTTGTGAAACAAGCTGACCAATTTTGTAAATAATCCAAACAGATTATTTCCCGATTCCGAAATTATCATAAACATGCATACAATATATTCATACAAGAAGATTGCACTGTGAACAAGGATGGGGATCATACCTCTAGGCCGTCGTATGAGTACCAAATCAACATTCCTGTAAGAGTACCATGCAACTTAGATTTATATACATCCACATAAATATGACTGTACAGAGCCATTTAAGCAGTCACTGAGATGTGACATGTTATCATTTCTGCTTGCAGATAAAGTCCACAGAAAGTTTATCTATGCCGAGAAAAATCTATGTTGCTTGAGTACATCTCTGTGAAGGTATTGGTACAATAAGGATGGAAAAATTTTGAACTACATGTATGGGATGTGTTGATTTTCCTATGTAAAGGAGGAGGTCATGAGGATGTCGGTACAACACATAAAACTATGGCATGGGGGCATAGAAGTACCCAGCCAACTATGGAAAATTCTAACCCCCAAAAAAGATATCCTTAGTAAAATATGTAAACATACAATTTTCTACAAAGGATACATGTTCTGAAACTTATAATGGAATGGTTTGCTATATTTCATTTGCTTACTTTATTGTTTGGAATCAGAAATCAAAATCACAACATTGAAAAAAAGGCATTCTTTCGCAGCAGATAACAAATTAAATTTGCAAACTCCAAGCCAAAAGTAATTGGAAAACCGTGTCACTCAGCAGTAGCCATCTACCAATGCAAGAAATAAAAGAACATGGATTTGATGTGTTTTATAGAAATAAAATCCCAACCCTGTCAAATAAAATTTTCAATTACAACAGAGATGAACTTATCAAAGGAGATTTGGAAAATTACCTTTTCTCCCAACGGTTAGCGCTGAAAAGAAAATGAATGGTTTTGTCATCCATATCTTCTTTGCTAGACAAATAAGAAGATATCATCTTCCCCGTGGATGTAGTGCAATCAGAAAACCGCCATGCTTCAAAAGGGAAAGCTTGACTAGCCAAGTAGGATTCCAACTTCAAGCACTGAGAACTGTTGCTACTTCGATCCAGTCCTTCCAACACAATCAAAGCACCTCGCTTGATATCACAACTAAGATTAGTTATTTCCATCGACATTCTGTATGCAAGTCTTATGGGTATTCTTTCAGCACAAAAATAGTTTTTCAACACAACACCATATCGAAGAAGCCCTCTTGTTACGTTGCAATGTTCAGAAAAATCATGAACCCACTTTATTGTATAATCTACACAGCTTAGAATCCCTCACTATATTTATCAAAGAAATAAGGGCTTACCTTAACCTTAGACTAGCCGAGACTGGGATTTGCATGGAATGGTTGAACCCGTGCACTTACACTTGAACCCGTGATCTTTCAGTCAAGAGGGTTCAAACTTTAAATTAATGAAATACTCAAAAGAACTCGCATAAGAACTACACTAGCAAAGAAGTTACTCTTGCAGAGTAAAACCCACATACTGAAAAACATAAATGACTACAACAGAGTGTAAAGAGGGTTTATAAATAAATGCATGAATTACAATAAGTCCAAATTCAAATTTCAAATAACCGAAAACTTGCAAGTCTGCTAATGTAGGACTTAAACCCATAATGGAGGATATATTTTCATGACCGAAACATACAATGAAAACCATGAAACAGTAAATACTTCATTCAGATTGAGCATTGTAACCAACATTACTTACCTGTTGCTAAACTAACTGTACCTTCCCCTTCCCTGCCTGGGATTCACTAATAGTTTGAATTTGAGATGTAAAGAGTGAAGTGATGAAATCCAAATCATATAGCGGCCATTGTACACTAATGAAATATGTCAGTTCCTTGTGGTGAGAATTACTTTATGGTCACATGGAGATGCTTCGTATCTACTGCAGAATTTGGGGCAGGTAGATCAGAAAAACTAAGAGGCGGACCCATAAATTCCCGCGGAAATTCGTTGACAAAGGAACAGTGGAGACTTTATAAATTCCTAAAAAGCAATTTTAATTATAATTAAAAATAATACTGAAAAATAAAACATAAGAAAGTGTATAATTTAGCAAGGAAACTTGACAATGGAGGGAATTGACTTATATTTAAATTTTTCAAAACCCTTATCTTTGGGATGTACTTTTAATTCAAGACGCGCCAAAATGCAAATGAGAACAAACAAGGAAACATAGCTCTCCATGTACTATGGCCTGAGCTGGCTTTCTACCTAACTACATGTCATCACAATCCGCGAGACCTTCATAAATTTCTTGATAATATATTAAAATTTTTAGTAACCAATGTAATTTTTCTTTTTAAGATGGAGGGAAAATGAGTTTTTGTTGAGTTATTTTAAAGTTTGCTAATCATATATTAACATTTTTTTTATTTTAGGAAACTAATGTAATTTTCTTTCTTAAGATGGAGGAAACTCTAACTCCTATTTTTTGAAGTTTTCAAAGCCATCTTCATTCATTTCAGAAAGTTGTATAATTTTTTTAAATCTAAACAAAAAATTTAATACATAAAAAAATGAATTATTACAATTTAAAAAATAATTATTGAATAATTTATTAAAAAATTTCATTCTATAATGTGTACAATAAAAAATAGTAATAAATATAGCCAAAAAAATTTAAGACATAAAAAAATGAGTTATTACAATTTAAGAAATAATATTATTAAAAAATTTCATTCTATAATGTGTACAATAAAAAATGGTAATAAATATAGCTATAAATTTTGAAGTAACAATCATAAATATAGTTATAAATTTCGAAGTAGCCAATTATAAATAGACTTACACCTCCAAGAAGGTTTTGATTATGACAACTCTCATAGAAAATCCTTGGATCAAGCAAATCATGACTAGCACATGAGGTTGTCCAAGTGGAGGTAGAACACGTGAAAAATGATCCAAAATGTCGTCCAAAAGAAACATTAGGACAAGTTTTATATTAGTCAGCCTCGTGCTTTGCCTCGCATTTTGTTCTAGGGACTTCCCCACATGGTGACAAAGGCATTTTGCTGTATGGAAATGTTATACATATAGAAAATATAGAAATCCTACATGAATTTGGTCATTGGAGTGGAGGTTTAATTAAAAAAAGTATTTGGCATGGGTGAAGAAACCCTTATTGGTAGAGCTCATGGTTAGAGAATAGGAATATCCCCCACTAGCAAAATATTTTAGTTACAAGGGGGGAGAGGTGGGGCTAATTGACATAGCCCAATATGTGTTAAATGCTATCAAGAGAAACAACTAGGTTGGTGAGGCTTAGGTAGAAAAAATATTTAATGTATTTCTCATTTTTTAGACTATTTCGATGATCATTTCTCCTATCACAATGGGTATCCTAAGGGGTCTTATTATTATCCTCTCATACCCGATAATATTAGTGTGGATCCCAAGCCCCTATGCCCATTCAAAATGAATCTCCAATGGATTAAGGATTATATATCTCAATTATATTTATTCTATAAAGGTAGTCTGGATTCCATATAGTGAACAATCCCCTAATTTTGTGTTTGCTCATCTCTTCCTAAACAATTTGAAGAGGGATACAAAGGCCTTTATTTCATTGGAAAATGACAAAAAACACTTATGATGAAAGACTCTTCACTGATATTGATGACAAGTTGTCAAATTTTTATTCTTAGGATTGTTTTGAGTTTCTCTTAGATCAATTCAAGAAGATGTAATTTTATCTATGAGGAGAATTTAAAGAATACCTACTTAAATTGGATGATTTATAGCTTATCTTTGTGTTATAATCCTATGAAATTCTTAGAGTTGGGTTCCTTCCCGAACCATGTGCAGAGCCTTTCAAGGCTCATAGCTAATGTTGATAACCTTCTAATTGCATTGATATCCTCACATAGTGATCATGGATGTTATTGATAGGTCATGTGTGGTGGTTTGAACTATAATTCGTAGGCTTGCATTCCTAAAAGCTTATTTTACATCTTTCCACGTACATATTGTTGAAAATCATCCAAGGTTCCCAAGTCCCTAAGTTTTTGATACATAGTGCCATTGATACCCCTACAAAGTCATGCATCATGCTTCGAGCCATTATTCATAGCTTTGGATGCCTATATGGTTTCCTTAGTGCCAAAGGGATGTTGTTCTTACTTGGAAAGTTATTTCCAAGGCCCTAGGACATGCAAATATTTCTCAAAACAACCTAGTGGATCATAGATCATCAATCATAGGATAGTGATACCCTTAGGAGGCCATGTGTTGTTGGTAAGTGAAACATTCTTATCCCTCGATGGCTAGAATGTTCCTTTAGAGATTGAATTTGATGTGTCCTCCATTGACCATGTACAAATCCCCAAGAACATATGAACTAGAAACATGACACTATGGATACCCATGCAAAGTAATGTGTAGTGCTTTGAGGCATTGCTCATGGATTTGGATGCCTCAATGGTTTCTTTAGAGCCAAATTTATTATCTTCTTCCCTAGAATTTCATTCCCAGGGCCCTAGGACACCTACATAATACTCAAAAACCACCTAATGGCACCAACATCCTCAATCATAGGCCAATGAAATGCTCAATAGGCCATGTGTTATTTCTGGAGGAAACCTACTTAGCCCTAGATGACTAGAAGATTCCTTTAGATCCCAATGTTTAGGTTTCCTCCACTAATCATGTCCGAGTCCCCAAGGCCACAAGACCTAGATACATGGTTCCATAGATGCCCCTACAAATCCATGCGTGTTGCTTTGAGGTAGTGTTCATGGATTTGGATGCCTCGATGATTTATGTAGGGATAAAGGCATGGTATTCTTCCTTTGAACATGATTCATAATACCTTAAGACACCTATTGTCTGGTCAAATCCACCTAATGGAACCAACATCATGAATCATAGGCCAATGATACACTCAAGATACCATGTGTGGTTGGTAGAGGAAACCTCCTTAGACTTGGATGGGTAGAAGATTCCTTTCGAGCTCAAGGATTGGGTGTCCTCCACTGACCACATATATGGCCACATGAATAGAAACCTAGATACATAGTGCCATGGGTACCCCTATGAAGTCATGCATGGTTCCTCGAGGCGTTCATAGTTGTGGATACCACAACAATTTATTTAGTTCACAAAACTAGTCTTCTTATTTATAACATTATTCCTAAGGCCCCATGACACATAGTTACTACTCAAAACAACCTAATGGCATTATCAACCTCAATCATAAGCCAATGATACCCTCAAGTGTCCATGTGTGGATGGTGGAGGAAAGATGGGATTAAAATTCAAGTCTTCTCCACTAGCCATGTACAAGCAACTAAGGCCAAAATACCTAGATACATGGAACCATGGATACCTCGATAGAGTCATGCATAGTCTTTCAACATATTTTTTACATATATGGATGAATCAATGGTTTCTTTGAAGCCAAAGACATGGTATTATTCCATTGAATGTTATTCCCAAGTCATTATGACACCTGCATAAGCCTCTTTCCTTCCTCTTATGACTATTCAAGGCCTTAATACCCATCCCACTATGGAAGAACTCTTGATTGTGCCCATATCCAACTAGGCATGTACAAGACACCAAGGCCCCAGTACCTAGATACATAGCACCATATATATGGTTGTAAAATTATTCATGGTGATTTGAGACATTCTTCATGGATCTAGATGCCTCAATGGATTTTTTAGGGAAACATTTATGGTATTATTTCCTAGAGAATCATTCCCAAATCCCTAAGACACATACATTCCCAAGGACCTAGATACATAGAACCATAGATATGGTTGCATGATGCCTTGACACATTGTTCATGGCTATAAATGCCATAAGAATTAATTTAGGTCCAAACACATAGTATTATTCCTTAGAATATCATTCCCAAGGCCTTGAAACATGCAGATATAATTACTCAAAATATCTAATTCTACTAAGATCCGCAATCATAATCCAATGCTACCTTTAAGAGGCTATGTGTGGTTGGTTGAGGTATCCTTCTTATCCTTGGATGGATAGAAGATTCCTTTAGAGCCTGAGGTTCAGGTCCCCCCCCCCTTGACCATGTCCAATGCCCCAAGTCCTAATCACTTGGATGCATAGTGCCATGGATACCTTTTGAAGCCATGTGTGGTGCTTTCTGGCAGTATTTATGGATTTGTATGCCTAAATGGTTTCTATAGGGCCAAAGGCATGGTCGTATTCTATAGAGTGTCATTCCCAAGGCCCCGAGACATGTGTCTAATGCTCAAAACCAACTATTGGCGTTAAAATCATTAATCATTGACAAGGCATTGAGACACATACATATTTTCAAACCCACCTATTGGAATTGTCATCCTTAATCATAGGCCAATGATACCCTCATGAGGCCATGTTTGGTTGGTGGAGGAAACCTTCTTAGCCTTGGATGGATAAAATATTTCTTTAAGGCCCAAGGTTCAAATTTCTTCCACTAACCATGTCCAAGACCTCAAGTCCCTAAGACCTAGATACAAAGCTCAATGGATACCCTTGCAAAGTTGTGCATGGTGCTTTGAGGCATTGTTCAAGGCTCTAGATTCCTTGGTTGTCTATTTAGGGCCAAAGGCATGGTATTCTTCTCTATAGCATCATTCCTAAGGTCCTAAGACACCTAGATACTTCTCAAAATCATGTAATGGTGTTAATATCCTCAATCATATGACAATGATACCCTCAAAAGGTCATGTGTGGTTGGTTGAGGCGATCTTCTTAGCCTTGGATGGCTATAAAATTCCTTTATGGATAGAGGTTCAAGTCTCCTCCCTTGACCATGTCCAAGTCCCCAAGGCCCCAAGAAATGGATACATAGTGGCATGGATATCCATGCAAGGTCATACATGGTGCTCTAGGCATTGTTCATCACTCTATATGCCCCAATTGTTTCTTCAATGCCAAAGGCATGGTTGTTTTCCCTATAACATCATTCCCAATGCCTTGAGACATGTAGATAC
Organism: Larix kaempferi; assembly: GCA_027924585.1. Lineage (NCBI taxonomy): Eukaryota > Viridiplantae > Streptophyta > Pinopsida > Pinales > Pinaceae > Larix > Larix kaempferi. The sequence continues at coordinate 469,688 of BSBM01000098.1, read as the reverse complement.
TACTCAAAACCACCTAATGGAAATGACATAATCAATCATAGGCCAATGATATCCTCAATAGGCCATGTGTTTTTAGTGGAAGCAATCTTCTTAGCCTTAGATGGATGGAAGAATCATTTAGAGCTCGAGATTTAGGCCTCCTCCACTAACCATGTGTAAGTCCCCAAGGCCACAATACATAGATACAGAGTTCCATAGATACCCCTCTGAAGTAATCAATGTTGCTTTTAGGTAGTATTCTTGGATCTAAATGCGTTAATGATTTGTTTAGGGCCAAAAACATGGTCTTATTCCATGGAACATAATTCCCAAGGGCTTAAGACATGTGCATGCTACTTAACACCACCTAACTATAATAACATCCTCAATCATAGGAAAATTATACAACTAAACACATATTTCAAGAAATCTAGAAAAATTCTATTACAAGGACTTCTATGACATTGAATTTTTTTGTAAACATTTTATTTATTTCATTTAATTTGTAAAAATTATGCATTAAAGAAATATTCCATTAAAATTGGAAAAACTAATCCTAGAAAGAATGTTTTTATTGATCACAAATTTTATTTACTCCAAGTGTTTTTAATATACAATCATAAAAAATGAAATGTTGTATCATTTATAACTAGTTCGGTATGCCATAAATTAGGAGGAGTATATGAAAATCTGTAATTTGTTGAATCGTGAGAAAAAATATTCATGAAGATATAAAATGTAGGATTAATGAAGTTAAGTTGCACACATAATTGCATGTTTTATTACAAGAAGATCTCTATCTATATTTGAAGTGAACAAAGTATCATATTAAATATTTTTATTGTTAAATAACATATTATAATATAGCATGATTGGAAGGAAATCACAATATTAAATTAAAATAAAATAAATTATAAGAAATGTATTGATGTCAAACCAAATAATAACTATAAATTCGTCAAAATTGGGATAGTTGTTAGGTACAACATTATACATACACAATGAAAGTGTGAAGAAATTGAATTAAGAAATCATGGCCGAGAATTACTTTCACCAAAAGACAAAGAAAATGATAAGATTTTTAAATGTCGAAGAAATAGATGTTGAAACATATTTTTCAAATCTTTTAGTTGAACTTTATATATGACCCCATGCTCTTTTGAATTTATTTATGGCACATATCGAATGAGTCTAAATAGTCCACTTAGTACTCATTATCAATTAATTATATGGTTTTACATTGTATTTTATTCCAAAAATTACATACCACATTTATACATTCATTTAATGCATATAAGAAGATAAAAGATAGAACATATCTCGTGCTTTGTTGGCTTGTAAGAGATTATTTCAGTTAATCATAATTGAGTTAGTAATACAAACTTACAAAAAAATGAATTGAGAAATCAAATTTCTTATAGTTCAATGTCACTCACTTATGACCAATCACGTACTACCCTTAATACCACTTAGCACTCATTAGCAATAAATTTTGTATTTTTAAACAATTGCAACTTTAATTATATGGGGCTTTATTTCAAAAATTACATACTGCATTGATAAACTCCTCTTATTAATGAATATACGCAAATAAAAGTCAATAATTTATTTCATGCCTTGTTCAGGCTTATATGAGATTATTTTAATTACAAATATTTGATTTAAGAATGCAAATTAAAAAAATATTTTGAATGGGGAAATTAAGTGGTCTATGATGCAAAAAAATGTCAAACTAAAGGCAATCATAAATAATATTAATAATTGTATTTAAATATTATTGTTAATTCTCATCTATCTATAAAAGTTTTAAAAACATACAAATTAATTCATCAAAAAATGTGTCCAACTTGTATTGAAATATTGCAATGTACGCGTTAACAAATTTCTAAAAATTAATATCTTCACCTACTATAAAGAACTCAATGTTCTATTGAACATTCGAATGTAGTTGCGTTTCTCTTTGATACGATGAAGTGTCTTAAAAAGGGGGAATAGAATTTGGACAAGCCAAGTATCAGGTTCATGTCCTATATAATCCTTTGTTAAGATACAATTTGACCGGTATCCGGGGAATTGAGAAGTAAGCTTTGATGTATCTATTAGCAATATATTTGATTCTTCGTACATATTTCCGTATTTGGACCACACATCACTTAACATTTTCTCATAAAATTGTATCACACTACATTATTTGAATTTTGTTTGCAAGTGACAATGAGACCTGTCCCATATGAATTCAAAGTCACTTGTATCGGTATTTGATTTTTCAACTACTTGTTGAATGTTTTTACATTGTATTTTATTCCAAAAAATACATATCACATTTATACATTCATTTAATGCATACAAGAAGATAAAAGATAGAGCGTATCTCATGCTTTGTTGGCTTTTATGAGATTATTTCAATTGATCGTAATTGAGTTAATACTACAAACTTACAAAAAAATGAAATGAGAAATCAAATTTCTTATAGTTCAATGTCACTCACTTATGACCAATCTCGTACTACCCTTAATACCACTTAGCACTCATTAGCAATTTAGGCTAATAACAGTCATTAACACTCGTATTAATGAATATAGGCTAATAACAGTCAATAATTTATTTCATGTCTTGTTGGCTTATATGAGATTATTGCAATTATAAACTATTAACTTAAGAATACACATTTACAATAAGTTATATATTGGGAAATCAAATGCCTATACCTTTCAAAATCATTCATCTATGACTCATCATGCTTTAATCTAAATTCTAGTACACTTAGCACTCATTATCATTGAAGTAATATTTTTTGTAAGAAATGTGCTTTTATATAGATGGAGGTTTAATTCAAAATTTGTGTCACTTGTATTAATGCATATAGATCAATAAAACTAAACAGAACTTCATTCCTTGTTGGCTTTTGTGAGATGATTTAAATTACAAATAATTGATTTAAGAGTATGTAATTTAAAAAATATTTTGAATAGAGAAATCAAGTGTTGTAATGCACTTGTATTAATACATATAGATAAATAAAACTAAAGAGAGTTTCTTGCATGCCTTGTTGGCTTTTATGAGATGATTTAAATTACAAATAGTTGATTTAAGAGCACAAATTTAGAAAATATTTTGAATGGGGAAATCAAGTTTTGTATGATGCAAAAACTTGTCAATCTAAAAGCAATCATAAATAATACTAATAATTGTATTTATATATCATTGTCAATTATCATCTATCTATAAAAGTTATAAACTCATACAAATTAATTCACCAAAAAATGTGTCCAACTTGTATTGAAATATTGCAATGTAATCGTCAACAAATTTCCATAAAATAATATCTTCACTTAATACAAAGAACTCATTTGTGTTTTAAAACAATTGCAACTTCAATTATATGGGGTTTTATTTCAAAAATTACATATTGCATTGATAAACTCCTCATATTAATGAATATAGGCTAATAACAGTCAATAATTTATTTCATGTCTTGTTGGCTTATATGAGATTATTGCAATTATAAACTATTAACTTAAGAATACACATTTACAATAAGTTATAGATTGGGAAATCAAATGCCTATACCTTTCAAAATCATTCATCTATGACTCATCATGCTTTAATCTAAATTCTAGTACACTTAGCACTCATTATCATTGAAGTAATATTTTTTGTAAGAAATGTGCTTTTATATAGATGGAGGTTTAATTCAAAATTTGTATGTCACTTGTATTAATGCATATAGATCAATAAAACTAAATAGAACTTCATTCCTTGTTGGCTTTTGTGAGATGATTTAAATTACAAATAATTGATTTAAGAGTATGTAATTTAAAAAATATTTTGAATAGAGAAATCAAGTGTTGTAATGCACTTGTATTAATACATATAGATAAATAAAACTAAAGAGAGTTTCTTGCATGCCTTGTTGGCTTTTATGAGATGATTTAAATTACAAATAGTTGATTTAAGAGCACAAATTTAGAAAATATTTTGAATGGGGAAATCAAGTGTTGTATGATGCAAAAACTTGTCAATCTAAAAGCAATCATAAATAATACTAATAATTGTATTTATATATCATTGTCAATTATCATTTATCTATAAAAGTTATAAAATCATACAAATTAATTCACCAAAAAATGTGTCCAACTTGTATTGAAATATTGCAATGTAATCATCAACAAATTTCCATAAAATAATATCTTCACTTAATACAAAGAACTCAATGTTCTATTGAACATTCGAATGTAGTTGCGTTTCTGTTTGATACGATGAAGTGTCTTTAAAAAGGGGAATAGAACTTGCACAAGCCAAGTATCGTGTTCATGTCCTATATAAGCCTTTATTAAGATACAGTTTGACCGATATCCGAGGAATTGAGAAGTAGGATTTGATGTATCTATTAGCAATACATTTGATTCTGTGTACTTATTTCCATATTGGGACCACACGTCGCTTAGCCTTTTCTCATAAAACTGTATCATACTACATGATTTCGATTTTGTTTGCAAGTGACAATGGGACCTATCCCATATGAATTCAAAGTCACTTGTATCAATATTTGATTTTTCAACTACTTGTCGAATGTCCTTGTTAGTAACATTTGATGTCCATATCGCAACATCATAATGTTTTAGGCAGTATTTTAATACTTCTAATTGAAAAGGCCTACAAAAGTAGGATCTATCACCAAGCTCCCAATCTGGTTTTCTTTGAATTTGACAACTCGTTTCATCGTTGGAATACGACGAGAAGAATACTCCTTCCATTTCAAAGATCAACAAGATCTTTCGACTGATATTAACTCCCATCTGCATTGCTGCCACAACATATATAACATTAACATATTTTCACTTCAAAACTTCATTGCTTATTGGCATCAAAACATATCCAATTTATTTCCACTCCCAAACAAACAACTTAATGAAAAAAATAAAAGTAATTTCCGTGGAATAGTTTTTTTATACAAACACATTCAACTACTACTCAAATCACTAATGTTTAAGAATTGTAATGAGATAAACTACAATTTAAAAATATAATTACAATAGTCGAATTCATTTGAACTAATTATATGTTAATATCTACATACTACCTAAATTTACAGTTTTTAAGTTTAAATCAAGCAAACTATTTATATGTTCATTTTTACATACAACCTCATACGATATTTTAATTTTCAAGAAATTATAAGAAAAAATCATATAAGCACATTGCAATGAAATTCAAATCACAATTTAAAAATATAGTTACAATGGTCCAATTCAAACCAATTATATGTTAATTTATACACACCACCTAGATTTACAATTTTTTAAATTTCAACTAAACAAGCTAATTATAGGTAATTTTTACATACAACCTGATATGATTTTCCATTTTTTTAATTTCTAAGAAATAAGAAAATTTCATATGATAACATTGAACTAACATTCAAATCACTGATTTGTAAGAGTTATAATGATCAATTAAGACGCAATTAATAAATAAACTGCAATTGCTCAAACATAGTAATTGTACGTTAATTTATACATACAACCTAATACAATTATTTAATTAATATGGAATACTACATTTTTATGCAAACACATAAGACTATTATTCAAATCACTAACTTTTTATAACTCAATATCTCAATATAAATAAACAAAATAATAATATGTTAATTTATAATAATGACACAACAACAATCCTTATATGAGTATTATGAAATAATATTGACATTAAATTGATAATAAAATAAAACACAGTAATAACACATCACATGTAGAATTAAGTCATCAAATGTACAATGACCAAAAAATAAGAAATTTTCATATGATAACATTGAACTAACATTCAAATCACTGATTTGTAAGAGTTATAATGATCAATTAAGACGCAATTAATAAATAAACTGCAATTGCTCAAACATAGTAATTGTACGTTAATTTATACAAACAACCTAATACAATTATTTAATTAATATGGAATACTACATTTTTATGCAAACACATAAGACTATTATTCAAATCACTAACTTTTTATAACTCAATATCTCAATATAAATAAACAAAATAATAATATGTTAATTTATAATAATGACACAACAACAATCCTTATATGAGTATTATGAAATAATATTGACATTAAATTGATAATAAAATAAAACACAGTAATAACACATCACATGTAGAATTAAGTCATCAAATGTACAATGACCAAAAATTTATATTATAAACTTCAAGATTTTGTTTATAGAGGAAATGAATAACAGTCATCTTAATGTACTATTAAAAGTCATTGAAGATTCTTCAAAATATCTCGAACATCGGGTGCCTTGTAGAATCTATTCAATAAGCTCCATAGATCAGCGATCAACCATTTATCCTCATTCTTTCCATCAAACGAAGGGGCAATAATCACATTTTCTTTGGGATTTTCTTTCTTTGTCTCCATTGAACAATCCACTAGAATAGTGTTAGTAGCATCATATTGAGAATACATTCTCCACACTTTTTTCAGATGTTTTTTGTATATAACTTGTGTTGAATTATCAATGTCGTTTTTTCCCTTTTGTTGTTTGCAATCTGAAGCAGTCCATGTAAACAAAAATTTATCTTGTAATGATTCTGAAACAAGCTTTTTCATAACTCTTGTTGTGTTTTGTTTCAAAGATGTCGTCCAAATTGCAATGTCAAGAGATTCTTTTCTGGAACACATTTCAAGAAATGTTTTTGCATGTGGACGAAACCAAAATGATTTTTTCTCTATCGTGTAATCTGCAGCCCTTCCCATTTTCTCGATAAATTCTTTTTGTGATGCATCACCATCAATGCTCTGATAGAAAATGTTATTCAATTCAAAAATAGCTAATTTCTTTTGACTTATAATAGCTGCAAAACAATAATGGATATCATAGTTAATTCATTTTATTCATGCTACATAAATTATTAATAAAAAAAATTGTTGAAGAAATACACTCACTTTGAGTATTTTTTGTACTAGTTATTGATAAGCCACACTTCTCTTGTATTTTCTTCATAGAACCTAGAGCCAAAATAACAAACCTTCAATCAAATACCAATTATACTTCTTTAAATCAAATTTTTTTTTATAAGACATATTTTATGTTTAATTGAAAATAAGAGACATGTGAAGTACCTGATATGATATCATGTTCTTGACTATGGCTTTCTGTCACATTCCCTTGATCACTGTCTTTTTTCTCCTCATTTGCCACTGTAATAAACATATGAAATGTTATAAAATGCATCAACGAATGAAATTCATTAAATAAATAGGCATAGAATCCAAAGAATCACTAGAGAAAGAACAAAACAAGTACAATACAACAAAAGAAACAAAATAAATTATGTACCTGGTATGGTATTTTCTTCGTCTTGTATTTGCATCTCGAAAACTTCTTCGACATTGTGCACACTATGTTGGTCATTGCTTTGTTGCAAAGTGTCGTCGTTGTTTTCTTTACAATTTCCGCCATTAGTAGTTATAGTAAACATCTTGTTAATCAAGATTTATAAATAGCATAGAATCCAAAGAATCACTAGAGAAAGAACAAAACAAGTACAATACCTGGATATTCCAACAGCAATATATTAGACATTGGTTTTTGCAATTGGAAGGATTCTTGATTAGTCAGCATGGTAGTCCTTTGTAACTCGTTTTCTACGACACATGCCATTCTTCTTCCATATGTACAGCAAACCTGCTGTAAATTTGTCCCCGCATAAAGAGAAATAATCAAATTTAGATCACTATGTTGTTGATGCATTTGCAATAATTCTTCCCAGAATTCAAAATCTCTCTCCTTTTCATCAGATATGTCTCTAAAACTGTGAGAGTATCTTGAGGCCTCTAAACTTTTTGACTCTTCACTATAGAAATGTATAGTTAAAACTATATCATAACTATAGTTATTTTGTTCTTTATATTCATAAAGACCGGTAGCCATTTTATAGTTGACATTTGAGTCCTTGACAACAATCTCCAGAGCTTGGCGTACATCCTTACAAGACCAAATTTCTACTAAGATAATCATAGTAAAATCTTTCAACCCATTTTTTTCGATTAAAAATCGAAACAATTCAATATAGTGATCCTTAAGGAATGATTCATCTTTCAGAGCCAATGTATCCAACACAACAAAGTCAGTGTATAACATTGGTTGAAACTGACAAGGAAAAGGGTGCAAAAGTGTTGACAAGAGGCTAGGACCCCCATAATGACAACCGAATTCAAAACTGTTCTCAATTTCCTGTATATCTGTCGATGCATCAATTATTCTATCAAGGACCACACAGGATTGTGGAGAAAGGGACTCTATTTTTGTATTTCGTGATCCTTTTACATATTTACACCCTTCCATTGTCTTACAGAAGTTGGCAAATATGATATCAATAATTCGATAATGCTCAAGAATATTGGATATTGTAAGAATCTTATCATTCAGATTCTTATCATGACTTTTGCAATATGTTACCATTGCCTCCAAAATTGTTCTTTTAGTTTTCAATTGTGAACAATAATCTTTCATTTTTATGGCATTGGTCGGATGGTTCACTAGAATGGAAAACCAAACAGTTCCATCCAATAGTTTATCTGCTACAGAACACATTTCTTCAGCTGTTAGTCCCTAAAGGGGACGGAAAGAACTTGATACCAAACTGTTCAGACTATTTGTCTTATAGTTTGGATCCTTAGGTTGGTTTGGAGAACACATTAATGTCCCTAGTTTGTAACAATTAAAAACAACTTCCCATTTATCCCAAGTAGTATCATCAAGATATAACAAGACTTTTTTTTCAGCAAAGTTTGTTAGTGGACAATCAAAGAAAGAGCACAACATTTCATCATCAACCTGTTAAAAAATAACAAATATAAATTAGTAACAATGTGATATCAAAAATAAAATAGCCATGAATTTAGTTATAACAATATAAACTAAGTGCAAAAAAAAAAAAATTGCATACCTTGTCTTCAGCCGTCTTAGAATTCCCACATTTTTGTTTCTTTAATTTATTTGTGGCAATTAGGAATTGTCTTGCAGATCGCACAGAATCAATGAATGGAGTTTTGAAGAACACTGTGTTTGCAGAATTTAACTGGCAGCAAATACGAATCACCACACTGGGAGCAACAGATGGATCTAAGAATCGAGCATTACGTTCTTTGTACTTCTGTTTTGCCTCCCCAGATAGACTGAATTTAGGATTTGATAATATTTCTTTTGCTGCTTGAATGGTGTGTTGCCCATCAACTATCCAAAAATTGATGTTCTTGTCATTTATATCCATTTTATTCATGATTTTCACAGGGTTTCCAATCGGATCAGACTCTTTTGTGTCAAATGGAATCAGAAGAGCATCAGGCAATGATGCTTGAAATTTCTGTAGGAATGATTTTACTAATACTCGAACATTTAAATCATCCCGTGATCTCAATTTATATAACTTGGGTGCTTCTACACATCTTCGAACATCCACCTTCATGGTAAAAGAGCTTGAAAATAAATAACTGTCCTTAAAGTTTTCATGGATTTCATCGCATTGGTCAGCAAGCTTCTCTATCTGAGAGTCTTCTTTTTGGGATTTTACAAACTCTGTAGTAGGCATGAACTCACTTTATTTAATGCTCTGTTCTAGCTCAGCTAAATATACCCTTCTCAAAGCAATCATTTGAGCCTCGAGTTTATCATCTGGTATTTTATCAAGTAGTTTACCTCTTTGTTGCAAATAAAGAAACACGGATGATGTTTTCTTACATCTCACATAGCGATATTTCATAACGTTGGTAATACGTTGTACAAGATCATCACAACTCTTTAGACCAGATTCATTGAAGCTCTCAAAACTGTCCAACTTAAACTGTGACTTTTTTATTGACTCTGGAAATTCTGTATTAGTATCAATCAAATCTGGTCTAAATTTTGTGTAATCAACTTGGCAAGAAAATAATTTCACTTCATTTTCTTCAATTACCTCCATTTGAAAATCGATCTGACTATGATTGAGAGCATAGCAACTAACAATTATCCCTAGCCTTTGTATATCATTTCCATCCATGGATCCAAATAGATACATATCTGGAAACATATTCATGGGACTTTCAATCTCAACATACCAATCTTCGACGTACTCATATGCAGCAGATGTTTTGAACTTTTTAATCATTTCAAAATTAGAACCCATTGTTGAATTTATAATCTGAGTTGAATGACGCTTTTGTTTTTTGAATGCTGATTGTGGCATTTTACTTGCTTTGGAGACGACAGCTTCTAAAAACAATAATAAGCGATTATTACTATAAATAAAATGAAATCAAAATCACAAATATTACCATATAGTCTTCTAGTCTAACCATTTAGAAATGAGAGAATAATATTTAAAACCACCATACCACATGGGGGAGACGTTGTTTGTGTGTCACTTGCAATTCGTTTTTTCTTCAAATTATTCCTTGGAATTGTCATTGCACCAGAGTCCATAGCTGCTAAAAACAATAATAAATAGTCGACTATAAGTTTAAATTGTTTTAAAAATACATAAAATAATGAGCATTATCAAACAATATTCTATTACATGTCTTTTATTCACATGCACAAGAATAATAAGGGTCATGTGTTATGGAAACATATTAAATACTTAGAGATAAATAAAAATCCATTGCATCTAGCACAAGTAGAGACTCATTAAAAATAAAAGTTTTCCTTCTCAAAAATGCTAGAAGAAAATGCTTATGCTAGAAAGAAAGCTAGCAGTCGCTAGCTTTCCGTGATCTTTTGCCATGTGCTTATTTCAAAATAGAGCACATGGCACAAGCTCAAGGTATAAGCTAGCAACCACCAATCACCATGGACAGGATTTTTCTATTGGAAAGCTAGCGACTGCTAGCTTTCTTTCTAGCATAGGTATGTGTTATTATCCTATAAGTAAATGCTTATGCTAGAAGGAAAGCTAGCAGTTGCTAGCTTTCCTGGATCTTATGCCATGTGCTTATTTGAAAATAGAGTACATGGCACAAGTTCAAGGCTTTCCTTGATCTTGTGCCATGTGCTTATTTGAAAATAGAGTACATGGCACAAGTTCAAGGTATAAGCTAGCAACCACCAATCACCATGCCTAGGGTTTTTCTATTGGAAAGCTAGCAACTGCTAGCTTTCCTTCTACCATAAGCATGTGTGACATGCTAGAAAAAAATGTTTATGCTAGAATGAAATGTAGCATTCGTTCAAAATAGAGTACATGGCACAAGCTCAAGGTATAAGCTAGCAATCACACATCACCATGGACAGGGTTTTTCTATTGGAAAGCTAGCGACTGTTAGCTTTCCTTCTAGCATAAGCATATTTGTTTATGCTAGAAGGAAAGCTAGCAGTCGCTAGCTTTCCTTGATCTTTTGCCATGTGCTTATTTCAAAATAGAGCAAATGGCACAAGCTCAAGGTATAAGCTAGCAACCACCAATCACTATGGACATGATTTTTCTATTGGAAAGCTAGCGACTGCTAGCTTTCCTTCTAGCATAAATATGTGTTCTTATCCAAGAAGAAAATGCTTATGCTAGAAGGAAAGCTAGCAGTCGCTAGCTTTCCTTGATCTTGTGACGTGTGCTTTCCTTGATCTTGTGACAAAATCTGTCTCAGGTATTGGAAAGCTAGCGACTGCTAGCTTTCCTTCTAACATAAGCATGTGTGTTATGCTAGAAGGAAAGCTAGCTTTCGTTCAAAATAGAGCACATGGCACAAGCTCAAGGTATAAGCTACCAACCACCAATCACCATGGACACGGTTTTTTATTGGAAAGCTAGCGACTGTTAGCTTTCCTTCTAGCATAAGCATGTGTGTTTATACTAGAAGGAAATGCTTATGCTAGAAGGAAAGCTAGTAGTCGCTAGCTTTCCTTGATCTTTTGCCATGTGCTTATTTCAAAATACATCACATGGAACAAGCTCAAGGTATAAGCTAGCAACCACCAATCACCATGGACATGATTTTTCTATTGGAAAGCTAGTGACTGTTAGCTTTTCTTCTAGCATAAGTATGTGTTCTTATCCTAGAAGGAAATGCTTATGCTAGAAGGAAATCTAGCAGTCGCTAGCTTTCCTTGATCTTGTGACGTGTGCTTTCCTTGATCTTGTGACAAAATCTGTCTCAGGTACTGTCGGCTTCCACGACAGTCACCTATAAGGAATGACATCCTAAGTTGGTCACTAAGTACCTTCGTCAAGTGGAGAAAGAGCAGTTATCCCTCGAACGGTATTGGGTCGTCTCCTTTTCAACAAGTGGTGGTGAGCCCACTTGAGAGAACATACACCCGCAACCTTGGGTTTGACCTCCTATGGCACGGTGCCGCTCTTTCACTTGCCCCGTCTGGCCATACACGACCACTTGATTTAGAAGGATTTTTATAGCACCCTAAGGACAACAACTATGTTTTTGGATTCCTAGCCCCAAAATCCTAGCTAAACTACAAGATTTTTTTGTGCCCTCCTATGGAGGTATTAAGTGAGTAGATTTAAGCTATTTTTGAACTTAGTCAGTGACGAGAGAGTTTCTTGTGTGTGTGTGTGTGCATCAAAGAAAGTGACGGTTTTGAGCGCACATGAGATATTGCATATAAATGAAAAGGCTTTTCTTTTAAAATGAAAATAATGCAACTCAACCTAATAGAAAAACAACTAAATAAACCATGTAAAGCATGTAAAAAAAACTAAATAAAATAAATTGTAAAAATAAAAAAACAATCTATAAACAAAATTGTAAAAGTAAAAAAAAATCTATAAACTTACCAAGATTTTCAACCTCTTTTTAATCCAGTCTTCTTCTTTACTTTTTGTTTGGCTAATACTAAAGCTAATGCCAATGCCAATGCCATTTTTTCCCATAACTTCATCTTCATCTTAGTTGGTCTTGCTTCTTTGATAGACAATAATCTAGAAGCTATGAAGCCAAGACTACTTGAATGGAAACTGTAAAATATAGAGACTCATTAAAAAGAAAAGTTTTCCTTCTAAAAAATGCTAGAAGAAAATGCTTATGCTAGAAAGAAAGCTAGCAGTCGCTAGCTTTCCTTGATCTTTTGCCATGTGCTTATTTCAAAATAGAGCACATGGCACAAGCTCAAGGTATAAGCTAGCAACCACCAATCACCATGGACAGGATTTTTCTATTGGAAAGCTAGCGACTGCTAGCTTTCTTTCTAGCATAGGTATGTGTTATTATCCTATAAGTAAATGCTTATGCTAGAAGGAAAGCTAGCAGTCGCTAGCTTTCCTTGATCTTATGCCATGTGCTTATTTGAAAATAGAGTACATGGCACAAGTTCAAGGCTTTCTTTGATCTTGTGCCATGTGCTTATTTGAAAATAGAGTACATGGCACAAGTTCAAGGTATAAGCTAGCAACCACCAATCACCATGCCTAGGGTTTTTCTATTGGAAAGCTAGCGACTGCTAGCTTTCCTTCTACCATAAGCATGTGTGACATGCTAGAAAAAAATGTTTATGCTAGAATGAAATGTAGCATTCGTTCAAAATAGAGTACATGGCACAAGCTCAAGGTATAAGCTAGCAATCACCAATCACCATGGACAGGGTTTTTCTATTGGAAAGCTAGCGACTGTTAGCTTTCCTTCTAGCATAAGCATATGTGTTTATGCTAGAAGGAAATGCTTATGCTAGAAGGAAAGCTAGCAGTCGCTAGCTTTCCTTGATCTTTTTCCATGTGCTTATTTCAAAATAGAGCAAATGGCACAAGCTCAAGGTATAAGCTAGCAACCACCAATCACTATGGACATGATTTTTCTATTGGAAAGCTAGCGACTGCTAGCTTTCCTTCTAGCATAAATATGTGTTCTTATCCAAGAAGAAAATGCTTATGCTAGAAGGAAAGCTAGCAGTCGCTAGCTTTCCTTGATCTTGTGCCATGTGCTTATTTGAAAATAGAGTGCATGGCACAAGCTCAAGGTATAAGCTAGCAACCACCAATCACCATGCCCAAGGTTTTTCTATTGGAAAGCTAGCGACTGCTAGCTTTCCTTCTAACATAAGCATGTGTGTTATGCTAGAAGGAAAGCTAGCAGTCGCTAGCTTTCCAATAGAAAAACCTTAAAATAGAGCACATGGCACAAGCTCAAGGTATAAGCTAGCAACCACCAATCACCATGGACATGGTTTTTTATTGGAAAGCTAGCGACTATTAGCTTTCCTTCTAGCATAAGCATGTGTGTTTATACTAGAAGGAAATGCTTATGCTAGAAGGAAAGCTAGCAGTCGCTAGCTTTCCTTGATCTTTTGCCATGTGCTTATTTCAAAATACATCACATGGAACAAGCTCAAGGTATAAGCTAGCCACCACCAATCACCATGGACATGATTTTTCTATTGGAAAGCTAGTGACTGTTAGCTTTTCTTCTAGCATAAGTATGTGTTCTTATCCTAGAAGGAAATGCTTATGCTAGAAGGAAATCTAGCAGTCGCTAGCTTTCCTTGATCTTGTGACGTGTGCTTTCCTTGATCTTGTGACAAAATCTGTCTCAGGTACGGTCGGCTTCCACTACAGTCACCTATAAGGAATGACATCCTAAGTTGGTCACTAAGTACCTTCGTCAAGTGGAGAAAGAGCAGTTATCCCTCGAACGGTATTGGGTCGTCTCCTTTTCAACAAGTGGTGGTGAGCTCACTTGAGAGAACATACACCCACAACCTTGGGTTTGACGTCCTATTGCGCGGTGCCGCTCTTTCACTTGCCCCTTGTGGCTATACACGACCACTTGATTTAGAAGGATTTTTATAGCACCCTAAGGACAACAACTATGTTTTTGGATGCCTAGCCCCAAAATCCTACCTAAAATACAAGATTCTTTTGTGCCCTCCTATGGAGGTATTAAGTGAGTAGATTTAAGCTTTTTTTGAACTTAGTGAGTGATGAGAGAGTTTCATGTGTGTGTGTGTGTGCATCAAAGAAAGTGACGGTTTTGAGCGCACATGAGATATTGCATATAAATGAAAAGGCTTTTCTTTTAAAATGAAAATAATGCAACTCAACCTAATAGAAAAACAACTAAATAAACCATGTAAAAAAAATAAATAAAATAAATTGTAAAAAAAAAAAAAATCTATAAACAAAATTGTAAAAGTAAAAAAAAATCTATAAACTTACCAAGATTTTCAACCTCTTTTTAATCCAGTCTTCTTCTTTACTTTTTGTTTGGCTAAGACTAAAGCTAATGCCAATGCCAATGCCACTTTTTCCCATAACTTCATCTTCATCTTAGTTGGTCTTGCTTCTTTGATAGACAATAATCTCGAAGCTCTGAAGCCAAGACTACTTGAATGGAAACTATACAATATATTGAAACTATCTGTAAGTTACAAACTTAAATATCAAATAATTAAATATAAAAAACACTACTGAGCTATTTAGCTATTTTTATATACAAGTAATGCTATATATTATATCTTATATACATTCATAGAGTTGATAACTATTTTTATGTACAAGTAATGCCATATACTTATATACATTCATAGAGTTGATAGCTATTTTTATGTACAAGTAATGCCATATATTACATCCTACATACATTCATAGAGTTGATTATACCATGGAGGTTTACAGAATGAAATTTAGAAATACAACATTCAAATAAATGATTGGCAATTATTTAAAATAGTTATTTAGGTTTAAATAGAATGATGTTTATTTTGAAAAAAAATTATTGTAATTTTTCAAAATCTAGATTATAGCTGTTAAGTGGAATTTTTGGATGTTTCGAAATTTTTAAAAAATGCTAAATCTATTTATACCATTAAAATACAAATTAAAATAAAGCTAATTCTAAATTTACAACATCAAAAACTATAAATTTCAAAAAAAATATAAAACCATATTTGAAAATAAAGGACAATTGTTTTTCAAGCGAAAAAAACCTGCCCTTGTTATTCAATAGAATCAAAGGCCATTAGTACATACAGCTGCTTCAGCATGACATTTCATAACAACTCGTCCAGAGTTCCAGACAGGGGGAAAGGCACATAATACCAAAAAATAACCCATCAGAAAACTGTCTCATTATGTGATGTGGACTGTCCACAAAATCACATCTACCGAGAGCCAATCACACTCTGATCTGCGTTCAAAGGAGACGCACTATAATTTGCAAATGAGACATCTACATGAAAGGGAAAAAAGATGCCCTTCAGATACACAAAGACTTCAAGTCCAACAGAAAAAAACTTTTAAAATCATGCTCAAAAGAGCTAGAATAATTCCTTAGAAACCAGGTGATTCTCTATATATTCCATCAAAACACCTTTCCCTTGGGGAAAAGAGAGCGCCTTTTTTGAAAGTCGGTCAGCAGTCTGGTTGTGCTCTCCGTAGATGTGAGAAAATGACAGGTCCTGGAAGCTAGTGGCTAGCTTTTTAGTCTCCCGACACCAATGAAATAGGGCAGGTGGGGAGAGAGCAGTCGATCCCTTAGCCCAAATGATGATTACCTAAGAATCACTGTATACGTGGGCTAAGGGGATCCTCATCATATGGGATATTTGTAAGAGAGCCCAGAGACTGAGCAGATCTGCTTTGGTATTTGTGCCATATCCTACCCCCACTTCGAACTCCAGGAAGTGAGTGCTATTAAGAAAAATACACAGGCCTGCACCAGGTGTCATATTCTTGGAGGCTCCGTCTATAAAACCACAAGGATAATATTTGACAGGTGGATTTCCAATAATTCTGCAGCGTCCTTTTTTAACCATAGTCCCAATATAACGATCCTGAACTATTGATATAATACGCTGGATAATGCCATGAATATTCCTTCTTTTCCCTTCAAAAATCACCATATTACGGGCTTTCCATACAGTCCACATCATGTTGTAGGGGAGAAAATAGAGTGGAGAGCTCTTGGAAGACTTGCCAGCCCAATCTTTAATAAGATCAATTGAAGAAGTACCTGTGAGACAATCTGGAACATTGAAGAAGTCGTAGATATACCCTGCCACAATTTTCCAAACTAAACAGGAAGAGAAGAGATTATCAACAGTTTCCTCCTCTGACCAATAGAGAGGGAAAATACCAGGACCAGAGAACCCCTTCCGCTGCAAATTATCCCATGTAAGGATACTATTATGAATTAAAAGCCAGATGAAACAAGAGATCTTGCTAGGCAGAGCCTTATGCCAAATAGGAATACAATCAATCACAGATATCGGGCGAGATGTGGATTTAAAGATGCATTCGTAAGCATCTTTTGCAGTAATAGAATCCCTGCTATAATTATAATTCCAGACCAGCTTATTACCGGTTCAGTACTTGGGGAAAACCGGAAAACTTAGAATGGGTCACAATTAATCCAACATGGGGGAAAAATAAATTTTCCAACAAATAGTGGCATAGGCATGGTTAAATATGTGTGTACATCCCCCTCTAATTGGAAGAAAAAATCAGGAACACTAAGTGGAGCCTAGATGTTTCGGAAAAAAACTAGCAAATCTTTGGTCATTGGAGAGAAGCAGAAGCAATAAGAACTAGAAACCTTCCAAGCATCCCTCAAATAAAAATAAATCTTAGAAGAGGATTTGAAAACTGAAAAACATATTGAAGTAGAACTCCACATAGACCGACACCAAGAAGAGGATTCGAGGCTTAAGTCTCGAAGCTTATGGCTTGAGGAAAGAGACATAAATACCCCTTTTGTCCACAAAAAAACTTGGATGAGATTTCACAGGAAGATGGTAAATGAAATCCAAAGGGAAAATGTGGAAAAAATAGTCGAGTTTGATCAAATAAAAGAGTTCAATAAGTTGTACTAAGAAGAAATAGAAGAGAGTGAAGAATCCCACTAGGAAACACTCAGAAATATTCCACAACTAATCAACAAAGAGATCAATGAGACCCTCACCCAGAAGGCCACATAGGAGGAAATAAAAAAATCAATCTAGAATATCGAGTTTGAAAGCGCCCAATCCCTCATGATTTTATACTCTCTTTTTTCAGACTGGAGCGACTACGGCTCAGAAGGGATCTGAAATGGCACCGAATGGATTGAAAATGGCTGGATCTGGAATGGCTTGCAAAATGGATCTGAACGACTGGATCTAAAACGGCGTAGCAACGATCGTCAACAGTTCACCTGAAAATAAATATGGACCCCAGGTATGTGCGGCTTCCTAACAGTTCAAGGGTTTCACTCGGCCACCAATGCTGTCTGACGGCTTGCGTATTGGGGCAGTACCCCTCACTCCACGGCTCAGGTAAAACTGATAACCGCTTTGCCACAAACGACAGCTCTTGGTTTACCTCACGGGTGGGAACTAGTCAATCAAGTAGGGGTCGTTGCCCTTTTCGCTGGCAGGTCCTCTCAATGGGCCAGCTACTTCGGGGTTCCTGTGGTACTCCTCACAATGAGTTTTAGGGCTTATGCCCAAGTACTTCCCACAGTTAAGCAGATAGGGATTATTCCCAAATCCGAACCTACAATAGATGCGAAAAACAATACAAACAAAACTAAGAGCAAACCTGTGCATGGCAAATTGAATTAAAAAAATTGAAAAAATGAAAAATGTCTAAATAAGAAAATTAAAGAGTTATGTAAGTTAATGTTTGCATTTGGGCTAGAGAAAACCATAACCAAATAAAAAAATTAAAGTTTTTTTTGGGTGATAAATGGTGAATTTATAGAAAAAAGGATAAACAACCATAACAATCAATAATAGGTCATTTTGATGATTATTTTGATTTAGAAATGAATGAAATATTAAAACAACAATAATAATTGAAAATGTTCTGAGAAAAGAAAAAATAATTTTTCCATATTTATAAATAGATTGATGCAATTTACCCCCTCAAATGTCAATAAAGGACACATTATCATGTCATCTTATTTTTAATTTGTAAAAGAATCTAGAAAACATCTTGAGCATTTTTTTGGTGCATTGGTTTCCAATGAGAGCACTTTGAGAGGTTAGGAAAGAATAATAATTGAAAATGCTTTGAGAAAGAAAAATAATAATTTTACCATATTTATAAATAGATTGATGCAATTTACGCCCTCAAATGTCAATAAAGGACACATATCATGTCATCTTATTTTTAATTTGTGAAAGAATTTGGAAAACATCTTGTTTTTAATTTGTGAAAAAATCTGGAAAACATCTTGAACATTTTTTTGGTCCATTGGCTTCCAATGAGAGAACTTTGAAAGATTAGGCAAGAGATATAACAAAGTTTCTTAAACTATTGGGTCTCCAACCTTTTTACAAAAATATAATATATAATAATAATAGTTTAATTTTAAATTTATGGTTAAGTAAACACAAAATTAACATATGATATTTTTATTTGTACGACTAGCAACTTCTACTATATTCATATATATGCATATATAGAGTGATGTAAAATTAGTTTAACCTAAATTAAATTTTAAATATTCACTAGTTACAACTCTTGGAGGTCCTCCAATTTCTTTGTGTAAAGTATCCTTGATTGTAAAGTATCAACCTTGAGACCTCCAATATGAAGATCAAAACACTCAACCTTGAGACTAAATTAACTAGAGGACCATGACCAAACTTGGTGGAATCTATATCAAGACACTTACATTGGAAGGCAATTCATTAGAAGCTAAGTGGGAGGTATTCAAAGACCTCATTAACTCCTATTTTTATTCTATAATTTGGGTATGAAGAGGACTGAGTATCCATTGAAACTACTATAAATAGAAACAACAAATAAACATAAATGAGTATACTGCCAGCTTGAAAAGACAAATCATTTAGTTGGAAATATCTCCCAAGAGCCTAAATGTAGTTCTTAAGTATTTTGGCTCCTTCCATTGTACAAGAAGGTCAACATGAGAAATATCCATCATATTGAAGATAAGGATATGAATAAAATCTTTCATATCAAGATACATGAAAATAAGAACAAGGTATATGCTACATTTGAGACTAGTTAAAATGATGGTAATCCGATGAAAGTATCAGAGCAATGAAGGATAAGTGCTGAAGAAGGATAAGCGCTCAAAATCAATGGTGTTTTTCTCTGAAGTTGCCATAATTTTTCCATGCAAGTTTGATTTCCACCAGCAATTGTGACCCAATTTCTTTGGAGGCAATTGAGAATTTTTCCAAAGTCATGTCAAAGTAATCGTGGCTTTGGGAATGCAGCGTGTCTTGGTGTGTTTGGCCTTGTTGCAGGAAAAAGTGAGACATAAAGATGTCATGTTGGTTCCAAAGTTGTGACCAACAATGTAAGAATGTTGGTAAACGTTGAAATATTCTTAGATTTATTCTGTACAAAATAATCTGTAACATAATTTTGCATTTAATTTACTCTGTAACGCATTTCTTTAGCAGATTACAGGTAAAAAATTACTGATTATTGCCTTCTAAATGGAATGAATAAAAAAGGAGGCCACATGCCAATTTTATTTGATGTACTTCGACTAACTAGCCGAACTCCATTTGCTCCGAGATGGAAAGGAAGTGAACTTTGGTGAACTACTTAGTGTTCTTTCCTATTGAGCATTCTGTCCACGTTAGAGTCTGAAACATTTCTGACATACACAATTATGTACCTAGATCTTATTTATTCATCAGACCTTTTCAGAAGCAAATTGGGATTTTATGGAAAAGTGGGAAAACTAGTTAGACGGTGACATCCACAAAGATATTTAGTAACGATAGTTGGATCGATATTCCTCATACCAAGAATTGGATTGCAATGATTTAGTGGAAAATCATTGCTCTCTTTATTTGATTAAGCGGATGCTATGGTGGTTTTAATTTTATAGTGCTCATTGATCTAACAATTCCAAAATGATTGAATTGTTTGTGTATTTCAGTTTCTGATATATGGTGGAATTAGTAGGGGTATATCTTAACACGTTGGGTTCTAACTGGACCATAATGGGACGCAACTGCAAGCCATGTTATAATGTAAAATTAAAGCAAAGAGAGATGTTCGCTCGACATCGTTTATAGAAGCTCATGGTGAAGGGCGCTGGCTTGCTCCAGCAAAAAATGGAGGTAATATTTCTTAACGAATCTGCATTTATAGTACGTAGATCCTTCTTGATCCAGTTTAAAGCTATCTAGCTATTATAACAATAGTGGGTGTACTGGTTATACTACTTGATAATCAATGGCCATCGAAAATATTAACATGACTCATGCAGTTCTAAACCTTTGTGGAAAGAGTTACAAGCTTCATTGGGTGGATATTTCATTGGCTCGGTGGAAAGAGTTACAGGCTTCATTGGGTGGACATTTCATTGGCTGAAGAAGACCTTATTATAAGACTTCATAAACTGCTGAGGAACTTGTGAGAAAATATCATTTTTCTCGTAGATTATGTCCTTCAATTAGGTTTTTATTTTTTTGGATCCATACTGAACTATAGTATCTATTCTAATGGTAGGTGTTCAGTAAATGAGGAATATGTACCGGGAAGCACTTATGACGATATGAATAACTACTTGAATACTTGTTTGTGCAAGAAAGCTCATGCCAATGCATGCATTGGCATATTGAAGTCCGTTAGACCAACAAAGCGGAATATGACTCTAAGTATGAGTCTAACATTAAATCCCAACCAGTTGGGTGAAAGAGACAAAGTTATTGCTTACTGTAATAAAGGGAGCAAAAGAAGGGATCGACATCTTCCAATTCGGGAAACAAGTGCAAAAACTTAATATCTCTCATGAAACAAAACCCCAGTTCTTGTTCAGATACAATTACTATATTTACATCATCACCATATTGACAAAATAAATATTATATATATTATCTATTTTCCTTTCTTTTTATATTTATATAATCTATTTATGTTTTTCTATTATATGTGCTTAAATCTATACTAAATAATATCAATGAAGAGATTTTATTCCTTTGAAAGCTTGTTCCTGGATCAAAACTAATTTATACAGGAAAATCTACTACTGATTTAAAAATCAAACCAATACTTGAGTCACTGCCATTTAATCAGGCGTTATTACGCAATTTACTTTAACCAACCATACTCAATGCTAAATGCAAGTCGGAAGACTCAGTGCATCCCCTCTGTCAGACCAACGGTGGATTCAGAGAGGGGAACAATTATTTAATCTTGAGTTACGAGTTACGAACAAACACTTGTTTCAAGTGGGCGGAAAATCTTGAGGGTATAACCCTAAAACCAATAAACTCTCATACCTGCTCGGGCGGTGATAGATTCCACTAAAATTCTTGTAATGGAGGAAATGCAAGCTGCCTTGCCAGAGTTGTCAACCTGAAAACTTTTCCCAACAACCAGATACCGCATTTAAAAACCACGATGAATGAACAAGAAAGTTATTAAATTCCAGTATGATAGAAATTTTAAATATTTACCTTAGCACAGAGGATGGGGTACTGTTAATGGTTCTCCCTGCAACAATAAGGGCATCTGTCACTACACTACACTGAACAAAACCATCAGAATAAAACGATGGAAATCGATGTCAAGTACAGGAGGAGTGTATTGGCGCAATGTACAGCAGGAGTGTATTGGCGCAATTTACCACCCACGAATTTGAGCATGGAAAACGATGTCACCATGAATGCCAAGTGTGGAGGATGAACATATACGTCCTGTCTCGTATTCATGCCGAGTTAATTCAGTGCCATAAGTAATGAAGGGGTTCGATTAACTTATCCAAGAATATACATCGGAGGGTCCAACCTTGAACATCGATCTCTACACCTTTCCCAAGCCGTTGATTGCAAAATAGTGGAGTCCATGTAATGTTATCACGTCCTGTCTCGTATTCATGCCGAGTTAATGCAGTTCCATAAGTAATGAAGGGGTTCGATTAACTTATCCAAGAAGATACATCGGAGGGTCCAACCTTGAACATCGATCTCTACACCTTTCCCAAGCCGTTGATTGCAAAATAGTGGAGTCCATGTAATGATATCACGTCGTGTCTCGTATTCATGCCGAGTTAATGCAGTGCCATAAGTAATGAAGGGGTTTGATTAACTTATCCAAGAAGATACATCCGAGGGTCCAACCTTGAACATCGATCTCTACACCTTTCCCAAGCCGTTGATTGCAAAATAGTGGAGTCCATGTAATGATATCACGTCCTGATTTTTATATCAATCAAAGCATTAAAATAATGATCATAAGTCAAAAAACCCCAATGGGTGCAAGAGCATTATGGACCAGCGTTCAAATTTGAACCCTTCCCAGCCGTGATAAAATTTGAAGGGTGGGTCTTAATTTTTAATGGAAGGGCATTTGTTATTGTAGTCCTTTAAAGATGATGGGTAATTTAAATAATTGTATTTTAATTGACAAGTATAAATTAATTAAATGGTCTCTCAAAAATGTAAAAAATGAATATTGCTCATCCAAATTTTTACAATCTTAAACAATTGAGCACTCCTTAATATCTATATGATAAAATGGTATCTTTTCAATAAAACCGAATTTGAACACATTAATTTGACATATATGTAACATTAATTTTACAGATCATTAAAATAACAATTGTTTTGTTGTATTTTTTTGGGTTAGACCACACTTCATTATACAAAAAACTACTTAGACTATGCAATAACCATATTGGGACATCTACATGATCTAGTATGCATAGTGCAAGACGTTGTAACTAGATATAGTCTTAAAATAAAACTAGAACCATGAGAAAATTACTTACTGTTAACAATGCACAAAAACAAGCCACTACGCAAAATGAGGCTATAATAAACCTACAACCAAACTATACATATAAAACCAACCAAAACCTTAATTCAAAGCGAAGAGAGGGAAATCATCCAAGATAGAGAGATGTAAGAGTGATGGACATTAGGCGCCTAAGAAAAAATAATACATAGCTAAAAAAAACATTAAAAAAAATCCTCCATACCAAGCAAGTTAGCAATGCTAGCATCATAGGGGCATGGGCATCAAGTTTTGTTGTTCAAGACTTGTCGCGACAACATATAGGTATGGGATGGAGGGGAAATGGAATCAAGCCTAAGTCAACTGGAGCCTGGTGACTCACTACATGTTTGAGTATCGACAATCTACCTTTTAAATTAAACCAAAACAACAAACAAAGTTTTTTAATGGCTCGATTTGCGAAAATTCTAGATACATGAGTAATTAAGAGCTCTAGGCTCTAAAATTTGATTTGTTTTTTACCAATCCATGATTCGGTGAATTCATAGTCATTGGCATGAAATTTAAGTTATTTAATGAAATAATTAATGTATCTACCTCTATGTCGAAACTGTTTTCCATGCTGATGCGGGCCACTGCCCTCCTTATTGTCTTACCAAAAGGCATGAGAATGAGGAAGAAGACTTAAAATTATGGACTTCACCATCAAAGAAGCCTTACAATCACATTGGTAAGGAGTGATAAGAAGATCACAACAATCCAACATGTCAAATCTTAGATGATAGTGTCAATTAAAGACTTATATGGTAAATTTAATACAAGACTTACTTATAGTTGTCTCTTACTCTTTGCGTCTTGACACATTTGATAATTTATGGTTGTCTCTGCGACTTGACCCAATTTATATTATAAGGTGAGGATGTGCATGCATAATAATCCTTATTTATGACTATGCGATAAGGATTTAAATGGAAGAGGATGTAAATACATGTTATTTTATATGTATTTTGTTGGCGAGTGTCGAAGAGAAACATGGTGAGAAACCACATATGTTTGGAAGGATGGAGGGAGATTACATGATCATGATCATGCCACTCATCAAATTGAAGACAATTTCTGAGCCAAAAATTGTTTTTTTAAATTTTATTAATAACCATTGTGGTACTTTGGTCCAAACGTTTTTTCTAACTCATTGTTTCTCCATATTGTGTGCCTAGTGCCACCTCTCTATATCAATGCATAAATCAACCTCTGCTTGGTTTGTTGTTCTAATTGCATGCCATTATTTATAGTTGCATGCCATTGAGTGTTGTTTAGAGTTGTCGTGAGTCTGTGACATTCATGCAATAAATGAAGTCTTGTAGAGAAGGACTCATCAAAGCAGCAATTTGAATTTCATTTTGACAAAAAACGAGTGGACATTCGTAGCCAAGTTGACATAGGTAGTAGGCACAACGTTTCAGCCTTCTTTTGGGCCTTCTAGTGTTTTTCTATTGTTACAACCATAGTTTTTGTATTAGAAAAAGGTGGCAGAGCCACAAGCAAAATTAAAACTTCAAAATCTGTAAACTGTCTATCATAGGTTCTGTCTTAAACAGCAGATGCCTGTGTTTTGACAAAATCAGGACTTTCAGGAAAACAAATGCTGGTGTATTAACAAAAACAGGACTTTCGGGGAATAAACATACTAAAAACAACAGAGTCAGAAGATAGACTGATGGTGTCGTTGTTTAGCCCTTGAGGAGGGGTTGCCTTCGTTGTGGGCCTTGCCAGCATCGTCCCACAGCTTCGCTAGAACTTCTTCCATCTTGTCGAGCCTATTATTCATGCTTTCAATGGCAGCGGTTACCCTCGTTTCCAACGTTTCAAGAGCTTCTGCAAACTCTGCTCGCGAACTACTAATCTCGTCCTCCATTCTGTCCAATCGGTGCCCTCCCTGCACATCCATTTGTCGCATGAACTCCCCCTGTCTTCTTACACGCCTGCGAAGGTTCCTAATGTCACCTTCCAGTTCCAGGACCGGGTCTGGGGATGACGCAGCCGAGTCCCCTGAGTAAGACATTTTGTCAAGCGCGCTCCAATTGCTTTCCTGAGGGTACAGACTGCAGGAAGCAGAGAGTTCCAAATAGCTGTGCCGACCAGAGTCTACCGCCTTCAGCGTGGAATCGCCTCTTGAATTCAGAAGTGAGCAGAGGAACGCTTTCTAAAGAGTACTGGGTTCATTTCTCTGGCCATAATGCAGATGGAGAGCCTTCGAGATGAAGCGGGGTAGGGACCCTTTTAACCACATGCTAATGCTCTTGTTCCTGGTTCACGTACAGTTCCATAAATACCTTCGCTCATTGCAGAGAGAGGGAGCCGCATGGTAATCAATACCCTGAATGTCCGTGTCACAGATCGCAGGCCCTATGAGCCCAAAGCCTTTGGAAGCTAAGGAGCTTAATTCTCTTTGCTGATATGAAATTGACTTCACACGCCTGAAGGGAGAAGGATGCGAGATTTCCTTAGTATGGGAGATCTTTCTGTGTAACTGCTCCAGTACCAGCGTACTGTGAATGGTACCGATCGTCATCCACAAGGACGAGGATGACATCATTCTGAGGGGAGGTGAGTGGACGTTCTGATGCGAGAGAGGAGGAGTGGCACGGCATGAAACAACCATCACACTTGGGTTAACCACGTCGCATGCGGAGAGGATTCCCATCCGTCGCCTGGAGATCGTCCCACTTGTCATGAGGTCCCTGCCAGCGGGTAGCTTCCAATTAATAGTCGAACCCATAATGTTACGGGATTGGGACCAGGACTTGATCATTGTTGATTTTAAGTGTCCCTTTACCAAGGGGTATTGCTTCGTTCGCGGCTTTATCAGCCTGTGCGTTGTTTTTACGCAAGACATGATAAAATTTGATGTCATGGAAAAGAGGGATGAGGAGTAGGATTCTTCTGAGAATTTGCCTAAGGTGGATGGAGGGGGGCAGGTTCAGAGCATTTAAACTATGAATGACCATCCTCGAATCCCCAACCACCGAAAGGGTCTGAATTCCATGCTTGACAGCTTGATTTAGTCCTTGCCACAAAGCTAAAGCTTCCGCCACATTATTGGTTTCGACTCCGAGGTTCCATGAATATGTAATAATTCGTTCTCCATCGGGGTTTAAGATCACCCCTCCCCCTCCTGCCTCCCCTAACAAAATAGTTGTTATTTTAATGAACTGTAAAATTAATGTTACATATATGTCAAATTAATGTGTTCAATTTTGGTTTTATTGAAAAGATACCATTTTATCATGTAGATATTCACGAGTGCTCAATTGTTTAAGATTGTAAAGATTTGGATGGGAAATATTTGTGTTTTGCATTTTTTGGGGGGAAGGGTTTAGTTAATTTCTAGGTCAGAGCTCCAGTACGAGTTCATAATATGACTTCCAAGTGTGCATTCTCCGGCTTCTTTCATTAAATTTTTTAGTGGGTATGCAACTCGTTCAATCCAGGTGGATATACTATAACTATTGGATTTTAAATGTTGTAATCAATCCAACAGTGCTAAAACCATGTAGTTGGCACAATTGTCAAACTTGGAAACTACTTCGGATCCCAAAAATACTCAACCAGATAACATACCTACCTTGAACTTAATACCTCACGCCCTTTACCCTTGATTTTCCCTCTGCCTCCCCTCCACTGCTTCTACACGAAATGTAACAAAATAAACCCTAAATATTTGTATTGCCATATAACATAATTAAGCCCCCTTGGCCCCTTAATACAAGGCAATATATTTTCTCGTTTCCATATTATAGTTTATTCCCCAATATGAATGGACGTGATAGGATATTTCCTATCAACTGACCCCCCCCCGTGCTTCTTTATATGCATAGGAATATTGAGTGTAAGCCCAAGGATCACTCAATCCATATCTCCAAGAACACAAGAGACTGTAGATCACCATCAACAAAGGATTAAATCATGTGGCAAATGATAAAGGGCCAAGAGCTCTAGTGAAGGAGATACAATAGATGGAAATCATGTATTCACACTAATGTAATGTTTCCTTTTTCACATCAATAATATTGAAATTATTCCCTACCCCACAAATACTTGACATGTCATTTATCATGTGTTTAATGGTGTTATTTGGAATACGATTGCTTTACCTAAAGTAGTTTAAATTCACATAATTTCTTGCTACTAATATGAAAATAGGTTTGAGAAAGGTTGTTTGAAATGTGCGTAGATACATGTACATCATCTTGGTGATAAGTAAAAGGACCAACACACTTAAGAACATCAAACAACCAAGAGAAATGTGTTCCTCCTCTTTCTTCCTTTCTTTCATTTGGACATCTAAAGTTGCATGTAGATTCAACGGAAAGAATATAGAAGTCTACACTATCAACTATCACTCTCCAAAGAATCAACCTCAAGGGGATTCTTAGAACAATAGAATTGGAAACCATACTGGGGAAGATTATGTAAGGATTCTTAGAACAATAGAATTGGAAACCATACTCGGGATGATTCATACATAATCATCCTTAAGTATTGGGTTTGTTTTTTCTTTGTTTTTTATTTTAAAAGTTGTAGAACTTCTTTCATGATACATAATTAGACATGGAAAAAAACCCAACAATCAATTTTTT
The DNA here is from genome assembly GCA_027924585.1 of Larix kaempferi. Taxonomy (NCBI): domain Eukaryota; kingdom Viridiplantae; phylum Streptophyta; class Pinopsida; order Pinales; family Pinaceae; genus Larix; species Larix kaempferi. The sequence goes on along the minus strand of BSBM01000098.1, from coordinate 441,433 downwards.
TTCATATTAGAATTGTTTAATATTGTTTACTTGCAGCTCATGCATGTTATAATCAATATATGTGGTCAACCTTGTTTATTATTTAGAAAATCCATGACACCTTGCAGTTCTTCCATGGAACAATCGAGGTCTCATTGATAAAACCTAAAATTTGTACATTTTCTAACCTAAGTATTTGTTGCGCGTGGTACCTTGATGTTTAAAATTTCCATCTACTTGATCTTAGGTTTAAACAATTATGTTTGTGGTATATTATTGCATAGATTATGAGAGAAAAAGTATTTTGAATGCTTTCATGGTCATTTTTTGGTTTTGTTTGTTGTATCAGATTAACCAAATTGAAAAAGAATTTGAAAATAGTTTATAAATATCATATTTAAATAGAAATATTGTTATTTTTATTAATTTACTTATAAATTCATTTTAAATAATTAAAAATATAAACTTCAATTTATTGATTTATTTTTATTTTTATTCAATTTAAAATTAATATAATTATACGATTAATTTTTATTATTATTATAAATGGTTGTATATTCTTATATATTAGATGTTTCTTAGATTGACAAATTCTTATATGTTAAATGTTTCTTAGATTGACAAATTCTTTAAGGGAATAAAAGCACCTCGTAAATACATACCAAACAAATAAACTTAACCATGCATATTTAGATAATTACAATATATCATAAAAATATATGAAATGTTTTACATATTGATATCCATAGTTGCATGTTCACTTGGATTTATCGTATTCTTGATTATTGATTATAAAATCCCTTTGAAATTATAAATTGGTGTTGTATCCTGTCCCTTCAATGTTCAGACACGGTGTTCAAAAAAGAGAATTTGAATTTCAAATCTCAAATGCCCGCGCTCCACGAAAGTTACCAAAGTACGGTTCCTCACCAATTTCCTCCATTCTTCGCCATGGCAGAAGATCCATCAAGGATACCTCAGAAAACTCACCGTCCGGACTCGGTAGTTCAAATCTTGTGCATTGGAGGAGCGCCTTCAGGGCTTGCAAGTTTCTTAGAAGGAAATGGGTGAAAGGATGTTGTTCTCTCCATACTAAGGCTATGATGAAGGCGGTGAGCATTTTGCAACAGTTCATAAGATTTTTGGGGCGAGCATTGTCTGGAAATATTTGCTATATATTCTCATAATCTAGCGCTGCCAAACAATTGTCACACATCCTACAAGGCACATGATCAACTACGAGATCCAGTCTATGCCTGCTTAGGGCACATTTCCTCCTTGCACCAACTGGTATATAAACTAAATAGCCTCAGCGTATGCATTATTTGTTGTTATTTCCATAAATTGCTTCTGTTGGTATCTCCAGCTCTCAAGATATGTGTAATGAATTTTTTACAGGAGTTGGCAGGCCGAAATAACCTTCTCGAGCGTGGGTGGCCAGCAGCATTTTATTCGGTGTTTCATCCATCTCCATGAATCATCCTGACAGCACCACATTAGTTCCAGGTACATCTCTCTGCCATGCCAAAGAATTTGATGAAAACGTTTCTCCGTAAAAGCATTAGGTATTATATTCTGTGGTTTTTCTTTTAGGTAGGTCCAATCACACTTGACCAATAGAGTCACCATCAAGCTGAAACAATCCCCCATTCAAAGGTCCTTCCAAATTCCAATGCCGTATTTTATCAACGACCCAACAATTGAGTGTTTCACCGGCTTGACAGAGCACAATACCCTTAATTCACTGAAAAGAGATGAAGGCTCCGTCCAACGATCGGTTGTTGTGCCCACACATTTACATAACGAGGAATGAAAGAGAACCAGTCCTGTATCAATCACTTAGCTGTTCAAACTATGGCATCGTCCAGTTTTGTGCATGCCTGTTTTATTAATTTGGAAGTAGTTCAGTGTTTTGATATTTGGAAGTTGTGATAAAATCAAAATTTGCTCAAAATAAAATAATGAAATGACAAGTTTTTTATTTAAAATTTTGTTTTTATAAAATTTATGAAAATACATGCTACTTAAATTTTCCTAATGAGTTTTGAGCTTTTACGTGAGAATCCTATATTGAATCGATTTGATTTTGTGAATTAATTTTAATTTTAATTTTATTAAATATTTTATAAAAATATTTTTTTATTAAATATTTTAACAAAATATTTTTTTTATTATAATATTTTAAAAATACTATAGCGAGGAAAAATATTTTATATAAATATTAATAAATTTTAGAATAAATTATATTTATGTTAATAAATAAAATATAATATTTATATCTAAAATATAATTAATTTTAATATCATTTATTATTTTGTAAATCAGTTAAAATTACTTTTTATTATATTAAATTTTATTTTTATATTCTTCATCAATATCATTTTAAAAATTTGTTGCAATGATTAATGAATACTCACTAAAGGAAAATCAAGTTGGACCAAGTTACTTGGTTGTAGTTTGGGTGGCTGTATTATGAATAAATGATTAATGAAAAGTTATTTATCAATTAATATAAAAATACTATTTTATGGTTTATGTTATTCATCTCTTCTTTCCATTTTATGGTTTATGGTTGGTTTTGAACAATTCAATAAATTTCTATAATGTTTTTAAATTTAAAAAGGATAGTGAAAGTTCAATTTAAATAATGAGAATTCAGTTTTGTTATATTATATTAAAAGATTATTATAAAATTTATAGTTATATTATGAATAAATGATTAATGAAAAGTTATTTATTAATTAATATAAAAATAAAAAGATAGTATCTCATAACATAATGTTATTAAGTAACTGTTAAAAAAAATTAAAAATGACTACTAAATAGTTAAATATTTGTTATAGTTTTGAAAACAAAACTATGTTTGCAATACATTTTAAAACCTAAATTTAAAAGAAAATATGTTTATTGAAGGTTTTTTTGCTTGATATATGTCTTTGATCTTCATGCATTTATTCTCAAGAGTGAGAGCTCTTGGCAAGTCCTAAGATTAGTTGATATAACATGTTGAAATCTACTTTCATTTCGGCATGTCTTAAGACTTTGACATGCCATAACAATTGATAATTCAACATTTTAATACTTTTGAGTATTCATATGACAAAATAATTTGAGGTTGAAAGGAGAAGAAGCTACTTGAAGATCCTCGATTGTCTTAGCACTCCTCTTTTATGCTTGATGCAAATTAGAAAATTCATAAGGGATACATTAACTTGGATAACTATGTTCCTCCAATAAATTTCCATGGTAAACATTCTCCTCAAGATTATCATTTCATCCAAGAGATGTCTAGGCTATGGGTAACCACAAAGAACAAGATAAAAAACCTCCTATTAATCCCCAATCCTCTAAAAATAGTAAGACAAGAGCAGATCCTAGATCCCTCTACCAAAGGAGAAACTAGGGAAATAATCTAGAAAGAGCAAGGATAAACCTCCCATAGCCTAAGATCTCTTTCTATTAAAATTCCACCAACTCCATCTTGCCGCCCTTAATCATTGGATATGAGCCTCATATTAACAACCAAAGGTTAATGCCCATCACATCACCCTCAAACCATTGCACAACTTGTCTATCATTTCCATAGATATGATACGTATAACTTTTGCAAAGCTTATTATCATGAAAGATATGAAATTATAGCACCCCCTCCCCAACCACCCTACAATTTATACATAGTAGTCCTTTTAACAAAACACCTTTATTTTTTGTTAAGCCTGCCAAGTGGTTAAATGCCCTTAGTACTTGAAAAAATTCAATAGATTTGAAGCTTCTCATTATCCCTTGTGCCCTTTCCATCAATATGGATAGGCTTGATGTCCAAGATATGCCTCGTTTTACATTTGTCATTTTATGATTGAAAAATATCTAACAACAATTAGGTTTTTGATTCCTTTTGTTTTTAAAATGGTTAGTGCCTTGAATAGAGATAACGTTTTTGCTTGATTATTAGTACATTCCCCTATATCCTAGATAAAAATTAGATAAAAATTAGTTCCAAATTTCCTTTGAAATCAAAGGCAAACCCCCTACTCCTATCAACCCTCATCCTTTTTTTAATAATAGTACTCATCTTTCTCGTTTTCCATTTATATGGAGTGCCTTATATATTGGTCAATTCAATATTTCCCTAACAATTTTGACATACACATCATTTTGATCTATGGTTTAAAAGGGATGGTACGAGTTAAATTTTGTTGTACTAAAGTTTGTGGTTGTATTGTTGGTAAAATGATCAATAAAGGTTGACTTAATGTTGACATTTACTTTCAATAACATTAATAACATGTAACTATCTTCCCTATCATGGTTTTAATGTTACTCACATGTCTTTTTTCCAATTTATATGGCGGGCTCCATATCCTAAACAATTCAATATTTCCTTGAATGTTTTGTACATACCCATTCATAGTTTGTTTGGTGGTTCAAAAGGGACCGTGAGAGTTCAATATTTGGAAAAAATGTGATTGAACCCATGCTCTTTCCAATGCATATTTTGACTAGTTTTTGGATCCTCTTTAGGAAGAGCCTCCAAGAATATTGATCCTAAGTCAACCAAGGAGGAAGCTTCATCATTTTTCTTGGAGAAGAAATATCTAAAGACAAATCATCCACCAAAGGAGAAGATAAGCAATCTTCCAAAAGAAGAACCATGTGGTTCCTCTAGTGAATGCATTGAGTAGAAAGAAGAAAGAACCATGCTAAGGTATGTAGGTGTCAAGGATGAATGTGATGCTATGGATGCACACCACGAGCAATATGATAATATATTGAATCCCTTAGAGATAATGCACAAATATATTCCAAATGAAGGTTGTGCAAGGAATGATCTTGATGGGAAAGGACAATGTGCAATAGAAGACCCAATATTGCTAGTTTCTTTGTTGGATATTTCAAGATCACTGCAAAGGATATTGATTCGGTTGATGGTGGTGAGACATATTTTGGATCAGATACAAAAGAAGAAAATAATTTAGATTTCTAGTCACCACTTGAGATTCCTAGTGAAGCATATGACAAGCACCCATCAATTGTATGAACCATAAAGTTTGGTGGAAGGAAAGACCATCATAGCTATACCACATGAGGAGGAAGACATGATACAAAGGTATTGCCACATTTCTGATTTTTGTATCCCTTTGTTTCATTATGAGATGGAATCAACTTACAGTGAGAAGGTTGGCATGGTTGAGTCATTTGGTATGGAGGCTCAAATGTATGGTGTTAACTATGAAGGTAATAATGGAGATGAATCATTGGAGGAGCACGATTCACTGCAAGGTGACATCAATGGGGAAGGAAGATGTGTAGAAGAGGTTGTTGCAAGATATAGTTCCCATGAATATGAAGATATTGCAGTTGGGAAATATGAACAAGGGTCAAATTCTCAGTCACCACCCGAGATTCATCATGAAGTTGATCAAAAGAAGGAAGAAGAGGTTGTTTTTCCTCAAGAACCACATTTTCTTACAAGGCCTTTGAATATGAGTGAAGGGAAGATCCATGAGGCCTTGAACTTTATGCATGACACTACTGCATGGGTGTCAAAATCCTGTTGGAGAGCTGCATCGATGGAGGAGCCATCGTCCATTGAAGACTTGGATACCATTCGGAAAGCAATGACAGAGATCAGAGGTAATTTTCTGCAATTTCTTTCTGGTAGAGATCATTTACTGGATCTTGTGGAGATGTATCATAGTGCTTCATTGGAACATGAAGAAGAGGTTAACAAGTGCCCTCACATGTTGAAGACCACCCAGGATTTTTTGAGGTGTGATCTCAGTGCACTTCAAGAATCTGAGCATCAGATTGAGCAACTTGATGAGAAGTTGCAAGGATCACCTTTCACCTCCTACATTGTAGATAATCATTCTCATATGGCTGATTGCATTCATGGTGTAGAGGAGGAAATTCCTGTAATGGTCGAACATGAAGTACATTTTGATTTACATGTTCTTGGGGAGTTTAAATTTAAGCAATATGAATGCCAAGCACCTATTCTTTTCCAAAGAGATTATGAGTTGCCTCTAGGATATTGTTGCACAGTTTTGGAGGAGGCACATGATCTCACTATAGTTGATCCAACCTCAAGTATGATGGATGACTATTGTAGAGAGTTGGTTCACTATTCTCCATCCCACACACATATGGAATCCAACACACATAGGGATGAAGATTGGGTAAATAGATTCTTTCTTTTGGTGTCACATGAGGAGAAGGAGGATCCCACACTCATTATTGATTACTTGATGGTTAGATCTTGGGGCTTGACAAGCGCACCGGTCCCTTACCAATTTGATGAGAAGCAACAAAAGCATCTATTTGATGTATCCATCATGCATAGCAGTACATGGGAGTTCCACCTGATCCAGTTAGGTGGAACAAGTAGCAGAGTGATGAGTTGTTTCACCAAAGCGAATATGACACATGGGGAAGCTACAAGATTTCCGTTTGGATCATTAAGATGGAATGTTTATTCATCCACTGGTTGGGTGGACAGAGCACAATACCCTTAATTCGGTAAGCCTCTGTGCGCCTAATACCTCGTCTTTTGCATTCCCATAAGATAAAGACAATCTGTTACTCATAGCGTTTTCAATTGCAGAAGCAAAAGCTGGCATTAGCTGAGCAGCTTAACCTTCGCCCGTGTCAAGTAGAAGTCTATGGTTCCATAACAGAAGAGCCAGGTTAGCCTCTTTTACCAATCAAGTCTGATGGATGGATTTGAAGTTTGAATATTGATTGATTTTTATGTATATATGATACGAAAAAGATGAAGGGGACAGAAGTGGACTGTTAATATCTGAAGAGATGCCACGAAACCCTTACAGAAGAGAACAGGTGACTGCAGAAAGATATTCAATAGCTGAGGGCTTTGAAAGTGGCGCATCCAAGATTTTTACATGCACTTTCCTGCAACCACTCTCTTAATATGTGTATTTTTGAATGGTGGTCAACATTCAAAATTTGAATTTGCATTTGCATTTGCATTTCCCGCAAACCTTCAAAATTTGAATTTTCATTTCCCCCCAAACATTCAAAATTCGAATTCGAATTTTCAATTTCTCTGCTTCAGAACATTCAAAATTCGAGGTGAATGTTCTGAATCGTTATCACCAAGTAACTTCAACTCCATGAGGTTTCGAATTTTCAATTTCCCCACTTTAGAACATTCAAAATTCGAGGTGAATATTCTAAATCGTTATCACCAACTAACTTCAGCTCCATGAGGTTTTGGAGGTGAAAGATCCATTTCGGGACTTCGCAGCCACCTAGATGAAGAATTTCAAGGCGTTTCATGACACCAGTGTCTTTGGTAAGACTGAGAAGGCTGCAGGGATCAATATATTTGAAGGAGAGGTCTAGCATCTCTGTCATAGCCCCAAAAGTCCCATCCTCTAGGTGAACAACACCTTTCAATGACTGTAGACATATGAGTTTCGATATTCCAGCAGGCAGCGACTTCAAATTTTTGCAGCCCTTCACATTCAGATATACCATAGACTTATGTTCACCTATGCCCGAATGCATCTCACATAGATGTTTGCACCCACTAACATCAAGAAACAGGAGGCTTCGTACATGAGCCAATGATTTAGGTAACTTCTCTATCTCTCTCTGGGATAAATTCAAGAATCTCAAATGTTTCAAATTCCCTACACTTTCCGGCAATGAAACTCAATGTTCCTATTGTGAGAGGGTAACATGTAGAGACGAGTATCTAAGTGTGGAGGTACAACAACATTATTATTTGTTGAGCTATCTCAGTTCTTTCAGTGCCGTGGAGAAACTGAGTGGGAAAAGCAAGTGCTGGTGTGACAACTGTTGCCATTTGCAAGATGCCAAGAAGAATTTGAAGGTCAAATCTGCACCTCAAGTTCTCACTTGCCAGCTAAAAGGTTTCAAATACACAGTACATGAAGGTGAAATGGAGGGATTCAAGAAGTTGTTCTATCATGTTGCATTCCCAATGGAGTACATACTGCTAATTAACAATTGTGGAGATGGAGAAGCAGATGATTTTTTGTATTCTTCATTTGATGTTGTGGTGCATGTGGGATGCACGATTAATGATGGGAATTACATTTCTATAGTGAAGAGAGGTGACCAATGGCTCATGTTTTATGATGAGAAGGTGGAAAACATCACGGCCACTGCTTCAAAGCAGCTTGTAGAGGATCCATGTGGTCGAGAAAGAGTGAAGGTAGAAGCCAAACTTCCAGCCACACCCCCAGAAATATCCTGTGACTTAGCACCTAAAACATAACGGTTTGCTCTAGTAAAATATTATATGGACATGTTGAAGTAGAGTGTTATGAGAATCTATATTTGAATTCAACGTGGACTCAAGCAATGGATGGTACTCTAGGCATTGCAAGGTATTTTCCTCATTACAATGTAAAAATGAATAATTATGGAAAACAAGGTTTAGTAATGACCACAACCGAAGCGACAGAACTTTTCACTCCCTGCAAACTCTCGGTGGAGGATTTATCAAATCAACAACAACAATCAGCGCCTTTGGGATCAGTCTGGAATCGTGCAGGAACTTGGGACGAAATAAATTTAAGCACCTGGGCCAACAGTAGGATAAAGGAATTTCTCATTGATTTAGGTTCTTTAGAATTCGATATTTGTAAAGATAATATTTTGAAGGTCTCAAGAGGCGTAGGTGAAGTATTGATGGTGACAGTGCGCAACAAGAAGCGAATTTGTGACTCTTACTCGATGGACTTGAAGTTTCAATGGGATTGGTTAATTGAAGAAAAAATGAAGCAAATTTTGGGCACTTTAAATATTCCATAGGCTTCTTCTGGTGATTTGAAAGATATGTAGTTGAACGTGGCTTTGAATACAGACCAACAAATCCCATACTCGAAAAGAAGTACACTTATTCAATATCTTATGTCCTTCTTGTCTCCCATTCATGATCTTGAATCTTTGGATTTTTTTCAATCTTCAAGCCAAGAGACAATAATTTAGTATGGCTGATAAATATTTAGTGCAGTTAGGTGTAATGATTTGTGGCCAGAAAGTTCTGAAATTAACTGAATTATGTTTGAAACTTGTGAAGTTGGTTATCCAACCTTGATTAGGAACGATTACTTTGGAAAATTTTTATCAGGGTTTATGTAAGGAGGGCCTTGTACTTGGAGCTTTGATGGAAATTGCAAGAAGGATATTTTTTAAGGTTGGTACAGAGGTAGAAAAATCAGAGTCTAATTGTTTAAAACTTTGTTTCTTCCATCTCGATGGAGACCTTTTTACTCTTCTCTCAGTTTACAAGAAGTGGGAGGATAAACGAAAATTCAAAAGGAAGAAATGGTGCTGGGAAAATAACATTAATGCCAAATCCATGGTAAGATGTAAAGATGATATCATAAAAACTTCAAGTTGTCTCTTGAAGAGGTTCCGTGGAAAGAATAATTACAATTTGCATTCCCTTGTTGCTACAATTCAACAAACTTGCAACATCTACTGGCTTGGTTAGAGGTAGACCCTCATAAAAGAGAAATCCAATTTTTTTAGATATAGAGAAAATACACCAGGAATTTGAGAGGATGGAAGATGTATTGAACTATGAAATGCAGATGGGTGCTAAAATAATCACTGACACAAAGCGCATTGAACTATACATTGTGTTTGGACATAATTCTCATGTAACAAGAGAAAAGATTGGCATTCTATGTAATGGGAAGTTTTATTATGAGGTGAATGTGGAAGAAGACGTTGAGTTTTTAAAGCTTGTCATTTATAAACACTTGTTCTCTCATGTTGACATGTCCAAAAGTTATTCATCTAACAAATTAAATGATGGTCTCTATGGGATAGGCTATTATGAATCTTTAGGAAATGTGAACTTAAAGAGATTCTTATTATTTTTCTATTGGAAAGCTAGCGACTGCTAGCTTTCCTTGTAGCATAAGTATCTGTGCAGTCGCTAGAAGAAAAATTCTTATGCTACAAGTAAAGCTAGCAGTCGCTGGCTTTCCTTGATCTTTTGTCATGTGTTTATTTCAAAATAGAGCACATGGCACAAGCTCAAGGTATAAGCTAGCAACCACCAATCACCATGGACAAGATTTTTCTATTGGAAAGCTAGCGACTGCTAGCTTTCTTTCTAGCATAAGTATGTGTTATTATCCTAGAAGGAAATGCTTATGCTAGAAGGAAAGCTAGCAGTCGCTAACTTTCCTTGATCTTGTGCCATGTGCTTATTTGAAAATAGAGCACATGATACAAGTTCAAAGTATAAGCTAGCAACCACCAATCACCAAGCCCAGGGTTTTTCTATTGGAAAGCTAGCGACTGTTAGCTTTCCTTCTAACATAAGCATGTGTGTCATGCTAAAAGGAAATGCATTTGCTAGAAGGAAAGGTAGCATTCGTTAAAATTAGAGTACATGGCACAAGCTCAAGGTATAAGCTAACAACCACCAATCACCATGGACAGGGTTTTTGTATTGGAAAGCTAGCGACTGTTAGCTTTCCTTCTTGCATAAGCATGTGTGTTTATGATAGAAGGAAATTCTTATGCTACAAGGAAAGCTAGCAGTCGCCAGCTTTCTTTGATCTGTTGCCATGTTCTTATTTCAAAATAGAGCACATGACACAAGCTCAAAGTATAATCTAGCAACCACCAATCACCATGGACAGGATTTTTCTATTGGAAAGCTAGCGACTGCTAGCTTTCCTTCTAGCATAAGTATGTGTTATTATCCTAGAAGGAAATGCTTATGCTAGGAGGAAAGCTAGCAGTCGCTAGCTTTCCTTGATCTTGTGCCATGTGTTTATTTCAAAATAGAGCACATGGCGCAAGCTGAAGGTATAAGCTAGCAACCACCAATCACCATGGACAGTGTTATCAATTGGAAAGCTAGCGACTGCTAGCTTTCCTTCATGGCTAGAGTTTTTCTATTAGAAAGCTAGCAATTGTTATCTTTCCTTCTAGCATAAGCAGATGTGTGCTTATGCTTATGCTAGAAGGAAATGCTTATGCTAGAAAGAAAGCTAGAAGTCGCTAGCTTTCCTTTATCTTGTGCCATGTGCTTCTTTCAAAATAGAGCACATGGCACAAGCTCAAGGTATAAGCTAGCAACCACCAATCACCATGGATAGGGTTTTTATATTGGAAAGCTAGCGACTGATAATTTTTCTTCTAGCATAAGAATGTGTGGTTATGCCAGAAGGAAATGCTTATGCTAGCTTTCCTTGATCTTGTTCCGTGTTCTTCTTTCAAAATAGAGCACATGGCACAAGATCAACGTATAACCTATCAACCACCAATCACCATGCCCAGGGTTTTTTTATTGGAAAGCTAGTGATTTCTAGCTTTCCAATAACATAAGCATGTGTGCTTATGCTAGAAGGAAATGCTTATTCTAGAAGGAAAGATAACAGTCGCTAGCTTTCCTTGATCCTATGCCACGTGCTGATTTCAAAATAGAGTACATGACACAAGCTCTAGGTATAAGCTAGCAACCAACAATCACCATGCCCAAGGTTTTTCTATTGGAAAGCTAGCGACTACTAGCTTTCCTTCTAGCATAAGCATGTGTGCTTATGCTAGAAGGAAATGCTTATGTTAGAAGGAAAGCGAGCAGTCGCTAGCTTTCCTTGATCTTGTGCCATGTGCTTATTTCAAAATAGAGGACATGGCACAAGATTACGGTATAAGGTAACAAACACCAATCACCATGGCTCGGGTTTTTCTATTGGAAAGCTAATGATTGATAACTTTCCTTCTAGCACAAGCATGTGTGCTTATGCTAGAAGGAAATGCTTATGTTAGAAAGAAAGCTAGCAGTTGCTAGTTTTTTTTTTATCTTGTGCCATGTGTTTCTTTCAAAATAGAGCACATGGCATAAGCTCAAGGTATAAGCTAGCAACCACCAATCACCATGCCCAGGGTTTATCTATTAGAAAGCTAGCGACTACTAGCTTTCATTCTAGCATAAATATGTGTGCTTATGATATAAGGAAATGCTTAGGCTAGAATGAAAGCTAGCAGTCACTAGCTTTCCTTGATTTTGTGCCATGTGCTTATTTCAAAATAGAGTACATGGCACAAGACCAAGGTATAACCTAGCAACCACCAATCACCATGCCCAGGGTTTTTCTTCTGGAAAGCTAATGAGTGCTAGCTTTTCTTCTAGCATAAGCATGTGTGCTTATGCTAGAAGGAAATCTAGTAGTCGCTAAGCTAGGAGTCGCTTATAATTCAAAAAACTTCTACTATGTATTAGTATACTAATAGTGGCATCAAGTAGCATTGCTTGGGATTTTGTATTACTCTAGTTCCATATAGATGTTATTCTTCACTGATCTACAATATAGGTTTAGATGACACCAAATAACTATTTTCGGGAGTACTTAAAATAGGGATGACTCCAATCAAGGATATTTGAATTTACTTTGAACAATTGATACAAAAAATAAATCTCAGTGAGCCATGATTATACAAACTTGCATGATCAATCATGGTTGGATTCCAACCTACTTAATAACTACCTTCAATACTATTACAAGTTCCATGATTATACAAACTTGCATGATTGATCATGGCTGGATTCCAACCTACTTAATAACTACCTTCAATACTATTACAAATTCTTAAGTATGGAAAATTTTTAGACATTTTTACAAGTTTTTCTAAGAATAGTTTTGTGTTTGTATTAAGATTATATACATTGATAACCAATCTTGTTTTGATTACACTTTGTAGCTCCATCATAATTTATATGTAAAGTCCCTTTTGGCGGTGAGGACTAAATGGTGGGGAACAATGTTTAATTTGCACAACAAAATGATGCCATACCCTTTTTAGCTATTACAAGTACATTATTTTTTTGTAGATTGTGTTTTGCCTAAAATATAAGAGCACACTTTACATGGTTTAACCTTAACTACAAATTATAATTCAATTGTGTGTTACAGAATTTGTAGGAGCGACAATGGAAAGTCTAATTTTCACAAAAGGGGACTATGTTGACCTCCTGGTTAATGGTCAAGTTATTGGGCTAGGAAAGGTTGAATCTATAGAAGTTGGAACTTATTATGGTGGAGGAAGGGTTGTTGCAGGTTATGTTATGGTTTTGATAATTGATGTCACTCAACCACATTTGATTGTGGAATATGTTGATGAAGGGGACACACATCCATGGAGGACTACAGATTTGAGGCACACCATAGGTAAATCAAATACCAAAGCATGTGTTAAGAATTATTCATAGTTTATTGAATGTTTTTTTGAGAAAATACTAAGTTTGCTATGTTTGGTGTACAGGTGCAAATGTCTGTTCAACATTTTCTATTGGAGACAAAGTAGATCTTTTACAACATGGAGTGAAGGTGGGTGAGGGCTCCATATTCAATACAGAGCTTGGGAATAAGGTTCATGGAAACATTGTAAAGAAAGGATGCATAGTGGTTAGAATTGAGAAGGTGTTAAAAAATGATGCTCCTTTACCACATCCAACTGGATTTGAGGAAACACTAGGGGGTGCAATAGAATCTTATGAGATTTGGCCAGAAATAGATTTGAAACCTCATTGTGAAGATCAACCCATAAATATTCCACAAGATAGGGCTGCATTCACATGTACAAGGGTTTCTCTTACACATGGATGCATAGGAACAATTATGTGCATTGCCAAAGGAATGATAGTTAATGTCCATGAGGATGACATGGTTGTGGGTGAAACACTAGGTGAAGATAACTTTGGTGTTTTTGTGGAAGAGATACATGGGTATTGTGAAAGATGCAAGATTGGGGATAAGTCTATACATGGATTGGTTAGATGGCCAATACATAAATTGGTGGACAACATAGGTGAGATGTTAAGGGTCAAGACAAAGTACAAAGAGCCACCCATGGAAATGCTGATATGGGATGTTATAGAGGATACAAGTCCTTTATACCAATGGGATGGGGATATTTATAATAAAAAAGATCAAGATGTCAATGTTCTTAATGCATCGAGGCCATATAAAAAGATTAAACGAGCTATGACAAGAGAAAAAGTTGCGAAACGTCAAAACCAAGATAGATAAAGAGAAAGAAGTCCGACTTTTGGCTGCAGATGAATGTTGTAAACAAGATTGTCTTCAACATGTGGATAGGAATGCCATTGCAAATGCTAGAAGGGATATGGAATGCAAAGACAAAAATGGTATCAGGGAATTTGTATTGAATTCACTTGTTTCAAACACTATCATGTCAAAGAGCCATGGCCATGGCCTACCTCCTATTATTAAAAAAGTAAAGGACATGAGATTTGATGGTAATGTTATTTGTAAGAAAGCATGGTACAAGATACATAAGATTCCTCAAAGCACCTTCTATAGCTACCAACATAATTTTGAACAAGGACATATGGAATCCATTCATGGTAACACCAATACATGTAAAGCACGTGCGCATACTGTGGCGGCCATAGAAATACTGCATAAAATTGTAATGGACAATTCAGATTTTTCGCCAAACCAAACACGTCAAGTCGAAGCAGATGGAACTTCTTCTCCTCTAAGATTGTTGCCTTCGACTTACACACAAAGCTCTTTGTTAAAAGAGATCAATGTGGGTTTGGAAAAGCTCAATTGTCCATTAATATCACAACCAACAATGAGCAAGATTTGGAACACTCATTTTCGAGACGTGGCATTCTCAAAGAACACCAACTTCAGTAAATGTGGTGAATGTATGGTGTTGAAAGCACAAATGAAGTCAGCAACTACAAAAGAGTTGGAAGAAATGGCACGCGCTAGATTGAACAAACATAACAAGATCGTTATGTGTGGAATACATTGCTACTATGCCCACAGAATCATGTCAGAGAGGTTTCCAAAGGATTATTTGAGTATTATCCATGATAAAATGGATAAAACAAAGACTTCAATTCCAAGGCTACGCGTCAAATCAAAATCTATTGTAGGAATAAACTTGGGTTTGTCATTGACAGGTATGCTAACACACGGGCATAAGACAGGAGGTTTTGGTCATTTCTCCCTACCATTTGTACATATGGGATCACAATTTACCATTACATCACTTGCTAAGTGCTTAAGGGACCTTGAAGACCCACATCTTGATATGTATGGTGATCTTCTTTATGAGAGTGGAAGTTCAAGAAACCCACTTTCAAATGCATTACTTGACACCTCTATTTACTCAAAATGTAGAGTGTACAAGGATGAATTTTTATCTCATGGAAGATTAGAAAATCAAGATATCGATTTTAAACCTCTTCCTCCACATTTATTGTTACAATTGGATAATGCAGCAAGTGATAATAAAAATCGTTATCTTTTCATGTTTCTATCACTTCTCACTGCAATTGGTGTCTTCATCACTATTGAGGTTGGGTTCTTGCTCGTGGGACACACCCATGAAGACATAGACGGGACCTATGGGAGAATGTCTTCCAGCTTGAAAAGTAAAGATATATATTCTCTACCTAAGATGATGGATACATATCGCAAAATCGAAGAAAAAAGAGTGTTTCCACCTAAACTGATTGATAAGGTGTATGACTTCAAAAGCTTCCTTAATGGATACATCAAGGAAGGAAAAAATGCACTAGTTGGACATCTTAATTTTTAGTACTTCCAATTTCTTGTACTCAATGATGTTTCGGTATTAAGGTATAAAGAATCCGTAAGAGATGTTGAGTGGTCAGAACCAGTTGAGTTATGGAATACAGACGATGAAGGTCGATCTAAACTGCCCATAGGGAAGCCATCTTTCTTACATCCCAAAGAGAATGAAATCTATTTAAAAGAACTAAAAGAAGGAATAACATCATACATAAAAATGTGGAAAGACACAATGGGTGGTGAGGATTTGCCAATTGTTACACCAGAATGGAAAAATAAGGTAGAGTATTGGGAAAGAGTTCTTGATACTTTATATGAAGATTACAATGATCATACAATAGTGGATGCAAGTGATTCATCTTTTGAGGATTTCTGGCCCAAGACAAGGCAAACTCCAGATGTTGGTCGTAATGTGCTTCATGCAATCTCAAATATTATGGATGGGGATTTTGATACTATGACAGGTGAACCCGTGTATGTTGGACCCAAGTGCAATAAGCCAAAGACAAAATTCAACCCTATTAATGATGTTGAGAAAGGAAAGATGTTGCTAGTTAGATCAGGAAATGAGGATGAAGGGGAGATGATTTGGATGGCAAAAGCCACCTCAAATATATTTCAAGATGATGAAAGTGATACTCTTCATGTTAAAGTTGATTGGTGGAAGCCCGGTTCAGGGAAATACAATGGAAAAGTATTAGAAGAATATTGGGTACCAAATCCTGATGACATAGAGCTTGGATCTATTCCAATTGATACCATAGTTTGGGCATGGATGGCTAAGAAAGAACATTGCAAGAAGGCCAAGATAAATAAACATGGTGTACAAGCTGTCCTTGACCTACTTGAACGAATAACATGAGATTAGGTGGAGATGATTCATGGATGTAATTTTGTTCTTTGGAGGACCAATTAATTCATGAAGAAACATTTTTCAATTTTTCTTGTATATTGAATATTCTCTTCAAATTTATTTGAGGAGTTTTATATTATTTGGTACAAATATGAAAATTTTGTTTAAATTGCAATGTATTCATGTGACGATACTTCATGCAAATTACATGACACCATGAAATATTAAACTTTCAATGATTTGTTTATATTAACATAACTTCTCCCATAACTTGGATAATCAAGTCCAATAATGCACTTAAAATCAATATCTTCTAGTTTTGGCCTATTAAAACTATATTGGAGTTAATTTGGCATATTAAAACTATATTGGAGTTAATTAGCATTGTTTTCAATGTAATACGTTCAAACACCAAACAATATCTAACATGGAAATTACAAATTCCAATGCTTTGTCTAGATCGACATAACTTCTCACTCCATCAAACTTGGATAATCAAGTTCAATAATACATTTAAAAGCATCATCTTCTAGATACGATCTATTAAAACGATAATGTTGGGCTAGCTAATTCGTATTCTTTTCAATATAATACATTCAAACACTTCATGAATATATATTATAATAAAGTAAATTAAACTGTACTACTTTGTTTCTATTCCAATTCATAACAAAATTATTTATTTTGATCATTAAAAAACACGCCTAGACTTATAAAATATTTTCTTTTGACATCTGTAAAATGTTTCCAATAAAAATTACCAATAAAAGTTCATAATAATTTTATTTTGATTGTTAAATGACACACAAATACTTATAAAATATTTTGATTGTTAAATGCACTACCAATAAAAATTCATAATAATTTGATTTTGATTGTTAAATGACACACAGATACTTATAAAAAAAATTGATTGTTAAATGCACTTTTAATAAGTTTAGTGGGTTTTCACTTTTGTATTTGTAAGAAACAAAAATGTACTTCAATGTTTCTATTCTAATTCATTGATTTCAAATGTACCACACTTCTCGATCCATCAAACTTGGTTAATGGAGTCCAGTAAAGCACTTACAAGCAACATATTATAGACTGTCTATAAAAACTTTATTATGGGAATAGCTAATTAATGTTTTTTAATGTAATATGTTCAAACATTTCAAAAATAAATACTGGACATACAACATACTATAGACTTTGTCTATAAAAAATTTACTATGGGAGTAGCTAGTTAATGTTTTTTCAATGTAATATGTTCAAACATTTCAAAAATAAATACTGGACACTTGCAATAACTAGAATGGGTTTTCCCTCTTTCTTCATGTATTTGAAAAAAAACCAATTGTACTATAAAATTTATATTCTAATTAATAATTTTTTTTTACCTTAATTGGTATACTTAGACTTTATCCATTACAATATTTTCTCTTGTTGGCTCTAAAATAGTGCCAACCACATATCATAATATATAGTATTGAATAATGAATATTTCTTTAAATGTTAGATGATTATATTTATATTATAAAAAGGAATCTAGGCTTAACCAATCAACATAATCCAAAGTAATAATTGATAGTTAACAATGTCCAAAACATGTAGAAACTTGTGGGCTCATAATAATCCCATAAAATGAAGGGAAAAAGTGAAGTGCCTAAGTACCTATTGTGCTATATACTTGACAAAAATGTCCTAAGGCATACAATAGACAATACATATAAAGGGAAGAAAATAAAATAGAGTATGACCTAATTTTCCATGTTGTTGCTCGTAGATATGTTATTGATTATTTTTCTAGTCAATATTCTAAAGATTATTAGGGGTAGTGTCATCATCCACAAGTACAATATTACAATGACTATAGGAGCTAATACGTCTTCATGGTATTAGAGGTTTCACCTAATTCCTAGACATTTCCAGTTCTCGTTGTCTCTTGAAGTTGAGCAAAACCCCCCATGTTCTAGCCACCCATTATCAAGATTGAGAATTACTAAGTTATTATGCCAATACATAAATTTGTTATAGTAACAAACACATTGACTGTTATGTCATTAAATAGCTTTCTAGGTCACTTTAAAATGGCGACAATCTCTTACTAATATGGTAATTCAACACATGCACAATATATGCTTTATCAAATTATAAATAAAATGGTTAATACTTTCAACATACAAATAATGCCATTAGATAAATTAATAGGTAAGAAATATTAATACAAATTACAAATTATAATAATAAAATAATGTAAAAAATCTAAGTTTAAGCATAGGAAGATATGCTTCAACTTAATATAAATTTGATTTTATATAGCTTATAATGATAATATTGTAAAAAAAATTGTGAATATATAGATTGAAATGAGTGAATTAAGTAATTTTTAGGTTTTTCATTTTTTGAAAACTCAATCTTGTTGAAGTTCTAAATTCTAGATCCGTACTCGACAATACATATAAAGGGAAGAAAATAAAATAGAGTATGACCTAGTTTTCCATGTTGTTGCTTGTGTATATGTTACTAATTGTTTTTCTAGTCAATATTCTAAATATGATTAGGGGTAGTGTCCTCATCCACAGGTTCAATATTACAGTGACTATATGAGCTAATAATTTTTCATGGTATTAGAGGTTTCAGCCAATTCCTAGGCATTTCCAGTTCTTGTTGTTTCTTGAAGTTGAGAAAAAATCCCCATGTTCTAGCCACCCATTATCAAGATTGGGAATTAATAAGTTACTATGCCAATACATAAATTTGTTACAGTAACAAACACATTGACTGCTATATCATTAAATAACTTTGTAGGTCAGTCTAAAATGGAGACAATCTCTTACTAATATGGTAATTCAACACATGCACAATATATGCTTTATCAAATTATAAATAAAATGGTTAATAATTTCAACATACAAATAATGCCATTAGATAACTTAATAGGTAAGAAATTTCTTGCAACATCTATTGTTCATGAGATGAGGTAAACCTTCATCAACTCAAATATTAATACAAATTAAAAAATTACAATAATAAAATAATGTAAGGAAGATATGCTTCAACTTTATATAAATTTGATTTTATATAGCTTATATTGATAATATTATAAAAAAATGGTGAATATAAAGATTGAAATGAGTGAATTAAGTAATTTTTTGGTTTTTTATTTTTTGAAAACTCAATCTTGTTGAAGTTCTAAATTCTAGATCCCTTGTATAATTCCAAATTTAATGAAATATGTGTTACTAGGAGGTTTTGTATGGTTGGTGGAGGCAAACTTCTTACCCATACATAGTTACAAGATTCTTTTAGGGGAAAAGGTTAAGGTATCCTCCACTAACCATGTGTTGTTGTTGGAGGAAACATTCTTAACCCTGGATGGCTAGAAAATTCCTTTAGTGGCCGATATTTAGGTCTCCTCCATTGATCTTATCTAAGGCTAAAAGGCCATAAGACCTAGATAAATAGTGTTTCAATGTGTTCGGATGCCTTAATGGTTTCTTTAGCAATAAATTCATGGTCATATTCTATGTAATATCATTACGAAGGCCTTGGGACACCTACATAAGGCTCTTGATTTACTTTTATGACTCCAATAAAGGACTTTAGATCCATCCCTCTATGCAAAAACTCTTGATTATGCTCATATCCACCTATTATGTCAAATATCAACTTTAAATGGTGTATGTTATGGTTCATGGTCTTGATCATTGCCCATTACCTCAATAATATTATGTTAGGGTATAATTCTTTCAATTTATTCCCCAAATATTTACTCAGACCCATCGCTAGTACGCCAAACCACATATTTCCACCCATACCCCACTTTGAGAATAATAATATCTTATACATTGCATGATCTGCTAAGTGATAGTTTGAGTCATTACTATTAGCCTGATATGCCTAAAACCGTCCTTTAGGGCCTAGTTCCTGTAATTCCTCTCATGACTATGTCTAAGGTTTGCATACATAGTGTCACTTATATAAATGCCCAAATGCCAAAGATAGTGTTTGGAGTTTATGGATGCGGTTTAAAGCTTCCCTTAGGGTTTAAGGCCCAAGTTTCCTCCTATGACATTATAGAAAAACCTAAGACCCATGCATACTAGAAAAAACCTCATAATGGTGTTGATTTCCTTACTTAGAGGTAAATAATAACCCCAATATGTCATGTGCACTACTTTGTGTTGTTGTATTTTTCCTTGGATGCACAAAATATTTTACTAGGGAATAAGGCCTGGGTTTCCTCTATTAAACCTGTTAAGGTCCTAAACACCCATATATAGTGCTTAAAAACAACCTCTTACTTACATTAATACCCCCAATATCAATCCAAGGATACCCTTAGGAGTCCTTATGTGGTGTTTCAAGGTATACGTGTTAATCTTATATGCATAGAGGTTTCCTCTAACGTCCAAGGCATGGGGTTCCTTCCTTAATCATCTCTATGCCCTAAAGACTTATACCTAGTTTTAGTTCCTCCAACTCCCCCCATTATCCCTATTATAAGGCCATAGATCTTCTCAAAAATTCATTTGTGTTAGTGTGACAAATCATTATTATTCCTGTACATGCCTAGAAATTTAATTTAGGCTAAGGCCTAGGTTTCTTCTCTTAACCAGGTCGAGGGCCAATAGACCTATCACTAGTGATCAAAACCTCATAATGCAATCAATATCCACACATATATGTTAAGAATATTCTTAGGAATATATGCATGTCGACCATATTTCTTGGTCCCAGATTCCCGAAATATTCATTTAGGGCCCAAGGAAGAGGTTTCCTCCCTTTAATATCAACAAGGATTTGAGACCCATGCCTTGTGCACAAAGCCTAGTAATGATATTAATATCCATTAGAAAATTTAATAATATCAATAAAAATATGCCCTATCAAATAATGAAGTCTCAATTCAAATCATTTTTATTAATATTTTATAATAGTAATAAATTAAAAATGGTTGTATTTAATTATTTGTCAAATTTAAGAATCATGGGTATTTATTAGCTTGAATAATATTGAAAATGAATAGTCGACTTGAGCTATTTAGAAAATAATTATTTGTGAACTTGTTGTGTTTGTGGTGCAATAGCTCATAAATTAATCATGTGAGCTTGTTGGTTTAAATAGTGATAAAAGCAAATAATTGAATTTGTTGTGATTGTGGTTTAAAACCTCATAAATTAATCATGGGCATTTATTTGAATGAAAAAAATTGAATTAAGTTACAAATATGAGCTTAGCCCCCAAAATTGAATTATTTGTGATGTGGTTGTGTTTATGGCGCAAATCATCATAATTAAATCCTTTTTGTACATGTCCATGTGACAAATATGAGCTTAGCCCCACTATATGGTACTGACAAAATGACAAATTTATTTATGCTTAGGATTCCTTTAGACTAAGGCCTATGATTGTTTGTTCAACAATGTTGAGGGCCATTGGACCTATCCCTAGTGATTAAAAACTTATAATAGTGTGAATTCCCATACTTAGAGGCTAAGAATACTCTTAGGAATATGTGTGGGGACCTTTGTGGTGTCTTTCTTGGTCCTAGATTCCTAAAAGCTTCTTATAGGGCCTTAGCTAGAGGTTTTCTCCATTGATCATATAGATGGATCCAAGACCCGTGTCTTGTTAAAAACCTAATAATCATACCAATTTCCATAAAAAATATTTAAGAAGATAAAAATATCTCAAATGAATAATCAAATTTAAATTCAAATAATTTTATTACTACTTTAAAACAGTAATAAATTAAAAATAGTTGTTTTTATTTATTTGTCAATTGTATTTATATGTTTAAATACTATAAAAATAAATAAATGAATTGAGCTATTTTCCAAATAATTTTTTTGAACTTGTTGTGCTTGTGGTGTAAACCTCATAAATGAATCACGTAAATTTATTTGCTTAAATTTTTTACTTGAATTTATTTGCTTAAATATTCTAAATATAAATATTTGAACTTCTTGTAAGTATGGTGCAAAAACTCATAAATCAATCTTTGATAATTTATTTTAATTGATGAAAAAATAAATAAATATTGAATTGAGTTATGTATTTAAAATAATTATTTGTGAATTTGTTTATGGTGCAAATCCACATAATTAAATCCTATGTGTACATGTCCATGTGGAAAATAATAGCTTAGCACCACTTTATGGTACTTGCCAACATGGCATTTCTCATAAAGGTAAAACTCAATTTCCAATAATATTAACTAATATAACACCATATTAACACCACAAAATATAAATGGTGCTAATAACACCACTTTAACACCACATAAATGTAAGTGGTGCCAATGCCACCACATTTACACCACAAACTATAAGTGGTGCTAACTTGTGGTGCTAAAAGATGGATTTTCTTGTTGTGCATTGTTTTCTCGATAAAAAGAATTAGTTGTGCTGAGATGAATGCTATATTTATGTTGTTTATAGCATAACTTTATTTTACAAAACTGCAAAATCATACTTATATGTTACAAACAAATAATATCACTGGTAGTATTTCAAATTTCATTGTTTCTTTCAATAATTTAAAGTAATTATCTTTTTATTTCTTATTTGAAGAAATTCTGTATGTATAATGGGTAGATAATTATCTTTTTATTTCTCATTTGAAGAAATTCTGTATGTATAATGGGTAGAGACAGCCGTTAATGTTATTGAAGTAATGCCAAAAACATATTAATATTTAGTAGAGACAACTTTAAAGTATTGTATACAATTCTTCTTCCATCTAAACTAAAGAGGATGAACATTTAAGTTCGATGGAGATGAGTAGTAAGAAATTATAAACATATAAGCTTAGATTTTACAATTATCTTTACTGCAGTGGACAATACATTCAACAATTGCTAAGCATGTAAAATTTAATAGCCATAACACTTGTCCAGATTTTAAAGCCAAGTATTAATGTGTAACAAAATCCCAAACAAAGTTGTAGGAGATACATAATCAATTTGTTAAGTATAGACAATATTTCAAAGTATAGAGAGACTCAAAACATTTAAAAAGGATATTTTTACTTGTTTTTCCTTGGGTCATCAAGTGAGCATTCATGACACAAGGGTAGAACAAACTAAAAAAAATTAAGTTTGTATCCAAAGTTAATTTTGGTGAGCATTCATGACACAAGGACGTAACAAACTAAAAAAATTAAGTTTGAATCCAAACTAAACCATCCCAGATCCAAATCCTAGGCTCTATCAAGCGCAGCCTCCTTGAATAGCTCCTTGAGTGTAATACCCGAGCCACTTAATACCAAGCTCTAAAGTCTCTAGTTTAAGTCTCATATTTACTTTTTACTTCGTATTATTGTGTTTTGTTTATGGAGACATAATATTTATTACTTTTTACTTTGTATTATTCTTTTTTGTTTACTTTGTATTATTTTGTTACTAGACAAACTCGACAAACACTCTAAACTCTCATATTTACTTTTTACTTTGTATTAAAGGTAAAAAGTAAAGTCTCTAGTTTAAGTCTCATATTTATTTTTTACTTTGTATTATTCTTTTTTGTTTACTTTGTATTATTTTGTTACTAGACAAACTCGACAAACACTCTAAACTCTCATATTTACTTTTTACTTTGTATTAAAGGTAAAAAGTAAAGTCTCTAGTTTAAGTCTCATATTTATTTTTTACTTTGTATTATTCTTTTTTGTTTATGGCAGACATAATATTTACCACCTAATCCTAAGCTCTAAATTCTCTAGTGGAAGTCTCATATTTACTTTTTACTTTCTATTATTCTTTTTTGTTTATGGCCCACATAACATTTATTACTTTTTACTTTGTATTATTTTGTTACTCGACAAACACATGTTACAAGATCTCCTGCATAGAGGGCCCGCCTCGCCTCTCGGCCCAATAAAATGGACTTTGATGGATAGATAACTATAAGACATCCAATTGAGAAATGAATCAAAACTAAAACTTAGGGTTTGAAATTCATGTAGAATTTATGGTTGGAATCATCCTTACCTTGTAGCCTAACACACTGTTATGAAGCTATGCATTCTAGCAAACTTTTATGAAGCTTCAAATTCCACACATTTATTTTGTGCAAAGAACACTTTGTATTTAAATCCTATGTAATATTTTCTTTTGTTATTATAGCATGTAGATAAATGTGTTTATAAATAATATTTAAAATATTTATTTATTTAATAAATTAGTACTTTCTTATAAATCTTATTATTTACTTAGGGAGCGTATTCAAATTTTCAAATAAGGTTTTAATAACTAATTTAAATATTTAAAATAGGGACATACACTTGTAAAATTAATTTTCCCCTTTCCCAGACAATGTTAAAGAATAAGTAATTTTCTCACTTCATGGTAACAATTTCTTCTATGTTGAGCTTGTTATTTTAGGGACATGTTTACTCTTTAAACAATATATCATAACAATTTGGATGGATGGAAAATAGAAGTGCGTTAACTTTGTAAGATGGTATTGATACAACAATAGGTGTTTTTACTTTATGTAGGTGTTTTTACTTTATCGTTTTTATGGTTCTTGTAGCTGTGTGTCCTAATGGTTTGCTACAAAAGTCACTTCTTTTGTACATTGCATTATTCCTTTATCTTAATGCTTGTTATTTTGTATTTACTCAAATAGGGTTTCACATTGCTATATTAAAAATGACATAAAAAGTGAATAACAAGTACAAATACAATTATAAAAATATAGGAGAATTATAGTTATAAACACTTATTGAATAATCTAATATAAAAGTCCATCCTATTCACTAATAAATCTCTATTTACAAATGGCATTTCCTAATCCCTTAATATAAGTTTCCTTGCCTTTGTTTTGATGGGTTGGATGCCATGGTTGATCTCGTGGTTAATTCTAAAAATTAATCCATTAAAAAATTAAATTATGAAGTGAGAATGAATTTACCTGTTGAACGACCCATCGGGGAGGCGTCCTGGCGATGTATAGAAAATTTCAATTTTGACGATTGATTGTCAAAATTCAAACTTGCAGCAGTAGCCAATACGGATGAAGAATGTGTCCATGTAGACCACTTATGTTAGGGCGTCCAAGTGGGCAAGGTAAAGCACTAGTGCACTTGGGGTAAAACAAACTGAGAAGTGGCAAAAATGATTTTTACCACACATTTTTTATATATTAAACCCTCTTCCGGTGCGGCCGACATTAAAGTGCACCGATGCCCACAATAAACGAGACACGCCGAATAGTAGTATTTTTTAGACAAATTTAAAGGGTTTTGCATTGAATTGTTTTATTATAACAACAACCAGTGCGTTTGTCAAATAGAAAAGAACTAGTGCATTATTGTTATCTAGCGCACCGTCTATGATATTTGTGATTAAACATATTAACTCGATGCACCATCAAGTAGGGTTTTTAAATAAAATTTTAAGAGATTTTGCAATGAATTTCTTTATTGCAATGTTCCATAAATAGCAAAAATTAAAAAAAAAATCCGTCCCTGTAATAGATGCTGATTGAGAATAAAATAGTCGCAAGTTAATTCTAAAACTAGGAAAACATGTAAATGCTTACTGTAGATAAAAGGAAGTCGACCATTCCTAAATAATCATGATCTCTCTAGATTTACATTTTCAATCCTGCGGAAGCAATGTGGAATTAATTATTGATGTATCCCGGTTACGAGTTTACAATTGCCGATGTAACTGTAATAGCAATTCTTTCATATAGTTTTAATGAAATCATATGAATGTATTATGAATTTCTGAATGGCACCTTCATGTGATATGGCCTTTGTTGATGAGATGTTGAAACCATGGTGGGACATGTATCAATCAAGGAGAGTAAAACATACCCCGACAAGGCTGCCGAGAGGTAAGAGTATTCTTGGGTGTTTCTGGACTTAATTTGCATTTTCGCTAATACAATAAGTTCATATTTGTGATTGCAGGTATTTATCCTATGACATTTCCACCCTAGAGGATCTACCCATTTTCTATCCAAATGTTTCCAGTTTTTACAAGGTACGGGTTTTAAGAGTGATGGTCAAGTCCTTTAATGGATAGACCAAAATACAAAAGTTATAGTTCCAAGGGGTTTGCTGATGTAAAATCATAGTAGTGAAACCCTTGGACCAGCGCATGCATACTAACCAAGTTGTGGCTATTATCACATGACTCAAACTATGGTTTTGCACAAATATTCGAGTCTCCAATAAAGCAGGGTTTGGTGTAGAATTAACTACACTTTAATGTAAAGTGGATGACAGGATGTCCAGTGAGGGTTTGCAATGATTTGGGGTTTTCCTTGGTCATGCCTTCTGTGTTTCCATTTGGTTTTGGTTCAGCACTTCACCATATTTTGGAGGTGCCTTCGTGCCCTGACCTGAGCTACGCTCATGGTCAGTGCATGTGGCATTTTAGCTCGCTTGGCGGCGTAGAGAGTGTCGTATCCTGCTCAGGTATGACCTTTCTAAAATCGTCAACCTGTTATGGAACTCGTTTCCCCCTATGCATACCTCTTCAGGGTTTAACTTGCATTTCCTTGTTGGATTGGCAGGTGGTAGTGGCTTCCGGTGTAATGCTGTGGGCGTCCTGGGCTTCTCTTGGCGTGTCAAGGGTATTGGTAAGTCTAGCTTACCCACCCACGTTGCTCTGCCTCTTGCATCTCTGGTGGTGCATTTATGTGTCTCGTTTTGTTTCATGGGAGGATTTCGTGAGCCTTTGGCACACTGATTCTATTTGGAAGTCTGGAAGGGTTGCCTATTGGCTGGACCATCGAATGCATTGAATCTATGGGGTTTCGAAATGTAATAATGAGATGTAGCGAAAAGGAACTCCTGTGCAATTTCTATGGGGATTTAGAAGATCATTTTTATTACTTGCCCGATGCTTTTGACTACCATACTCTGGATTTAATGGCCATTGTGGGAACATTCATTTGTGGTTCTTGTGGTTTGTCATGAAATTGGTTTTTGCTCAGGGAATTCTTCCCTGTATGATGTATGGTGTTTTGGATGTATGTTTTGAATATGGGTAATAACTGCAGCATTTCTAGATTTTCTATCAATGTCATTTTTGGTTCGAAGAATGTAACAGTGGCTCGGCCTATGGGGTCTTATGTTGCCGTAATGAATTCTCATTCTGATTGTAGCTCCGTCTGTTTAATTTTCCACGTGGACTGTAAATGAAAGCATCATGGTTTCGTAATGAAGCTATACCTGTACTGTAGTTTTGAATTTAAATACCCCGGGGTTTTGACTTTTGTCTGCGTTGGATTCCTAGACATAGTCTTTGATGGAGCGATTCTACTGTGGTGATTTGTAAAAGAAGGAAAACGATGACGCCCAGGTGGGCATCCTGTAGATGTTACTGTTGGTATAGACTCTTTAAACAATTGTTATTCTAGATTTGTATGTTTGATATCTATACCCAAAATTCTCTTTTGATGAGAGTGTGGGTTTGTAGCTTGCAGCTACATGTTGATGCGTTCTGGAAAAAGAAAGACCATGGGGTTCGACCCCTTGACCTGTGTTTTGATTTATATATATATAAATAAAGAAAAATATGTGTGAATGTTAAAGTTCTGTTTACAACTACTATTTTCGTTTTCTGTGTGGCGTCTGTATTGTTTGGATTTGAAATAATGGTTTAGATCAGGAATAAATCTACAATAATTTGGTTAATAATAAAATATGAAAAAGGGATTGGTGGTTGTCTAAGCCCTATGATTCGTTCTACAAGATCTCTGTAATACATGTATTCACCTGTCTAATAAATAACCGAACTGTAATGGAAACAATGAATGATTAGTAGTACATTGTATATAAGATACTGTCAGAATAAAAAGAATATTGTCTGTTCAAACTTATAAGAAATACTAGTCTATAGGTTTTCTACATAGATGTCTAGCACAGGCTAGTGGACTAGCCATGCTAGACATGCGGCAGTCATCACGAAGTAATCTTCTAGGGTTGATAAGGTTTCTGAATATGAAGTTTGATATGCATTTAACCCTGGACGTTGTTTCCCTAAAGGCCGTTTGCTTCTTAAGAAAATTATTGATGTAGATGGTTTAAGGGAATTAAATACTAAGTAACAAGCTATTCAAATTGCATAAATAAAATATGGTGAGTGGAATAATTCATACCTGCAAGCTTGTAACGTGCCCTTCTTCTGTAGTAACCTGCACACTCAAACCATTAATTAGTGGAAAATATTGCTGTGTTCAGTTGATCTGATTTGAATGATTCCTTGACTATATAACTTTGGGACTACCACGTTCCTCCCAACCATGATCCTACAACCGTTCCTGGTTCAGTATGGATCCCCCCGAGCTGGTTCTGACATGCAATTTGAGAGATAGAGACCCTAGGTCCACTGCTGGTTCAGGTCTAAAACTTATGTGAGCTACTTCAATTCTTGGAGCAGAAAATTCTCTTTGATTCCATAAGAGAGTGATGATGAAAAGATGATCCCCAAACTTTGGGGTTTGTCCTCTTTATGTAGGGAAATCTTGAATTAGGACTGTTGGAATAATTTGGTTTCTTTAAATCAAATAAATTAATTTATAAAAGAATATTTGTTTTAATTAATCACTAGTTCTTTTGGAACTATGAATTTTCCATTTGTTTAACTAAAGTGTTTATTTATTTATTTAAGCCTTTCTATAATTTGTGATCAACTTAATATTTCAATTTATTTATTAATGCATTATTGATTTATTAACTCAATGCATCAACTATATATAAAATAAATGTGTTTAATAAATAAATAGTAACAGTCATTATTATTAAAGTTATTAATAATAACATTAGCCTTGTGGCTTTTATGCATGCTTAACCATAGGAAACTACTATTTAGTTAATTTATGCTTTAAGTGGTGATGTTATCTATTATGTATCTTCACATGATACTTCTTTTTAATCTTTTTAAGGATAAGGTCCCCTTCTTTGGACGGTCTCGGTAAGCTAGGATAGGAACCTCTAGTCTCTCCCTTTGCATGTCAGATTCCCTCGTTTTAACATGGTATTTCCCGCAGTACTTGATGATAATAAGATTTATTTAATCAATTCGAATAGTTGTGATAAGACACATAAGTGCTATTCAGAGTCCTTCGGACTCAACACTTGAGATCTAGTAACCCCGAGTGCTCTTCAGAGCCTTTTAACTCAACACTCTCACATGGGTGTTACGCTAGTGCAATTCTAGAGCCTCTGCTCAACACTAGAGCTAGAATGTGGTTGTGAGGCACATCTAGACTATTTAAGTGGCCTCGGATCCGGTATTCATTATCTTTCAAGCTTGGAGTGCTCCAGCGCTTATGCCCAACACTCAGTGTACATCAGGGCTTACTCCCAATACATAAACATTCATCTAGGTACATCGGGGCTTACGCCCAGTACGTAGGTCTCTTGTGTGTTTCTGAGTCCACGCTCAACACATCATATAGGATAAACATGTAAAATCACAGCTTTGCACAATAAGTAACAAAAAGTCATCTCAATATGTATTAGGGTTTTGTACCCACATCAAAACATAATAAGAACATTGGGGCTCCCTTGCCCAGTATATAATCAAGTAATGAAATTTAGTCAGGGTCCATGCCCAATATGTCAGTCTACAAAAGAATAAATCATAGGTGCTGGGGCCGTGGCCCAATATAACATCATAAAACAGTCAGTCCAAAATTCGGGGTATTACATTTATAGTAAAAGGCTGTGTGTTTGTTGATTAAACATGCACCGATGCGGTTATGGTTATCTGGTGCACCGTTTATTTGTCTTGCCGTTAAAAAATATATTGATAATGCGATGCATTATCATCTATTAACCACACTGTGGATTCTATCTTATAATGCCCCGGTGCATTTAGTATCTATTAACGCATCGCGAAACGGGTATTAAAATAACACGAGTTTTTTAATTAATTTTTTTTATCGATATTTTTTCTCTGTCGTGGTGCCGTAGAATTTCGTGCCACACCGCTGCGTTATGTTTAGAAATGCACCAGTGTGTTTTGGTGTTAAACACACTGAAAAACAACATACGCTAAAATCTTCGCCCGATCGCCTCCCTTAGAAACCTCCACTATAAATGGATTTTCGACCTCTTTTTTAGGGGTTCCCACTATAACCTCCACTAGAGGGCCTTTTCCTTGTAGTGACTTACAAAATGCAAATTGACTACTTGATTTTTTCCATTGAGGTGAAGAAAAATAATATAGTTGGCATCCCCGCAACTCTACATAATGCTCAAGTTATACCTTTCCATGGGAGATGGGAGAAATTGAAAGGCATAAGAGCAATTCTTAAATACTGCTTCCCTTAGAATTGCAATGATAAAAAATATGGAAATTACTGACAAGAATCTAATAAAAATCATACCCAAGTTTAGAATGCAATGTTGGAGCCTACCTGGATCACCGATGGGGTTGTCTGGTACATCCAAGGCACTTTCTCAAATCCAACTGCTTATGTTTTTCACGTACCTGTAATGAAACGAATTATTAAATAAATATAAGGTTTTGAATATTCAAAAAATCATCAAACTAAATGAAAAATTTTCTATGTCATAGAACATGTGGCCATCGGAAACATGAAAATAATTTTAATCTATTGAATTTTCACATTAGAGCTTCAAAACAAACATACAAGAATTAGGATTAAAAGAAGAAGCACATCGGTGAAGCAGATTGAGACCCGAAGCATTTTCAGTGTTGAGCCAATAGTATCTGACAATTTGAAAGGAAGGTGTTCAAGTTCAAGTCAAGAATGGAATTTACAATGTGCAAGAGTCAATCTGTAGACTGTGATACAACAATTGTTGATGTTGCAGCGTCAGTGAGACATTCTCCCCGAGACAGGGAGGATGGAGAAGCTCTCCCTGAGATGGGGGGATTGGTAACTGCTTTGTGATTTCCCTCCTCATCATGTAGCATTGAGTTTAGTGGAACTTTGATTTTCCTCCTCGTCGTGTAGGACTGAGTTGAGTTGACATATGGTTATCCTCCTTGTCGTGTAGGACTAAGTGGCAAGCAATGTTATTTACACTTCAAACACGAATGCCACAAAATACCTAAAAGAGAAATTGAAGTATGTGATAATTAACTAGTTCATTTAGAGGATGGCAAACTCATCCGGATTTGTGTGGGAACGAAACAAAATATAGCATATACAGAGATATACATTCACATACACAGATATATGGCAAGAAACACAGCGATACGGAAACACATATTCGATTAAATATCGGAAATAGAAGAGACTGTAAATACAACAGCTAGAATGGTAGTAGCTATCTCTGAGGAGAGATGTGGCCGCTGTGCTCATTCGTGTCAAGATGAATACAAAGAGAGGCCGAAAGGGCCTATTTATCATAAGCATGAGGGAGATAATCCCAAGCATCCAAAAACCTAACCCTAGAAGATGAACCGTCATAAAGTTTGCGGCCTCAAGGTGGTTAGTTGAACAGTCAACTTCCCGGGGTCATAACTTTTGCATACGATCTCCGTTTGGGGCGCTCGGTAACCCATTGGAAATATCTATCCGAGGAATACGTGGTGGGCCATGAAACACATGGGCTCCATTGGACCAAGATTTCCCGAGAAACATCGTTTAGGGCCTCAAAACGGCCCCGAAAGTTTGGGACTCGAAAAAATATAGAAACATTACTAGAAAATTGGCAAAATGGGAAGTTGTTTTGAGCTAGTGGAATAGGTGGGTGGCCACCGATATACCTCTGGATCACAAACTAATTCTACCTAATTTCTCTAGTTTGTACCCTTACTCTGTCTCTGTCCTCCCAAATTTTTATAGAATTTTAATATGGTGAAAGACACGGGTGAAGTTTGTACATACAAAAAGTGGCTCAAGATTATGCTGAAATGTATGCCACGACCCAAATAAAAATGATGGAATATATCCTTGAGAAGTAATTTAAAAGTGAAGAACATATTCACGGAGAGGAATTTATGGGCCCAAGCCTCCTCTGGTTGAAAATTTATGCTTCCCGGGATAAGAGTATTGGTTTTCGTGCTTCTTTTAGTTTTATGCTTTCATATCAATTTGTGATAGAGGCTTGAATTCATGGATGATGAAAACCTTCTATGGAAAAACCAATTTTAGTTGTCATGAATGCAATGGTCTACATCACCATAGTAGTTTAATCTATTTTTTCCTTAGACATTGAAAGAGATCTAGACGATGTTTATCAGGCCATATAACAGTTAGATTTTAATCACTCCTGTTTAAATATGGAAAACTGTAACAGATCATAGGTGGTACACCATTTTTTTGTTATTCTAAGGGTCAAAATTGAATATCAAATATAGCGTCGAGATTGTAAGGGAATATGATATGAATGTAAATATGTAAACTATTTATTAACAAAATTCTTCTTGTCGACTTCCTAAAAAAAAGAAGATACAAAACACTGAACAAAAAAAACATGATAGTTTTGAAAAGCCAAACTTCCCAGGGGTAAAAATAAAAAAATACTAAAAACACGCGCCAATTGAGAATATTAAGTTCCATCCTTATCATTGATTTATTTTAGGGGCGACTACCCAAACTAGGACTTCGTAGTAGTTCCTTCAAGAATGATCAAATTCTCACCCTTGAGTGTTAGGAGAGTTGGACTGTAATGTCCCCAAAATAGCAAAAATTCAAAATTTTTCCTGCCTGCAATAATCATCAATTCAAAGGAGAAGGATTCATAAGTTAATTTTAACATAAATAAAAACATCCATACTTGCATAAAGAAATGTAAGCATAAGACTTTTATATAACAAGGTCTCTTCAATGTGTGAGTTCTAGAACTGCGGAGGCAATTTGGAAACAAAATGATGGCATGTTTTAATTACAGAACTTGTACATGTTAGTGCAAAGGAAGAAATAACACTCCTTAATGTTTCAAGAATCATGTGTCTGGAATGTGAATGTCTAATGAAACCTTCAGGTGATGAGCTCCTTTGTTGATTGTATGTTGTTCTCATGGTGGGTGCTGTAATACTCTAGGAAAGGTAATTACATACCTCGGCAGGGTTGCCGAGAGGTATGGGTAAGATTTGTGGTTGCCGGACTTACTTAGCATATTGCTAATGTTATTCCTTACTTCTGTGGTTGCAGGTATTTCTAACCTGAAAGTGCTACCCCTAGATGTTGGCCCATACTTTACTAATGGCTTCATGTTACTAGGGTGAATGACAAACTATTAATATCGGGTACCCCATGCCATGGGAGTTCACAATATAATTATTCCCAAGGTGAGGTTCACGACTATGTGTCTTTTGTATATTTAAACAAGGGTGAATTGATTCCATGAATCCACTATATTCCTTTCTAAATTAAACAAGTGTGGGTTTGAGTTCACGACTCCACTATAGCTTTTGTTCAAAAATCAAAGCTCCACTATGACAGGGTTAGTGTGGCAATAACTGCACCTTTAATGCGAAGTGGGAGACAGACTCTCATCGAGGGTTTGGTAGCATTTGGGGTTTTGTTTGCCTCAGTTTGGTTTGCGACTTGTTGTTAGTCTTGCTGGTTCTGCACTTCATTCATAAGGTGGCTATGTGTGTGCCCTGACCCGAGCAATGCTCGTGGTCAGTGCACTTAGCGTCTATGGAGCTCGACTGTTTCGTGGATGTAATACTTCTAACAGGTAAGAAAAGACTCCACTGTGTTGAGATTTTACCTTTCTGCTTTTGATTCGAAATCACAGGGTTGACTAACTAGCGAAACGTGTTGTAATGGCAGGTGATAAAATGCTTTGGTATGGAAGCTGCGATGGCTCCTGGTGCTGTAGGCGTGGCTAGGGTATTGGTAAGTCCAGCTTACCCACTTGTTGCCCTACCTCTCGCACCTCTTATGATGGATGTATGCGTCTTGTCCTGGTTTAGGAAAGAGACTCCCGTAAGCCATTGGATTTACTGAATCACTTCGGGAAGTCTGTTGGTTGCTTAATGGATGGACTAGGGAAATGTGGGTTTCAATGCAATTTAAAGCTGAATACGCAGTTGGGACTGTGATGTAAAAATCGATTATGAATCCGGGTCTATTTTTGTTGCTCAACATTTCTAATTTCTGAACAATGTAAATGCTATTTTGTTTCTGGAAAAGAGGACATGACTCCTATCTGAGATGTATGGTTGTAGTGGTTTTCAAAATGGTAAACTTCTATACGTTTTCCGGTGTGAGTACAAAACTCTAAGTCTGTACTGGTTCGATTCTAAAATTATGGAGTTTCTGGGAAATTTATAACTGTTGTTCCAAATGTATGAATGATAAAATGTCTTTGGCACCTTCAGTTTGGAAAACGTAGCTAGGATTTGTGTGTTGGTTTCAATTTGCTTGCTAACTCAGTTGAAATAGTGCTATGATATTTATGTGCATACGATGAGTTTCTTGTTGGAAACATAGGAGATCGACTGAGGTTCTCTGCACATCTAAGTTGGTAATGTGGGTAGGGTTTGAGTAAGATGGTCTCAATTCTCTTACTGTCTGCGTTGGTAGAGTGAACATTTGTGTGGAGAGGGTTTCAAGAGCTTTACGCAGCATTTTATTTTTGGTTGGAAATAATGAATCCTGTAGGAAAAATACTTACAATTTTTGGGCATGAGAAGACCATGGGATTCGACCCTTGACCTCTGTTTTCGATAGGCATCTGCGTTTGTAACTTTCCAGCACTTTAAATCACCGTCTATTTGTACTGCATACTTATTGGCATTTATTCTTGTTTTGATAGAATACTAGGGTCTGTGTGTTCGTAAGAGTTCTATGTCTCCTCGATGTGCTAGGGTGATGATTGGTAGCGATATCTAAGTATGATGCTTGTTTTTCATTGGAAAAGAAAAGTGTGTATGAGTATGTAACGATCTCTGTCCTATCTGCTGTCTTCGTTTTAAATGTGGTAGATGTAGGGTTTCTAAAAAGAAAAAGAAAGAACTATTTAGATCGGTAGTGGATATATATCAGTATTGTTTTCTGTGTAACGTCGTCGTGGTTTGAGAGCAATTGCTTTGGAAAGAAAATGTAAATAAAACAAAAAAGGAAGAAAAATGCTAGGGTTAAGCCCTACAGACTCGTTTCTACCAGATTTATGTAATGACTATGTTTGCTAAGTTTGGGGATCTTAGTTTCTAAATCGTTTAATAAAGTGACCAACATTTATGCTAAAAGAAAATCGATTTTGGTAGTTAGATGGACATGCTACAATTTAACTCAAAAATCTATTGACAGATAAGAAGGAAATAAAAACCTAGATTTAATAATTAAAACAATGCTTCACAATCCCCAAACTTTAGAAGTGTAAAATTGTGTTTGACTAGCAAAGGCTAGCTGGCTATACCTGCTAGGCAATGCCTTGGGATTCTGGGCAGATCTTGAATTTAAAATCTGATATAGAGAACAATGCTATTTAACATACCATTCAGAAGAGAAAATAATCAGTTTGAAGGTCTTATAGGATTTTCATACCTGCTTATTCCTGTAGCTTGCTCCTGCTTGTAATGACCTGCACACTCAGCCAACTAGTTAATGAAAAATTGCTGAACCCTTAGCTGACCTGATAATCGATATTGAAATAGATGAATTTGGGACTACCACGTTCCACCCAACCATGATTCTACAACCGTTCCTGGTTCATTATGAATCCTTTCGAGCTGGTTCTAACATGCAAACTGAGAGGTAGAGGCCTTAGGTATGTAGCCGGTTCAGATCTGGAAAATTGATGTGGGGAGGTTCACTTCTTGGAACAGAGAGTTTCTCTTGACATCACAATACTAAAAGAAAAGATCCCCTAAACTTCGGGGTCTGTCCTCCTTAAGTAGGACATATCTTGAATTAGGACTGTTGGAATTCACTGGTTTCTTTAAAATAATTTTAAATTATAAAAGAGTATTTGTTTATTTAACTGCTAGTTATTTTTGGAACTAGGACTTCTCAACTTTGTTTTACTAAAGTGTTTTTGATCTTTAATCTTTTTATAATAATAATAATATAAAAATTACAATTCTATCTAAATATTAATAAATAATAATTAGTAAGTGGCATCCCACTTATGCATAAGTATATATATAATAAATAACAATATTATATATTGAAACTCCTAAATAAAAATACTTAGCTTTGTGGTCCTTAAGCATTTTGTTTCACATGATGCTTCTTTTCATTCTTTTTAAGGAAAGGGTCCACTTCTTTGGACGGTTTCGGTAAGCTGGTAAAGGCACCTCTAGTATCTCCCTTTGCATGTCAGATTCCCTCGTTTTAACATGGTAGTTCCCGCAGTATTTGATGATAATAAGATTTATTTAATCAAGTCGAATAGTTGTGATAAAACACATGGAGTGATATTCAGAGTCCTCCCGACTCAACACTTGAGATCTAGTAACCCCGAGTGCTCTTCAGAGCCTTTTAACTCAACACTCTCACATGGGCGTTACGTTAGTGCAATTCCAGAGCCTCTGCTCAACACTAGAGACAGAATGTGGTTGTGAGGCACATCTAGGATATTTAAGTGGCCTCGGATCCGGTATTCATTTTCTTTCAAGCTTGGAGTGCTCCAGGGCTTATGCCCAACACTCAACGTACATCAGGGCTTAGGCCCAGTACGAAATAAGAATCCTCTAAATACATCGGGGCTTAAGCCCAGTATATAGGTCATTCGTGTGTTTCTGAGTCCACGCTAAACACACTAAATAATCATCCATGTGAATCATACTCTGCACAGTATAAGGTAACATAAAAATCTCAGTATATCATAATTGTAACTGAATCACAACATAAGTTTATCCATTCGGGTTTTCCTGCCCAGTATATAATAAAAAATGAAACAATCAAAGTACCTGCCGAATATATATCAACTCATGAGAACATAGATCAAAACATGCTACGGCTTATGCCCAATAATAAATCACATATGCTGGGGCCGTAGCCCAATATAACATCATAACATAGTTAGTCAAAAAGTTGGGATATTACATGGACTTCCTCACTCTTTCAATCTCCACCGGATAGAGAATCCATAGCTCTCATCCATGACAACTCCTGAGAGGATATCATCCCCCAGTGCATTGGCGCTTTCATAGTCATTGATGAATTCCATGAGGAAATTGATTCATAGTTCTCTCCCTCGTCCTTAGAAACCAATTCCAATAGGATTTGACATCCTCTCTTTGATGCAACACCAAGACATTTTAGTTTCTAGCATCCTTCTGGTACTTGCACCATATTTTATATATTCCCTTAGCTAGCTGGACATTTAACTTTTAGCTAAAAAAATTGTTGATCTAAGATTTGTTCTTGTGCTCTGACTTTGTACCCATGTTGGATGTACTCCCTTAGTCTTCTTGACCTACTTTTGTGGTTATTTGCTATGAAGTAATAAAATTAACTTATCAGGGTCACTGTAAACAGATACACTATGATCATTGAAAAATCCTTAGCAACAGATGTAGTGTAAAACTACCAACCCATGACAACATTAATACCTAGCACGGAGTTAGGTTTTATCCTTGAACACTACCCACTCAAAACAACAAGCTGTCAATAGTGGATTGATAGGTCAGTGAATGTAGGGAGGTGGTTGGTGATAGCAAGGAGGTGAATGTAGGGAACTCCTATTGCCTCCACCAGGATTCAAGTCTCTCTAGCGTATTTCCAGACCATGTTCAAGGGAAACATTTCCACAGAAAAAAGAATCACGCAAGATTTGAAACTTGCCAGGTCATTAGGAAGCTTGGAAATGGAGCATTGATATATATTGGGAGGAGCATTTTAGATGGTGCTGCGCTTATGTTTATATGGTATACTGATAGTTAAATCAAAACTATGAAGATTCATAATTTCATAATCAATCATGCCATGAAAAGAAACAATGGCAATGACAATGGCACATTTTTGTCTAGCCAAAATTAGGATCCTTCATCTTTAGCCTCACGAGGGTGACAAGGGTATACATGGATTGTTTTTGGAACCTGGAAAGAGTTGACCAAGGTGGTGAAGAGAAGATTATTATGTTTTCCATTATAAAAAAATAGGGTTGTGATAATGTGATAGTTATAGGTAAATAATATTTCATGATGAGCTGGAAAGTAATCATGAGACATCAAGATCTGAGTGGGCTTGGGGTAGTTAGGGTTCAAAAGAGAGATGTTGTTAGAGTCAATATGGGGTTAAAGGGTAGAGTTTGGTTTAAATATTGTGCAAATTGTTGGTAAACATATAAGGCTTTAGTGGTGGTCTAGTGTTGAATCACCACCCAGCATTGTGTAGAAGAATGGGAATGTGTCTTACAATAGCGACACCACTATACAAAAAGTGAGGATGAAGGAATAATGGAAGAAGAAGAAAGAGGATGAGTAGGTATGGTATCAAGGTGAGGTTTTAAAGCATGGGGAATACCGAGGGAAGAAGTAAAATAGGGGAAATGGAAGCTCTTGCCCAATTTGTATTCCATATAATCAAGTCACATATGAACACTTTTTTTAGTGTAGTGCTCAAATTATGCATCATCATTTCTAAAAGTATCTAATAATATTGAATTAAACTTCAAAATCATTGATTCTTTAGCTTTAGGGATTTGGATTTGGATATGTAGCTTGGTGAAAATGTTAATTTATTATTGAATAGATAGATTGAGATGTTTCCAAAGTTTATCCAATGACTAATCCATTTATGTTGCTAATTGAGAGGAAATAACCTATTAGAAATAGCTTGGAAAATTGTATCCCAAGTGATTGAAATTAATGAAAAACTCACAAGAATCCTAGCAAGCTTATCACTAATCCAACACCAAGCGTTGCAGTTGTAGCCAATCAAGGGTTGAAACATTTAGTCTTTGACAAATTGGGGAGAGATTTGGATTGTGGTATTAGATTGAAAATGAAAATCCATTAATTGAGTATTTAACCCATCATGAAGCTACCATAGTTAGATAAGAATATGTGCGTGCCAAATTTACAGACTTGAGATTGAACCACAAGCTGTGAGTGTAGCGTTTCTTAAAAAAACTAGAGGATCTAAAGCTTTATGCATGCGTGAGAAGTATCACTTTCTTTTGGTCTGGAATCACAGTGTAGGTCATGAAGTCCAAGCAAATAAGCATATATTCTTAGAGATATTTATAAAAAACCATTGCTGTGGAGGTGGAGACCTTCAAAGAAAACTTAGAGTGATTGAGTGAGAGTCTCCCTAGTAAAGCAGACTCCCTCTTAACAATATTTCTTAAAGAAAATAGTTAAATCTTGTTATTTACTTCCATCATTCTATATTTATTTTATCTTTGAAACTGCGCGCACTTAGTTTATTATTGGTTTGAGTTAGACAGTTAGCTTAAGTGGATTCCACCATCTTTATTGCTCGATCAAGGAGATTCGTCTACATGTATCCGAGAGTTACATATTAGAAACAAAACTTCATTGAATTAAGGAAATTGATGATGAAAACCTCACAGCCTGAAAAACTCAAGAAAAATCAGAGAATTTTGCAGCACTTACATGATAAAAAGCATAGGATAAAAGCCAAAAGGAAAATGATCACTGGATTTAAAATAAACTTGTCAATAAAATAGCTGTTTAGAATTCTGACACAAGTTATTAAAGCGAAGGAAAACAAGAAATGGAACGCACATGAGAAACTAATTCCATATTTAACGATGCCAACGAAAATAATTTTAAACACGGGTAAATATGTACCAGATTGATAGATCAGTCCCTCATCCGGAAGAGTTAACTAACACATGAATGTGAGGTAGTCCGGGATCCTCCAGAGGTACATGTTCAACTTTGTTGAATCGGTCTAAAGAATATATGCTACGGTTTTCACACCATCTATTGACAAAACCTATGGAAGGTGTCATCAATACTGTTATCGTTGTATAACAAAAGAAAGGTAACAATCATTAGATTAAACAATAGTTATCAAGAAAAATCGCATGCACTAGTTCATTGAAGAAGGGATTTATGCTAGTTCTCTGAGATAAATCGCAAATCTCAAATAGCTCTATCACGGTGAAAACATTGTCAAACATGGGCTATAAATATCAGATTCCTCCAAGAATAACATTCATCATTGGCAATTGGAAGATTGATTACATAATCATTGTTGACTGTTAATTATTGGTGGATCATTGTTGCATCTAGAGTAGCGAGGTATTTACTATCTAGTAAGTATGGTGGAGATGTTGTCACAATACATAAGGTCATTTTGGTATTTCCTTTAAATCTTGATTCTCTTTAACCTTCCTTCTATTCATTAAAGGATCATATATCTAGAGTAATAAATATTACATAGAAGACTACGCATAGCGCATACAATGTCCATGTGATTCAGTGTGCATGTAGTTGGTGTAGCTCACACCATTCTTTGGAAAGCCTGCGTTGGGAATAAGTGATGTTACTGTGTATTAACCTATCCATTTTTACTGGTGACCCAACATTATTTAGACCCGTTAGTCAACTAAACCGTAACACGTTGCTCATCGGGAGAGCCCACATTACTACCACTCACTAGGAATAATAAAGATTACATCGCTATCGCCCGTGAGGAAATACCTTATTGCCATTTTTCAAAAGGCACAAAGACAGAAAGGAAAGACTACTTCGCTTCTAATGAAATATAACATAGCTTTCACTTGTCACTTTCCTAATCAATGAATCCATCCAATTAGCCACTAGTGCTAGAAAAGACAAGACTTTATGACAACATATATAACATATCGGTCAATCAGTCCTTCTAAGGACTACCTCATCGAGAAGGTAAGTATTATAATGACTCTTTTTTCGATAAGGCCAGGATGAGAATGACCTTTTAATAGGCAATCTAATAAGTATGAGAATTAATCTATTATAATGACTCTTTTTTTTCGATAAGGAAGGGATGAGAATGACTTGTTAATAGGTAATCTAATAAGTATGAGAATTAATCTATGTTTGGGTTGGTAGGAAAGGATTCGGTCACTAGTCCCGGCCATGACCAATAAAAATAAACCGTCCAATGGCCAAACCACTTGCCAAATTATGCCAACATTGAAGCCAATGTGGGTCTCTATTTGCACGAACCGTCCACAATAAGGAGGATTTCAAAACCTAGTGCCATGCATGAAATGTAAAAAAAAAAGAAATACGTAAACCCTACACATGAAAATTTGGATGAAATCTACAACCACAACTGTTTAAGTAGATCTTGCAGGAGAAGAGATAGATATTTAAAGTAGGGAACCCATCAGAGAAGAGTTGAATTGAATGAGAGAAATCTATTGATAGGCAAGATATTACTAGCAAAGAAATTTGTAACTTCTAGAAAATACTAATTGTTAGCACATCTGCAAGGTTTTTTGATATTTTAGCTTGTGGCGATAACTTTTCAAGAATAGTTAAATCTGTATTGTGTGAATTCTCTAGCATAAACTTTGACAGAAGGATTTGATATTGTAGTTTTCAACTTATTATGATTTTCCATCTTTAAATGGTAACATTGTGACAGGTGTGTGAAAACCGCGTTTTGACCTATCTAACATTCCATCTGGAAAAATTAATACTAATGAGAGCTACAACAAATCACTAAATCAAATAAACCCATTTGCAATACTATACAAAAGTATTAAGAGGAATGGATTTGAAGAAATGGCTCAATGTACCGAGAGGCACCCATATACGAGGAAAAAAAATGTAATTACAAAGCACATGTATTCGTCAAATATAGAGAATGACTTATGTTCCACGTTGGAGTGGAAGAATATTCTATATTCATGATATTTCAATGAAGTCCTCTAGTGACTGCCTCGATCCTCACAAGAAGCTCAAGGAGGAATTTGTCAGCAACTTAAATAGCACATCAATTGTTGAAATCATTGTCCTCATTGCAATTATGTCTTCTCCTACTTTGTTACTACAATGGAAGCTACTTACATTTTCCTCGTTGATCTAGGCGACTATCCTTATTATGAAACAATTCGGGCCTCCTCCTATGATCTTGAAAAGAGCCAAAACGCTTCTTTCCAAGGCCCATGAGAGAAGTGGTAAAAAGAAGCTCTAAATTAAATTTGCAAGAGTTGAAAAGCTGCAATGGACATAGGTTAAAAAACCCAAGAATACCATTGTTCCAACTCACAATAGGTCTCAGTTAGAACCGCATTCACATTCAAGGTTGGATTTTTCTAAAACTGCATACAAATATACAGTATGTGAAACTACTGAACATGAACTATGACAGGTCATAAACGATGCTTAAAATTATGGATTGTATTACATGTATTTTAGAGCGTGTATATGATTGTATAAGATACTAAGTGAATCAACATGAGTTGTCATAGATATAAAAGAATTAAAAAAATGGCATTGGAGTAAAAAAACTAAACAAGACACATTTAAGAGAAGAGAGAAAAAAATACAGTCATAGCTTATATTCGAGGTACCCGACACTAATGCCCTTGCTCCTTCACCATGCTTCCACTCTCTTCCTCTCAAATTATTTGGAAACACAGAACCCTCAAATAGTTGCACATTATTCTCCGAGGAACGTTGTGCTGCTTCCACTCTCTTCCCGTCAAATTCTTTGGAAACCAAAACCCAAAAAAATTTCACATTATTCTCCCCAGTCTCGTTTCGGTCCAAAACCATGCCTTTTGCCTAATGTAACCCTATATAGGAGCCCTCCCATGGATAACACCGGGTTTCCAACCTAGGTAAAGACTGATAACCCTAAGATGCTGATTGAGTTGACCTCGCAACAGTTAGAAAGCCAATTCCTGCAGGAGTAGAACCAAAGCGAGTAGCTCCACTAGCAACAAAGGCAGAGCTAGTTAAAGAAGTTGATGTTCGACACCTTTTTTTTACTCATAATCATTAAATGTGCAAGCCTCCCTTCGTAATGTTCTAGGAAATACAGGGGGCAGAGGAAAAATGGTTTGTGCTTCCAATGTCTTCCCATCAAATTGTTTGGAAAACAAAACCCCCCAAATAATTGCACATAAATCTCCGAGGAATGTTGTGCTTCCAATGTGTTCTTATCAAATTCAATGGAAACTCAAAACCCCCAAACAATTGCACATCATTCTCTGAGGAATGAAGGGAAACCCAAATGATGGCACTTTGATCTCTAATATCCAGCTTTTGAATTTGCACATTCAAGTGCGAGGCAGCAGAAACGAGAAAGAGGGTTTCCCAAGTTAAAACCCTCAAGGACTGGGTATTGATCCACAACAACATATCTATCCTACCAGAGAGATACAAGCACCATGATTAAACCACAACGCATGTGGTGAACGAGAATTTGTTGCGATACCACACCATGAATCTGTTGGGTATGTTATATCTCTTCACATGGTCGCTGCGTGTACAACACGATCCCTACGGCACCTTCACATGGTCGCTGCGGAGCGCAAAATTTTTTTGGGTTGCTTTTTGCTTTTTCGCGATTTTCGACCCATTGTACTCTATCTAATTCCGGTAAAAGGAATTAGGGTTGTAACCTAATTCGGGTAAACGAATTAGGGTTTTAGATGCTGCAGAATACCATTTATTGTATTGTACATGTAAAATAAACATATAATGAGAAAGGAGCTATGCGGCTCTAAGTTTTGCTGGTTTTTTCCCGGTTAAGGGTTTCCAGGTGAAAATCTCTGTGTAATGTGTGTGCCATTGTGTATTTTCTGTAAATGCTTAAGAATCGATATATGTTTGTACTTCACTGTTAAGGTTTAAAACTTACATTTGGTATCAGAGCAATTTTGGGTTCAGAGGGACGCCTTTGTTTCCAGGGGTTTGGCTCGATCTTGGATTTGTGATAAACCTGGTTTCAGTGGGAGCTTTGCAGCGGTGATTTATTCTTTGTTTAAAGAATGGCGAGCAGTTCTAGATTCGAGATTGAGAAATTTAATGGTCATAGCTTTGAGCTATGGAAGCTCAAGATGGAAGATCTTCTGGTAGATAGAGAACAATGGATCGCAGTAGATCCAGGTACCATGCCCTCTGGTGCGGTAAAAGAAGAATGGGAAAAGCTGGAAAGGAAAGCAAGGAGCACTATTCGTCTTTGCCTTGCAGATTCGGTATTGGTGAACGTATCTGGAGAAGACACTGCAAAGAAGCTATGGGATAAACTGGGAAGTCTGTATCAGTCAAAGTCCCTGGTAAATAAGTTATTTCTGCGAAAGAAATTGTACCTTCTGAGGATGACTGATGGAGACTCTGTTTCAGAGCATCTAAACGCCTTCAATACTCTGGTAAGTCAGTTGACATCTGTTGGTATTAAACTTGATGATGATGAAAAGTGTATTAGTCTGTTGTGCTCTTTGCCAGATTCATGGGATAATCTGGTCATAGCTATTGGGAGTAATGCAACCACACTAAACTTCGATGATGTGGTTGCATCCCTACTATCGGAGGAAATGAGGCGGAAATCCATAGATAGTTCAGCCAAGGA
This sequence comes from Larix kaempferi, assembly GCA_027924585.1. Lineage (NCBI taxonomy): Eukaryota > Viridiplantae > Streptophyta > Pinopsida > Pinales > Pinaceae > Larix > Larix kaempferi. The sequence continues at coordinate 396,635 of BSBM01000098.1, read as the reverse complement.
TGCCTTATTTGTAAGAGGTCGCCCTGGAGACAGATCTAAAAATAAGTCTTCAGGTGGTAGATCTAAATCTAGAGGGAGATCTAAATCTCCAGGACCTTCTGTAAGAAAATGCTGGAAGTGCGGAAAAGCTAGGCATTACAAGAAGGATTGTAAATCGAAAATTACTGATAAAAGTAGAGGACCTAATGACGCTCCATCCGCAGATGGGAAAGAATCTACAGAGGAAGGAGGAGATGTGTATCTGGCATCTTCAAGTACACATGCAGAGCATGATTCGTGGTTGATTGACTCAGGTGCGTCTTATCATATGACTCCCCACAGGGAGTGGTTTTCTGAATACGAAAAGTATGATGGAGGAGATGTATTTCTGGGAGACAACTCGGTAGCGAAAATCATAGGTCGAGGAAAGGTCAAGCTACTGCTCAAAGATGGAAGGGTTAAAACTCTTCCCGGGGTTCTGCACATTCCAAAGTTGGCTAGAAACCTTATATCTGTAAGTAAAATGGATGATGCAGGTGTGAAAACTCTATTTGAAAAGAACACATGCAAAATGGTTCGAGAGTCATTGGTGTTGATGAGGGGAGCTCGGATTGGAACTCTATACAAGTTGTTGGGAAGCACCTTCAAAAATGGATGTAACAGCACTATTGTTTCTGAGGGTAAAAATGAAGGAGACAGAGTCCTTACTGTCTCTAGTGAGAAGACATCGCTATGGCATCGAAGGCTGGGACATATTGGAGAAAAGGGTCTTCGACTATTACAAGGTAAAAGTATGGCTGAAGGCATGTCTGATTTCACATTAGATTTTGATTTCTGTGAACATTGCTTATATGGTAAACAGAATCGAGTAAGATTCTCATCTGGTGTTGTAAGAGCTAAAGGAATCTTAGAGTTAATACACAGTGATGTTTTTGGACCTGTGCCTGTTCCATCACTTGGTAAATCTGTGTATTATGTTTCATTTATAGATGATTTCTCAAGGAAAACTTGGATTTATTTCCTGCGTAAGAAATCTGAGGTTTTTAATAGATTCAAAGAATTTAAGGCTCTTGTAGAGAATCAAACTGAGAAGAAAATAAAAGTACTCAGAACAGATAACGGTGGAGAATTCTGTGAAAGTGAATTTGAGGAGTTCTGTAAAACGTGTGGAATAGCAAGGCAAAAGACTACTCCATACACACCTCAACAGAATGGGGTTGCAGAAAGGATGAACAGGACATTGATGGAAAAGGCAAGGAGTATGCTCAGTGGTGCAGGGCTAGCACAACAATTCTGGGCAGAAGCTGTTGACACTGCGTGTTACCTAGTGAATAGGACACCCACATCAGCGTTGGTTGACAAGACACCTCATGAGGTTTGGACTGGTAAGAAACCCTCTCTCTCTCATCTCAGAGTGTTTGGGTGTGATGCTTTTGTACATGTTCCAAAGGAGAAAAGGAGCAAGTTGGATAATAAGGCGGAAAAATGTATCTTCATTGGTTACAAGGATGGAGTGAAAGGTTACAAGCTGTGGAACCCAGTAAAAAGGCAAACAGTTTACAGTCGAGATGTGATCTTCAGAGAAGTTGAAAGCACTTCCAGGATTGAGGATGTACCAAAGGAAAAGGATTCAGAGAAGCTACACTTTGATATCAAGGATGAAAGAGGTGACTCTTTTGATGAACCAGATTCGTCTGAATCAGATGAGGAGGCAGAATCGTCTGAATCAGATGAAGAGGCGGATCCACAGACTCCGGTATTGAGGAGATCTGACCGAGAAAGAAGGCAAGTTGAAAGGTACAGTCCCCCTGATTTTCGTTCTAATTTTGTGTTATCTATTACTGATGATGATCCTAGAACTGCTAAAGAGGCAATGGATTCAGAAGATAGTAAACTATGGAAGAAGGCCATGATAGAAGAAATGGATGCCTTGGACAAAAATGAGGCATGGGATCTGGTTGAGTTGCCAGAAGGAAGAAAGCCTATTGGAAGCAAATGGGTATTCAAGAAGAAGTTAAATGTAGCAGGTAAAGTGGAGAAGTACAAGGCTCGACTAGTTGCGAAAGGTTACTCCCAAATTGAGGGCATCGATTTTGGTGAGATTTTTTCACCTGTTGCAAAATTGACTTCTATTAGATTCCTTTTATCTATTTCTGCTGCTTTTGATCTTGAAGTAGAACAGATGGATGTAAAGACGGCTTTCCTACATGGAAATCTTAATGAAGAGATCTATATGAAGCAACCAGAACGGTTTGTGGTGAAAGGAAGAAAGGAGCTTGTCTGTAAGCTGAAAAAGTCTCTCTACGGTTTGAAACAATCTCCCAGAATGTGGTATCAAAAATTTGATACTTATATACTGGGACTTGGTTTCTCAAGAAGCAAAGCTGATCACTGTGTTTATTTTAAGCTAATTGGTGATCATTTTATTTATGTAATATTGTATGTTGATGATATGTTGCTAATTGGAAACAACAAAGAAATCATCAAGGATGTCAAGAATCAGCTGTCATCTGAATTTGACATGAAAGATCTTGGTGCTGCAAATTTCATTTTGGGCATGGAAATAAAAAGAGATCGTGAAAACAGGAAACTCTGGTTAAATCAGAGGAAATATGTTGAAACGATATTGAAGAGATTTAATATGCAGGAAAGCAAACCAGTGAAGGTGCCCATTCCTGTAGGTGTAAGGTTATCTGCAGAACAGTGTCCCACTACACAAGAAGAGGTAGAGGACATGTCTCATGTTCCATATGCTAGTGCAGTTGGCAGTCTGATGTATGCCATGGTCTGTACTAGACCAGATATAGCCCATGCAGTGGGAGTTTTGAGTAGATACATGTCAAAACCAGGAAAGGAACATTGGACTGCAGTAAAAAGGGTCTTCAGGTATTTGCGTGGCACTACAGATTCTGCAATCTGCTACCAAGGAAGACCCGGTCTAAACAGAGAGATAGATATACAAGGATTTGCTGATGCTGACTGGGCTGGAGATCTTGATCACAGAAGATCTACAAGTGGCTACGTTTTTAATCTATTTGGAGGAGCAATCAGTTGGATGAGTAGAAGACAAGCTGTAGTTGCACTCTCAACTACAGAAGCTGAATACATGGCAGCTACCCATGCAAGTAAGGAAGCTGTATGGTTGCAAAGATTGTGTTCAGGTATTGGTTTTGTTCAGAATGCAGTAAAAATTGGTTGTGATAGCTCAAGTGCAATATTTCTGGCAAAGAACCCTGCTTATCACTCGAGGACAAAGCACATTGATGTGCAGTACCATTTCGTCAGAGACATGGTTGAACAGAACAAAGTGTTGCTGGAAAAGGTTGACACTTTGGTAAATGTTGCAGACTCTTTGACAAAGTCTGTGAGTACTCAGAAGTTCTCTTGGTGCAAAGAGAACATGGGCATTGTTGCCCTGAATTGTTGAAGTCATAAATTTCTCCTGTATGTGAAGAGAACAACAAGTGGGAGAATGTTGGGTATGTTATATCTCTTCACATGGTCGCTGCGTGTACAACACGATCCCTACGGCACCTTCACATGGTCGCTGCGGAGCGCAAAATTTTTTTGGGTTGCTTTTTGCTTTTTCGCGATTTTCGACCCATTGTACTCTATCTAATTCCGGTAAAAGGAATTAGGGTTGTAACCTAATTCGGGTAAACGAATTAGGGTTTTAGATGCTGCAGAATACCATTTATTGTATTGTACATGTAAAATAAACATATAATGAGAAAGGAGCTATGCGGCTCTAAGTTTTGCTGGTTTTTTCCCGGTTAAGGGTTTCCAGGTGAAAATCTCTGTGTAATGTGTGTGCCATTGTGTATTTTCTGTAAATGCTTAAGAATCGATATATGTTTGTACTTCACTGTTAAGGTTTAAAACTTACAGAATCATTGTCTAGGCCATGGTAGACAAGTGCCATGAGTAAGATTTTTGCATTGAAAATGGTCTTTGAGGTCTAAACATGGTTAGAGGGGAAACAAAGGGATCAATCCTTAAATCAAGGCCTTCTATATATCTAACTCTATAGTTAGAAAAGGAAAACAATTGGGCCTTAGGTAGTAGACACCATTTCTTTGGTTCAATGGCCATGAAGAACACCTGCAAACCTCAAAACAAACCCTCTATAGGGGTTGTCTGGCATGGAGGTTGGATATGGCTGCCATTTGGAGCTTTACCCAATAAGGATGGGTCATAGGTCATTGAACATGGTTGGTGAAGGAAAATAATTTCCTCCTAATATTGTTGAATCTTATGAACTTCACGTGTCTTGAATGAGCCCATGTAGCAACACACGAGTCCTCTAAGTGGGATATGAGATATGGATTCCATTAATTGGTTTTTGACATCTGTGATGGGTCTAGGGACCTCGGCCATGGTTGGAAGGAAAAATAAGGGATTTGCATAGGAAAATGAACCTTATAGGCCTCAAGCACTATGAAGAAGGTCTCCAACCATGACACATGTTCTCTCTCTAGGGTCTTTGACCGCAAGTGATATTCTAGGGGCAATTAGGTGGTTTGTCACTAAGAGGATGCTCCTAATAAGACAATTCCTAAAAATGGAAAAGAGGTTCTAATGTTAAATTTTTCCTTTAGAAACTTAGGTCCTAATGCTAAAGACAAAATAAGGTTCAGAAATGTATGCAACAAGAATGCCTTCATTTTCCTATAAAAATAAAAATAAAAATGCTAAAATCCCATCTTATGACAACCACATCTCCAACAGTTATACAAATTTAAACAAATAAAGTGATGGAACAAAGATTCTTTCAACTTTTAACTTTTAATTTTGTACCTCCTACATAGTTTTAAAAACCAAAGTCTGATAGAAGATATGTAAGCAAATTTTAACTTTTTGCCCTCACATTGCAAAGTATCCTCCACACTCCTTTCGTCTTTAGTGGTACTTCTAAGAAAGATTCTACTTTCACATTCACATTCACATTCCCACCACCACCACCACCACCACCACCGCCTCCGCTGCCCAAGTCCCCACTGCACCACCTACTTCCTCGCTACCCGCTTCCCACTGGTAGATTTCATAGAATTTGATTGTTGATTAAAAACATAATTACTATTTGGGGCGTTGCTGCTCTCGCCTAGCCATTACCAAGTTCGTACATTAACTGGGATTTAATGGAATCCATTAAGCCATTATCATATAAATGAAATATTGGATAACCAATTTCAACCGATACAAAATTAAAATGTAAATTAAATTTACAGAAATAAAATTTTGCCAGACAGAAATGGCCGCATGCTCAAAATTTTGAGACTTATTTGCTGCTCTAAAATATTTGCGATTTGAAAATTGTCTTTTCTTACAAATTCAAGCTGAAAATTGAGACTAATTTGTCTATGTAAAAGATTTGCAAGTGAAACATTTTTCTAGTGCGCAAAAAACATGTCATCTGCATGCTGACACTCGTAAAAAAACACAAATAATTTGCGAGCATTTCACTACCTCAGAAAGATGCTTCAAGTCCGTTGTCTCAAATAATAGTTCATGGCTTGTAAATGGACCATTCTCTAGGGTGACACATCAAATACTGGAGGTGAGTCATTGGCTAGTATAATCAATAATACCATGGAGTTCTGTTCTTGTAATTATAGATGCCTCTCAGATCATCTTATCGCCTGCTGTGGGGCTGTGGATTAGAGCCAAAATTGCAATGGTTTTCTTTTTTAAATATACAAATCAATCATGATATTTTCTTTGTTTACTCATTTTTTCTTTGAGAATCAATGTAGGGTTGCCTGCTCTAGAATGGTAGCTGTGTGTGGATGTCGTAGAGGCAATATCTACTCAGTGGTTCAGTAGTTTAAATATGACTACATTGTTTAAGTAAAACACTGTTGAATTCTTTTTGTTTTATATGGTTCCCTATTATTTTGATTTAATAATGATCTGTGCATACTGTGGAAGAACTGAAAGAGCTTGGCCACATTGTTTTCTCGATAAAAAGAATTAGTTGTGCTGAGATGAATGCTATATTTATGTTGTTTATAGCATAACTTTATTTTACAAAACTGCAAAATCATACTTATATGTTACAAACAAATAATATCACTGGTAGTATTTCAAATTTCATTGTTTCTTTCAATAATTTAAAGTAATTATCTTTTTATTTCTCATTTGAAGAAATTCTGTATGTATAATGGGTAGATAATTATCTTTTTATTTCTCATTTGAAGAAATTCTGTATGTATAATGGGTAGAGACAGCCGTTAATGTTATTGAAGTAATTCCAAAAACATATTAATATTTAGTAGAGACAACTTTAAAGTATTGTATACAATTCTTCTTCCATCTAAACTAAAGAGGATGAACATATTTAAGTTCGATGGAGATGAGTAGTAAGAAATTATAAACATATAAGCTTAGATTTTACAATTATCTTTACTGCAAGCCAAGTATTAATGTCTAACAAAATCCCAAACAAAGTTGTTGGAGATACATAATCAATTTGTTAAGTATAGACAATATTTCAAAGTATAGAGCGAGTCAAAACATTTAAAAAGGATATTTTTACTTGTTTTTCCTTGGGTCATCAAGTGAGCATTCATGAGACAAGGGTAGAAAAAACTAAAAAAAATTAAGTTTGTATCCAAAGTTAATTTTGGTGAGCATTCATGACACAAGGACCTAACAAACTAAAAAAATTAAGTTTGAATCCAAACTAAACCATCCCAGATCCAAATCCTAGGCTCTATCAAGCGCCGCCTCCTTGAATAGCTCCTTGAGTGTAATACCCGAGCCACTTAATACCAAGCTCTAAAGTCTCTAGTTTAAGTCTCATATTTACTTTTTACTTCGTATTATTGTGTTTTGTTTATGGCCGACATAATATTTATTACTTTTTACTTTGTATTATTCTATTTTGTTTACTTTGTATTATTTTGTTACTAGACAAACTCGACAAACACTCTAAACTCTCATATTTACTTTTTACTTTGTATTAAAGGTAAAAAGTAAAGTCTCTAGTTTAAGTCTCATATTTATTTTTTACTTTGTATTATTCTTTTTTGTTTATGGCAGACATAATATTTACCACCTAATCCTAAGCTCTAAATTCTCTAGTGGAAGTCTCATATTTACTTTTTACTTTCTATTATTCTTTTTTCTTTATGGCCCACATAACATTTATTACTTTTTACTTTGTATTATTTTGTTACTCGACAAACACATGTTACAAGATCGCCTGCATACTGGCTTTAGAGGGCCCGCCTCGCCTCTCGGCCCAATAAAATGGACTTTGATGGATAGATAACTATAAGACATCCAATTGAGAAATGAATCAAAACTAAAACTTAGGGTTTGAAATTCATGTAGAATTTATGGTTGGAATCATCCTTACCTTGTAGCCTAACACAGTGTTATGAAGCTATGCATTCTAGCAAACTTTTATGAAGCTTCAAATTCCGCACATTTATTTTGTGCAAAGAACACTTTGTATTTAAATCCTATGTAATATTTTCTTTTGTTATTATAGCATGTAGATAAATGTGTTTATAAATAATATTTAAAATATTTATTTATTTAATAAATTAGTACTTTCTTATAAATCTTATTATTTACTTAGGGAGCATATTCAAATTTTCAAATAAGGTTTTAATAACTAATTTAAATATTTAAAATAGGGACATACACTTGTAAAATTAATTTTCCCCTTTCCCAGACAATGTTAAAGAATAAGTAATTTTCTCACTTCATGGTAACAATTTCTTCTATGTTGAGCTTGTTATTTTAGGGACATGTTTACTCTTTAAACAATATATCATAACAATTTGGATGGATGGAAAATAGAAGTGCGTTAACTTTGTAAGATGGTATTGATACAAGAATAGGTGTTTTTACTTTATCGTAGGTGTTTTTACTTTATCGTTTTTATGGTTCTTGTAGCTCTGTGTTTTAATGATTTGCTACAAAAGTCACTTCTTTTGTACATTGCATTATTCCTTTATCTTAATGCTTGTTATTTTGTATTTACTCAAATAGGGTTTCACATTGCTATATTAAAAATGACATAAAAAGTGAATAACAAGTACAAATACAATTAATCTCTATTTACAAATGGCATTTCCTAATCCCTTAATATAAGTTTCCTTGCCTTTGTTTTGATGGGTTGGATGCCATGGTTGATCTCGTGGTTAATTCTAAAAATTAATCCATTAAAAAATTAAATTATGAAGTGAGAATGAATTTACCTGTTGAACGACCCATCGGGGAGGCGTCCTGGCGATGTATAGAAAATTTCAATTTTGACGATTGTTTGTCAAAATTCAAACTTGCAGCAGTAGCCAATACAGATGAAGAATGTGTCCATGTAGACCACTTATGTTAGGGAGTCCAAGTGGGCAAGGTAAAGCACTAGTGCACTTGGGGTAAAACAAACTGAGAAGTGGCAAAAATGATTTTTACCACACATTTTTTATATATTAAACCCTCTTCCGATGCGGCCGACATTCAAGTGCATCGATGCCCACAATAAACGAGACACGCCGAATAGTAGGATTTTTTAGACAAATTTAAAGGGTTTTGCATTGAATTGTTTTATTATAACAACAACCAGTGCGTTTGTCAAATAGAAAAGAACGAGTGCATTATTGTTATCCAGCGCACCGTCTATGATATTTGCGATTAAACATATTAACTCGATGCACCATCAAGTAGTGTTTTTAAATAAAATTTTAAGAGATTTTGCAATGAATTTCTTTATTGCAATGTCCCATAAATAGCAAAAATTAAAAAAAAAATCCGTCCCTGTAATAGATGCTGATTGAGAATAAAATAGTCGCAAGTTAATTCTAAAACTAGGAAAACATGTAAATGCTTACTGTAGATAAAAGGAAGTCGACCATTCCTAAATAATCATGATCTCTCTAGATTTTTACATTTTCAATCCTGCGGAAGCAATGTGGAATTAATTATTGATGTATCCCGGTTACGAGTTTACAATTGCCGATGTAACTGTAATAGCAATTCTTTCATACAGTTTTAATGAAATCATATGAATGTATTATGAATTTCTGAATGGCACCTTCATGTGATATGGCCTTTGTTGATGAGATGTTGAAACCATGGTGGGACATGTATCAATCAAGGAGAGGAAAACATACCCCGACAAGGCTGCCGAGAGGTAAGAGTATTCTTGGGTGTTTCTGGACTTACTTAGCATTTTCGCTAATACAATAATTTCATATTTGTGATTGCAGGTATTTATCCTATGACATTTCCACCCTAGAGGATCTACCCATTTTCTATCCAAATGTTTCCAGTTTTTACAAGGTACGGGTTTTAAGAGTGATGGTCAAGTCCTTTAATGGATAGACCAAAATACAAAAGTTATAGTTCCAAGGGGTTTGCTGATGTAAAATCATAGTAGTGAAACCCTTGGACCAGCGCATGCATACTAACCAAGTTGTGGCTATTATCACATGACTCAAACTATGGTTTTGCACAAATATTCGAGTCTCCAATAAAGCAGGGTTTGGTGTAGAATTAACTACACTTTAATGTAAAGTGGATGACAGGCTGTCCAGTGAGGGTTTGTAATGATTTGGGGTTTTCCTTGGTCATGCCTTCTGTGTTTCCATTTGGTTTTGGTTCAGCACTTCACCATATTTTGGAGGTGCCTTCGTGCCCTGACCTGAGCTACGCTCATGGTCAGTGCATGTGGCATTTTAGCTCGCCTGGCGGCGTGGAGAGTGTCGTATCCTGCTCAGGTATGGCCTTTCTAAAATCGTCAACCTGTTATGGAACTCGTTTCTCCCTATGCATACCTCTTCAGGGTTTAACTTGCGTTTCCTTGCTGGATTGGCAGGTGGTAGTGGCTTCCGGTGTAATGCTGTGGGCGTCCTGGGCTTCTGTTGGCGTGTCAAGGGTATTGGTAAGTCTAGCTTACCTACCCACGTTGCTCTGCCTCTTGCGTCTCTGGTGGTGCATTTATGTGTCTCGTTTTGTTTCATGGGAGGATTTCGTGAGCCTTTGGCACACTGATTCTATTTGGAAGTCTGGAAGGGTTGCCTATTGGCTAGACCATCGAATGCATTGAATCTATGGGGTTTCGAAATGTAATAATGAGATGTAGCGAAAAGGAACTCCGGTGCAATTTCTATGGGGATTTAGAAGATCATTTTTATTACTTGCCCGATTCTTTTGACTAGTATACTCTGGTTTTAATGGCCATTGTGGGCACATTCATTTGTGGTTCTTGTGGTTTGTCATGAAATTGGGTTTTGCTCAGGGAATTCTTCCCTCTATGATGTATGGTGTTTTGGATGTATGTTTTTAATATGGGTAATAACTACAGCATTTCTAGATTTTCTATCAATGTCGTTTTTGGTTCCAAGAATGTAACAGTGGCTCGGCCTATGGGGTCTTATGTTGCCGTAATGAATTCTCATTCTGATTGTAGCTCCGTCTGTTTAATTTTCCATGTGGACTGTAAATGAAAGCATCATGGTTTCCTAATGAAGCTATACCTGTACTGTAGTTTTGAATTTAAATACCCCAGGGTTTTGACTTTTGTCTGCGTTGGATTCCTAGACATAATGTTTGATGGAGAGATTCTACTGTGGTGATTTGTAAAAGAAGGAAAACGATGATGCCCAGGTGGGCATCCTGTAGATGTTACTGTTGGTATAGACTCTTTAAACAGTTGTTATTCTAGATTTGTATGTTTGATATCTATACCCAAAATTCTCTTTTGATGAGAGTGTGGGTTTGTAGCTTGCAGCTACATGTTGATGCGTTTTGGAAAAAGAAAGACCATGGGGCTCGACCCCTTGACCTGTGTTTTGATTTATATATATATAAATAAAGAAAAATATGTGTGAATGTTAAAGTTCTGTTTACAACTACTATTTCCGTTTTCTGTGTGGCGTCTGTATTGTTTGGATTTGAAATAATGGTTTAGATCAGGAATAAATCTACAATAATTTGGTTAATAATAAAATATGAATAAGGGATTGGTGGCTGTCTAAGCCCTATGATTCGTTCTACAAGATATCTGTAATACATGTATTCACCTGTCTAATAAATAACCGAACTGTAATGGAAACAGTGAATGATTAGTAGTACATTGTATATAAGATACTGTCAGAATAAAAAGAATATTGTTTGTTCAAACTTATAAGAAATACTAGTCTATAGGTTTTCTACATAGATGTCTAGCACAGGCTAGTGGACTAGCCATGCTAGACATGCGGCAGTCATCACGAAGTAATATTCTAGGGTTGATAAGGTTTCTGAATATGAAGTTTGATATGCATTTAACCCTGGACGTTGTTTCCCTAAAGGCCGTTTGCTCCTTAAGAAAAGTATTGATGTAGATGGTTTAAGGGAATTAAATACTAAGTAACAAGCTATTCAAATTGCATAAATAAAATATGGTGAGTGGAATAATTCATACCTACAAGCTTGTAACGTGTCCTTCTTCTGTAGTAACCTGCACACTCAAACCATTAATTAGTGGAAAATATTGCTGTGTTCAGTTGATCTGACTTGAATGATTCCTTGACTAGATAACTTTGGGACTATCACGTTCCTCCCAACCATGATCCTACAACCGTTCCTGGTTCAGTATGGATCCCCCCGAGCTGGTTCTGACATGCAATTTGAGAGATAGAGACCCTAGGTCCACTGCTGGTTCAGGTCTAAAACATATGTGAGCTACTTCAATTCTTGGAGCAGAAAATTCTCTTTGATTCCATAAGAGAGTGATGATGAAAAGATGATCCCCAAACTTTGGGGTTTGTCCTCATTATGTAGGGAAATCTTGAATTAGGATTGTTGGAATAATTTGGTTTCTTTAAATCAAATAAATTAATTTATAAAAGAATATTTGTTTTAATTAATCACTAGTTCTTTTGGAACTATGACTTTTCCATTTGTTTAACTAAAGTGTTTTTTTATTTATTTAAGCCTTTCTATAATTTGTGATCAACTTAATATTTCAATTTATTTATTAATGCATTATTGATTTTTTTTTTTTGAAAAAAAAGCGTAATTTCATTTCATCCTTAAGAGTACGAAATTACATATAAAGTCTACACTCATTACGAGTGGATGTGGTCTTTGATAACCAGTGAAACTATGTCTGAGCAAAAATGTGATGTTCTCACCACGTGAGCAATAACATCCATTACATCATATTTGAAAATAAACGATAAAATGGCAATAAAAATTTCATAAAAGTTGCAAACTGTGTGGATCTTTTAGGTACAATGATGTTCTATGTACAACAGTGATAATAGTAACAAAAAAGGAACTCTCAAAAAACCATAGCAGCCATGCATAAATCAGTCAATGAACGGCCTGTGATAAAGATCTCTGCTGGCCCCATCCAAAAATTCTGTTAATTTCCAGAGCCCGGGAGCAAGTGTTAAGCCTTCCTTCGAGGCTTTGTCCGCCTCTGTGTTATTTTCCCGGAAAGTATGCCTGCAGGTAAAAGTATCAAAGGAGTGAGTGACATGCTGAATGTGTTCCAAAACCCCAGCATTTTTCCGATTGTTGCACTGATACAGTCCATTGACCCAGTTTGTCACATTCATAGAATCCCCATAAACAGTTAAATTTTGGATCCTTTGTTCCATTGCAAAGGAGAGTAAGAGCTTGAGGCTGAGGATCTCAGCCCAATTGTTGGTACCTCTCCCAAAACCAAAAGACATCACATAATAGTGTGTGGGAGATAAAAACAGTAGCGCCCCTCCTCCACAAATGTTGTTTTGGCAGGCCCCGTCGAAGAAACCCCAAGGCAGTGTAGTATCAAGGTTCAAGGGTTGTATGTTCCTAGGGGTGGAGGCCAATTTGCACCGATGAAGTGCAAGATGGATACCGCAACTGTTAGTGGCCACCAAAGCTGGTAAACCAACTTTGTCCAAGAAAAGGCAGTTGTTATGGGATAACCAGGTGCCCCAAATGACAATAGAGGGGAGACCTTTGAAAGAGGCATACACAGAGTTCTCAATCCAATTTCGCCATGCTTCGACCAGAGAGTGCCCATCCCATCTGAAATTTACTTTTAGTATTCGAGACACAATTTGCCAGACCGCCTTAATGAAGCTACAGTGGAGAAAAAGGTGTAACACAGTTTCCTCATCATGTGAACACAGGTAGCACCTGCTAGGTCCCTGTAGGTTACGTTTTTGCAGGAAATCCCAGGTTGGAATGCGATTTGCTAGGATGCACCACAAGAAAAGGCGCGCTTTTAGAGGGCTCTGCAATCTCCAAATAGTTTTCCACCACCATACCAGTTCCCTGTTCCAAAAATTTGCGCAGATCCATTGATACCCATACTTCGGAGTGTAAGAGCCAGAAGGATCCCCATCCCAGACCAAGGTGTCATCCTCGTCATTGAGAAATATTTGGTCCCTGCTGAGAGCTCGCAGGTATGTTCTAAGTTCATCTTCCCATTCCGGTTCAAGTCCAAAAGTATCAGCTCGCCTCCATACGGGTCTTCCCATCCAGAGATTTTCCCCATCCGCCAAGTGATGTAGGACAGTAATATGCCGATGTTGTAATTCCTGGATCAGACCGTCGGATAGGATATGCTGTGCTTCGCAGCCGACCCAAGGGTCTCTGCCAACCCTCAACCTACGACCGTTACCTACATCCCAAACAAGGTGCTGTTCAATAACGTGAAAGGAGGAGACAAGTGCTTTCCAAATGACAGACCCTCCTTTATGAATCTTGGTCGGAGACCGAATCCAGTCCTCCACAGAGTCCGGTGCAATATATTTGAGAGTCATAATACGTGCCCAGTACCCTCCAGATGTGATTAGCCTCCAACCACATTTGGCAGCCAGAGCCTGAGAGAAGTAGAAAATGTTTTTTAAACCCCAACCTCCTAAAGCTTTGGGGGTGGCAATACGTTCCCATTTCACCCAAGGCGTAACATGTGCATCTTCCTTACCATTCCACAAGAAACGAAAACATATTTTGCGTGCAGCTTCCAGCGTCCCCTTAGGTATCCATGCCAGGGACATCCAGTAAACCGGAATGGCTTCCAGGACCGATTTCACCAAGATCAATCTGCCAGCACGTGAGAGCCACCTGAAGCTCCAGCTCTTGAGTCTCTTTTCCAACTTCTCCAAGAGCCAAACCCAGTCGTGTTTTAGATAGTTGTTAGGCTTTAAATGAAATCCCAGGTAACGAAGCCCCTCAGAGAGGTTAAGGAGCTGAAAGGGGAACAGGTCAGTGAGGGTGTGCAGTTCCTCCTCATCCAGAAGAGAAGTCGTAATAGTTGATTTAGCAATGTTGATCTCCATACCCGTAGCAATGGAGAAGAGGTCCAGTATTTCCTTGAATTTAGCTGCCTCCCTTCTAGAGCCAGAGCAGAAAATCAGTATATCGTCCACGAAGAGTAGATGAGTGAGTGCGGTACCCGGAGCAACAAGGATTCCTGCTATATCTCCAGTTTGCTTAGCTTCCTTAATGGCCCTACTCAGGCTTTCAGCTACCAATAAAAATAACAGAGGGGATAGGGGGCAACCCTGACGTAGACCACGCCCAGAGTGGAAGAAAGGAGTCGCTGCTCCATTCATAAGAATTGAAAAAGAGACAGTGGTTAAGCAGCTCATGATCCATCGTATGAAACCAATCTCAAATCCCAAATGTGTAAGCATGAGACGGATATACAGCCAACTGACCTTATCGAAAGCTTTAGAAAGATCAATTTTGAGGACTGCACCTTTCTGCTTACTGGATTTGATACTGTGTAGACCCTCCTGCGCTAATCCAATGGCTTCGTGTATCTGGCGTCCTTCGAGGAACCCGAACTGCTCCTCAGAGATGTGTGTGGATAGTAAAGGTTTTAGTCGGCTAGCGATCACCTTTGTTACAATTTTATACACACAGTTGCACAGTGAGATGGGTCGAAAATCATTGAGCGTGGAAGGAGAGTCCCCTTTGGGAATAAGAGCAATGAAAGTAGAGTTTATACTGGCCGGGATTCTGCCTTCCCTCCTGGATTCTTCAATCAGCAGTAATAAATCTTCGCCGATAATGTCAAGGAGGGCTATAAAGAATTCAATCGTCCATCCATCCGGCCCCGGACTTTTGTCCTTCTGAAAGCTGCTAAGAACCTTCTTCAATTCATCCATAGTAATGATGTCCATAAGCCTCCTGTTGTCCTCCTCCTCAACAAAACGGGGAAATAGCTGAGCAACTCTGAGCACCTCTTCAATGTTTACCCTGTTATTTGCTTTGAATAGTTCCTGAAAGTGATTAACCCCAATCCCAGCCAGTCCTTCGAAGGTGGCCTGGTAATTTCCTTCCGCATCTTTCAGGCTCCAGATAGTATTGACTGATCTTCGACCCTTAGCATATGCATGAAAAAACTTTGAGTTTTCGTCACCGCTCTCCAGCCAAATGGCCCTGCTCTTAAGCCTCCAAGCCTCTTCATTGTGTAAGAGTATCCTATTTCTCTTGTCCATCAGAGAGACAAGTTGTTCCTTAGTAGCCAGTGAGGCAAACCCTTCTCCAGGTCCCCCCGAAATGATGGAAATAGCTTCTTCAATGTCTTTAAGCTCTTTGTCCTCCCTTTTCCGCTTAGCTGCTGCCCAAGATTTGATAGGTTCCTTGAGATGTTTGATGTTCTCCGCAAAATGAAAGGCAGCAGTAAGATTTGATCCCTGGTGGTAAGGAATCCAGTGCAGCTGGATCAAATCAAAGAAGGTGGGATCCTCCAGCCACACCTTGTTGAATTTAATGGGAGCGGGCGGCTTGTTAGGCCCAGCCTTCAGTTCAAGAAAAATCGGATCATGATCAGAGCAACCCCCGGCTCCAATCCATTGCCTCACATAGAAAAAAGTCTCCGCAATATGTTCTGAGATAAGAAAACGATCCAGCCTTTTGGCCACTCTATCCAAACCAGTCCTCATATTACGCCAGGAGGGTTTCAGTGAAACCGGCTCTACATCAATCAAGTTTCCATCAGAGAGCTTACGGATAAAAAAGTTTGTGAGAGGATCCACTTGAGCATGTGGTCCCCAAATCTCAGCATGCCCCAGTGAAAAGTTCAGATCCCCACCAAGAATAGTAGTATTACCTTTAAGCAGGTCTTTATTCAACAGAGCATTCCAAAATGGTTCGCGTTCACAGTAAGGGCCATAAATGTTTACAATAGTGAAGTGTTCATCAAAATCCAAGGATTTACAGGTCATGCCTAACACAGAGTGCATCCCCCAAAGGGAGGAAACACACACCTTAGCTTCATTCCATCCAATTGCCAGACCACCAGAGCATCCCCTGGCGTCCAAACCTTCAAATCCCCATCCAGGGAACCAAACCTTCAGACGGTTGACAGCATCAATCCCAGAGCACATAGTTTCTTGAAGTAACAAAATATCAGGATGTTCCAGTTGCAGCATCCTACGAAGTACTGGTCTTTTGGAGGGACCAGCAAGACCTCGGCAGTTGTAGGACATGACCTTCATTTCAACCCATCCGAATGGGCATCCACCGCTCTAAGTGCCCTTTCGATAGACAGTTGTTTACCATTCTTAAGGTCCGAGCAAGCTCGGGTCTTGGCATGGGAAAGGAAATATTTTCTTCCTCGAGGTATGCAGGGCTTAGGATTTACCTTCCCTAACCCCCCCGCAGGAGGACTGGTCAGGGATCGCAGCCAATATCCAGATTTAGAGGAGCCAGGGGGCGAGGAAGGTTCGGGAGAGGATAATACCGGCTCGGAGATGGCAGAAAGGCTAGAATCCGGAGGGCATTCAAGAAGTGGATGCTCCACTTCGAGGATAGGAGCTACAGTGTCATGAGGGGGTGTGATGGAGGACATCAATTGAGGGGAAATGTGCAAATTTTTAAAACCATCTACCCAATCCTGACCAGGAAATGAAAAGTTGTTAAAAATAAGACAGAAGGAAGGGTTGAAAAGAGTAACAGAAGGAGCACCTGCAGCCAAGTCTGGTGAGCGAAGAAACGGTACCTATGAACCCTCCCGTGCCGAGTCTCGATAAAGTGGAATGTGTGGTTCTTCAGCAACTACCGTGTTACCAATAACAGGGACCGAGCCATCCGCATCATCGTTTTCTGCAACCACCTTGCCACCTGTGGGAACTTCACCATCCGGCTGACTAGCCAACGGTGTTTCCAAAGTAGGAGTAACAAAACCCTGCTGACCGTCAGATTCCTCCGCCGAATCCATTCCAACCTCCTTGGCCACCACCCTACGCTTGTGGGTATTACCAAACCGCACCCGAACAGGAACATAACACTCGACGGCCGGGTGGCCATATTCATGGCACCGCCTACACCTGAAAGGCACATTCTCATAGTCCAGTGTCTGAACGAAGGTATAGGGCCCCCATGTCAGGTCCATAGTGTCAAAAAGTCCATCTCTTACATTAATGCTCACCAGGATGCGAGCAACTTTCTGCATAGCCGATGCCACAAAAGAGAAGTCCGCATCAAGATAGGTTCCCAAGTTGTTCCCAATCCTTCGGAAGTGTTCCTCGGACCAGTAGTGAAGGGGGAGTCCTGGGAGACGAACCCAGAGGGGGATAACATCCAATCTTTCCCGACTGGCATCGAAGAGGGGGTTCCACGGCTTTAACAGAAGAGGGACTTTAAAGATAGACCAATTGAGACTTAAAGCCCAGTGTGCATGAGCATCCGAGGAGAAATGAAAAGCAAACCACCCACCTGAGAGCCCAACGATACGGGGCACATAACCACAATGTCCCAGCCATGCCCCCGTGGCCCACGAGATCACAGTATTGAGACTAACAGATTTTCCATAAACCCTGCCGACCAAAACCGGCTTAACCATCCCTACAATCTGGTGCATGCCAATGTCCTCCCCCAACGCGTAGTTAGGTGCCTTCCCAGAGTTCCTAATCCACTTTCTACGGCTTTTCACGGTGGGTTCCTTAGTTGCTACCCCAGCTGTACCCGCTGCAGCACGGCCACGAACACGCTGATCAGAGTCCTCAGAAGGACTAGAAAACCCTCTTTGTTCAACGAAGTCCAAGTTTGCAGCGACAAACCCACAGGGTTGTAACGGTGGTTCAGTCCGCCGCGCCTCAAAACCCTCCACCTCAGCTTGTCGGTCCAGTCCAGTAGAGAGATGATTATCGCTATCCGCGGAGGTAATAAATTCAGGCAGGTCGCCTATATCTGCACACAACGGCTCCGGAGATGGAGAGGTGCAGAAACCCCTAACGCCCCAGATATTCACGGCGTGAGTCGCAGGAGATCGGCGTGCATTTGACCCCTCCCAGAACGGCGAGCAGGAAGGAAAGGTTTGGCAGTCATTCGCCGGGGGTGACAGAGGTCCATCAGGAGGCCGGTTACCAGTAAAGCCACCAAACCCTATACCGCCAAGCTCCTCCTGATGCCGGAAAGCGCCAGGTGGCGAACGCCAGATATCATGGTGCCGTAGGTCATCACTGCTATAGTCTACATCATCCATAGTAACCCCCAACGGAACACAAAACGGAACAGTAACCTTCGCTGTGAAAGAGGGCCAGAAAAAAATAATCCACCGGAGTAAAAACCAAAACGGTTTTACCAAGGTAGAAACCCATCGGGGTTGGCGTGCGTCTGTACGAACCTGCTGACGTCCTGAATCCGTCTACAGGGTGCCTCCCACCGCCCTTCACAAACCTCCAAACCCTCGGCGCTCACCATCGTTCTTCCTTCGAATCCATTATTGATTTATTAACTCAATGCATCAACTATATATAAAATAAATGTGTTTAATAAATAAATAGTAACAGTCATTATTATTAAAGTTATTAATAATAACATTAGCCTTATGGCTTTTATGCATGCTTAACCATAGGAAACTACTATTTAGTTAATTTATGCTTTAAGTGGTGATGTTATCTTTTATGTATCTTCACATGATACTTCTTTTTAATCTTTTTAAGGATAAGGTCCCCTTCTTTGGACGGTCTCGGTAAGCTAGGATAGGAACCTCTAGTCTCTCCCTTTGCATGTCAGATTCCCTCGTTTTAACATGGTATTTCCCGCAGTACTTGATGATAATAAGATTTATTTAATCAATTCGAATAGTTGTGATAAGACACATAAGTGCCATTCAGAGTCCTTCGGACTCAACACTTGAGATCTAGTAACCCCGAGTGCTCTTCAGAGCCTTTTAACTCAACACTCTCACATGGGTGTTACGCTAGCGCAATTCTAGAGCCTCTGCTCAACACTAGAGCTAGAATGTGGTTGTGAGGCACATCTAGACTATTTAAGTGGCCTCGGATCCGGTATTCATTTTCTTTCAAGCTTGGAGTGCTCCAGGGCTTATGCCCAACACTCAGTGTACATCAGGGCTTACTCCCAATACATAAACATTCATCTAGGTACATCGGGGCTTACGCCTAGTACGTAGGTCTCTTGTGTGTTTCTGAGTCCACGCTCAACACATCATATAGGATAAACATGTAAAATCACAGCTCTGCACAATAAGTAACAAAAGGTCATCTCAATATGTATTAGGGTTTTGTACCCACATCAAAACATAATAAGAACATTGGGGCTCCCTTGCCCAGTATATAATCAAGTAATGAAATTTAGTCAGGGTCCATGCCCAACATGTCAGTCTACAAAAGAATAAATCATAGGTGCTGGGGCCGTGGCCCAATATAACATCATAAAACAGTCAGTCCAAAATTTGGGGTATTACATTTATAGTAAAAGGCTGTGTGTTTGTTGATTAAACTTGCACCGATGCGGTTATGGTTATTTGGTGCACCGTTTATTTGTCTTGCCGTTAAAAAATATATTGGTAATGCGATGCATTATCATCTATTAACCACACTGTGGATTCTATCTTATAATGCCCCGGTGCATTTAGTATCTATTAACGCATCGCGAAACGGGTATTAAAATAACACGAGTTTTTTAATTAATTTTTTTTATCGATATTTTTTCTCTGTCGTGGTGCCGTAGAATTTCATGCCACACCGCTGCGTTATGTTTAGAAATGCACCAGTGTGTTTTGGTGTTAAACACACCGAAAAACAACATACGCTAAAATCTTCGCCCGATCGCCTCCCTTAGAAACCTCCACTATAAATGGATTTTCGACCTCTTTTTTAGGGGTTCCCGCTATAACCTCCACTAGAGGGCCTTTTCCTTGTAGTGACTTACAAAATGCAAATTGACTACTTGATTTTTTCCATTGAGGTGAAGAAAAATAATATAGTTGGCATCCCCGCAACTCTACATAATGCTCAAGTTATACCTTTCCATGGGAGCTGGGAGAAATTGAAAGGCATAAGAGCAATTCTTAAATATTGCTCCCCTTAGAATTGCAATGATAAAAAATATGGAAATTACTGACAAGAATCTAATAAAAATCATACCCAAGTTTAGAATGCAATGTTGGAGCCTACCTGGATCACCGATGGGGTTGTCTGGTACATCCAAGGCACTTTCTCAAATCCAACTGCTTCTATTTTTCACGCACCTGTAATGAAACGAATTATTAAATAAATATAAGGTTTTGAATATTCAAAAAATCATCAAACTAAATGAAAAATTTTCTATGTCATAGAACATGTGGCCATCGGAAACATGAAAATAATTTTAATCTATTGAATTTTCACATTAGAGCTTCAAAACAAACATACAAGAATTACAATTAAAAGAAGAAGCACATGGGTGAAGCAGATTGAGACCCGAAGCATTTTCAGTGTTGAGCCAATAGTATCTGACAATTTGAAAGGAAGGTGTTCAAGTTCAAGTCAAGAATGGAATTTACAATGTGCAAGAGTCAATCTGCAGACTGTGATACAACAATTGTTGATGTTGCAGCGTCAGTGAGACATTCTCCCCGAGACAGGGAGGATGGAGAAGCTCTCCCTGAGATGGGGGGATTGGTAACTGCTTTGTGATTTCCCTCCTCATCATGTAGCATTGAGTTTAGTGGAACTTTGATTTTCCTCCTCGTCGTGTAGGACTGAGTTGAGTTGACATATGGTTATCCTCCTTGTCGTGTAGGACTAAGTGGCAAGCAATGTTATTTACACTTCAAACACGAATGCCACAAAATACCTAAAAGAGAAATTGAAGTATGTGATAATTACCTAGTTCATTTAGAGGATGGCAAACTGATCCGGATTTGTGTGGGAACGAAACAAAAGATAGCATATACAGAGATATACATTCACATACACAGATATATGGCAAGAAACACAGCGATACAGGAAACACATATTCGATTAAATATCGGAAATAGAAGAGACTGTAAATAAAACAGCTAGAATGGTAATAGCTATCTCTGAGGAGAGATGTGGCCGCTGTGCTCATTCGTGTCAAGATGAATACAAAGAGAGGCCGAAAGGGCCTATTTATCATAAGCATGAGGGAGATAATCCCAAGCATCCAAAAACCTAACCCTAGAAGATGAACCGTCATAAAGTTTGTGGCCTCAAGGTGGTTAGTTGAATAGTCAACTTCCCGGGGTCATAACTTTTGCATACGATCTCCGTTTGGGGCGCTCGGTAACCCATTGGAAAGATAAATCCGAGGAATACGTGGTGGGCCATGAAACACATGGGCTCTGTTGGACCAAGATTTCCCGAGAAACATCATTTAGGGCCTCAAAACGGCCCCGAAAGTTTGGGACTCGAAAAAATATAGAAACATTACTAGAAAATTGGCAAAATGGGAAGCTGTTTTGAGCTAGTGGAATAGGTGGGTGGCCACCGATATACCTCTGGATCACAAACTAATTCTACCTAATTTCTCTACTTTGTACCCTTACTCTGTCTCTGTCCTCCCACATTTTTATAGAATTTTAATATGGTGAAAGACACGGGTGAAGTTTGTACATACAAAAAGTGGCTCAAGATTATGCTGAAATGTATGCCACTACCCAAATAAAAATGATGGAATATATCCTTGAGAAGTAATTTAAAAATGAAGAACATATTCATGGAGAGGAATTTATGGGCCCAAGCCTCCTCTGGTTGAAAATTTATGCTTCCTGGGATAAGAGTTTTGGTTTTCGTGCTTCTTTTAGTTTTATGCTTTCATATCAATTTGTGATAGAGGCTTGAATTCATGGATGATGAAAACCTTCTATGGAAAAACAAATTTTAGTTGTCATGAATGCAACGGTCTACATCATCATAGTAGTTTAATCTATTTTTTCCTTAGATATTGAAAGAGATCTAGACGATGTTTATCAGGCCATATAACAATTAGATTTTAATCACTCCTGTTTAAATATGGAAAACTGTAACAGATCATAGGTGGTACACCATTTTTTTGTTATTCTAAGGGTCAAAATTGAATATAAAATATAGCGTCGAGATTGTAAGGGAATATGATATGAATGTAAATATGTAAACTATTTATTAACAAAATTCTTCTTGTCGACTTCCTAAAAAAAAAGAAGATACAAAACACTGAACAAAAAAAACATGATAGTTTTGAAAAGCCAAACTTCCCAGGGGTAAAAATAAAAAAATACTAAAAACACGCGCCAATTGAGAATATTAAGTTCCATCCTTATCATTGATTTATTTTAGGGGCGACTACCCAAACTAGGACTTCGTAGTAGTTCCTTCAAGAATGATCAAATTCTCACCCTTGAGTGTTAGGAGAGTTGGACTGTAATGTCCCCAAAATAGCAAAAATTCAAAAATTTTCCTGCATGCAATAATCGTCAATTCAAAGGAGAAGGATTCATAAGTTAATTTTAACATAAATAAAAACATCCATACTTGCATAAATAAATGTAAGCATAAGACTTTTATATAACAAGGTCTCTTCAATGTGTGAGTTCTAGAACTGCGGAGGCGATTTGGAAACAAAATGATGGCATGTTTTAATTACAGAACTTGTACATGTTAGTGCAAAGGAAGAAATAACACTCCTTAATGTTTCAAGAATCATGTGACTGGAATGTGAATGTCTAATGACACCTTCAGGTGATGAGCTCCTTTGTTGATGGAATGTTGTTCTCATGGTGGGTGCTGTAATACTCCAGGAAAGGTAATTACATACCTCGGCAGGGTTGCCGAGAGGTATGGGTAAGATTTGTGGTTGCCGGACTTACTTAGCATATTGCTAATGTTATTCCTTACTTCTGTGGTTGCAGGTATTTCTAACCTGAAAGTGCTACCCCTAGATGTTGGCCCATACTTTACTAATGGCTTCATGTTACTAGGGTGAATGACAAACTATTAATATCGGGTACCCCATGCCATGGGAGTTCACAATATAATTATTCCCAAGGTGAGGTTCACGACTATGAGTCTTTTGTATATTTAAACAAGGGTGAATTGAGTCCATGAATCCACTATATTCTTTTGTAAATTAAACAAGTGTGGGTTTGATTTCACGACTCCACTATAGCTTTTGTTCAAAAATCAAAGCTCCACTATGACAGGGTTAGTGTGGCAATAACTGCACCTTTAATGCGAAGTGGGAGACAGACTCTCATCGAGGGTTTGGTAGCATTTGGGGTTTTGTTTGCCTCAGTTTGGTTTGCGACTTGTTGTTAGTCTTGCTGGTTCTGCACTTCATTCATAAGGTGGCTATGTGTGTGCCCTGACCCAAGCAATGCTCGTGGTTAGTGCACTTAGCATCTATGGAGCTCGACTGTTTCGTGGATTTAATACTTCTAACATGTAAGAAAAGACTCCACTGTGTTGAGATTTTACCTTTCTGCTTTTGATTCGAAATCACAGGGTTGACTAACTAGTGAAACGTGTTGTAATGGCAGGTGATAAAATGCTTTGGTATGGAAGCTGCGATGGCTCCTGGTGCTGTAGGCATTGCTAGGGTATTGGTAAGTCCAGCTTACCCACTTGTTGCCCTACCTCTCGCACCTCTGATGATGGATGTATGCGTCTTGTCCTGGTTTAGGAAAGAGACTCCCGTAAGCCATTGGATTTACTGAATCACTTCGGGAAGTCTGTTGGTTGCTTAATGGATGGACTAGGGAAATGTGGGTTTCAATGCAATTTAAAGCTGAATACGCAGTTGGGACTGTGATGTAAAAATTGATTATGAATCCGGGTCTATTTTTGTTGCTCAACATTTCTAATTTCTGAACAATGTAAATGCTATTTTGTTTCTGGAAAAGAGGACATGACTCCTATCTGAGATGTATGGTTGTAATGGTTTTCAAAATGGTAAACTTCTATACGTTTTCCCGTGTGAGTACAAAACTCTAAGTCTGTACTGGTTCGATTCTAAAATTATGGAGTTTCTGGGAAATTTATAACTGTTGTTCCAAATGTGTGAATGATAAAATGTCTTTGGCGCCTTCAGTTTGGTAAACGTAGCTAGGATTTGTGTGTTGGTTTCAATTTGCTTGCTAACTGAGTTGAAATAGTGCTATGATATTTCTGTGCATACGATGAGATTCTTGTTGGAAACATAGGAGATCGACTGAGGTTCTCTGCACATCTAATTTGGTAATGTGGGTAGGGTTTGAGTAATATGGTCTCCATTCACTTACTGTCTGCGTTGGTAGAGTGGACATTTGTGTGGAGAGGATTTCAAGAGCTTTACGCAGCATTTTATTTTTGGTTGGAAATAATGAATCCTGTAGGAAAAATACTTACAAGTTTTGGGCGTGAGAAGACCATGGGATTCGACCCTTGACCTGTGTTTTCGATAGGCGTCTGCGTTTGTAACTTTCCAGCACTTTAAATCACCATCTATTTGTACTGCATACTTATTGGCATTTATTCTTGTTTTGATAGAATACTAGGGTCTGTGTGTTCGTAAGAGTTCTATGTCTCCTCGATGTGCTAGGGTGATGATTGGTAGCGATATCTAAGTATGATGCTTGTTTTTCATTGGAAAAGAAAAGTGTGTATGAGTATGTAACGATCTCTGTCCTATCTGCTGTCTTCGTTTTAAATGTGGTAGATGTAGGGTTTCTAAAAAGAAAAAGAAAGAACTATTTAGATCGGTAGTGGATATATATCAGTCTTGTTTTCTGTGTAACGTCGTCGTGGTTTGAGAGCAATTTCTTTGGAAAGAAAATGTAAATAAAACAAAAAAGGAAGAAAAATGCTAGGGTTAAGCCCTACAGACTCGTTTCTACCAGATTTATGTAATGACTATGTTTGCTAAGTTTGGGGATCTTAGTTTCTAAATCGTTTAATAAAGTGACCAACATTTATGCTAAAAGAAAATCGATTTTGGTAGTTAGATGGACATGCTACAATTTAACTCAAAAATCTATTGACAGATAAGAAGGAAATAAAAACCTAGATTTAATAATTAAAACAATGCTTCACAATCCCCAAACTTTAGAAGTGTAAAATTGTGTTTGACTAGCAAAGGCTAGCTGGCTATACCTGCTAGGCAATGCCTTGGGATTCTGGGCAGATCTTGAATTTAAAATCTGATATAGAGAACAATGCTATTTAACATACCATTCATAAGAGAAAATAATCAGTTTGAAGGTCTTATAGGATTTTCATACCTGCTTATTCCTGTAGCTTGCTCCTGCTTGTAATGACCTGCACACTCAGCCAACTAGTTAATGAAAAACTGTTGAACCCTTAGTTGACCTGATAATCGATATTGAAATAGATGAATTTGGGACTACCACGTTCCACCCAACCATGATTCTACAACCGTTCCTGGTTCATTATGAATCCTCCCGAGCTGGTTGTAACATGCAAACTGAGAGGTAGAGGCCTTAGCTATGTAGCCGGTTCAGATCTGGAAAATTGATGTGGGGAGGTTCACTTCTTGGAACAGAGAGTTTCTCTTGACATCACAATACTAAAAGAAAAGATCCCCCAAACTTCGGGGTCTGTCCTCCTTAAGTAGGACATATCTTGAATTAGGACTGTTGGAATTCACTGGTTTCTTTAAAATAATTTTAAATTATAAAAGAGTATTTGTTTATTTAACTGCTAGTTATTTTTGGAACTAGGACTTCTCAACTTTGTTTTACTAAAGTGTTTTTGATCTTTAATCTTTTTATAATAATAATAATATAAAAATTACAATTCTATCTAAATATTAATAAATAATAATTAGTAAGTGGCATCCCACTTATGCATAAGTATATATATAATAAATAACAATATTATATATTGAAAATCCTAAATAAAAATACTTAGCTTTGTGGTCCTTAAGCATTTTGTTGCACATGATGCTTCTTTTCATTCTTTTTAAGGAAAGGGTCCACTTCTTTGGACGGTTTCGGTAAGCTGGTAAAGGCACCTCTAGTATCTCCCTTTGCATGTCAGATTCCCTCGTTTTAACATGGTAGTTCCCGCAGTATTTGATGATAATAATATTTATTTAATCAAGTCGAATAGTTGTGATAAAACACATGGAGTGATATTCAGAGTCCTCCCGACTCAACACTTGAGATCTAGTAACCCCGAGTGCTCTTCAGAGCCTTTTAACTCAACACTCTCACATGGGCGTTACGTTAGTGCAATTCCAGAGCCTCTCCTCAACACTAGAGATAGAATGTGGTTGTGAGGCACATCTAGGATATTTAAGTGGCCTCGGATCCGGTATTCATTTTCTTTCAAGCTTGGAGTGCTCCAGGGCTTATGTCCAACACTCAACGTACATCGGGGATTAGGCCCAGTACGAAATAAGAATCCTCTAAATACATCGGGGCTAAGGCCCAGTATATAGGTCATTCGTGTGTTTCTCAGTCCACGCTCAACACACTAAATAATCATCCATGTGAATCATACTCTGCACAGTATAAGGTAACATAAAAATCTCAGTATATCATAATTGTAACTGAATCACAACATAAGTTTATCCATTCGGGTTTTCCTGCCCAGTATATAATAAAAAATGAAACAATCAAAGTACCTGCCCAATATATATCAACTCATGAAAACATAGATCAAAACATGCTACGGCTTATGCCCAATAATAAATCACATATGCTAGGGCCGTAGCCCAATATAACATCATAACATAGTTAGTCAAAAAGTTGGGATATTACATGGACTTCCTCACTCTTTCGATCTCCACCGGATAGAGAATCCATAGCTCTCATCCATGACAACTCCTGAGAGGATATCATCCCCTAGTGCATTGGCGCTTTCATAGTCATTAATGAATTCCATTAGGAAATTGATTCATAGTTCTATCCCTCGTCCTTAGAAACCAATTCCAATAGGATTTGACATCCTCTCTTTGATGCAACACCAAGACATTTTAGTTTCTAGCATCCTTCTGGTACTTGCACCATATTTTATATATTCCCTTAGCTAGCTAGACATTTAACTTTTAGCTAAAAAAATTGTTGATCTAAGATTTGTTCTTGTGCTCTGACTTTGTACCCATGTTGGATGTACTCCCTTAGTCTTCTTGACCTACTTTTGTGGTTATTTGTTATGAAGTAATAAAATTAACTTATCAGGGTCACTGTAAACAGATACACAATGATCATTGAAAAATCCTTAGCAACAGATGTAGTGTAAAACTACCAACCCATGACAACATTAATACCTAGCATGGAGTTAGGTTTTATCCTTGAACACTACCAACTCAAAACAACAAGCTGTCAATAGTGGCTTGATAGGTCAGTGAATATAGGGAGGTGGTTGGTGATAGCAAGGAGGTGAATGTGGGGAACTGCTATTGCCTCCACTAGGATTCAAGTCTCTCTAGCGTATTTCCAGACCATGTTCAAGGGAAACATTTCCACAGAAAAAAGAATCACGCAAGATTTGAAACTTGCCAGGTCATTAGGAAGCTTGGAAATGGAGCATTGATATATATTGGGAGGAGCATTTTAGATGGTGCTGCGCTTATGTTTATATGGTATACTGATAGTTAAATCAAAACTATGAAGATTCATAATTTCATAATCAATCATGCCATGAAAAGAAACAATGGCAATGACAATGGCACATTTTTGTCTAGCCAAAATTAGGATCCTTCATCTTTAGCCTCACAAGGGTGACAAGGGTATACATGGATTGTTTTTGGAACCTGGAAAGAGTTGACCAAGGTGGTGAAGGGAAGATTATTATGTTTTCCATTATAAAAAAATAGGGT
This sequence comes from Larix kaempferi, assembly GCA_027924585.1. Classification (NCBI taxonomy): domain Eukaryota; kingdom Viridiplantae; phylum Streptophyta; class Pinopsida; order Pinales; family Pinaceae; genus Larix; species Larix kaempferi. The sequence continues at coordinate 368,663 of BSBM01000098.1, read as the reverse complement.
TGTGATAATGTGATAGTTATAGGTAAATAATATTTCATGATGAGATGGAAAGTAATCATGAGACATCAAGATCTGAGTGGGCTTGGGGTAGTTAGGGTTCAAAAGAGAGATGTTGTTAGATTCAATATGGGGTTAAAGGATAGATTTTGGTTTAAATATTGTGCAAATTGTTGGTAAACATATAAGGCTTTAGTGGTGGTCTAGTGTTGAATCACCACCCAGCATTGTGTAGAAGAATGGGAATGTGTCTTACAATAGTGACACCACTATACAAAAAGTGAGGATGAAGGAATAATGGAAGAAGAAGAAAGAGGATGAGTAGGTATGGTAGCAAGGTGAGGTTTGAAAGCATGTGGAATACCGAGGGAAGAAGTAAAATAGGGGAAATGGAAGCTCTTGCCCAATTTGTATTCCATATAATCAAGTCACATATGAACACTTTTTTTAGTGGAGTGCTCAAATTATGCATCATCATTTCTAAAAGTATCTAATAATATTGAATTAAACTTCAAAATCATTGATTCTTTAGCTTTAGGGATTTGGATTTGGATATGTAGCTTGGTGAAAATGTTAATTTATTATTGAATAGATAGATTGAGATGTTTCCAAAGTTTATCCAATGACTAATCCATTTATGTTGCTAATTGAGAGGAAATAACCTATTAGAAATAGCTTGGAAAATTGTATCCCAAGTGATTGAAATTAATGAAAAAATCACAAGAATCCTAGCAAGCTTATCACTAATCCAACACCAAGCGTTGCAGTTGTAGCCAATCAAGGGTTGAAACATTTAGTCTTTGACAAATTGGGGAGAGATTTGGATTGTGGTATTAGATTGAAAATGAAAATCCATTAATTGAGTATTTAACCCATCATGAAGCCACCATAGTTAGAGAAGAATATGTGCGTGCCAAATTTAAAGACTTGAGATTGAACCACAAGCTGTGAGTGTAGCGTTTCTTAAAAAAACTAGAGGATCTAAAGCTTTATGCATGCGTGAGAAGTATCACTTTCTTTTGGTCTGGAATCACAGTGTAGGTCATGAAGTCCAAGCAAAGAAGCATATATTCTTAGAGATATTTATAAAAAACCATTGCTGTGGAGGTGGAGACCTTCAAAGAAAACTTAGAGTGATTGAGTGAGAGTCTCCCTAGTAAAGCAGACTCCCTCTTCACAATATTTCTTAAATAAAATAGTTAAATCTTGTTATTTACTTCCATCATTCTATATTTATTTTATCTTTGAAACTGCGCGCACTTAGTTTATTATTGGTTTGAGTTAGACAGTTAGCTTAAGTGGATTCCACCATCTTTATTGCTCGATCAAGGAGATTCGTCTACATGTATCCGAGAGTTACATATTAGAAACAAAACTTCATTGACTTAAGGAAATTGATGATGAAAACCTCACAGCCTGAAAAACTCAAGAAAAATCAGAGAATTTTGCAGCACTTACATGATAAAAAGCATAGGATAAAAGCCAAAAGGAAAATGATCACTGGATTTAAAATAAACTTGTCAAGAAAATAGCTGTTTAGAATTCCGACACAAGTTATTAAAGCGAAGGAAAACAAGAAATGGAACGCACATGAGAAACTAATTCCATATTTAACGATGCCAACGAAAATAATTTTAAACACGGGTAAATATGTACCAGATTGATAGACCAGTCCCTCATCCGGAAGAGTTAACTAACACATGAATGTGAGGTAGTCCGGGATCCTCCAGAGGTACATGTTCAACTTTGTTGAATCGGTCTAAAGAATATATGCTACGGTTTTCACACCATCTATTGTATAACAAAAGAAAGGTAACAATCATTAGATTAAACAATAGTTATCAAGAAAAATCGCATGCACTAGTTCATTGAAGAAGGGATTTATGCTAGTTCTCTCAGATAAATCGCAAATCTCAAATAGCTCTATCACGGTGAAAACATTGTCAAACATGGGCTATAAATATCACATTCCTCCAAGAATAACATTCATCATTGGCAATTGGAAGATTGATTACATAGTCATTGTTGACTGTTAATTATTGGTGGATCATTGTTGCATCTAGAATAGCGAGGTATTTACTATCTAGTAAGTATGGTGGAGATGTTGTCACAATACATAAGGTCATTTTGGTATTTCCTTTAAATCTTGATTCTCTTTAATCTTCCTTCTATTCATTAAAGGATCATATATCTAGAGTAATAAATATTACATAGAAGACTACGCATAGCGCATACAATGTCCATGTGATTCAGTGTGCATGTAGTTGGTGTAGCTCACACCATTCTTTGGAAATCCTGCGTTGGGAATAAGTGATGTTACTGTGTATTAACCTATCCATTTTTACTGGTGACCCGATATTATTTAGAACCGTTAGTCAACTAAACCGTAACAAGTTGCTCATCGGGAGAGCCGACATTACTACCACTCACCAGGAATAATAAAGATTACATCGCTATCGCCCCTGAGGAAATACCTTATTGCCGTTTTCCAAAAGGCACAAAGACAGAAAGGAAAGACTACTTCGCTTCTGATGAAATATAACATAGCTTTCACTTGTCACTTTCCTAATCAATGAATCCATCCAATTAGCCACTAGTGCTAGAAAAGACAAGACTTTATGACAACATATATAACATATCGGTCAATCAGTCCTTCTAAAGAGAAGGTAAGTATTATAATGACTCTTTTTTCGATAAGGCCAGGATGAGAATGACCTTTTAATAGGCAATCTAATAAGTATGAGAATTAATCTATTATAATGACTCTTTTTTTTCGATAAGGACGGGATGAGAATGACTTGTTAATAGGTAATCTAATAAGTATGAGAATTAATCTATGTTTGGGTTGGTAGGAAAGGATTAGGTCACTAGTCCCGGCCATGACCAATAAAAATAAACCGTCCAATGGCCAAACCACTTGCCAAAGTATGCCAACATTGAAGCCAATGTGGGTCTCTATTTGCACGAACCGTCCACAATAAGGAGGATTTCAAAACCTAGTGCCATGCATGAAATGTAAAAAAAAAAGAAATACGTAAACCCTACACATGAAAATTTGGATGAAATCTACAACCACAACTCTTTAAGTAGATCTTGCAAGAGAAGAGATAGATATTTAAAGTAGGGAACCCATCAGAGAAGAGTTGAATTGAATGAGAGAAATCTATTGCTGAGCAAGATATTACTAGCAAAGAAATTTGTAACTTCTAGAAAATACTAATTGTTAGCACATCTGCAAGGTTTTTTGATATTTTAGCTTGTGGCAATAACTTTTCAAGAATAGTTAAATCTGTATTGTGTGAATTCTCTAGCATAAACTTTGACAGAAGGATTTGATATTGTAGTTTTCAACTTATTCTGATTTTCCATCTTTAAATGGTAACATTGTGACAGGTGTGTGAAAACCGCGTTTTGACCTATCTAACATTCCATCTGGAAAAATTAATACTAATGAGAGATACAACAAATCACTAAATCAAATAAACCCATTTGCAATACTATACAAAACTATTAAGAGGAATGGATTTGAAGAAATGGCTCAATGTACCGAGAGGCACCCATATACGAGGAAAAAAAATGTAATTACAAAGCACATGTATTCGTCAAATATAGAGAATGACTTATGTTCCACGTTGGAGTGGAAGAATATTCTATATTCATGATATTTCAATGAAGTCCTCTAGTGACTGCCTCGATCCTCACAAGAAGCTCAAGGAGGAATTTGTCGGCAACTTAAATAGCACATCAATTGCTGAAATCATTGTCCTCATTGCAATTATGTCTGCTCCTACTTTGTTACTACAATGGAAGCTACTTACATTTTCCTCGTTGATCTAGGCGACATTGGAGTAAAAAAACTAAACAAGACACATTTAAGAGAAGAGAGAAAAAAATCCAGTCATAGCTTATATTCGAGGTACCCGACACTAATTCCCTTGCTCCTTCACCATGATTCCACTCTCTTCCTCTCAAATTATTTGGAAACACAGAACCCTCAAATAGTTGCACATTATTCTCCGAGGAACGTTGTACTGCTTCCACTCTCTTCCCGTCAAATTCTTTGGAAACCAAAAGCCAAAAAAATTTCACATTATTCTCCCCAGTCTCGTTTCGGTCCAAAACCATGCCTTTTGCATAATGTAACCCTATATAAGAGCCCTCCCATGGATAACACCGGGTTTCCATCCTAGGTAAAGACTGATAACCCTAAGATGCCGATTAAGTTGACCCCGCAAGAGTTAGAAAGCCAATTCCTGCAGGAGTAGAACCAAAGCGAGTAGCTCGACTAGCAACAAAGGCAGAGCTAGTTAAAGAAGTTGATGTTCGACTCCTTTTTTTTACTCATAATCATTAAATGTGCAAGCCTCTCTTCGTAATGTTCTAGGAAATACAGGGGGCAGAGGAAAAATGGTTTGTGCTTCCAATGTCTACCCATCAAATTGTTTGGAAAACAAAACCCCCCAAATAATTGCACATAAATCTCCGAGGAATGCTGTGCTTCCAATGTGTTCTTATCAAATTCAATGGAAACTCAAAACCCCCAAACAATTGCACATCATTCTCTGAGGAATGAAGGGAAACCCAAATGATGGCACTTTGATCTCTAATATCCAGCTTTTGAATTTGCACATTCAAGTGCGAGGCAGCAGAAACGAGAAAGAGGGTTTCCCACGTTAAAACCCTCAAGGCCTGGGTATTGATCCACAACAACATATCTCTCCTACTAGAGAGATACAAGCAACATGATTAAACCACAACGCATGTGGTGAACGAGAATTTGTCTCGATACCACACCATGAATCATTGTCTAGGCCATGGTAGACAAGTGCCATGAGTAAGATTTTTGCATTGAAAATGGTCTTTGAGGTCTAAACATGGTTAGAGGGGAAACAAAGGGCTCAATCCTTAAATCAAGGCCTTTTATATATCTAACTCTATAGTTAGAAAAGGAAAACAATTGGGCCTTAGGTAGTAGACACCATTTCTTTGGTTCAATGGCCATGAAGAGCACCTGCAAACCTCAAAACAAACCCTCTATAGGGGTTGTCTGGCATGGAGGTGTGATATGGCTGCCATTTGGAGCTTTACCCAGTAAGGATGGGTGATAGGTCATTGAACATGGTTGGTGAAGGAAAATAATTTCCTCCTAATATTGTTGAATCTTATGAACTTCACGTGTCTTGAATGAGCCCATGTAGCAACACACGAGTCCTCTAAGTGGGATATGAGATATGGATTCCATTAATTGGTTTTTGACATCTGTGATGGTTGGAAGGAAAAATAAGGGATTTGCATAGGAAAATGAACCTTATAGGCCACCACCACCGCCTCCGCTGCCCAAGTCCCCACTGCACCACCTACTTCCTCGCTACCGCTTCCCACTGGTAGATTTCATAGAATTTGATTGTTGATTAAAAACATAATTACTATTTGGGGCGTTGCTGCTCTCGCCTAGCCATTACCAAGTTCGTACATTAACTAGGATTTAATGGAATCCATTAAGCCATTATCATATAAATGAAATATTGGATAACCAATTTCAACCGATACAAAATTAAAATGTAAATTAAATTTACAGAAATAAAATTTTGCCAGACAGAAATGGCCGCATGCTCAAAATTTTGAGACTTATTTGCTGCTCTAAAATATTTGCGATTGAAAATTGTCTTTTCTTACAAATTCAAGCTGAAAATTGAGACTAATTTGTCTATGTAAAAGATTTGCAAGTGAAACATTTTTCTAGTGCGCAAAAAACATGTCATCTGCATGCTGACACTCGTAAAAAAACACAAATAATTTGCGAGCATTTCACTACCTCACAAAGATGCTTCAAGTCCGTTGTCTCAAATAATAGTTCATGGCTTGTAAATGGACCATTCTCTAGGGTGACACATCAAATGCTGGAGGTGAGTCATTGGCTAGTATCATCAATAATACCATGGAGTTCTGTTCTTGTAATTATAGATGCCTCTCAGATCATCTTATCGCCTGCTGTGGGGCTGTGGATTAGAGCCAAAATTGCAATGGTTTTCTTTTTTAAATATACAAATCAATCATGATATTTTCTGTGTTTACTCATTTTTTCTTTGAGAATCAATGTAGGGTTGCCTGCTGTAGAATGGTAGCTGTGTGTGGATGTCGTAGAGGCAATATCTACTCAGTGGTTCAGTAGTTTAAATATGACTACATTGTTTAAGTAAAACACTGTTGAATTCTTTTTGTTTTATATGGTTCCCTATTATTTTGATTTAATAATGATCTGTGCATACTGTGGAAGAACTGAAAGAGCTTGGCCACATTGTTTTCTCGATAAAAAGAATTAGTTGTGCTGAGATGAATGCTATATTTATGTTGTTTATAGCATAACTTTATTTTACAAAACTGCAAAATCATACTTATATGTTACAAACAAATAATATCACTGGTAGTATTTCAAATTTCATTGTTTCTTTCAATAATTTAAAGTAATTATCTTTTTATTTCTCATTTGAAGAAATTCTGTATGTATAATGGGTAGATAATTATCTTTTTATTTCTCATTTGAAGAAATTCTGTATGTATAATGGGTAGAGACAGCCGTTAATGTTATTGAAGTAATTCCAAAAACATATTAATATTTAGTAGAGACAACTTTAAAGTATTGTATACAATTCTTCTTCCATCTAAACTAAAGAGGATGAACATATTTAAGTTCGATGGAGATGAGTAGTAAGAAATTATAAACATATAAGCTTAGATTTTACAATTATATTTACTGCAGTGGACAATACATTCAACAATTGCTAAGCATGTAAAATTTAATAGCCATAACACTTGTCCAGATTTTAAAGCCAAGTATTAATGTCTAACAAAATCCCAAACAAAGTTGTTGGAGATACATAATCAATTTGTTAAGTATAGACAATATTTCAAAGTATAGAGCGAGTCAAAACATTTAAAAAGGATATTTTTACTTGTTTTTCCTTGGGTCATCAAGTGAGCATTCATGAGACAAGGGTAGAAAAAACTAAAAAAAATTAAGTTTGTATCCAAAGTTAATTTTGGTGAGCATTCATGACACAAGGACCTAACAAACTAAAAAAATTAAGTTTGAATCCAAACTAAACCATCCCAGATCCAAATCCTAGGCTCTATCAAGCGCCGCCTCCTTGAATAGCTACTTGAGTGTAATACCCGAGCCACTTAATACCAAGCTCTAAAGTCTCTAGTTTAAGTCTCATATTTACTTTTTACTTCGTATTATTGTGTTTTGTTTATGGCCGACATAATATTTATTACTTTTTACTTTGTATTATTCTTTTTTGTTTACTTTGTATTATTTTGTTACTAGACAAACTCGACAAACACTCTAAACTCTCATATTTACTTTTTACTTTGTATTAAAGGTAAAAAGTAAAGTCTCTAGTTTAAGTCTCATATTTATTTTTTACTTTGTATTATTCTTTTTTGTTTATGGCAGACATAATATTTACCACCTAATCCTAAGCTCTAAATTCTCTAGTGGAAGTCTCATATTTACTTTTTACTTTCTATTATTCTTTTTTCTTTATGGCCCACATAACATTTATTACTTTTTACTTTGTATTATTTTGTTACTCGACAAACACATGTTACAAGATCTCCTGCATACTGGCTTTAGAGGGCCCGCCTCGCCTCTCGGCGCAATAAAATGGACTTTGATGGATAGATAACTATAAGACATCCAATTGAGAAATGAATCAAAACTAAAACTTAGGGTTTGAAATTCATGTAGAATTTATGGTTGGAATCATCCTTACCTTGTAGCCTAACACAGTGTTATGAAGCTATGCATTCTAGCAAACTTTTATGAAGCTTCAAATTCCACACATTTATTTTGTGCAAAGAACACTTTGTATTTAAATCCTATGTAATATTTTCTTTTGTTATTATAGCATGTAGATAAATGTGTTTATAAATAATATTTAAAATATTTATTTATTTAATAAATTAGTACTTTCTTATAAATCTTATTATTTACTTAGGGAGCGTATTCAAATTTTCAAATAAGGTTTTAATAACTAATTTAAATATTTAAAATAGGGACATACACTTGTAAAATTAATTTCCCCCTTTCCCAGACAATGTTAAAGAATAAGTAATTTTCTCACTTCATGGTAACAATTTCTTCTATGTTGAGCTTGTTATTTTAGGGACATGTTTACTCTTTAAATAATATATCATAACAATTTGGATGGATGGAAAATAGAAGTGCGTTAACTTTGTAAGATGGTATTCATACAACAATAGGTGTTTTTACTTTATCGTAGGTGTTTTTACTTTATCGTTTTTATGGTTCTTGTAGCTGTGTGTCCTAATGATTTGCTACAAAAGTCACTTCTTTTGTACATTGCATTATTCCTTTATCTTAATGCTTGTCATTTTGTATTTACTCAAATAGGGTTTCACATTACTATATTAAAAATGACATAAAAAGTGAATAACAAGTACAAATACAATTATAAAAATATAGGAGAATTATAGTTACAAACACTTATTGAATAATCTAATATAAAAGTCCATCCTATTCACTAATAAATCTCTATTTACAAATGGCATTTCCTAATCCCTTAATATAAGTTTCCTTGCCTTTGTTTTGATGGGTTGGATGCCATGGTTGATCTCGTGGTTAATTCTAAAAATTAATCCATTAAAAAATTAAATTATGAAGTGAGAATGAATTTACCTGTTGAACGACCCATCGGGGAGGCGTCCCGGCGATGTATAGAAAATTTCAATTTTGAAGATTGTTTGTCAAAATTCAAACTTGCAGCAGTAGCCAATACGGATGAAGAATGTGTCCATGTAGACCACTTATGTTAGGGCGTCCAAGTGGGCAAGGTAAAGCACTAGTGCACTTGGGGTAAAACAAACTGAGAAGTGGCAAAAATGATTTTTACCACACATTTTTTATATATTAAACCCTCTTCCGATGCGGCCGACATTAAAGTGCACCGATTCCCACAATAAACGAGACACGCCGAATAGTAGGATTTTTTAGACAAATTTAAAGGGTTTTGCATTGAATTGTTTTATTATAACAACAACCAGTGCGTTTGTCAAATAGAAAAGAACCAGTGCATTATTGTTATCCAGCGCACCGTCTATGATATTTGCGATTAAACATATTAACTCGATGCACCATCAAGTAGGGTTTTTTAATAAAATTTTAAGAGATTTTGCAATGAATTTCTTTATTGCAATGTCCCATAAATAGCAAAAATTAAAAAAAAAATCCGTCCCTGTAATAGATGCCGATTGAGAATAAAATAGTCGCAAGTTAATTCTAAAACTAAGAAAACATGTAAATGCTTACTGTAGATAAAAGGAAGTCGACCATTCCTAAATAATCATGATCTCTCTAGATTTTTACATTTTCAATCCTGCGGAAGCAATGTGGAATTAATTATTGATGTATCCCGGTTACGAGTTTACAATTGCCGATGTAACTGTAATAGCAATTCTTTCATACAGTTTTAATGAAATCATATGAATGTATTATGAATTTCTGAATGGCATCTTCATGTGATATGGCCTTTGTTGATGAGATGTTGAAACCATGGTGGGACATGTATCAATCAAGGAGAGGAAAACGTACCCCGACAAGGAAGCCGAGAGGTAAGAGTATTCTTGGGTGTTTCTGGACTTACTTAGCATTTTCGCTAATACAATAATTTCATATTTGTGATTGCAGGTATTTATCCTATGACATTTCCACCCTAGAGGATCTACCCATTTTCTATCCAAATGTTTCCAGTTTTTACAAGGTACGGGTTTTAAGAGTGATGGTCAAGTCCTTTAGTGGATAGACCAAAATACAAAAGTTATAGTTCCAAGGGGTTTGCTGATGTAAAATCATAGTAGTGAAACCCTTGGACCAGCGCATGCATACTAACCAAGTTGTGGGTATTATCACATGACTCAATCTATGGTTTTGCACAAATGTTCGAGTCTCCAATAAAGCAGGGTTTGGTGTAGAATTAACTACACTTTAATGTAAAGTGGATGACAGGCTGTCTAGTGAGGGTTTGTAATGATTTGGGGTTTTCCTTGGCCATGCCTTCTGTGTTTCCATTTGGTTTTGGTTCAGCACTTCACCATATTTTGGAGGTGCCTTCGTGCCCTGACCTGAGTTACGCTCATGGTCAGTGCATGTGGCATTTTAGCTCGCCTGGCGGCGTGGAGAGTGTCGTATCCTGCTCAGGTATGGCCTTTCTAAAATCGTCAACCTGTTATGGAACTCGTTTCTCCCTATGCATACCTCTTCAAGGTTTAACTTGCGTTTCCTTGTTGGATTGGCAGGTGGTAGTGGCTTCCGGTGTAATGCTGTGGGCGTCCTGGGCTTCTGTTGGCGTGTCAAGGGTATTGGTAAGTCTAGCTTACCCACCCACGTTGCTCTGCCTCTTGCATCTCTGGTGGTGCATTTATGTGTCTCGTTTTGTTTCATGGGAGGATTTCGTGAGCCTTTGGCACACTGATTCTATTTGGAAGTCTGGAAGGGTTGCCTATTGGCTGGACCATCGAATGCATTGAATCTATGGGGTTTCGAAATGTAATAATGAGATGTAGCGAAAAGGAACTCCTGTGCAATTTCTATGGGGATTTAGAAGATCATTTTTATTACTTGCCCGATGCTTTTGACTAGTATACTCTGGTTTTAATGGCCATTGTGGGCACATTCATTTGTGGTTCTTGTGGTTTGTCATGAAATTGGGTTTTGCTCAGGGAATTCTTCCCTGTATGATGTATGGTGTTTTGGATGTATGTTTTGAATATGGGTAAGAACTACAGCATTTCTAGATTTTCTATCAATGTCGTTTTTGGTTCCGAGAATGTAACAGTGGCTCGGCCTATGGGGTCTTATGTTGCCATAATGAATTCTCATTCTGATTGTATCTCCGTCTGTTTAATTTTCCATGTGGACTGTAAATGAAAGCATCATGGTTTCGTAATGAAGCTATACCTGTACTGTAGTTTTGAATTTAAATACCCCGGGGTTTTGACTTTTGTCTGCGTTGGATTCCTAGACACAGTGTTTGATGGAGAGATTCTACTGTGGTGATTTGTCAAAGAAGGAAAACGATGACGCCCAGGTGGGCATCCTGTAGATGTTACTGTTGGTATAGACTCTTTAAACAGTTGTTATTCTAGATTTGTATGTTTGATATCTATACCCAAAATTCTCTTTTGATGAGAGTGTGGGTTTGTAGCTTGCAGCTACATGTTGATGCGTTTCGGAAAAAGAAAGACCATGGGGTTCGACCCCTTGACCTGTGTTTTGATTTTAATATATATATATAAAGAAAAATATGTGTGAATGTTAAAGTTCCGTTTACAACTACTATTTTCGTTTTCTGTGTGGCGTCTGTATTGTTTGGATTTGAAATAATGGTTTAGATCAGGAATAAATCTACAATAATTTGGTTAATAATAAAATATGAAAAAGGGATTGGTGGCTGTCTAAGCCCTATGATTCGTTCTACAAGATCTCTGTCATACATGTATTTATCTGTCTAATAAATAACCGAACTGTAATGGAAACAATGAATGATTAGTAGTACATTGTATATAAGATACTGTCAGAATAAAAAGGATACGGTCTGTTCAAACTTATAAGAAATACTAGTCTATAGGTTTTCTACATACATGTCTAGCATAGGGTAGTGGACTAGCCATGCTAGACATGCGGCAGTCATCACGAAGTAATTTTCCAGGGTTGATAAGGTTTCTGAATATGAAGTTTGATATGCATTTAACCCTGGACGTTGTTTCCCTAAAGGCCGTTTGCTCCTTAAGAAAAGTATTGATGTAGATGGTTTAAGGGAATTAAATACTAAGTAACAAGCTCTTCAAATTGCATAAATAAAATATGGTGAGTGGAATAAGTCATACCTGCAAGCTTGTAACGTGCCCTTCTTCTGTAGTAACCTGCACACTCAAACCATTAATTAGTGGAAAATATTGTTGTGTTCAGTTGATCTGATTTGAATGATTCCTTGACTAGATAACTTTGGGACTACCACGTTCCTCCCAACCATGATCCTACAACCGTTCCTGGTTCAGTATGGATCCCCCCGAGCTGGTTCTGACATGCAATTTGAGAGATAGAGACCCTAGATCCACTGCTGGTTCAGGTCTAAAACTTATGTGAGCTACTTCAATTCTTGGAGCAGAAAATTCTCTTTGATTCCATAAGAGAGTGATGATGAAAAGATGATCCCCAAACTTTGGGGTTTGTCCTCTTTATGTAGGGAAATCTTGAATTAGGACTGTTGGAATAATTTGGTTTCTTTAAATCAAATAAATTAATTTATAAAAGAATATTTGTTTTAATTAATCACTAGTTCTTTTGGAACTATGACTTTTCCATTTGTTTAACTAAAGTGTTTTTTTTTTATTTAAGCCTTTCTATAATTTGTGATCAACTTAATATTTCAATTTATTTATTAATGCATTATTGATTTATTAACTCAATGCATCAACTATATATAAAATAAATGTGTTTAGTAAATAAATAGAAACAATCATTATTATTAAATTTATTAATAATAACATTAGCCTTGTGGCTTTTATGCATGCTTAACCATAGGAAACCACTATTTAGCTAATTTATGCTTTAAGTGGTGATGTTATCTTTTATGTATCTTCACATGATACTTCTTTTTAATCTTTTTAAGGATAAGGTCCCCTTCTTTGGACGGTCTCGGTAAGCTAGGATAGGCACCTCTAGTCTCTCCCTTTGCATGTCAGATTCCCTCGTTTTAACATGGTATTTCCCGCAGTACTTGATGATAATAAGATTTATTTAATCAATTCGAATAGTTGTGATAAGACACATAAGTGCTATTCAGAGTCCTTCAGACTCAACACTTGAGATCTAGTAACCTCGAGTGCTCTTCAGAGCCTTTTAACTCAACACTCTCACATGGGTGTTACGCTAGTGCAATTCTAGAGCCTCTGCTCAACACTAGAGCTAGAATGTGGTTGTGAGGCACATCTAGACTATTTAAGTGGCGTCGGATCCGGTATTCATTTTCTTTCAATCTTGGAGTGCTCCAGGGCTTATGCCAAGCACTCAGTGTACATCAGGGCTTACTCCCAATACATAAACATTCATCTAGGTACATCGGGGCTTACGCCCAGTACGTAGGTCTCTTGTGTGTTTCTGAGTCCATGCTCAACACATCATATACAATAAACATGTAAAATCACAGCTCTGCACAATAAGTAACAAAAGGTCATCTCAATATGTATTAGGGTTTTGTACCCACATCAAAACATAATAAGAACATTGAAGCTCCCTTGCCCAGTATATAATCAAGTAATGAAATTTAGTCAGGGTCCATGCCCAATATGTCAGTCTACAAAAGAATGAATCATAGGTGCTGGGGCCGTGGCCAAATATAACATCATAAAACAGTCAGTCCAAAATTCGGGGTATTACATTTATAGTAAAAGGCTGTGTGTTTGTTGATTAAACATGCATCGATGCGGTTATGGTTATCTGGTGCACCGTTTATTTGACTTGCCGTTAAAAAATATATTGATAATGCGATGCATTATCATCTATTAACCACACCGTGGATTCTATCTTATAATGCCTCGGTGCATTTAGTATCTATTAACGCATCGCGAAACGGGTATTAAAATAACACGAGTTTTTTAATTAATTTTTTTTATCGATATTTTTTCTCTGTCGTGGTGCCGTAGAATTTCGTGCCACACCGCTGCGTTATGTTTAGAAATTCACCGGTGTGTTTTGGTGTTAAACACACCGAAAAACAACATACGCTAAAATCTCCGCCCGATCGCTTCCCATAGAAACCTCCACTATAAATGGATTTTTGACCTCTTTTTTAGGGGCTCCCGCTATAACCTCCACTAGAGGGCCTTTTCCTTGTAGTGACTTACAAAATGGAAATTGACTACTTGATTTTTTCCATTGAGGTGAAGAAAAATAATATAGTTGGCATCCCCGCAACTCTACATAATGCTCAAGTTATACCTTTCCATGGGAGCTGGGAGAAATTGAAAGGCATAAGAGCAATTCTTAAATATTGCTTCCCTTAGAATTGCAATGATAAAAAATCTGGAAATTACTGACAAGAATCTAATAAAAATCATAACCAAGTTTAGAATGCAATGTTGGAGCCTACCTGGATCACCGATGGGGTTGTCTGGTACATCCAAGGCACTTTCTCAAATCCAACTGCTTCTGTTTTTCACGCACCTGTAATGAAACGAATTATTAAATAAATATAAGGTTTTGAATATTCAAAAAATCATCAAACTAAATGAAAAATTTTCTATGTCATAGAACATGTGGACATCGGAAACATGAAAATAATTTTAATCTATTGAATTTTCACATTAGAGCTTCAAAACAAACATAAAAGAATTTGGATTAAAAGAAGAAGCACATGGGTGAAGCAGATTGAGACCCGAAGCATTTTCAGTGTTGAGCCAATAGTATCTGACAATTTGAAAGGAAGGTGTTCAAGTTCAAGTCAAGAATGGAATTTACAATGTGCAAGAGTCAATCTGCAGACTGTGATACAACAATTGTTGATGTTGCAGCGTCAGTGAGACATTCTCCCCGAGACAGGGAGGATGGAGAAGCTCTCCCTGAGATGGTGGGATTGGTAACTGCTTTGTGATTTCCCTCCTCATCATGTAGCATTGAGTTTAGTGGAACTTTGATTTTCCTCCTCGTCGTGTAGGACTGAGTTGAGTTGACATATGGTTATCCTCCTTGTCATGTAGGACTAAGTGGCAAGCAATGTTATTTACACTTCAAACATGAATGCCACAAAATACCTAAAAGAGGAATTGAAGTATGTGATAATTAACTAGTTCATTTAGAGGATGGCAAACTGATCCGGATTTGTGTGGGAGCGAAACAAAAGAAAGCATATACAGAGATATACATTCACATACACAGATATATGTCAAGAAACACAGCGATACAGGAAACACATATTCGATTAAATATCGGAAATAGAAGAGATTGTAAATACAACAGCTAGAATGGTAGTAGCTATCTCTGAGGAGAGATGTGGCCGCTGTGCTCATTCGTGTCAAGATGAATACAAAGAGAGGCCGAAAGGGCCTATTTATCATAAGCATGAGGGAGATAATCCAAAGCATCCAAAAACCTAACCCTAGAAGATGAACCGTCATAAAGTTTGCGGCCCCAAGGTGGTTAGTTGAACAGTCAACTTCCCGGGGTCATAAATTTTGCATACGATCTCCGTTTGGGGTGCTCGGTAACCCGTTGGAAATATCTATCCGAGGAATACGCGGTGGGCCATGAAACAAATGGGATTCATTGGACCAAGATTTCCCGAGAAACATCGTTTAGGGCCTCAAAACATCCCCGAAAGTTTGGGACTCGAAAAAATATAGAAACATTACTAGAAAATTGGCAAAATGGGAAGCTGTTTTGAGCCAGTGGAATAGGTGGGTGGCCACCGATATCCCTCTGTATCACAAACTAAGTCTACCTAATTTCTCTAGTTTGTACCCTTACTCTGTCTCTGTCCTCCCACATTTTTATAGAATTTTAATATGGTGAAAGACACGGGTGAAGTTTGTACATACATAAAGTGGCTCAAGATTATGCTGAAATGTATGCCACTACCCAAATAAAAATGATGGAATATATCCTTGAGAAGTAATTTAAAAATGAAGAACATATTCATGGAGAGGAATTAATGGGCCCAAGCCTCCTCTGGTTGAAAATTTATGCTTCCCGGGATAAGAGTTTTGGTTTTCGTGCTTCTTTTAGTTTTATGCTTTCATATCAATTTGTGATAGAGGCTTGAATTCATGGATGATGAAAACCTTCTATGGAAAAACAAATTTTAGTTGTCATGAATGCAACGGTCTACATCACCATAGTAGTTTAATCTATTTTTTCCTTATATATTGAAAGAGATCTAGACGATGTTTATCAGGCCATATAACAATTATATTTTAATCACTCCTGTTTAAATATGGAAAACTGTAACAGATCATAGGTGGTACACCATTTTTTTGTTATTCTAAGGGTCAAAATTGAATATCAAATATAGCATCGAGATTGTAAGGGAATATGATATGAATGTAAATATGTAAACTATTTATTAACAAAATTCTTCTTGTCGACTTCCTAAAAAAAAAGAAGATACAAAATAATGAACAAAAAAAACATGATAGTTTTGAAAAGCCAAACTTCCCAGGGGTAAAAATAAAAAAATACTAAAAACACGCGCCAATTGAGAATATTAATTTCCATCCTTATCATTGATTTATTCTAGGGGAGACTACCCAAACTAGGACTTTGTAGTAGTTCCTTCAAGAATGATCAAATTCTCACCCTTGAGTGTTAGGAGAGTTGGACTGTAATGTCCCCAAAATAGCAAAAATTCAAAATTTTTCCTCCCTGCAATAATCGTCAATTCAAAGGAGAAGGATTCATAAGTTAATTTTAACATAAATAAAAACATCCATACTTGCATAAAGAAATGTAAGCATAAGACTTTTATATAACAAGGTCAATTCAATGTGTGAGTTCTAGAACTGCGGAAGCGATTTGGAAACAAAATGATGGCATGTTTTAATTACAGAACTTGTACATGTTAGTGCAAAGGAAGAAATAACACTCCTTAATGTTTCAAGAATCATGTGACTGGAATGTGAATGTCTAATGACACCTTCAGGTGATGAGCTCCTTTGTTGATGGTATGTTGTTCTCATGGTGGGTGCTGTAATACTCCAGGAAAGGTAATAACATACCTCGGCAGGGTTGCCGAGAGGTATGGGTAAGATTTGTGGTTGCCGGACTTACTTAGCATGTTTCTAATGTTATTCCTTACTTCTGTGGTTGCAGGTATTTCTAACCTGAACGTGCTACCCCTAGATGTTGGCCCATACTTTACTAATGGCTTCATGTTACTAGGGTGAATGAAAAACTATTAATAACGGGTACCCCATGCCATGGGAGTTCACAATATAATTATTCCCAAGGTGAGGTTCACGACTATGAGTCTTTTGTATATTTAAAAAAGGGTGAATTGAGTCCATGACTCCACTATATTCTTTTGTAAATTAAACAAGTGTGGGTTTGAGTTCACGACTCCACTATAGCTTTTGTTCAAAAATCAAACCTCCACTATGACAGGGTTAGTGTGGCAATAACTGCACCTTTAATGCGAAGTGGGAGACAGACTCTCATCGAGGGTTTGGTAGCATTTGGGGTTTTGTTTGCCTCAGTTTGGTTTGCGACTTGTTGTTAGTCTTGCTGGTTCTGCACTTCATTCATAAGGTGGCTATGTGTGTGCCCTGACCCGAGCAATGCTCGTGGTCAGTGCACTTAGCGTCTATGGAGCTCGACTGTTTCGTGGATGTAATACTTCTAACAGGTAAGAAAAGACTCCACTGTGTTGAGATTTTACATTTTTGCTTTTGATTCGAAATCATAGGGTTGACTAACTAGTGAAACGTATTGTAATGGCAGGTGATAAAATGCTTTGGTATGGAAGCTGCAATGGCTCCTGGTGCTGTAGGCGTGGCTAGGGTATTGGTAAGTCCAGCATACCCACTCATTGCCCTACCTCTCGCACCTCTGATGATGGATGTATGCGTCTTGTCCTGGTTTAGGAAAGAGACTCCCGTAAGCCATTGGCTTTACTGAATCACTTCGGGAAGTCTGTTGGTTTCTTAATGGATGGACTAGGGAAATGTGGGTTTCAATGCAATTTAAAGCTGAATACGCAGTTGGGACTCTGATGTAAAAATTGATTATGAATCCGGGTCTATTTTTGTTTCTGAACATTTCTAATTTCTGAACAATGTAAATGCTATTTTGTTTCTGGAAAAGAGGACATGACTCCTATCTGAGATGTATGGTTGTAATGGTTTTCAAAATGGTAAACTTCTATACGTTTTCCCGTGTGAGTACAAAACTTTAAGTCTGTACTGGTTTGATTCTAAAATTATGGAGTTTATGGGAAATTTATAACTGTTGTTCCAAATGTCTAAATGATAAAATGTCTTTGGCGCCTTCAGTTTGGCAAACGTAGCTAGGATTTGTGTGTTGGTTTCAATTTGCTTGCTAACTGAGTTGAAATAGTGCTATGATATTTCTGTGCATACGATGAGTTGCTTGTTGGAAACATAGGAGATCGACTGAGGTTCTCTGCACATCTAATTTGGTAATGTGGGTAGGGTTTGTGTAAGATGGTCTCGATTCACTTACTGTCTGCGTTGGTAGAGTGGACATTTGTGTGGAGAGGGTTTCAAGAGCTGTACGCAGCATTTTATTTTTGGTTGGAAATAATGAATCCTGTAGGAAAAATACTTACAAGTTTTGGGCGTGAGAATACCATTGGATTCGACCCTTGACCTCTATTTTCGATAGGCGTCTGCGTTTGTAACTTTCCAGCACTTTAAATCACCATCTATTTGTACTGCATACTTATTGGCATTTATTCTTGTTTTGACAGAATACTAGGGTCTGTGTGTTCGTAAGAGTTCTATGTCTCCTCCATGTGCTAGGGTGATGATTGGTAGAGATAGCTAAGTATGATGCTTGTTTTTCATTGGAAAAGAAAAGTGTGTATGATTATGTAACGATCTCTGTCCTATGTGCTGTCTTCGTTGTAAATGTGGTAGATGTATGGTTTCTAAAAATAAAAAGAAAGAACTATTTAGATCGGTAGTGGATATATATCAGTCTTGTTTTCTGTGTAACATCGTCGTGGTTTGAGAGCAATTGCTTTGGAAAGAAAATGTAAATAAAACAAAAAAGGAAGAAAAATGCTAGGGTTAAGCCCTACATGTTCCGGTACACAGGGTACTACCAAAGGACCGAACACCAAGAGCAACCACTTCACACAAACAAATCACAGATCAACACACCGATGTTTTGACGTGGTTTAAACCCTCTTGAGGGAAACACTCCACGGCCCCGGCCAAATAGCTTCTACGGGACAATTTATTATGCAAAGAAAGAAAGTTACAAATGAGCTTCTCATAATCGATAAACTAAACAATGACCCTCCATGCTCTTTAAATAGAGATCATGGACCAATCGAGTGTTAAGTGACGGATCAAGGTTAGGTTTGATCTAAGAGAAGTTGAGCCGTCGGATCACTCTATGTCGGAAACATATCGTGACCGTCGGATTAAGTATTTACAAATGCATACTAATGCATACTAAATAAACACACTATCCCTAACGGATATATTACACAAGTTGATCTTAACTAACTCCTAAGTGTCTAAATATCCTAACACTACAGACTCGTTTCTACCAGATTTATGTAATGACTATGTTTGCTAAGTTTGGGGATCTTAGTTTCTAAATCGTTTAATAAAGTGACCAACATTTATGCTAAAAGAAAATCGATTTTAGTAGTTAGATGGACATGCTACAATTTAACTCAAAAATCTATTGACAGATAAGAAGGAAATAAAAACCTAGATTTAATAATTAAAACAATGCTTCACAATCCCCAAACTTTAGAAGTGTAAAATTGTGTTTGACTAGCAAAGGCTAGCTGGCTATACCTGCTAGGCAATGCCTTGGGATTCTAGGCAGATCTTGAATTTAAAATTTGATATAGAGAACAATGCTATTTAACATACCATTCATAAGAGAAAATAATCAGTTTGAAGGTCTTATAGGATTTTCATACCTGCTTATTCCTGTAGCTTGCTCCTGCTTGTAATGACCTGCACACTCATCCAACTAGTTAATGAAAAACTGCTGAACCCTTAGCTGACCTGATAATCGATATTGAAATGGATGAATTTGGGACTACCACGTTCCACCCAACCATGATTCTACAACCGTTCCTGGTTCATTATGAATCCCCCCGAGCTGGTTCTAACATGCAAACTGAGAGGTAGAGGCCTTAGCTATGTAGCCGGTTCAGATCTGGAAAATTGATGTGGGGAGGTTCACTTCTTGGAACAGAGAGTTTCTCTTGACATCACAATACTAAAAGAACAGATCCCCCAAACTTCGCGGTCTGTCCTCCTTAAGTAGGACATATCTTGAATTAGGACTGTTGGAATTCACTGGTTTCTTTAAAATAATTTTAAATTATAAAAGAGTATTTGTTTATTTAACTGCTAGTTATTTTTGGAACTAGGACTTCTCAACTTTGTTTTACTAAAGTGCTTTTGATCTTTAATCTTTTTATAATAATAATAATATAAAAATTACAATTCTATCTAAATATTAATAAATAATAATTAGTAAGTGGCATCCCACTTATGCATAAGTATATATATAATAAATAACAATATTATATATTGAAACTCCTAAATAATAATACTTAGCTTTGTGGTCCTTAAGCATTTTGTTTCACATGATGCTTCTTTTCATTCTTTTTAAGGAAAGGGTCCACTTCTTTGGATGGTTTCGGTAAGCTGGTAAAGGCACCTCTAGTATCTCCCTTTGCATGTCAGATTCCCTCGTTTTAACATGGTAGTTCCCGCAGTATTTGATGATAATAAGATTTATTTAATCAAGTCGAATAGTTGTGATAAAACACATGAGTGATATTCAGAGTCCTCCCGACTCAACACTTGAGATCTAGTAACCCCGAGTGCTCTTCAGAGCCTTTTAACTCAACACTCTCACATGGGCGTTACGTTAGTGCAATTCCAGAGCCTCTGCTCAACACTAGAGATAGAATGTGGTTGTGAGGCACATATAGGATATTTAAGTGGCCTCGGATCCGGTATTCTTTTTCTTTCAAGCTTGGAGTGCTCCAGGGCTTATGCACAACACTCAACGTACATCGGGGCTTAGGCCGAGTATATAGGTCATTCGTGTGTTTCTGAGTCCACGCTCAACACACTAAATAATCATCCATGTGAATCATACTCTGCACAGTATAAGGTAACATAAAAATCTCAGTATATCATAATTGTAACTGAATCACAACATAAGTTTATCCATTTGGGTTTTCCTGCCGAGTATATAATAAAAAATGAAACAATCAAAGTACCTGCCCAATATATATCAACTCATGATAACATAGATCAAAACATGCTACGGCTTATGCCCAATAATAAATCACATATGCTACATCCGTAGCCCAATATAACATCATAACATAGTTAGTCAAAAAGTTGGGATATTACATGGACTTCCTCACTCTTTCGATCTCCACCGGATAGAGAATCCATAGCTCTCATCCATGACAACTCCTGAGAGGATATCATCCCCTAGTGCATTGGCGCTTTCATAGTCATTGATGAATTCCATGAGGAAATTGATTCCCAGTTCTCTCCCTCGTGCTTAGAAACCAATTCCAATAGGATTTGACATCCTCTCTTTGATGCAACACCAAGACATTTTAGTTTCTAGCATCCTTCTGGTACTTGCACCATATTTTATATATTCCCTTAGCTAGCTAGACATTTAACTTTTAGCTAAAAAAATTGTTGATCTAAGATTTGTTCTTGTGCTCTGACTTTGCACCCATGTTGGATGTACTCCCTTAGTCTTCTTGACCTACTTTTCTGGTTATTTGTTATGAAGTAATAAAATTAACTTATCAGGGTCACTTTAAACAGATACACTATGATCATTGAAAATTCCTTAGCAACAGATGTAGTGTAAAACAACCAACCCATGACAACATTAATACCTAGCATGGAGTTAGGTTTTATCCTTGAACACTACCCACTCAAAACAACAAGCTGTCAATAGTGGCTTGATAGGTCAGTGAATGTAGGGAGGTGGTTGGTGATTGCAAGGAGGTGAATGTGGGGAACTGCTATTGCCTCCACCAGGATTCAAGTCTCTCTAGCGTATTTCCAGACCATGTTCAAGGGAAACATTTCCACATAAAAAAGAATCATGCAAGATTTGAAACTTGCCAGTTCATTAGGAAGCTTGGAAATGGAGCATTGATATATATTGGGAGGAGCATTTTAGATGGTGTTGCGCTTATGTTTATATGGTATACTGATAGTTAAATCAAAACTATGAAGATTCATAATTTCATAATCAATCATGCCATGAAAAGAAACAATGGCAATGACAATGGCACATTTTTGTCTAGCCAAAATTAGGATCCTTCATCTTTAGCCTCACGAGGGTGACAAGGGTATACATGGATTGTTTTTGGAACCCGAAAAGAGTTGACCAAGGTGGTGAAGAGAATATTATTATGTTTTCCATTATAAAAAAATAGGGTTGTGATAATGTGATAGTTATAGGTAAATAATATTTCATGATGAGCTCGAAAGTAATCATGAGACATCAAGATCTGAGTGGGCTTGGGGTAGGTAGGGTTCAAAAGAGAGATGTTGTTAGAGTCAATATGGGGTTAAAGGGTAGAGTTTGGTTTAAATATTGCGCAAATTGTTGGTAAACATATAAGGCTTTAGTGGTGGTCTAGTGTTGAATCAGCACCCAGCATTGTGTAGAAGAATGGGAATGTGTCTTACAATAGTGACACCACTATACAAAAAGTGAGGATGAAGGAATAATGGAAGAAGAAGAAAGAGGATGAGTAGGTATGGTAGCAAGGTGAGGTTTGAAAGCATGGGGAATACCGAGGGAAGAAGTAAAATAGGGGAAATGGAAGCTCTTGTCTAATTTGTATTCCATATAATCAAGTCACGTATGAGCACTTTTTTTAGTGCGGTGCTCAAATTATGCATCATCATTTCTAAAAGTATCTAATAATATTGAATTAAACTTCAAAATCATTGATTCTTTAGCTTTAGGGATTTGGATTTGGATATGTAGCTTGGTGAAAATGTTAATTTATTATTGAATAGATAGATTGAGATGTTTCCAAAGTTTATCCAATGACTAATCCATTTATGTTGCTAATTGAGAGGAAATAACCTATTAGAAATAGCTTGGAAAATTGTATCCCAAGTGATTGAAATTAATGAAAAACTCACAAGAATCCTAGCAAGCTTATCACTAATCCAACACCAAGCGTTGCAGTTGTAGCCAATCAAGGGTTAAACATTTAGTCTTTGACAAATTGGGGAGAGATTTGGATTGTGGTATTAGATTGAAAATGAAAATCCATTAATTGAGTATTTAACCCATCATGAAGCTACCATAGTTAGAGAAGAATATGTGCGTGCCAAATTTAAAGACTTGAGATTGAACCACAAGCTGTGAGTGTAGCGTTTCTTAAAAAAGCTAGAGGATCTAAAGCTTTATGCATGCGTGAGAAGTATCACTTTCTTTTGGTCTGGAATCACAGTGTAGGTCATGAAGTACAAGCAAAGAAGCATATATTCTTAGAGATATTTATAAAAAACCATTGCTGTGGAGGTGGAGACCTTCAAAGAAAACTTAGAGTGATTGAGTGAGAGTCTCCCTAGTAAAGCAGACTCCCTCTTCACAATATTTCTTAAAGAAAATAGTTAAATCTTGTTATTTACTTCCATCATCCTATATTTATTTTATCTTTGAAACTGCGCGCACTTAGTTTATTATTGGTTTGAGTTAGACAGTTAGCTTAAGTGGATTCCACCATCTTTATTGCTCGATCAAGGAGATTCGTCTACATGTATCCGAGAGTTACATATTAGAAACAAAACTTCATTGAATTAAGGAAATTGATGATGAAAACCTGACAGCCTTAAAAACTCAAGAAAAATCAGAGAATTTTGCAGCACTTACATGATAAAAAGCATAGGATAAAAGCCAAAAGGAAAATGATCACTCGATTTAAAATAAACTTGTCAAGAAAATAACTGTTTAGAATTCCGACACAAGTTATTAAAGCGAAGGAAAACAAGAAATGGAACGCACATGAGAAACTAATTGCATGTTTAACGATGCCAACGAAAATAATTTTAAACACGGGTAAATATGTACGGGTAAATATGTAGACCAGTCCCTCATCCGGAAGAGTTAACTAACACATGAATGTGAGGTAGTACGGGATCCTCCAGAGGTACATGTTCAACTTTGTTGAATCGGTCTAAAGAATATATGCTACGGTTTTCATACCATCTATTGACAAAACCTATGGAAGGTGTCATCAATACTGTTATCGTTGTATAACAAAAGAAAGGTAACAATCATTAGATTAAACAATAGTTATCAATAAAAATCGCATGCACTAGTTCATTTAAGAAGGGATTTATGCAAATCTCAAATAGCTCTATCACGGTGAAAACATTGTCAAACATGGGCTATACATATCATATTCCTCCAAGAATAACATTCATCATTGACAATTGGAAGATTGATTACATAATCATTGTTGACTGCTAATCATTGGTGGATCATTGTTGCATCTAGAGTAGTAAGTATGGTGGAGATGTTGTCACAATACATAAGGTCATTTTGGTATTTCCTTTAAATCTTGATTCTCTTTAATCTTCCTTCTATTCATTAAAGGATCATATATCTAGAGTAATAAATATTACATAGAAGACTACACCTAGCGCATACAATGTCCATGTGATTCAGTGTGCATGTAGTTGGTGTAGCTCACACCATTCTTTGGAAAGCCTGCGTTGGGAATAAGTGATGTTACTGTGTATTAACCTATCCATTTTTAGAACCGTTACTGGTGACCCAATATTATTTAGAACCGTTAGTCAACTAAACCGTAACACGTTGCTCATCGGGAGAGCCGACATTACTACCACTCACTAGGAATAATAAAGATTACATCGCTATCGCCCGTGAGGAAATACCTTATTTCCGTTTTTCAAAAGGCACAAAGACAGAAAGGAAAGACTACTTCGCTTCTGATGAAATATAACATAGCTTTCACTTGTCACTTTCCTAATCAATGAATCCATCCAATTAGCCACAAGACTTTATGACAACATATATAACATATCGGTCAATCAGTCCTTCTAAAGACTACCTTCTCGAGAAGGAAAGTATTATAATGACTCTTTTTTCGATAAGGCCAGGATGAGAATGACCTTTTAATAGGCAATCTAATAAGTATGAGAATTAATCTATTATAATGACTCTTTTTTTTCGATAAGGACGGGATGAGAATGACTTGTTAATAGGTAATCTAATAAGTATGAGAATTAATCTATGTTTGGGTTGGTAGGAAAGGATTCGGTCACTGGTCCCGGCCATGACCAATAAAAATAAACTGTCCAATGGCCAAACCACCTGCCAAATTATGCCAACATTGAAGCCACCGTGGGTCTCTATTTGCACGAACCGTCCACAATAAGG
Source organism: Larix kaempferi (assembly GCA_027924585.1). Taxonomy (NCBI): domain Eukaryota; kingdom Viridiplantae; phylum Streptophyta; class Pinopsida; order Pinales; family Pinaceae; genus Larix; species Larix kaempferi. The sequence goes on along the minus strand of BSBM01000098.1, from coordinate 343,462 downwards.
AGGATTTCAAAACCTAGTGCCATGCATGAAATGTAAAAAAAAAAGAAATACGTAAACCCTACACATGAAAATTTGGATGAAATCTACAACCACAACTGTTTAAGTAGATCTTGCAGGAGAAGAGATAGATATTCAAAGTAGGGAACCCATCAGAGAAGAGTTGAATTGAATGAGAGAAATCTATTGATAAGCAAGTTATTACTAGCAAAGAAATTTGTAACTTCTAGAAAATACTAATTGTTAGCACATCTGCAAGGTTTTTTGATATTTTAGCTTGTGGCGATAACTTTTCAAGAACAGTTAAATCTGTATTGTGTGAATTGTCTAGAATAAACTTTGACAGAAGGATTTGATATTGTAGTTTTCAACTTATTCTGATTTTCCATCTTTAAATAGTAACATTGTGACAGGTGTGTGAAAATGGCGTTTTGACCTATCTAACATTCCATCTGGAAAAATTAATACTAATGAGAGCTACAACAAATCACTAAATCAAATAAACCCATTTGCAATACTATACAAAAGTATGAAGAGGAATGGATTTGAAGAAATGGCTCAATGTACCGAGAGGCACCCATATACGAGGAAAAAAATGTAATTACAAAGCACATGTATTCGTCAAATATAGAGAATGACTTATGTTCCACGTTGGAGTGGAAGAATATTCTATATTCATGATATTTCAATGAAGTCCTCTAGTGACTGCCTCGATCCTCACAAGAAGCTCAAGGAGGAATTTGTCGGCAACTTAAATAGCACATCAATTGTTGAAATCATTGTCCTCATTGCAATTATGTCTTCTCCTACTTTGTTACTACAATGGAAGCTACTTACATTTTCCTCGTTGATCTACGCGACTATCCTTATTATGAAACAATTCGGGCCTCCTCCTATGAACTTGAAAAGAGCCAAAACGCTTCTTTCCAAGGCCCATGAGAGAAGTGGTAAAAAGAAGCTCTAAATTAAATTTGCAAGAGTTGAAAAGATGCAATGGACATAGGTTAAAAAACCCAAGAATACCATTGTTCCAACTCACAATAGGTCTCAGTTAGAACCGCATTCACATTCAGGGTTGGATTTTTCTAAAACTGCATACAAAGATACAGTATGTGAAACTACTGAACATGAACTATGACAGGTCATAAACGATGCTTAAAATTATGGATTGTATTACATGTATTTTAGAGCGTGTATATGATTGTACAAGATACTAAGTGAATCAACATGAGTTGTCATAGATATAAAAGAATTGAAAAAATGGCATTGGAGTAAAAAAACTAAACAGGACACATTTAAGAGAAGAGAGAAAAAAATCCAGTCATAGCTTATATTCGAGGTGCCCGACACTAATGCCCTTGCTCCTTCACCATGCTTCCACTCTCTTCCTCTCAAATTATTTGGAAACACAGAACCCTCAAATAGTTGCACATTATTCTCCAAGGAACGTTGTACTGCTTCCACTCTCTTCCCGTCAAATTCTTTGGAAACCAAAACCCAAAAAAATTTCACATTATTCTCCCCAGTCTCGTTTCGGTCCAAAACCATGCCTTTTTCCTAATGTAACCCTATATAGGAGCCCTCCCATGAATAACACCGGGTTTCCAACCTAGGTAAAGACTGATAACCCTAAGATGCTGATTGAGTTGACCCCACAACAGTTAGAAAGCCAATTCCTGCAGGAGTAGAACCAAAGCGAGTAGCTCCACTAGCAACAAAGGCAGAGCTAGTTAAAGAAGTTGATGTTCGACTCCTTTTTTTTGCTCATAATCATGAAATGTGCAAGCCTCCCTTCGTAATGTTCTAGGAAAGACAGGGGGCAGAGGAAAAATGGTTTGTGCTTCCAATGTCTTCCCATCAAATTGTTTGGAAAACAAAACCCCCCAAATAATTGAACATAAATCTCCGAGGAATGCTGTGCTTCCAATGTGCTCTTATCAAATTCAATGGAAACTCAAAACCCTCAAACAATTGCACATCATTCTCTGAGGAATGAAGGGAAACCCAAATGATGGCACTTTGATCTCTAATATCCAGCTTTTGAATTTGCACATTCAAGTGCGAGGCAGCAGAAACGAGAAAGAGGGTTTCCCAAGTTAAAACCCTCAAGGCCTGGGTATTGATCCACAACAACATATCTATCCTACTAGAGAGATACAAGCACCATGATTAAACCACAACGCATGTGGGGAATGAGAATTTGTCTCGATACCACACCATGAATCATTGTCTAGGCCATGGTAGACAAGTGCCATGAGTAAGATTTTTGCATTGAAAATGGTCTTTGAGGTCTAAACATGGTTAGAGGGGAAACAAAGGGCTCAATCCTTAAATCAAGGCCTTCTATATATCTAAATCTATAGTTAGAAAAGGAAAACAATTGGGCCTTAGGTAGTAGACACCATTTCTTTGGTTCAATGGCCATGAAGAACACCTGCAAACCTCAAAACAAACCCTCTATAGGGGTTGTTTGGCATGGAGGTTGGATATGGCTGCCATTTGAAGCTTTACCCAGTAAGGATGGGTCATAGGTCATTGAACATGGTTGGTGAAGGAAAATAATTTCCTCCTAATATTGTTGAATCTTATGAACTTCACGTGTCTTGAATGAGCCCATGTAGAAACACACGAGTCCTCTAAGTGGGATATGAGATATGGATTCCATTAATTGGTTTTTGAGATCTGTGATGGGTCTAGGGACCTCGGCCATGGTTGGAAGGAAAAATAAGGGATTTGCATAGGAAAATGAACCTTATAGGCCGCAAGCACTATGAAGAAGGTCTCCAACCATGACACATGTTCTCTCTCTAGGGTCTTTGACCCCAAGTGATATTCTAGGGGCGATTAGGTGGTTTTTCACTAAGAGGATGCTCCTAATAAGACAATTACTAAAAATGGAAAAGAGGTTCTAATGTTAAATTTTTCCTTTAGAAACTTAGGTCCTAATGCTAAAGACAAAATAAGGTTCGGAAATGTATGCAACAAGAATGCCTTCATTTTCCTATAAAAATAAAAATAAAAATGCTAAAATCCCATCTTATTGGATAACCAATTTCAGTCGATACAAAATTAAAATGTAAATTAAATTTACAGAAATAAAATTTTGCCACACAGAAATGGCTGCATGCTCAAAATTTTGAGACTTATTTGTTGCTCTAAAATATTTGCGATTGAAAATTGTCTTTTCTTACAAATTCAAGCTGAAAATTGAGACTAATTTGTCTATGTAAAAGATTTGCAAGTGAAACATTTTTCTAGTGCGCAAAAAACATGTCATCTGCATGCTGACACTCGTAAAAAAACACAGATAATTTGCGAGCATTTCACTACCTCACAAAGATGCTTCAAGTCCGTTGTCTCATATAATAGTTCATGGCTTGTAAATGGACCATTCTCTAGGGTGACACATCAAATACTGGAGGTGAGTCATTGCCTAGTATCATCAATAATACCATGGAGTTCTGTGCTTGTAATTATAGATGCCTCTTAGATCATCTTATCGCCTGCTGTGGGGCTGTGGATTAGAGCCAAAATTGCAATGGTTTTCTTTTTTAAATATACAAATCAATCATGATATTTTCTTTGTTTACTCATTTTTTCTTTGAGAATCAATGTAGGGTTGCCTGCTGTAGAATGGTAGCTGTGTGGATGTCGTAGAGACAATATCTACTCAGTGGTTGAATAGTTTAAATATGACTACATTGTTTAAGTAAAACACTGTTGAATTCTTTTTGTTTTATATGGTTCCCTATTATTTTGATTTAATAATGATCTGTGCATACTGTGGAAGAACTAAAAGAGCTTGGCCACATTGTTTTCTCGATAAAAAGAATTAGTTGTGCTGAGATAAATGCTATATTTCTGTTGTTTATAGCATAACTTTATTTTACAAAACTGCAAAATCATACTTATTTGTTACAAACAAATTCTATCACTGGTAGTATTTCAAATTTCATTGTTTCTTTCAATAATTTAAAGTAATTATTTTTTTATTTCTCATTTGAAGAAATTCTGTATGTAAAATGGGTAGATAATTATCTTTTTATTTCTCATTTGAAGAAATTCTGTATGTATAATGGGTAGATAATTATCTTTTTATTTCTCATTTGAAGAAATTCTGTATGTATAATGGGTAGAGACAACCGTTAATGTTATTGAAGTAATGCCAAAAACATATTAATATTTAGTAGAGACAACTTTAAAGTATTGTATACAATTCTTCTTCCATCTAAACTAAAGAGGATGAACATATTTAAGTTCGATGGAGATGAGTAGTAAGAAATTATAAACATATAAGCTTAGATTTTACAATTATCTTTACTGCAGTGGACGATACATTCAACAATTGCTAAGCATGTAAAATTTAATAGCCATAACACTTGGCCAGATTTTAAAGCCAAGTATTAATGTGTAACAAAATCCCAAACAAAGTTGTTGGAGATACATAATCAATTTGTTAAGTATAGACAATATTTCAAAGTATAGAGAGAGTCAAAACATTTAAAAAGGATATTTTTACTTGTTTTTCCTTGGGTCATCAAGTGAGCATTCATGAGACAAGGGTAGAACAAACTAAAAAAAATTAAGTTTGTATCCAAAGTTAATTTTGGTGAGCATTCACGACACAAGGACGTAACAAACTAAAAAAATTAAGTTTGAATCCAAACTAAACCATCCCAGATCCAAATCCTACGCTCTATCAAGCGTCGCCTCCTTGAATAGCTCCTTGAGTGTAATACCCGAGCCACTTAATACTAAGCTCTAAAGTCTCTAGTTTAAGTCTCATATTTACTTTTTACTTCGTATTATTGTGTTTTGTTTATGGCCGACATAATATTTATTACTTTTTACTTTGTATTATTCTTTTTTGTTTACTTTGTATTATTTTGTTACTAGACAAACTCGACAAACACTCTAAACTCTCATATTTACTTTTTACTTTGTATTAAAGGTAAAAAGTAAAGTCTCTAGTTTAAGTCTCATATTTATTTTTTACTTTGTATTATTCTTTTTTGTTTATGGCAGACATAATATTTACCACCTAATCCTAAGCGCTAAATTCTCTAGTGGAAGTCTCATATTTACTTTTTACTTTCTATTATTCTTTTTTGTTTATGGCCCACATAACATTTATTAATTTTTACTTTGTATTATTTTGTTACTCGACAAACACATGTTACAAGATCTCCTGCATATTGGCTTTAGAGGGCGCGCCTCGCCTCTCGGTGCAATAAAATGGACTTTGATGGATAGATAACTATAGGACATCCAATTGAGAAATGAATCAAAACTCAAACTTAGGGTTTGAAATTCATGTAGAATTTATGGTTGGAATCATCCTTACCTTGTAGCCTAACACAGTGTTATGAAGCTATGCATTCTAGCAAATTTTTATGAAGCTTCAAATTCCACACATTTATTTTGTGCAAAGAACACTTTGTATTTAAATCCTATGTAATATTTTCTTTTGTTATTATAGCATGTAGATAAATGTGTTTATAAATAATATTTAAAATATTTATTTATTTAATAAATTAGTACTTTCTTATAAATCTTATTATTTACTTAGGGAGCGTATTTAAATTTTCAAATAAGGTTTTAATAACTAATTTAAAAATTTAAAATAGGGACATACACTTGTAAAATTAATTTTCCCCTTTCCTAGACAATGTTAAAGAATAAGTAATTTTCTCACTTCATGGTAACAATTTCTTCTATGTTGAGCTTTTTATTCTAGGGACATGTTTACTCTTTAAACAATATATCATAACAATTTGGATGGATGGAAAATAGAAGTGCGTTAACTTTGTAAGATGGTATTGATACAACAATAGGTGTTTTTACTTTATCGTAGGTGTTTTTACTTTATCGTTTTTATGGTTCTTGTAGCTGTGTCTCCTAATGATTTGCTACAAAAGTCACTTCTTTTGTACATTGCATTATTCCTTTATGTTAATGCTTGTTATTTTGTATTTACTCAAATAGGGTTTCACATTGCTATATTAAAAATGACATAAAAAGTGAATAACAAGTACAAATACAATTATAAAAATATAGGAGAATTATAGTTATAAACACTTATTGAATAATCTAATATTCAAGTCCATCCTATTCACTAATAAATCTCTATTTACAAATGGCATTTCCTAATCCCTTAATATAAGTTTCCTTGCCTTTGTTTTGATGGGTTCGATGCCATGGTTGATCTCGTGGTTAATTCTAAAAATTAATCCATTAAAAAATTAAATTATGAAGTGAGAATGAATTTACCTGTTGAACGGCCCATCAGGGAGGCATCCTGGCGATGTATAGAAAATGTCAATTTTGAGGATTGTTTGTCAAAATTCAAACTTGCAGCAGTAGCCAATACGGATGAAGAATGTGTCCATGTAGACCACTTATGTTAGGGCGTCCAAGTGGGCAAGGCAAAGCACTAGTGCACTTGGGGTAAAACAAACTGAGAAGTGGCAAAAATAATTTTTACCACACATTTTTTATATATTAAACCCTCTTCCGGTGCGGCCGACATTAAAGTGCACCGATGCCCACAATAAACCAGACACGCCGAATAGTAGGATTTTTTAGACAAATTTAAAGGGTTTTGCATTGAATTGTTTTATTATAACAATAACCAGTGCGTTTGTCAAATAGAAAAGAACCAGTGCATTATTGTTATCCAGCGCACCGTCTATGATATTTGCGATTAAACATATTAACTCGATGCACCATAAAGTAGGGTTTTTAAATAAAATTTTAAGAGATTTTGCAATGAATTTCTTTATTGCAATGTCCCATAAATAGCAAAAATTAAAAAAAAAAATCCGTCCTTGTAATAGATGCTGATTGAGAATAAAATAGTCGCAAGTTAATTCTAAAACTAGGAAAACATGTAAATGCTTACTGTAGATAAAAGGAAGTCGACCATTCCTAAATAATCATGATCTCTCTAGATTTTTGCATTTTCAATCCTGCGGAAGCAATGTGGAATTAATTATTGATGTATCCCGGTTACGAGTTTACAATTGCCGGTGTAAATGTAATAGCAATTCTTTCATACAGTTTTAATGAAATCATATGAATGTATTATGAATTTCTGAATGGCACCTTCATGTGATATGGCCTTTGTTGATGAGATGTTGAAACCATGGTGGGACATGTATCAATCAAGGAGAGGAAAACATACCCCGACAAGGCTGCCAAGAGGTAAGAGTATTCTTGGGTGTTTCTGGAATTTCTTAGCATTTTCGCTAATACAATAATTTCATATTTGTGATTGCATGTATTTATCCTATGACATTTCCACCCTAGAGGATCTATCCATTTTCTATCCAAATGTTTCCAGTTTTTACAAGGTACGGGTTTTAAGAGTGATGGTCAAGTCCTTTAATGGATAGACCAAAATACAAAATTTATAGTTCCAAGAGGTTTGCTGATGGTCAGTGCATGTGGCATTTTAGCTCGCCTGGCGGCGTGGAGAGTGTCGTATCCTGCTCAGGTATGGCCTTTCTAAAATTGTCAACCTGTTATGGAACTCGTTTCACCCTATGCATACCTCTTCAGGGTTTAACTTGCGTTTCCTTGTTGGATTGGCAGGTAGTAGTGGCTTTGGGTGTAATGCTGTGGGCGTCCTGGGCTTCTGTTGGCGTGTCAAGGGTATTGGTAAGTCTAGCTTACCCACCCACGTTGCTCTGCCTCTCGCATCTCTGGTGGTGCATTTATGTGTCTCGTTTTGTTTCATTGGAGGATTTCGTGAGCCTTTGGCACACTGATTCTATTTGGAAGTCTGGAAGGGTTTCCTAAGTAATAAAATTAACTTATCAGGGTCACTGTAAACAGATACACTATGATCATTGAAAATTCCTTAGCAACAGATGTAGTGTAAAACTACCAACCCATGACAACATTAATACCTAGCATGGACTTAGGTTTTATCCTTGAACACTACCCACTCAAAACAACAAGCTGTCAATAGTGGCTTGATAGGTCAGTGAATGTAGGGAGGTGGTTGGTGATATCAAGGAGGTGAATGTGGGGAACTGCTATTGCCTCCACCAGGATTCAAGTCTCTCTAACGTATTTCCAGACCATGTTCAAGGGAAACATTTCCACATAAAAAAGAATCACGCAAGATTTGAAACTTGCCAGGTCATTAGGAAGCTTGGAAATGGTGCATTGATATATATTGGGAGGAGCATTTTAGATGGTGCTGCGCTTATGTTTATATGGTATAGTGATAGTTAAATCAAAACTAGGAAGATTCATAATTTCATAATCAATCATGCCATGAAAAGAAACAATGGCAATGACAATGACACAATTTTGTCTAGCCAAAATTAGGATCCTTCATCTTTAGCCTCACGAGGGTGACAAGGGTATACATGGATTGTTTTTGGAACCTGGAAAGAGTTGACCAAGGTGGTGAAGAGAATATTATTATGTTTTCCATTATAAAAAAATAGGGTTTTGATAATGTGATAGTTATAGGTAAATAATATTTCATGATGAGCTGGAAAGTAATCATGAGACATCAAGATCTGAGTAGGCTTGGGGTAGGTAGGGTTCAAAAGAGAGATGTTGTTAGAGTCAATATGGGGTTAAAGGGTAGAGTTTGGTTTAAATATTGCGCAAATTGTTGGTAAACATATAAGGCTTTAGTGGTGGTCTAGTGTTGAATCACCACCCAGCATTGTGTAGAAGAATGGGAATGTGTATTACAATAGTGACACCACTATACAAAAAGTGAGGATGAAGGAATAATGGAAGAAGAAGAAAGAGGATGAGTAGGTATGGTAGCAAGGTGAGGTTTGAAAGCATGGGGAATACCGAGGGAAGAAGTAAAATAGGGGAAATGGAAGCTCTTGTCCAATTTGTATTCCATATAATCAAGTCACATATGAGCACTTTTTTTAGTGCTGTGCTCAAATTATGCATCATCATTTCTAAAAGTATCTAATAATATTGAATTAAACTTCAAAATCATTGATTCTTTAGCTTTAGGGATTTGGATTTGGATATGTAGCTTGGTGAAAATGTTAATTTATTATTGAATAGATAGATTGAGATGTTTCCAAAGTTTATCCAATGACTAATCCATTTATGTTGCTAATTGAGAGGAAATAACCTATTAGAAATAGCTTGGAAAATTGTATCCCAAGTGATTGAAATTAATGAAAAACTCACAAGAATCCTAGCAAGCTTATCACTAATCCAACACCAAGCATTGCAGTTGTAGCCAATCAAGGGTTAAACATTTAGTCTTTGACAAATTGGGGAGAGATTTGGATTGTGGTATTAGATTGAAAATGAAAATCAATTAATTGAGTATTTAACCCATCATGAAGCTACCATAGTTAGAGAAGAATATGTGCGTGCCAAATTTAAAGACTTGAGATTGAACCACAAGTTGTGAGTGTAGCGTTTCTTAAAAAAACTAGAGGATCTAAAGCTTTATGCATGCGCGAGAAGTATCACTTTCTTTTGGTCTGGAATCACAGTGTAGGTCATGAAGTCCAAGCAAAGAAGCATATATTCTTAGAGATATTTATAAAAAACCATTGCCATGGAGGTGGAGACCTTCAAAGAAAACTTAGAGTGATTGAGTGAGAGTCTCCCTAGTAAAGCAGACTCCCTCTTCACAATATTTCTTAAAGAAAATAGTTAAATCTTGTTATTTACTTCCATCATTCTATATTTATTTTATCTTTGAAACTGCGCGCACTTAGTTTATTATTGGTTTGAGTTAGACAGTTAGCTTAAGTGGATTCCACGATCTTTATTGCTCGATCAAGGAGATTCGTCTACATGTATCCGAGAGTTACCTATTAGAAACAAAACTTCATTGAATTAAGGAAATTGATGATGAAAACCTCACAGCCTGAAAAACTCAAGAAAAATCAGAGAATTTTGCACCACTTACATGATAAAAAGCATAGGATAAAAGCCAAAAGGAAAATTATCACTGGATTTAAAATAAACTTGTCAAGAAAATAGCTGTTTAGAATTCTGACACAAGTTATTAAAGCGAAGGAAAACAAGAAATGGAATGCACATGAGAAACTAATTCCATATTTAAGGATGCCAACGAAAATAATTTTAAACACGGGTAAATATGTACCAGATTGATAGACCAGTCCCTCATCCGGAAGAGTTAACTAACACATGAATGTGAGTTAGTCTGGGATCCCATACCATCTATTGACAAACCCTATGGAAGGTGTCATCAATACTTTTATCGTTGTATAACAAAAGAAAGGTAACAATCATTAGATTAAACAATAGTTATCAAGAAAAATCGCATGCACTAGTTCATTAGAGAAGGGATTTATGCTAGTTCTCTCAGATAAATCGCAAATCTCAAATAGCTCTATCACGGTGAAAACATTGTCAAACACGGGCTATAAATATCATATTCCTCAAAGAATAACATTCATCATTGGCAATTGGAAGATTGATTACATAATCATTGTTGACTGTTAATTATTGGTGGATCATTGTTGCATCTAGAGTAGTGAGGTATTTACTATCTAGTATGTCTGGTGGAGATGTTTTCACAATACATAAGGTCATTTTGGTATTTCCTTTAAATATTGATTCTCTTTAATCTTCCTTCTACTCATATATCTAGAGTAATAAATATTACATAGAAGACTACGCATAGCGCATACAATGTCCATGTGATTCAGTGTGCATGTAGTTGGTGTAGCTCACACCATTCTTTGGAAAGCCTGCGTTGGGAATAAGTGATGTTACTGTGTATTAACCTATCCATTTTTACTAGTGACTCAATATTATTTAGAACCGTTAGTCAACTAAACCGTAACACGTTGGGAATAAGTGATGTTACTGTGTATTAACCTATCCATTTTTACTGGTGACCCAATATTATTTAGAACCGTTAGTCATCTAAACCGTAACACGTTGCTCATCGGGAGAGCCGACATTACTACCACTCACCAGGAATAATAAAGATTACATCGCTATCGCCCGTGAGGAAATACCTTATTTCCGTTTTTCAAAAGGCACAAAGACAGAAAGGAAAGACTACTTTGCTTCTGATGAAATATAACATAGCTTTCACTTGTCACTTTCCTAATCAATGAATCCATCCAATTAGCCACTAGTGCTAGAAAAGACAAGACTTTATGACAACATATATAACATATCGGTCAATCAGTCCTTCTAAAGACTACCTCATCGAGAAGGTAAGTATTATAATGACTCTTTCTTCGATAAGGCCAGGATGAGAATGACCTTTTAATAGGCAATCTAATAAGGATGAGAATTAATCTATTATAATGACTCTTTTTTTTCGATAAGGACGGGATGAGAATGACTTGTTAATAGGTAATCTAATAAGTATGAGAATTAATCTATGTTTGGGTTGGTAGGAAAGGATTCGGTCACTGGTCCCGGCCATGACCAATAAAAATAAACCGTCCAATGGCCAAACCACCTGCCAAATTATGCCAACATTGAAGCCACTGTGGGTCTCTATTTGCACGAACCGTCCACACTAAGGAGGATTTCAAAACCTAGTGCCATGCATGAAATGTAAAAAAAAAGAAATACGTAAACCCTACACATGAAAATTTGGATGAAATCTACAACCCCAACTGTTTAAGTAGATCTTGCAGGAGAAGAGATAGATATTTAAAGTAGGGAACCCATCAGAGAAGAGTTGAATTGAATGAGAGAAATCTATTGATAAGCAAGATATTACTAGCAAAGAAATTTGTAACTTCTAGAAAATACTAATTGTTAGCACATCTGCAAGGTTTTTTGATATTTTAGCTTGTGGCGATAACTTTTCAAGAACAGTTAAATCTGTATTGTGTGAATTCTCTAGAATAAACTTTGACAGAAGGATTTGTTATTGTAGTTTTCAATTTTTTCTGATTTTCCATCTTTAAATGGTAACATTGTGACAGGTGTGTGAAAATCGCGTTTTGACCTATCTAACATTCCATCTGGAAAAATTAATACTAATGAGAGCTACAACAAATCACTAAATCAAATAAACCCATTTTCAATACTATACAAACTATACGAAAGTATTAAGAGGAATGGATTTGAAGAAATGGCTCAATGTACCGAGAGGCACCCATATACGAGGAAAAAAATGTAATTACAAAGCACATGTATTCGTCAAATATAGAGAATGAATTATGTTCCGGGTTGGAGTGGAAGAATATTCTATATTCATGATATTTCAATGAAGTCCTCTAGTGACTGCCTCGATCCTCACAAGAAGCTCAAGGAGGAATTTGTCGGCAACTTAAATAGCACATCAATTGTTGAAATCATTGTCCTCATTGCAATTATGTCTGCTCCTACTTTTTTACTACAATGGAAGCTACTTACATTTTCCTCGTTGATCTAGGCGACTATCCTTATTATGAAACAATTCGGGCCTCCTCCTATGATCTTGAAAAGAGCCAAAACGCTTCTTTCCAAGGCCCATGAGAGAAGTGGTAAAAAGAAGCTCTAAATTAAATTTGCAAGAGTTGAAAAGATGCAATGGACATAGGTTAAAAAACCCAAGAATACCATTGTTCCAACTCACAATAGGTCTCAGTTAGAACCGCATTCACATTCAGGGTTGGATTTTTCTAAAACTATATACAAAGATACAGTATGTGAAACTACTGAACATGAACTATGACAGGTCATAAACGATGCTTAAAATTATGGATTGTATTACATGTATTTTAGAGCGTGTATATGATTGTACAAGATACTAAGTGAATCAACATGAGTTGTCATAGATATAAAAGAATTAAAAAAATGGCATTGGAGTAAAAAAACTAAACAAGACACATTTAAGAGAAGTGAGAAAAAAATCCAGTCATAGCTTATATTCGAGGTACCCGACACTAATGCCCTTGCTCCTTCACCATGCTTCCACTCTCTTCCTCTCAAATTATTTGGAAACACAGAACCCTCAAATAGTTGCACATTATTCTCCGAGGAACGTTGTACTGCTTCCACTCTCTTCCCGTCAAATTCTTTGGAAACCAAAACCCAAAAAAATTTCACATTATTCTCCCCAGTCTCGTTTCGGTCAAAAACCATGCCTTTTGCCTAATGTAACCCTATATAGGAGCCCTCCCATGGATAACACCGGGTTTCCAACCTAGGTAAAGACTGATAACCCTAAGATGTTGATTGAGTTGACCCTGCAAGAGTTAGAAAGCCAATTCCTGCAGGAGTAGAACCAAAGCGAGTAGCTCCACTAGCAACAAAGGTAGAGCTAGTTAAAGAAGTTGATGTTCGAGTCCTTTTTTTTACTCATAATCATTAAATGTGCAAGCCTCCCTTCGTAATGTTCTAGGAAATACAGGGGGCAGAGGAAAAATGGTTTGTGCTTCCAATGTCTTCCCATCAAGTTGTTTGGAAAACAAAACCCCCCAAATAGTTGCACATAAATCTCCGAGGAATGCTGTGCTTCCAATGTGTTCTTATCAAATTCAATGGAAACTCAAAACCCCCAAACAATTGCACATCATTCTCTGAGGAATGAAGGGAAACCCAAATAACAATCTCCCCATTCAGCAGCAACGTCCTCCTTCGTCGTCCTCAAATTCACGTTTCGGCTACGTACGGCCCATCACCACCACCACCACCGCCGCCTCCGCTTCCCAAGTCCCCACTGCACCACCTACTTCCTCGCTACCGCTTCCCACTGGTAGATTTCATAGAATTTGATTGTTGATTAAAAACATAATTACTATTTGGGGCGTTGCTGCTCTCGCCTAGCCATTACCAAGTTCGTACATTAACTGGGATTTAATGGAATCCATTAAGCCATTATAATATAAATGAAATATTGGATAACCAATTTCAACCGATACAAAATTAAAATGTAAATTAAATTTACAGAAATAAAATTTTGCCAGACAGAAATGGCTGCATGCTCAAAATTTTGAGACTTATTTGTTGCTCTAAAATATTTGCGATTGAAAATTGTCTTTTCTTACAAATTCAAGGTGAAAATTGAGACTAATTTGTCTATGTAAAAGATTTGCAAGTGAAACATTTTTCTAGTGCGCAAAAAACATGTCATCTGCATGCTGACACTCGTAAAAAAACACAAATAATTTGCGAGCATTTCACTACCTCACAAAGATGCTTGAAGTCCGTTGTCTCATATAATAGTTCATGGCTCGTAAATGGACCATTCTCTAGGGTGACACATCAAATACTGGAGGTGAGTCATTGGCTAGTATCATCAATAATACCATGGAGTTCTGTTCTTGTAATACAGATGCCTCTCAGATCATCTTATCGCCTGCTGTGGGGCTGTGGATTAGAGCCAAAATTGCAATGGTTTTCTTTTTTAAATATACAAATCAATCATGATATTTTCTTTGTTTACTCATTTTTTCTTCGAGAATCAATGTAGGGTTTCCTGCTGTAGAATGGTAGCTGTGTGGATGTCGTAGAGACAATATCTACTCAGTGGTTCAATAGTTTAAATATGACTACATTGTTTAAGTAAAACACTGTTGAATTCTTTTTGTTTTATATGGTTCCCTATTATTTTGATTTAATAATGATCTGTGCATACTGTGGAAGAACTGAAAGAGCTTGGCCACATTGTTTTCTCGATAAAAAGAATTAGTTGTGCTGAGATAAATGCTATATTTATGTTGTTTATAGCATAACTTTATTTTACAAAACTGCAAAATCATACTTATATGTTACAAACAAATTCTATCACTGGTAGTATTTCAAATTTCATTGTTTCTTTCAATAATTTAAAGTAATTATCTTTTTATTTCTCATTTGAAGAAATTCTGTATGTAAAATGGGTAGATAATTATCTTTTTATTTCTCATTTGAAGAAATTCTGTATGTATAATGGGTAGATAATTATCTTTTTATTTCTCATTTGAAGAAATTCTGTATGTATAATGGGTAGAGACAGCCGTTAATGTTATTGAAGTAATGCCAAAAACATATTAATATTTAGTAGAGACAACTTTAAAGTATTGTATACAATTCTTCTTCCATCTAAACTAAAGAGGATGAACATATTTAAGTTCGATGGAGATGAGTAGTAATAAATTATAAACATATAAGCTTAGATTTTACAATTATCTTTACTGCAGTGGACAATACATTCAACAATTGCTAAGCATGTAAAATTTAATAGCCATAACACTTGTCCAGATTTTAAAGCCAAGTATTAATGTGTAACAAAATCCCAAGCAAAGTTGTTGGAGATACATAATCAATTTGTTAAGTATAGACAATATTTCAACGTATAGAGAGAGTCAAAACATTTAAAAAGGATATTTTTACTTGTTTTTCCTTGGGTCATCAAGTGAGCATTCATGAAACAAGGGTAGAACAAACTAAAAAAAATTAAGTTTGTATCCAAAGTTAATTTTGGTGAGCATTCACGACACAAGGACGTAACAAACTAAAAAAATTAAGTTTGAATCCAAACTAAACCATCCCAGATCCAAATCCTACGCTCTATCAAGCGTCGCCTCCTTGAATAGCTCCCTGAGTGTAATACCCGAGCCACTTAATACTAAGCTCTAAAGTCTCTAGTTTAAGTCTCATATTTACTTTTTACTTCGTATTATTGTGTTTGGTTTATGGCCGACATAATATTTATTACTTTTTACTTTGTATTATTCTTTTTTGTTTACTTTGTATTATTTTGTTACTAGAAAAACTCGACAAACACTCTAAACTCTCATATTACTTTTTACTTTGTATTAAAGGTAAAAAGTAAAGTCTCTAGTTTAAGTCTCATATTTATTTTTTACTTTGTATTATTCTTTTTTGTTTATGGCAGACATAATATTTACCACCTAATCGTAAGCTCTAAATTCTCTAGTGGAAGTCTCATATTTACTTTTTACTTTCTATTATTCTTTTTTGTTTATGGCCCACATAACATTTATTACTTTTTACTTTGTATTGTTTTGTTACTCGACAAACACATGTTACAAGATCTCCTGCATACTGGCTTTAGAGGGCGCGCCTCGCCTCTCGGCGCAATAAAATGGACTTTGATGGATAGATAACTATAAGACATCCAATTGAGAAATGAATCAAAACTAAAACTTAGGGTTTGAAATTCATGTAGAATTTATGGTTGGAATCATCCTTACCTTGTAGCCTAACACAGTGTTATGAAGCTATGCATTCTAGCAAATTTTTATGAATCTTCAAATTCCACACATTTATTTTGTGCAAATAACACTTTGTATTTAAATCCTATGTAATGTTTTCTTTTGTTATTATAGCATGTAGATAAATGTGTTTATAAATAATATTTAAAATATTTATTTATTTAATAAATTCGTACTTTCTTATAAATCTTATTATTTACTTAGGGGGCGTATTCAAATTTTCAAATAAGGTTTTAATAACTAATTTAAATATTTAAAATAGGGACATACACTTGTAAAATTAATTTTCCCCTTTCCTAGACAATGTTAAAGAATAAGTAATTTTGTCACTTCATGGTAACAATTTCTTCTATGTTGAGCTTGTTATTTTAGGGACATGTTTACTCTTTAAACAATATATCATAACAATTTGGATGGATGGAAAATAGAAGTGCGTTAACTTTGTAAGATGTTATTGATACAACAATAGGTGTTTTTACTTTATCGTAGGTGTTTTTACTTTATCTTTTTTATGGTTCTTGTAGCTGTGTGTCCTAATGATTTGCTACAAAAGTCACTTCTTTTGTACATTGCATTATTCCTTTATCTTAATGCTTGTTATTCTGTATTTACTCAAATAGGGTTTCACATTGCTATATTAAAAATGACATAAAAAGTGAATAACAAGTACAAATACAATTATAAAAATAAAGGAGAATTATAGTTATAAACACTTATTGAATAATATAATATAAAAGTCCATCCTATTCACTAATAAATCTCTATTTACAAATGGAATTTCCTAATCCCTTAATATAAGTTTCCTTGCCTTTGTTTTGATGGGTTGGATGCCATGGTTGATCTCGTGGTTAATTCTAAAAATTAATCCATTAAAAAATTAAATTATGAAGTGAGAATGAATTTACCTGTTGAACGGCCCATCGGGGAGGCATCCTGGCGATGTATAGAAAATTTCAATTTTGACGATTGTTTGTCAAAATTCAAGCTTGCAGCAGTAGCCAATACGGATGAAGAATGTGTCCATGTAGACCACTTATGTTAGGGCGTCCAAGTGGGCAAGGCAAAGCACTAGTGCACTTGGGGTAAAACAAACTGAGAAGTGGCAAAAATGATTTTTACCACACATTTTTTATATATTAAACCTTCTTCCGGTGCGGCCGACATTAAAGTGCACCCCACAATAAACGAGACACGCCGAATAGTAGGATTTTTTAGACAAATTTAAAGGGTTTTGCATTGAATTGTTTTATTATAACAATAACCAGTGCGTTTGTCAAATAGAAAAGAACCAGTGCATTATTGTTATCGAGCGCACCATCTATGATATTTGCGATTAAACATATTAACTCGATGCACCATCAAGTAGGGTTTTTAAATAAAATTTTAAGAGATTTTGCAATGAATTTCTTTATTGCAATGTCACATAAATAGCAAAAATTAAAAAAAAAAAATCCGTCCCTGTAATAGATGTTGAATTTCATATTTGTGATTGCAGGTATTTATCCTATGACATTTCCACCCTAGAGGATCTATCCATTTTCTATCCAAATGTTTCCAGTTTTTACAAGGTACGGGTTTTAAGAGTGATGGTCAAGTCCTTTAATGGATAGACCAAAATACAAAAGTTATAGTTCCAAGGGGTTTGCTGATGTAAAATCATAGTAGTGAAACCCTTGGACTATCGCATGCATACTAACCAAGTTGTGGCTATTATCACATGACTCAAACTATGGTTTTGCACAAATATTCGAGTCTCCAATAAAGCAGGGTTTGGTGTAGAATTAACTACACTTTAATGTAAAGTGGATGACAGGCTATCCAGTGAGGGTTTGTAATGATTTGGGGTTTTCCTTGGTCATGCCTTCTGTGTTTCCATTTGGTTTTGGTTCAGCACTTCACCATATTTTGGAGGTGCCTTCGTGCCCTGACTTGAGCTACGCTCATGGTCAGTGCATGTGGCATTTTAGCTCACCTGGCGGCGTGGAGAGTGTCGTATCCTACTCAGGTATGGCCTTTCTAAAATCGTCAACCTGTTATGAAACTCGTTCCTCCCTATGCATACCTCTTCAGGGTTTAACTTGCGTTTCCTTGTTGGATTGGCAGGTGGTAGTGGCTTCGGGTGTAATGCTGTGGGCGTCCTGGGATTCTATTGGCGTGTCAAGGGTATTGGTAAGTCTAGCTTACCCACCCACGTTTCTCTGCCTCTCGCATCTCTGGTGGTGCATTTATGTGTCTTGTTTTGTTTCATTGGAGGATTTCGTGAGCCTTTGGCACACTGATTCTATTTCGAAGTCTGGAAGGGTTGCCTATTGGCTGGACCATCGAATGCATTGAATCTATGCGGTTTCGAAATTTAATAATGAGATGTAGCGAAAAGGAACTCCTGTGCAATTTCTATGGGGATTTAGAAGATCATTTTTATTACTTGCCCGATGCTTTTGACTAGTATACTCTGGTTTTAATGGCCATTGCGGGCACATTCATTTGTGGTTCTTGTGGTTTGTCATGAAATTGGGTTTTGCTCAGGGAATTCTTCCCTGTATGATGTATGGTGTTTTGGATGTATGTTTTGAATATGGGTAAGAACTACAGCATTTCTAGATTTTCTATCAATGTTATTTTTTGTTCTGAGAATGTAACAGTGGCTCGGCCTATGGGGTCTTATGTTGCCGTAATGAATTCTCAGTTTGATTGTAGCTCCGTCTGTTTAATTTTCCATGTGGACTATAAATGAAAGCATCATGGTTTCGTAATGAAGCTATACCTGTACTGTAGTTTTGAATTTAAATACCCCGGGGTTTTGACTTTTGTTTGCGTTGGATTCCTAGACCCAATGTTTGATGGACAGATTCTACTGTGGTAATTTGTAAAAGAAGGAAAACGATGGCGCCCAGGTGGGCATCCTGTAGATGTTACTGTTGGTATAGACTCTTTAAACAGTTGTTATTCTAGATTTGTATGTTTGATATCTATACCCAAAATTCTCGTTTTATGAGAGTGTGGGTTTGTAGCTTGCAGCTACATGTTGATGCATTTTGGCAAAAGAAAGACCATGGGGTTCGACCCCTTGACCTGTGTTTTGATTTATATATATATAAATAAAGAAAAATATGTGTGAATGTTAAAGTTCTGTTTACAACTACTATTTTCGTTTTCTGTGTGGCGTCTGTATTGTTTCGATTTGAAATAATTGTTTAGATCAGGAATAAATCTACAATAGTTTGGTTAATAATAAAATATGAAAAAGGGATTTGTGGCTGTCTAAGCCCTATGATTCGTTCTACAAGATCTCTGTAATACATGTATTTATCTGTCTAATAAATAACCGAACTGTAATGGAAACAATGAATGATTAGTAGTACATTGTATATAAGATACTGTCAGAATAAAAAGGATACTGTCTATTCAAACTTATAAGAAATACTAGTCTATAGGTTTTCTACATAGATGTCTAGCACAGGCTAGTGGACTAGCCATGCTAGACATGCGACAGTCATCACGAAGTAATCTTCTAGGGTTGATAAGGTTTCTGAATATGAAGTTTGATATGCATTTAACCCTAGACGTTGTTGCCCTAAAGGCCCTTTGCTCCTTAAGAAAAGTATTGATGTAGATGGTTTAAGGGAATTAAATACTAAGTAACAAGCTATTCAAATTGTATAAATAAAATATGGTGAGTGGAATAATTCATACCTGCAAGCTTGTAACGTGCCCTTCTTCTGTAGTAACCTGCACACTCAAACCATTAATTAGTGGAAAATATTGCCGTGTTCAGTTGATCTGATTTGAATGATTCCTTGACTAGATAACTTTGGGACTACCACGTTCCTCCCGACCATGATCCTACAATTGTTCTTGGTTCAGTATGGACCCCCCCCGAGCTGGTTCTGACATGCAATTTGAGAGATAGAGACCCTAGGTCCACTGCTGGTTCAGTTCTAAAACTTATGTGAGCTACTTCAATTCTTGGAGTAGAAAATTCTCTTTGATTCCATAAGAGAGTGATGATGAAAAGATGATCCCCAAACTTTGGGGTTTGTCCTCTTTATGTAGGGAAATATTGAATTAGGACTGTTGGAATAATTTGGTTTCTTTAAATCAAATAAATTAATTTATAAAAGAATATTTGTTTTAACTAATCACTAGTTCTTTTGGAACTATGACTTTTCCATTTGTTTAACTAAACTGTTTTTTTTATTTAAGCCTTTCTATAATTTGTAATCAACTTAATATTTCGATTTATTTATTAATGCATTATTGATTTATTAACTCAATGCATCAACTATATATAAAATAAATGTGTTTAATAAATAAATAGTAACAGTCATTATTATTAAAGTTATTAATAATAACATTAGCCTTGTGGCTTTTATGGAAGCTTAACCATAGGAAACTACCATTTAGTTAATTTATGCTTTAAGTGGTGATGTTATCTTTTATGTATCTTCACATGATACTTCTTTTTAATCTTTTTAAGGATAAGGTCCCCTTCTTTGGACGGTCTCGGTAAGCTAGGATAGGCACCTCTAGTCTCTCCCTTTGCATGTCAGATTCCCTCGTTTTAACATGGTATTTCCCGCAGTACTTGATGATAATAAGATTTATTTAATCAATTCGAATAGTTGTGATAAGACACATAAGTGCTATTCAGAGTCCTTCAGACTCAACACTTGAGATCTAGTAACTCCGAGTGCTCTTCAGAGCCTTTTAACTCAACACTCTCACATGGGTGTTACGCTAGTGCAATTCTAGAGCCTCTGCTCAACACTAGAGCTAGAATGTGGTTGTGAGGCACATCTAGACTATTTAGGTGGCCTCGGATCCAGTATTCATTTTCTTTCAAGCTTGGAGTGCTCCAGGGCTTATTCCCAACACTCAGTGTACATCAGGGCTTACTCCCAATACATAAACATTCATCTAGGTACATCAAGGCTTACGCCCAGTACGTAGGTCTCTTTTGTGTTTCTGAGTCCATGCTCAACACATCATATAGGATAAACATGTAAAATCACAGCTCTGCACAATAAGTAACAAAAGGTCGTCTCAATATGTATTAGGGTTTTGTACCCACATCAAAACATAATAAGAACATTGGGGCTCCCTTTCCCAGTATATAATCAAGTAATGAAATTTAGTCAGGGTCCATGCCCAATATGTCAGTCTACAAAAGAATAAATCATAGGTGCTCGGGACGTGGCCGAATATAACATCATAAAACAGTCAGTCCAAAATTCGGGGTATTACATTTATAGTAAAAGGCTGTGTGTTTGTTGATTAAACATGCATCGATGCGGTTATGGTTATCTGGTGCACCGTTTATTTGACTTGCCGTTAAAAAATATATTGATAATCCGATGCATTATCATCTATTAACCACACCGTGGATTCTATCTTATAATGCCCCGGTGCATTTAGTATCTATTAACGCATCGCGAAATGGGTACTAAAATAACACGAGTTTTTTAATTAATTTTGTTTATCGATATTTTTTCTCTGTCGTGGTGCCGTAGAATTTCGTGCCACACCGCTACGTTATGTTTAGAAATTCACCAGTGTGTTTTGGTGTTAAACACACCGAAAAACAACATACGCTCCCGATCGCCTCCCTTAGAAACCTCCACTATAAATTGATTTTCGACCTCTTTATTAGGGGCTCCCGCTATAACCTCCACTAGAGGGCCTTTTCCTTGTAGTGACTTACAAAATGCAAATTGACTACTTGATTTTTTCCATTGAGGTGAAGAAAAATAATATAGTTGGCATCCCCGCAACTCTACATAATGCTCAAGTTATACCTTTCCATGGGAGCTGGGAGCAATTGAAAGGCATAAGAGCAATTCTTAAATATTGCTTCCCTTAGAATTGCAATGATAAAAAATCTGGAAATTACTGACAAGAATCTAATAAAAATCATAACCAAGTTTAGAATGCAATGTTGGAGCCTACTTGGATCACCGATGGGGTTGTCTGGTACATCCAAGGCACTTTCTCAAATCCAACTGCTTCTGTTTTTCACGCACCTGTAATGAAACGAATTATTAAATAAATATAAGGTTTTGAATATTCAAAAAATCATCAAACTAAATGAAAATTTTTCTATGTCATAGAACATGTGGCCATCGGAAACATGAAAATAATTTTAATCTATTGAATTTTCACATTAGAGCTTCAAAACAAACATACAAGAATTAGGATTAAAAGAAGAAGCACATGGGTGAAGCAGATTGAGACCTGAAGCATTTTCAGTGTTGAGCCAATAGTATATGACAATTTGAAAGGAAGGTGTTCAAGTTCAAGTCAAGAATGGAATTTACAATGTGAAAGAGTCAATCTGCAGACCGTGATACAACAATTGTTGATGTTGCAGCGTCAGTGAGACATTCTCCCCGAGACAGGGAGGATGGAGAAGCTCTCCCTGAGATGGGGGGATTGGTAACTGCTTTGTGATTTCCCTCCTCATCATGTAGCATTGAGTTTAGTGGAACTTTGATTTTCCTCCTCGTCGTGTAGGACTGAGTTGAGTTGACATATGGTTATCCTCCTTGTCATGTAGGACTAAGTGGCAAGCAATGTTATTTACACTTCAAACATGAATGCCACAAAATACCTAAAAGAGGAATTGAAGTATGTGATAATTATCTAGTTCATTTAGAGGATGGCAAACTGATCCGGATTTGTGTGGGAGCGAAACAAAAGATAGCATATACAGAGATATACATTTGTTGAGATATTGTAACTTCAAAGAATATTATATTTGTACTTTATTATTCCGGAGATGTTTCATTCCTCCGTGAAGATCTTATTGTATATCCGGAGATGTTTATTCCTCCGTCGGAATGTGGTAACTCGGGTTATTAGACTTCCCTAGTTGGGGTCGGCCCTGTATATGTTATGTGGGTCAAAGGGTTATTAGACCACCCTAGAGGGGTTGTCCCAATCAGTTGTAGTGGGGTATTTAACCCATTGGTTAAATACGAGCCTACGTGTACCTGTGTAAAATACATGTCAGTGTAGTGTATAAATAAAGGAGGTGTGTTCCTCATTTGACACACACACTCACTTGAGAAAGGCGCACTTGTGGCGGAGAGGTCTGCTATGGTGGAGGAGGAGATCATATCTTTGGTTTGCATCTTTGTGTATTGCTGGTCATCTATATTGAGGAAGCTTTACTGGGTTTTCTACCCCATGAGGGTTTCCCAGGATAAATCTGTGTCTCTTGTGTTTATGCTATGCTTGTTGTTTCTTCAGTGATCTTGTATATGCTATTATTGTGAAATGGAATGTAATGCTGCTATTTTCAGTCTTAGCATATTAAATATTAACATGGTATCATAGCTAACCTGAAGGAAGGCAAGGTATGGCACTTACGACACTTGCTTTACTTACGACAATTTGAAGGTTAGGGTTTTACATAGAAAAAACCAGTCATCGTGGAACTCTCGCTATAAATCAATTTATGCGAAGTTTCAGGGTCTGAAAAGTTTACAGGTCGAAGATAACATCCCCAGGTACCTTGTGTCCAAAGGGAACCCTCATATTCGTTGTACTTTATGAGTTATGATCAGTACAAGTTAGGGTTTCTGCCTCTTCCAGATCTCAGTCAAAATCAGGTAACCTTGGAAAAAATGTCATAACTTGGGATAGGAAGCTCCAAATGAAATTTCGTAAAAAGTGACAGGTAGTACACAGACTGTACTATCTCAGGAACCGTTTTCAGAGGCTGAAGGTGAACCAGTGACACGTGGCACACCGTACAATTTCGCTCTCCTGTTTTATCCCATAAACAGGTGACGTTGCGACACTTGGCATAACTCTCTCTCAGAGAGTCCAATTGAGGTCATACCTATCAGGATAGAAAGATAACAGGGCGAGCTATCTCAGGAAATGTTTTTAGAGGCCGAAGGTCAAACAGTGACACGTGGAATGCCGTACAAGTTCGCTCTCCTGTTTTATCCCATAAACAGGTCATGTTGCGACACTTGGCATAACTCTCTCTTAGAAAATCCAATTGAGGTCAGACCTGTCAGGATGGAAAGATGACAGGTTAGGCTACTACAGAAAACGTTTTCAGATCCTGTGGAGCAAAAATTTCAGAGTTATATCAGAAACAATCAGGTGCATATTTCTGTCAAAACAGAATTATTTTTGGAGCACCTTTATTCATGGCTTCCGGAATTTAGGGTTTCTGAGAAAGTTAGAATTTTTGGAATCGGAATCCACGGCTGGAAGCTCCTCAGAAAAATAAGAGTTTAGAGCCTTGGATCAAACCTTTTCATTAAGCAAAAAGGGTGGGCTTCATCAAACCCTAGTTCGGGATCCTGTCAAGAATATCTAGAAGTTTGAAAGGCAATTTTGAGGGGTCAATTTTTGGAGATTTCAAAATTGAAGTATGCTAGTTTGATTAGCTCAGCAAGACACATCCTTCCATTCATTCGGAAGTGTGAAAGTCAAAGATTGAATGTTTAGGGTTTCTCTAGCAAACCCTAATCAAGCTCTAGATCAAGTTTCAGGGGGAGTTGAGGCTAAGGCCTTACATAAGAAGACTACAAGAAGTCTCGACAGGTATGACTTGAGGTTCAGGTATGTCTTGAAATCTGATTCTTGATTAAGTTTATAATGTGTTTGTCTTCATGTTATTTATTAGTACAATCTTGATTAATGTTAGAATTGTCTTATCACCCTAGTAATAGTATGAATGCATGTGAATGATCGAAGACATTCATTGATTAGGGCTATATGATTGTACTAATGCATTATGGTGTTGTATGAGGTTGATGTCGTTTGCTAACAAGATACAAGTACATCACAAAAGACAAATCAAGCTCCTTAAAACATGACAACATGAAGACAAAGACTCATCCATAATCTTTGTTCTACTTACGAGGTATGTATGACTTTGTTATATTATGCTTAACCTATGAGACATGCAGGTTCTAGCTCAGGATCTCTAAATCATTGAAGAGATTGTTTAGGTATGTTGTACATAGCTAAGCAGATATACTAATCCAGGTATGTTTTCCTATGACAAGTTAGAATCTTACCTTAGGATCCCTTATATAAGTATACTTGGTATGATTGGTTATGCTTATTCATAAAGTTAGTAATCAAGGGTTTATGCATATTATGTCTCTTATCTTGATGATCTAATTAACCAGAAGAGTACTATGATCAAACAAGAATATGCAGAAGTAAAAGAAGACTTCCTTGAAACCTTGAATATTATCTATAATCATGACTATACATTTTCAAAGATTATTTAGAACTAGAATGTTTTGATAATATTGAGAATATACTAATGAATGTATGTCTGTGTATGAGGATGACACTAGTGCACACTTGAGCATGCACAGTGGTACATAATGAATAGAAGTTCAAAAGACATATAGAAGATCAAGCGGGAGGCAACCACACAAACATAAAAGATAAGTATTTGAGTTGTTATTTGAAATAGTAAATGATATTGCTTGTATGCATATTTGTATTCCTACAATATATCATGCTGAGTGTAAACATTCATAGAGCATTGAACAGTATACTACTAATATGCATATGATTGGTAAGTTGGACAAACATTCCATTGTTGCTTGTCTAGAATGAAACCTCTTTGCTGACATGCTGAGAGCTGTGCACACTCTCAATAGTATGTTCTGGTAGAGATGGAAGGCATCTAGATAGCCACTGTATGCATATAGGATATGGGAAAATGTTGTGTCAAAGTATTGGTCAAAATAGTTACATAACTATGTAAATGATATCTGTATGCATAATAGGTTATCATGTCAATATGATTTGATGATTATGAAGTATTACTAATCATGTACTTAATTTTTATTTGTAGGAAAGATCATGATGAATGATGAACACTGAACAAGCAATGGATGTTCAAACAAAAGGATTTACAAATCAAACACACTATAGAAGGCTTGTGAGAATCATGATAGGATGTTTGCTCCAAGTGGCTAGATAAGACCATTCTCTTAATGGTGTAATTAAAGAAGAAGTGTGAATCAGGCTCTATATGGGTACCCAGGATCGATAATCAATTGATGAGATTAATGATCACCATGGGTGATGAGGATCTCAACCTTTGCTACAAGGTTGAATATTGTTTCTATACACAGACGATATGGTGCAGAAAGGAACCAAAAGTTTGAATTTGTAACAATGTACTAACCAAACCTCTACCGATTCAATGTACTAACCAAAACTCTACCTCAAGTAAAGTTTTCTGAGACAAACTTAATATAGTTCAGAAGGACCCTCCTCGAAAGGGGGAGTGATGTGATAACTCATGATGAGATTGCCTGCATCGACAGTGAGGTCGATAATGAGGATACCTATATTAGTGATGCCGACAAAGAGGTTGGTGGATGGTCCTTAGATAGGGTCAAAGGTGACAAGGGGATTGCATCATCCTTGAACATATGTTCTAAAGAAGAGCCGTAGACGTATGTCTTCGAGAATGAAGTTCTTGGTGAACATGTGACGGGATTGGATCATCCCTGGACTTCAGTCCTAAAGAAGAGCCGTAGACGTATGTCTTCGAGAATGAAGTCCTTGGTGGACATGATAGGATTGCATCATCCTCAAGAGAGCCGTAGACGTATGTCTTCGAGAATGAAGTTCTTGGTGAACATGTGAGGGGATTGGATCATCCCTGGACTTCAGTCCTAAAGAAGAGCCGTAGACGTATGTCTTCGAGAATGAAGTCCTTGGTGGACATGATAGGATTGCATCATCCTCAAGAGAGCCGTAGACGTATGTCTTTGAGAATGAAGTTCTTGGTGAACATGTGAGGTGATTGGATCATCCCTGGACTTCAGTCCTAAAGAAGAGCCGTAGACGTATGTCTTCGAGAATGAAGTCCTTGGTGGACATGATAGGATTGTATCATCCTCAAGATAGCCGTAGACGTATGTCTTCGATAATGAAGTTCTTGGTGAACATGTGAGGGGATTGGATCATCCCTGGACTTCAGTCCTAAAGAAGAGCCGTAGACGTATGTCTTCGAGAATGAAGTTTTTGGTGAACATGTGAGGGGATTGGATCATCCCTGGACTTCAGTTCGAAAGAAGAGCCGTAGATGTATGTCTTCAAGAATGAAGTCCTTGGTGGACGGTTGAGGATTAAGTCATCCTTGGACGTAGTCCTAAATGTACGGTTGAGGATTAAGTCATCCTTGGATGTAGTCCTAAATGTACGGTTGAGGATTAAGTCATCCTTGGACGTGGTCCTAAATGTACGGTTGAGGATTAAGTCATCCTTGGACGTAGGTCCTAAATGTACGGTTGAGGATTAAGTCATCCTTGGATGTAGGTCCTAAATGTACGGTTGAGGATTAAGTCATCCTTGGACGTAGGTCCTAAATGTACGGTTGAGGATTAAGTCATCCTTGGACGTGGTCCTAAATGTACGGTTGAGGATTAAGTCATCCTTGGATGTAGGTCCTAAATGTACGGTTGAGGATTAAGTCATCCTTGGATGTAGTTCCTAAATGTACTGTTGAGGATTAAGTCATCCTTGGACGTAGGTCCTAAATGTATGGTTGAGGATTAAGTCATCCTTGGACGTTGGTCCTAAATGTACGGTTGTGGATTAAATCATCCTTGGACAGTAAATCCAGTAATTCCGAAAGGAAGGATAGTCCTAAATGAATTGAGTGGATTAAATCATCCTTGGACAGTAAATCCAGTAATTCCGAAAGGAAGGATAGTCCTAAATGAATTGAGTGGATTAAATCATCCTTGGACAGTAAATCCAGTAATTCTGAAAGGAAGGATAGTCCTAAATGAATTGAGTGGATTAAATCATCCTTGGACAGTAAATCCAGTAATTCCGAAAGGAAGGATAGTCCTAAATGAATTGAGTGGATTAAATCATCCTTGGACAGTAAATCCAGTAATTCCGAAAGGAAGGATAGTCCTAAATGAATTGAGTGGATTAAATCATCCTTGGACAGTAAATCCAGTAATTCCGAAAGGAAGGATAGTCCTAAATGAATTGAGTGGATTAAATCATCCTTGGACAGTAAATCCAGTAATTCCGAAAGGAAGGATAGTCCTAAATGAATTGAGTGGATTAAATCATCCTTGGACAGTAAATCCAGTAATTCCGAAAGGAAGTATAGTCCTAAATGAATTGAGTGGATTAAATCATCCTTGGACAGTAAATCCAGTAATTTTTAAAGGAAGGATAGTCCTAAATGAGATTGAGTGGACTAATCATCCTGTAAATAGATTGGGATTGCCTCATCCCTAGACATGGTGAGATGTCTTAAACTGATAAGGACTAATCATCCTGTAAATAGATTGGGATTGCCTCGTCCCTAGACATGGTGAGATGTCTTAAAGTGATAAGGACTAATCATCCTGTAAATAGGTTGGGATTGCCTCGTCCCTAGACATGGTGAGATGTCTTAAAGTGATAAGGACTAATCATCTTGTAAATAGATTGGGATTGCCTCGACATGGTGAGATGTCTTAAAGTGATAAGGACTAATCATCCAGTAAATAGATTGGGATTGCCTCGTCCCTAGACATGGTGAGGTGTCTTAAAGTGATAAGGATTGATCATCCTGTAAGTTGATCTGGATTGCATCATCCATGGACATGAGAGTTGTCTTAAACCGAGAGGGACTGATCATCCCGTAAGCGGATCAGGATTGTATCATCCTTGGACCTATGTCCTAAAGTGAGAGGGATTGATCATCCCGTAATTGGATCTTGTGTGTTGCAGGGTATGTTGCTATTGTGTATACTTTTATTGATGAGGATACTTGTATTGATGATATGTATACTTGTATTGATGAGGATACTTGTATTGATGAGGATACTTGTATTGATGATGTGTATACTTGTATTGATGAGGATACTTGTATTAATGATATTTATACTTGTATTGATGATTTTGTTGATCGTGATGATCTAGATGACGATGTTGCTGATCGTGATGATCTAGATGACGATGTTGTTGATCGTGTGATGATGATGCTGATGATCGTGTGATGACGATGCTGATGATCGTGTGATGACGATGCTGATGATCATGTGATGACGATGCTAATGATCGTGAGATGATGATGCTGATGAGAGTGAGATGACGATGCTGATGATCGTGTGATGACGATGCTGATGATCGTGTGATGACGATGCTGATGATCGTGTGATGACAATGTTGATGATCATGAGATGATGATGCTGATGATCATGAGATGACGATGCTGATGATCGTGTGATGATGATGTTGATGATCGTGAGATGACGATGCTGATGATCGTGTGATGTCGATAATCGTGAGGATCCAGATGATGATATTGTTGTAGCTGTTCAAGTGCTACAGAATATAAAGAATCAATACTGAAGATGTCGATGTTCCAGTATTGAAGATGTTCCAGTAACTGCTTGAGTTACTGATGATGTTGAGAAAGCTTCCAATGATTTATAGATGTATCATGTATGATGTTGATGACTCCTTGCTCGTGCAAATGTTGTTATAATATCCTTCTCGTTAAGGGGGAGTGTTGAGATATTGTAACTTCAAAGAATATTATATTTGTACTTTATTATTCCGGAGATGTTTCATTCCTCTGTGAAGATCTTATTGTATATCCGGAGATGTTTATTCCTCCGTCGGAATGTGGTAACTCGGGTTATTAGACTTCCCTAGTGGGGGTCGGCCCTGTATATGTTATGTGGGTCAAAGGGTTATTAGACCACCCTAGAGGGGTCGGCCCAATCAGTTGTAGTGGGGTATTTAACCCATTGGTTAAATACGAGCCTACGTGTACCTGTGTAAAATACATGTCAGTGTAGTGTATAAATAGAGGAGGTGTGTTCCTCATTTGACACACACACTCACTTGAGAAAGGCGCACTTGTGGAGGAGAGGTCTGCTATGGTGGAGGAGGAGATCATATCTTTGGTTTGCATCTTTGTGTATTGCTGGTCATCTATATTGAGGAAGCTTTACTGGGTTTTCTACCCCATGAGGGTTTCCCAGGATAAATCTGTGTCTCTTGTGTTTATGCTATGCTTGTTGTTTCTTAAGTGATCCTGTATATGCTATTATTGTGAAATGGAATGTAATGCTGCTATTTTCAGTCTTAGCATATTAAATATTAACAACATTCACATACACAGATATATGGCAAGAAACATAGCGATACAGGAAACACATATTCGATTAAATATCAGAAATAGAAAAGACTGTAAATACAACAGCTGGAATGGTAGTAGCTATCTCTGAGGAGAGATGTGGCCACTGTCCTCATTCGTGTCAAGATGAATACAAAGAGAGGCCGAAAGGGCCTATTTATCATAAGCATGAGGGAGATAATCCAAAGCATCCAAAAACCTAACCCTATAAGATGAACCGTCATAAAGTTTGCGGCCCCAAGGTGGTTAGTTGAACAATCAACTTCCCGGGGTCATAACTTTTGCATACGATCTCCGTTTGGGGCGCTCGGTAACCCGTTGGAAAGATCTATCCGAGGAATACGCGGTGGGCCATGAAACAGATGGGCTCCGTTGGAACAATATTTGCCGAGAAACATCGTTTAGGGCCTCAAAACGGCTCCGAAAGTTTGGGACTCGAAAAAATATAGAAACATTACTAGAAAATTGGCAAAATGGGAAGCTGTTTTGAGCCAGTGGAATAGGTGGGTGGCCACCAATATCCCTCTGGATCACAAACTAAGTCTACCTAATTTCTCTAGTTTGTACCCTTACTCTGTCTCCGTCCTCCCACATTTTTACAGAATTTTAATATGGTAAAAGACACAGGTGAAGTTTGTACATACATAAAGTGGCTCAAGATTATGCTGAAATGTATGCCACTACCCAAATAAAAATGATGGAATATATCCTTGATAAATAATTTAAAAATGAAGAACATATTCATGGAGAGGAATTTATGGGCCCAAGCCTCCTCGGGTTGAAAATTTATGCTTCCCGGGATAAGAGTTTTGGTTTTCATGCTTCTTTTAGTTTTATGCTTTCATATCAATTTGTGATAGACGCTTGAATTCATGGATGATGAAAACCTTCTATGGAAAAACCAATTTTAGTTGTCATGAATGCAACGGTCTACATCACCATAGTAGTTTAATCTATTTTTTCCTTAGATATTGAAAGAGATCTAGACGATGTTTATCAGGCCATATAGCAGTTATATTTTAATCACTCCTGTTTAAATATGGAAAACTGTAACAGATCATAGGTGGTACACCATTTTTTTGTTATTCTAAGGGTCAAAATTGAATATCAAATATAGCGTCGAGCTTGTAAGGGAATATGATATGAATGTAAATATGTAAACTATTTATTAACAAAATTCTTCTTGTCGACTTCCTAAAAAAAAGAAGATACAAAACACTGAACAAAAAAAACAAGATAGTTTTGAAAAGCCAAACTTCCCAGGGGTAAAAATAAAAAAATACTAAAAACACGCGCCAATCGAGAATATTAAGTTCCATCCTGATCATTGATTTATTTTACGGGCGACTACCCAAACTAGGACTTCGTATTAGTTCCTTCAAGAATGATCAAATTCTCACCCTTGAGTGTTAGGAGAGTTGGACTGTAATGTCCCCAAAATAGCAAAAATCCAAAATTTTTCCTGCCTGCAATAATCGTCAATTCAAAGGAGAAGGATTCATAAGTTAATTTTAACATAAATAAAAACATCCATACTTGCATAAAGAAATGTAAGCATAAGACTTTTATATAACAAGGTCTCTTCAATGCGTGAGTTCTAGAACTGCGGAAGCGATTTGGAAACAAAATGATGGCATGTTTTAATTACAGAACTTGTACATGGGTGCAAAGGAAGAAATAACACTCCTTAATGTTTCAAGAATCATGTGACTGGAATATGAATGTCTAATGACACCTTCAGGTGATGAGCTCCTTTGTTGATGGTATGTTGTTCTCATGGTGGGTGCTGTAATACTCCAGGAAAGGTAATTACATACCTCGGCAGGGTTGCCGAGAGGTATGGGTAAGATTTGTGGTTCCCGGACTTACTTAGCATATTGCTAATGTTATTCCTTACTTCTGTGGTTGCAGGTATTTCTAACCTGAACGTGCTACCCCTAGATGTTGAACCATACTTTACTAATGGCTTCATGTTACTAGGGTGAATGAAAAACTATTAATAACGGGTACCCCATGCCATGGGAGTTCACAATATAATTATTCCCAAGGTGAGGTTCACGACTATGAGTCTTTTGTATATTTAAACAAGGGTGAATTGAGTCCATGACTCCACTATATTCTTTTGTAAATTAAACAAGTGTGGGTTTGAGTTCACGACTCCACTATAGCTTTTGTTCAAAAATCAAACCTCCACTATGACAGGGTTAGTGTGGCAATAACTGCACCTTTAATGCGAAGTGGGAGACAGACTCTCATCAAGGGTTAGGTAGCATTTGGGGTTTTGTTTGCCTCAGTTTGGTTTGCGACTTGTTGTTAGTCTTGCTGGTTCTGCACTTCATTCATAAGGTGGCTATGTGTGTGCCCTGACCCGAGCAATGCTCGTGGTCAGTGCACTTAGCGTCTATGGAGCTCGACTGTTTCGTGGATGTAATACTTCTAACAGGTAAGAAAAGACTCCACTGTGTTGAGATTTTACCTTTCTGCTTTTGATTCGAAATCGCAGGGTTGACTAACTAGTGAAACGTGTTGTAATGGCAGGTGATAAAATGCTTTGGTATGGAAGCTGCGATGGCTCTTGGTGCTGTAGGCGTGGCTAGGGTATTGGTAAGTCCAGCATACCCACTCGTTGCCCTACCTCTCGCACCTCTGATGATGGATGTATGCGTCTTGTCCTGGTTTAGGAAAGAGACTCCCGTAAGCCATTGGCTTTACTGAATCACTTCGGGAAGTCTGTTGGTTGCTTAATGGATGGACTAGGGAAATGTGGGTTTCAATGCAATTTAAAGCTGAATACGCAGTTTGGACTGTGATGTAAAAATCGATTATGAATCCGGGTCTATTTTTGTTTCTCAACATTTCTAATTTCTGAACAATGTAAATGCTATTTTGTTTCTGGAAAAGAGGACATGACTCCTATTTGAGATGTATGGTTGTAATGGTTTTCAAAATGGTAAACTTCTATACGTTTTCCCGTGTGAGTACAAAACTCTAAGTCTGTACTGGTTTGATTCTAAAATTATGGAGTTTCTGGGAAATTTATAACTGTTGTTCCAAATGTCAAGATGATAAAATGTCTTTGGCGCCTTCAGTTTGGCAAACGTAGCTAGGATTTGTGTGTTGGTTTCAATTTTCTTGCTAACTGAGTTGAAATAGTGCTATGATATTTCTGTGCATACGATGAGTTGCTTATTGGAAACATAGGAGATCGACTGAGGTTCTCTGCACATCTAATTTGGTAATGTGGGTAGGGTTTGAGTAAGATGGTCTCGATTCACTTACTGTCTACGTTGGTAGAGTGGACATTTGTGTGGAGAGGGTTTCAAGAGTTGTACGCAGCATTTTATTTTTGGTTGGAAATAATGAATCCTGTAGGAAAAATACTTACAAGTTTTGGGCGTGAGAATACCATGGGATTCGACCCTTGACCTCTGTTTTCGATAGGCGTCTGCGTTTGTAACTTTCCAGGACTTTAAATCACCGTCTATTTGTACTGCATACCTATTGGCATTTATTCTTGTTTTGATAGAATACTAGGGTCTGTGTGTTCGTAAGAGTTCTATGTCTCCTCCATGTGCTAGGGTGATGATTGGTAGCGATAGCTAAGTATGATGCTTGTTTTTCATTGGAAAAGAAAAGTGTGTATGAGTATGTAACGATCTCTGTCCTATCTGCTGTCTTCGTTTTAAATGTGGTAGACGTATGGTTTCTAAAAAGAAAAAGAAAGAACTATTTAGATCGGTAGTGGATATATATCAGTCTTGTTTTCTGTGTAACGTCGTCGTGGTTTGAGAGCAATTGCTTTGGAAAGAAAATGTAAATAAAACAAAAAAGGAAGAAAAATGCTAGGGTTAAGCCCTACATACTCGTTTCTACCAGATTTATGTAATGACTATGTTTGCTAAGTTTTGGGATCTTAGTTTCTAAATTGTTTAATAAAGTGACCAACATTTATGCTAAAAGAAAATCGATTTTAGTAGTTAGATGGACATGCTACAATTTAACTCAAAAATCTATTGACAAATAAGAAGGAAATAAAAACCTAGATTTAATAATTAAAACAATGCTTCACAATCCCCAAACTTTAGAAGTGTAAAATTGTGTTTGACTAGCAAAGGCTAGTTGGCTATACCTGCTAGGCAATACCTTGGGATTCTGGGCAGATCTTGAATTTAAAATCTGATATAGAGAACACTGCTATTTAACATACCATTCAGAAGAGAAAATAATCAGTTCGAAGGTCTTATAGGATTTTCATACTTGTAATGACCTGCACACTCAGCCAACTAGTTAATGAAAAACTGCTGAACCCTTAGCTGACCTGATAATCGATATTGAAATGGATGAATTTGGGACTACCACGTTCCACCCAACCATGATTCTACAACTGTTCCTGGTTCATTATGAATCACCCCGAGTTGGTTCTAACATGCAAACTGAGAGGTAGAGGCCTTAGCTATGTTGCCGGTTCAGATCTGGAAAATTGATGTGGGGAGGTTCACTTCTTGGAACAGAGAGTTTCTCTTGACATCACAATACTAAAAGAAAAGATCCCCCAAACTTCAGCGTCTGTCCTCCTTAAGTAGGACATATCTTGAATTAGGATTGTTGGAATTCACTAGTTTCTTTAAAATAATTTTAAATTATAAAAGAGTATTTGTTTATTTAACTGCTAGTTATTTTTGGAACTAGGACTTCTCAACTTTGTTTTAATAAAGTGTTTTTGATCTTTAATCTTTTTATAATAATAATAATATAAAAATTACAATTCTATCTAAATATTAATAAATAATGATTAGTAAGTGGCATCCCACTTATGCATAAGTATATATATAATAAAAAACAATATTATATATTGAAACTCCTAAATAATAATACTTAGCTTTGTGGTCCTTAAGCATTTTGCTTCACATGATGCTTCTTTTCATTCTTTTTAAGGAAAGGGTCCACTTCTTTGGACGGTTTCAGTAAGCTGGTAAAGGCACCTCTAGTATCTCCCTTTGCATGTCATATTTCCTCGTTTTAACATGGTAGTTCCTGCAGTATTTGATGATAATACGATTTATTTAATCAAGTCGAATAGTTGTGATAAAACACATGAGTGATATTCAGAGTCCTCCCGACTCAACACTTGAGATCTAGTAACCCCGAGTGCTCTTTAGATCCTTTTAACTCAACACTCTCACATGGGCGTTACGTTAGTGCAATTCCAGAGCCTCTGCTCAACACTAGAGATAAAATGTGGTTGTGAGGCACATCTAGGATATTTAAGTGGCCTCGGATTCATTATTCATTTTCTTTCAAGCTTGGAGTGCTCCAGGGCTTATGCCTAACACTCAATGTACATCGGGGCTTAGGCCCAGTACGAAATAAGAATCCTCTAAATGCATCGGTGCTTAGGCCCAATATATAGGTCATTCGTGTGTTTCTGAGACCACGCTCAACACACTAAATAATCATCCATGTGAATCATACTCTGCACAGTATAAGGTAACATAAAAATCTCAATATATCATAATTGTAACTGAATCACAACATAAGTTTATCCATTCGGGTTTTCCTGCCCAGTATATAATAAAAAATGAAACAATCAAAGTACCTGCCCAATATATATCAACTCATGAGAACATAGATCAAAACATGCTACGGCTTATGCCCAATAATAAATCACATATGTTGGGGCCGTAGCCCAATATAACATCATAACATAGTTAGTCAAAAAGTTGGGATATTACATGGAATTCCTCACTCTTTCGATCTCCACCGGATAGAGAATCCATAGCTCTCATCCATGACAACTCTTGAGAATATATCATCCCCCAGTGCATTGGCACTTTCATAGTCATTGATGAATTCCATGAGGAAATTGATTCATAGTTCTCTCCCTCGTCCTTAGAAAACAATTCCAATAGGATTTGACATCCTCTCTTTGATGCAACACCAAGACATTTTAGTTTCTAGTATCCTTCGGGTACTTGCACCATATTTTATATATTCCCTTAGCTAGCTAGACATTTAACTTTTAGCTAAAAAAATTGTTGATCTAAGATTTGTTCTTGTGCTCTGAATTTGTACCTATGTTGGATGTACTCCCTTAGTCTTCTTGACCTACTTTTGTGGTTATTTGTTATGAAGTAATAAAATTAACTTATCAGGGTCACTGTAAACAGATACACTATGATCATTGAAAATTCCTTAGCAACAGATGTAGTGTAAAACTACCAACCCATGACAACATTAATACCTAGCATGGAGTTAGGTTTTATCCTTGAACACTACCCACTCAAAACAACAAGCTATCAATAGTGGCTTGATAGGTCAGTGAATGTAGGGAGGTGGTTGGTGATAGCAAGGAGGTGAATGTGGGGAACTGCTATTTCCTCCACCAGGATTCAAGTCTCTCTAGCGTATTTCCAGACCATGTTCAAGGGAAACATTTCCACAGAAAAAAGAATCACGCAAGATTTGAAACTTGCCAGGTCATTAGGAAGCTTGGAAATGGAGCATTGATATATATTGGGAGGAGCATTTTAGATGGTGTTGCGCTTATGTTTATATGGTATATTGATAGTTAAATCAAAACTATGAAGATTCATAATTTCATAATCAATCATGCCATGAAAAGAAACAATGGCAATGACAATGGCACATTTTTGTCTAGCCAAAATTAGGATCCTTCATCTTTAGCCTCACGGGGGTGACAAGGGTATACATGGATTGTTTTTGGAACCTGGAAAGAGTTGACCAAGGTGGTGAAGAGAAGATTATTATGTTTTCCATTATAAAAAAATAGGGTTGTGATAATGTGATAGTTATAGGTAAATAATATTTCATGATGAGCTGGAAAGTAATCATGAGACATCAAGATCTGAGTGGGCTTGGGGTAGGTAGGGTTCAAAATAGAGATGTTGTTAGAGTCAATATGGGGTTAAAAGGTAGAGTTTGGTTTAAATATTGCGCAAATTGTTGGTAAACATATAAGGCTTTAGTGGTGGTCTAGTGTTGAATCACCACCCATCATTGTGTAGAAGAATGGGAATGTGTCTTACAATAGTGACACCACTATACAAAAAGTGAGGATGAAGGAATAATGGAAGAAGAAGAAAGAGGATGAGTAGGTATGGTAGCAAGGTGAGGTTTGAAAGCATGGGGAATACTGAGGGAAGAAGTAAAATAGGGGAAATGGAAGCTCTTGTCCAGTTTGTATTCCATATAATCAAGTCACATATGAACACTTTTTTTAGTGCGGTGCTCAAATTATGCATCATCATTTCTAAAAGTATCTAATAATATTGAATTAAACTTCAAAATCATTGATTCTTTAGCTTTAGGGATTTGGATTTGGATATGTAGCTTGGTGAAAATGTTAATTTATTATTGAATAGATAGATTGAGATGTTTCCAAAGTTTATCCAATGACTAATCCATTTATGTTGCTAATTGAGAGGAAATAACCTATTAGAAATAGCTTGGAAAATTGTATCCCAAGTGATTGAAATTAATGAAAAACTCACAAGAATCCTAGCAAGCTTATCACTAATCCAACACCAAGCGTTGCAGTTGTAGCCAATCAAGGGTTAAACATTTAGTCTTTGACAAATTGGGGAGAGATTTGGATTGTGGTTATAGATTGAAAATGAAAATCCATTAATTGAGTATTTAACCCATCATGAAGCTACCATAGTTAGAGAAGAATATGTGCGTGCCAAATTTAAAGACTTGAGATTGAACCACAAGCTATGAGTGTAGCGTTTCTTAAAAAAACTAGAGGATCTAAAGCTTTATGCATGCGTGAGAAGTATCACTTTCTTTTGGTCTGGAATCACAGTGTAGGTCATGAAGTCCAAGCAAAGAAGCATATATTCTTAGAGATATTTATAAAAAACCATTGCTGTGGAGGTGGAGACCTTCAAAGAAAACTTAGAGTGATTGAGTGAGAGTCTCCCTAGTAAAGCAGACTCCCTCTTCACAATATTTCTTAAAGAAAATAGTTAAATCTTGTTATTTACTTCCATCATTCTATATCTATTTTATCTTTGAAACTGCGCGCACTTAGTTTATTATTGGTTTGAGTTAGATAGTTAGCTTAAGTGGATTCCACCATCTTTATTGCTCGATCAAGGAGATTCGTCTACATGTATACGAGATTTACATATTAGAAACAAAACTTCATTGAATTAAGGAAATTGATGATGAAAAGCTCACAGCCTTAAAAACTCAAGAAAAACCAGAGAATTTTGCAGCACTTACATGATAAAAAGCATAGGATAAAAGCCAAAAGGAAAATGATCACTGGATTTAAAATAAACTTGTCAAGAAAATAGCTGTTTAGAATTCCGACACAAGTTATTAAAGCGAAGGAAAACAAGAAATGGAACACAAATGAGAAACTAATTCCATATTTAACGATGCCAACGAAAATAATTTTAAACACGGGTAAATATGTACCAGATTGATAGACCAGTCCCTCATCCAGAAGAGTTAACTAACACATGAATGTGAGGTAGTCCGGGATCCTCGAGAGGTACATGTTCAACTTTGTTGAATCGGTCTAAAGAATATATGCTACGGTTTTCATACCATCTATTGACAAAACCTATGGAAGGTGTCATCAATACTTTCATCGTTGTATAACAAAAGAAAGGTAAGAATCATTAGATTAAACAATAGTTATCAATAAAAATCACATGCACTAGTTCATTGAAGAAGGGATTTATGCTAGTTCTCTCAGATAAATCGCAAATCTCAAATAGCTCTATCACGGTGAAAACATTGTCAAACACGGGCTATAAATAT
Organism: Larix kaempferi; assembly: GCA_027924585.1. Lineage (NCBI taxonomy): Eukaryota > Viridiplantae > Streptophyta > Pinopsida > Pinales > Pinaceae > Larix > Larix kaempferi. The sequence goes on along the minus strand of BSBM01000098.1, from coordinate 304,372 downwards.
CATATTCCTCCAAGAATAACATTCATCATTGGCAATTGGAAGATTGATTACATAATCATTGTTGACTGTTAATTATTGGTGGATCATTGTTGCATCTAGAGTAGCGAGGTATTTACTATCTAGTAAGTATGGTGGATATGTTGTCACAATACATAAGGTCATTTTGGTATTTCCTTTAAATATTGATTCTCTTTAATCTTCCTTCTATTCATTAAAGGATCATATATCTAGAGTAATAAATATTACATAGAAGACTAGGCATAGCGCATACAATGTCCATGTGATTCAGTGTGCATGTAGGTTGTGTAGCTCACACCATTCTTTGGAAATCATGCGTTGGGAATAAGTGATGTTACTGTGTATTAACCTATCCATTTTTACTGGTGACACAATATTATTTAGAACCGTTAGTCAACTAAACCGTAACACATTGCTCATCAGGAGAGCCGACATTACTACCACTCACCAGGAATAATAAAGATTACATCGCTATCGCCCGTGAGGAAATACCTTATTTCCATTTTTCAAAAGGAACAAAGACAGAAAGGAAAGACTACTTCGCTTCTGATGAAATATAACATAGCTTTCACTTGTCACTTTCCTAATCAATGAATCCATCCAATTAGCCACTAGTGCTAGAAAAGACAAGACTTTATGACAACATATATAACATAATGGTCAATCAGTCCTTCTAAAGACTACCTCATCGAGAAGGTAAGTATTATAATGACTCTTTTTTCGATAAGGCCAGGATGAGAATGACCTTTTAATAGGCAATCTAATAAGTATGAGAATTAATCTATTATAATGACTCTTTTTTTTCAATAAGGACGGGATGAGAATGACTTGTTAATAGGTAATCTAATAAGTATGAGAATTAATCTATGTTTGGGTTGGTAGGAAAGGATTTGGTCACTAGTCCCGGCCATGACCAATAAAAATAAACCGTCCAATGGCCAAACCACCTGCCAAATTATGCCAACATTGAAGCCACTGTGGGTCTCTATTTGCACGAACCGTCCACAATAAGGAGGATTTCAAAACCTAGTGCCATGCATGAAATGTAAAAAAAAAAGAAATACGTAAAACCTACACATGAAAATTTGGATGAAATCTACAACCACAACTGTTTAAGTAGATCTTGCAGGAGAAGAGATAGATATTTAAAGTAGGGAACCCATCAGAGAAGAGTTGAATTGAATGAGAGAAATCTATTGATAAGCAAGATATTACTAGCAAAGAAATTTGTAACTTCTAGAAAATACTAATTGTTAGCACATCTGCAAGGTTTTTTGATATTTCAGCTTGTGGAGATAACTTTTCAAGAACAGTTAAATCTGTATTGTGTGAATTCTCTAGCATAAACCTTGACATAAGGATTTGATATTGTAGTTTTCAACTTATTCTGATTTTCCATCTTTAAATGGTAACATTGTGACAGGTGTGTGAAAACCGCATTTTGACCTATCTAACATTCCATCTTGAAAAATTAATACTAATGAGAGCTACAACAAATCACTAAATCAAATAAACCCATTTGCAATACTATACAAAAGTATTAAGAGGAATGGATTTGAAGAAATGGCTCAATGTACCGAGAGGCACCCATATACGAGGAAAAAAAAAGTAATTACAAAGCACATGTATTCGTCAAAGATAGAGAATGACTTATGTTCCACGTTGGAGTGGAAGAATATTCTATATTCCTGATATTTCAATGAAGTCCTCTAGTGACTGCCTCGATCCTCACAAGAATCTCAAGGAGGAATTTGTCGGCAACTTAAATAGCACATCAATTGTTGAAATCATTGTCCTCATTGCAATTATGTCTGCTCCTACTTTGTTACTACAATGGAATCTACTTACATTTTCCTCGTTGATCTAGGCGACTATCCTTATTATGAAACAATTCGGGCCTCCTCCTATGATCTTGAAAAGAGCCAAAACACTTATTTCCAAGGCCCATGAGAGAAGTGGTAAAAAGAAGCTCTAAATTAAGTTTGCAAGAGTTCAAAAGCTGCAATGGACATAGGTTAAAAAACCCAAGAATACCATTGTTCCAACTCACAATAGGTCTCAGTTAGAACCGCATTCACATTCAGGGTTGGATTTTTGTAAAACTGCATACAAATATATAGTATGTGAAACTACTGAACATGAACTATGACAGGTCATAAACGATGCTTAATATTATGGATTGTATTACATGTATTTTAGAGCGTGTATATGATTGTACAAGATACTAAGTGAATCAACATGAGTTGTCATAGATATAAAAAAATTAAAAAAATGGCATTGGAGTAAAAAAACTAAACAAGACACATTTAAGAGAAGAGAGAAAAAAATACAGTCATAGCTTATATTCGAGGTACCCGACACTAATGCCCTTGCTCCTTCACCATGCTTCCACTCTCTTCCTCTCAAATTATTTGGAAACACAGAACCCTCAAATAGTTGCACATTATTCTCCGAGGAACGTTGTACTGCTTCCACTCTCTTCCCGTCAAATTCTTTGGAAACCAAAACCCAAAAAAATTTCACATTATTCTCCCCAGTCTCGTTTCGGTCCAAAACCATGCCTTTTGCCTAATGTAACCCTATATAGGAGCCCTCCCATGGATAACACCGGGTTTCCAACCTAGGTAAAGACTGATAACCCTAAGATGTTGATTGAGTTGACACCGCAACAGTTAGAAAGCCAATTCCTGCAGGAGTAGAACCAAAGCGAGTAGCTCCACTAGCAACAAAGGTAGAGCTAGTTAAAGAAGTTGATGTTCGACTCCTTTTTTTACTCATAATCATTAAATGTGCAAGCCTCCCTTCGTAATGTTCTAGGAAATACAGGGGGCAGAGGAAAAATGGTTTGTGCTTCCAATGTCTTCCCATCAAATTGTTTGGAAAACAAAACCCCCCAAATAATTGCACATAAATCTCCGAGGAATGTTGTGCTTCCAATGTGTTCTTATCAAATTCAATGGAAACTCAAAACCCCCAAACAATTGCACATCATTCTCTGAGGAATGAAGGGAAACCCAAATGATGGCACTTTGATCTATAATATCCAGCTTTTGAATTTGCACATTCAAGTGCGAGGCAGCAGAAACGAGAAAGAGGGTTTCGCAAGTTAAAACCCTCAAGGCCTGGGTATTGATCCACAACAACATATCTATCCTACTAGAGAGATACAAGCACCATGATTAAACCACAACGCATGTGGTGAACGAGAATTTGTCTCGATACCACACCATGAATCATTGTCTAGGCCATGGTAGACAAGTGCCATGAGTAAGATTTTTGCATTGAAAATGGTCTTCGAGGTCTAAACATGGTTAGAGGGGAAACAAAGGGCTCAATCCTTAAATCAAGGCCTTCTATATATCTAACTCTATAGTTAGAAAAGGAAAACAATTGGGCCTTAGGTAGTAGACACCATTTCTTTGGTTCAATGGCCATGAAGAACACCTGCAAACCTCAAAACAAACCCTCTATAGGGGTTGTCTGGCATGGAGGTTGGATATGGCTGCCATTTGGAGCTTTACCCAGTAAGGATGGGTCATAGGCCATTGAACATGGTTGGTGAAGGAAAATAATTTCCTCCTAATATTGTTGAATCTTATGAACTTCACGTGTCTTGAATGAGCCCATGTAGCAACACACGAGTCTTCTAAGTGGGATATGAGATATGGATTCCATTAATTGGTTTTTGACATCTGTGATGGGTCTAGGGACCTCGGCCATGGTTGGAAGGAAAAATAAGGGATTTGCATAGGAAAATGAACCTTATAGGCCTCAAGCACTATGAAGAAGGTCTCCAACCATGACACATGTTCTCTCTCTAGGGTCTTTGACCCCAAGTGATATTCTAGGGGCAATTAGGTGGTTTTTCACTAAGAGGATGCTCCTAATAAGACAATTCCTAAAAATGGAAAAGAGGTTCTAATGTTAAATTTTTCCTTTAGAAACTTAGGTCCTAATGCTAAAGACAAAATAAGGTTCGGAAATGTTTGCAACAAGAATGCCTTCATTTTCCTATAAAAATAAAAATAAAAATGCTAAAATCCCATCTTATGACAACCACATCTCCAAAAGTTATACAAATTTAAATAAATAAAGTGATGGAACAAAGATTCTTTCAACTTTTAACTTTTAATTTTGTACCTCCTACATAGTTTTAAAAACCAAAGTCTCATAGAAAATATGTAAGCAAATTTTAACTTTTTGCCCTCACATTGCAAAGTATCGTCCACACTCCTTTCGTCTTTAGTGGTACTTCTAAGAAAGATTCTACATTCATATTCACATTCCATTCCTTAGTCTCTAATCACTAATGACAAAGGAAATTTGGTTAAAAGTAAAGAGTGAGAGTTGGATTTAAAGTTTGCCTTGAATGATTGGAACCTTAGATGATGGCCGGGGTCTTCTTTTATTGTATTGTTTGGATTTAAAGTTTGTCTTGAATGATTGGAACCTTAGATGATGGCCGGGGTCTTCTTTTATTATATTGTCCAGTTTCAATTTTGTTTAGCCGACGGTGGCCATACACATCTTTGCCAAAAGCATTGATCCATATAATTACAATACCACTCGTTAAACCAAAGCCATAAGGCATCGATCCATATTATTACTATCCCAAAGCGGTTATATGTTGGCGACAATCCGTGAAGCGACAAATCTTAAAATACTGGGTGGTTTCGGTTTTCGCTGAGACTGAGATTAGATTGGTTGATCTTAAAGGAAAAGAAAATCTGTGATAGTAAATAACTCGAAATGGCCATGAATTCTGAGAAATCGGGGAAGAAGCTGCATTTGCAAGAGGAGGCGATACGTATTAAAGAAGGAGAAGATGGAGAATTTTGAGTGCTGCGGGACAGTAAACCGCATTACCATTCCCACAAATGAGTTCGGGATATGCGTATGTGGACAGCGTAGACAAAGCTCTCCAGTTGAATGGCTCCATGCTCCGGTCCCGACAGATCAGCGTCTCCCGCAAAAGGAAACACCCAAAGTGGAACCGCAACAACAACACAAGCCGTTCCACGCAGCAGCCGCCTCCAGCTAATTCCAGAAGAGTCGGAGCAACTTCTAACAGAAGAACAAATAACAATCTCCCCATTCAGCAGCAACGTCCTCCTTCGTCGTCCTCAAATTCACGTTTCGGCTACGTACGGCCCATCACCACCACCACCACCACCACCGCCTCCGCTGCCCAAGTCCCCACTGCACCACCTACTTCCTCGCTACCGCTTCTCACTGGTAGATTTCATAGAATTTGATTGTTGATTAAAAACATAATTACTATTTGGGGCGTTGCTGCTCTCGCCTAGCCATTACCAAGTTCGTACATTAACTGGGATTTAATGGAATCCATTAAGCCATTATAATATAAATGGAATATTGGATAACCAATTTCAACCGATACAAAATTAAAATGTAAATTAAATTTACAGAAATAAAATTTTGCCAGACAGAAATGGCTGCATGCTCAAAATTTTGAGACTTATTTGCTGCTCTAAAATATTTGCGATTGAAAATTGTCTTTTCTTACAAATTCAAGCTGAAAATTGAGACTAATTTGTCTATGTAAAAGATTTGCAAGTGAAACATTTTTCTAGTGCGCAAAAAACATGTCATCTGCATGCTGACACTCGTAAAAAAACACAAATAATTTGCGAGCATTTCACTACCTCACAAAGATGGTTCAAGTCCGTTGTCTCATATAATAGTTCATGGCTTGTAAATGGACCATTCTCTAGGGTGACACATCAAATACTGGAGGTGAGTCATTGGCTAGTATCATCAATAATACCATGGAGTTCTGTTCTTGTAATTATAGATGCCTCTCAGATCATCTTATCGCCTGCTGTGGGGCTGTGGATTAGAGCCAAAATTGCAATGGTTGCCTGCTGTAGAATGGTAGCTGTGTGTGGATGTCGTAGAGACAATATCTACTCAGTGGTTCAGTAGTTTAAATATGACTACATTGTTTAAGTAAAACACTGTTGAATTCTTTTTGTTTTATATGGTTCCCTATTATTTTGATTTAATAATGATCTGTGCATACTGTGGAAGAACTGAAAGAGCTTGGCCACATTGTTTTCTCGATAAAAAGAATTAGTTGTGCTGAGATAAATGCTATATTTATGTTGTTTATAGCATAACTTTATTTTACAAAACTGCAAAATCATACTTATATGTTACAAACAAATTCTATCACTGGTAGTATTTCAAATTTCATTGTTTCTTTCAATAATTTAAAGTAATTATCTTTTTATTTCGCATTTGAAAAAATTCTGTATGTATAATGGGTAGATAATAATCTTTTTATTTCTCATTTGAAGAAATTCTGTATGTATAATGGGTAGATAATTATCTTTTTATTTCTCATTTGAAGAAATTCCGTATGTATAATGGGTAGAGACAACCTTAATGTTATTGAAGTAATGCCAAAAACATATTAATATTTAGTAGAGACAACTTTAAAGTATTGTATACAATTCTTCTTCCATCTAAACTAAAGAGGATGAACATATTTAAGTTCGATGGAGATGAGTAGTAAGAAATTATAAACATATAAGCTTAGATTTTACAATTATCTTTACTGCAGTGGACAATACATTCAACAATTGCTAAGCATGTAAAATTTAATAGCCATAACACTTGTCCAGATTTTAAAGCCAAGTATTAATGTGTAACAAAATCCCAAACAAAGTTGTTGGAGATACATAATCAATCTGTTAAGTATAGACAATATTTCAAAGTATAGAGAGAATCAAAACATTTAAAAAGGATATTTTGAATTTCTGAATGGCACCTTCATGTGATATGGCCTTTGCTGATGAGATGTTGAAACCATGGTGGGACATGTATCAATCAAGGAGAGGAAAAAATACCCCGACAAGGCTGCCGAGAGGTAAGAGTATTCTTGGGTGTTTCTGGACTTTCTTAGCATTTTTGCTAATACAATAATTTCATAGTTGTGATTGCAGGTATTTATCCTATGACATTTCCACCCTAGAGGATCTATCCATTTTCTATCCAAATGTTTCCAGTTTATACAAGGTACGGGTTTTAAGAGTGATGGTCAAGTCCTTTAATGGATAGACCAAAATACAAAAGTTATAGTTCCAAGGGGTTTGCTGATGTAAAATCATAGTAGTGAAACCCTTGGACCAGCGCATGCATACTAACCAAGTTGTGGCTATTATCACATGACTCAAACTATGGTTTTGCACAAATATTCGAGTCTCCAATAAAGCAGGGTTTGGTGTAGAATTAACTACACTTTAATGTAAAGTGGATGACAGGTTGTCCAGTGAGGGTTTGTAATGATTTGGGGTTTTCCTTGGTCATGCCTTCTGTGTTTCCATTTGGTTTTGGTTCAGCACTTCACCATATTTTGGAGGTGCCTTCGTGCCCTGACCTGAGCTACGCTCATGGTCAGTGCATGTGGCATTTTAGCTCGCCTGGCGACATGGAGAGTGTCGTATCCTGCTCAGGTATGGCCTTTCTAAAATCGTCAACCTGCTCGTTTCTCCCTATGCATACCTCTTCAGGGTTTAACTTGCGTTTCCTTGTTGGATTGGCAGGTGGTAGTGGCTTCGAGTGTAATGCTGTGGGTGTCCTGGGCTTCTGTTGCCGTGTCAAGGGTATTGGTAAGTCTAGCTTACCCACCCACGTTGCTCTGCCTCTCGCATCTCTGGTGGTGCATTTATGTGTCTCGTTTTGTTTCATTGGAGGATTTCGTGAGCCTTTGGCACACTGATTCTATTTGGAAGTCTAGAAGGGTTGCCTATTGGCTGGACCATCGAATGCATTGAATCTATGGGGTTTCGAAATGTAATAATGAGATGTAGCGAAAAGGAACTCCTGTGCAATTTCTATGGGAATTTAGAAGATCATTTTTATTACTTGCCCGATGCTTTTGACTAGTATACTCTGGTTTTAATGGCCATTGTGGGCACATTCATTTGTGGTTCTTGTGGTTTGTCATGAAATTGGGTTTTGCTCAGGTAATTCTTCCCTGTATGATGTATGGTGTTTTGGATGTATGTTTTGAAAATGGGTAAGAACTACAACATTTCTAGATTTTCTATCAATGTCGTTTTTGGTTCCGAGAATGTAACAGTGGCTCGGCCTATGGGGTCTTATGTTGCCGTAATGAATTCTCATGTTGATTGTAGCTCCGTCTGTTTAATTTTCCATGTGGACTGTAAATGAAAGCATCATGGTTTCGTAATGAAGCTATACCTGTACTGTAGTTTTGAATTTAAATACCCCGGGGTTTTGACTTTTGTCTGCGTTGGATTCCTAGACACAGTGTTTGATGGAGAGATTCTACTGTGGTGATTTGTAAAAGAAGGAAAACGATGACGCCCAGGTGGGAATCCTGTAGATGTTACTGTTGGTATAGACTCTTTAAAGAGTTGTTATTCTAGATTTGTATGTTTGATATCTATACCCAAAATTCTCGTTTTATGAGAGTGTGGGTTTGTAGCTTGCAGCTACATGTTGATGCGTTTTTGCAAAAGAAAGACCATGGGGTTCGACCCCTTGACCTGTGTTTTGATTTTTATATATATAAATAAAGAAAAATATGTGTGAATGTTAAAGTTCTGTTTACAACTACTATTTTCGTTTTCTATGTGGCGTCTGTATTGTTTGGATTTGAAATAATGGTTTAGATCAGGAATAAATCTACAATAATTTGGTTAATAATAAAATACGAAAAAGGGATTTGTGGCTGTCTAAGCCCTATGATTCGTTCTACAAGATCTCTGTAATACATGTATTTATCTGTCTAATAAATAACCGAACTGTAATGGAAACAATGAATGATTAGTAGTACATTGTATATAAGATACTATCAGAATAAAAAGGATACTGTCTGTTCAAACTTATAAGAAATACTATTCTATAGCTTTTCTACATAGATGTCTAGCACAAGCTAGTGGACTAGCCATGCTAGACATGCGACAGTCATCACGAAGTAATCTTCTAGGGTTTATAGGGTTTCTGAATAAGAAGTTCGATATGCATTTAACCCTGGACGTTGTTGCCCTAAAGGCCCTTTGCTCCTTAAGAAAAGTATTGATGTAGATGGTTTAAGGGAATTAAATTATAAGTAACAAGCTATTCAAATTGCATAAATAAAATATGGTGAGTGGAATAATTCATACTTGCAAGCTTGTAACGTGCCCTTCTTCTGTACTAACCTCCACACTCAAACCATTAATTAGTGGAAAATATTGTTGTGTTCAGTTGATCTGATTTGAATGATTCCTTGACTAGATAACTTTGGGACTACCACGTTCCTCCCAACCATGATCCTACAATTGTTCCTGGTTCAGTATGGACCCCCCGGAGCTGGTTCTGACATGCAATTTGAGAGATAGAGACCCTAGGTCCACTGCTGGTTCAGGTCTAAAACTTATGTGAGCTACTTCAATTCTTGGAGTAGAAAATTCTCTTTGATTCCTTAAGAGAGTGATGATGAAAAGATGATCCCCAAACTTTGGGGTTTGTCCTCTTTATGTAGGGAAATCTTGAATTAGGACTGTTGGAATAATTTGGTTTCTTTAAATCAAATAAATTAATTTATAAAAGAATATTTGTTTTAATTAATCACTAGTTCTTTTGGAACTATGACTTTTCCATTTGTTTAACTAAAGTGTTTTTTTTTATTTAAGCCTTTCTATAATTTGTGATCAACTTAATATTTCAATTTATTTATTAATGCATTATTGATTTATTAACTCAATGCATCAACTATATATAAAAAAAATGTGTTTAATAAATAAATAGTAACAGTCATTATTATTAAAGTTATTAATAATAACATTAGCCTTGTGGCTTTTATGCATGCTTAACCATAGGAAACTACTATTTAGTTAATTTATGCTTTAAGTGGTGATTTATCTTTTATGTATCTTCAGATGATACTTCTTTTTAATCTTTTTAAGGATAAGGTCCCCTTCTTTGGACGGTCTTGGTAAGCTAGGATAGGCACCTCTAGTCTCTCCCTTTGCATGTCAGATTCCCTCGTTTTAACATGGTATTTCCCGCAGTACTTGATGATAATAAGATTTATTTAATCAATTCGAATAGTTGTGATAAGACACATAAGTGTTATTCAGAGTCCTTCAGACTCAACACTTGAGATCTCGTAACCCCGAGTGCTCTTCAGATCCTTTTAACTCAACACTCTCACATGGGTGTTACGCTAGTGCAATTCTAGAGCCTCTGCTCAACACTAGAGCTAGAATGTGGTTGTAAGGCACATCTAGACTATTTAAGTGGCCTCGAATCCGGTATTCATTTTCTTTCAAGCTTCGAGTGTTCCAGGGCTTATTCCCAACACTCAGTGTACATCAGGGCTTACTCCCAATACATAAACATTCATCTAGGTACATCGGGGCTTACACCCCGTACGTAGGTCTCTTGTGTGTTTCTGAGTCCATGCTCAACACATCATATAGGATAAATATGTAAAATCATAGCTCCGCACAATAAGTAACAAAAGGTCATCTCAATATGTATTAGGGTTTTGTACCCACATCAAAACATAATAAGAACATTGGGGCTCCCTTGCCCAGTATATAATTAAGTAATGAAATTTAGTCAGGGTCCATGCCCAATGTGTCAGTCTACAAAAGAATAAATCATAGGTGCTGGTGCCGTGGCCCAATATAACATCATAAAACAGTCAGTCCAAAATTCGGGGTATTACATTTATAGTAAAAGGCTGTGTGTTTGTTGATTAAACATGCATCGATGCGGTTATGGTTATCTGGTGCACCGTTTATTTGACTTGCCGTTAAAAAATATATTGATAATGCGATGCATTATCATCTATTAACCACACCGTGGATTCTATCTTATAATGCCCCGGTGCATTTAGTATCTATTAATGCATCGCGAAATGGGTATTAAAATAACACGAGTTTTTTAATCAATTTTTTTTATCGATATTTTTTCTCTGTCGTGGTGCCGTAGAATTTCGTGCCACATAGCTGCATTATGCTTAGAAATTCACCAGTGTGTTTTGGTGTTAAACACACCGAAAAACAACATACGCTAAAATCTCCGCCCGATCGCCTCCCTTAGAAACCTCCACTATAAATGGATTTTCGACCTCTTTTTTAGGGGTTGCCGCTATAACCTCCACTAGAGGGCCTTTTCCTTATAGTGACTGACAAAATGCAAATTGACTACTTGATTTTTTCCATTGAGGTGAAGAAAAATAATATAGTTGGAATCCCCGCAACTCTACATAATGCTCAAGTTATACCTTTCCATGGGAGCTGGGAGAAATTGAAAGGCATAAGAGCAATTCTTAAATATTGCTTCCCTTGGAATTGCAATGATAAAAAATCTGGAAATTATTGACAAGAATCTAATAAAAATCATAACCAAGTTTAGAATGCAATGTTGGAGCCTACCTGGATCACCGATGGGGTTTTCTGGTACATCCAAGGAACTTTCTCAAATCCAACTGCTTCTATTTTTCACGCACCTGTAATGAAACGAATTATTAAATAAATATAAGGTTTTGAATATTCAAAAAATCATCAAACTAAATGAAACATTTTCTATGTCATAGAACATGTGGCCATCGGAAACATGAAAATAATTTTAATCTATTGAATTTTCACATTAGAGCTTCAAAACAAACATACAAGAATTAGGATTAAAAGAAGAAGCACATGGGTGAAGGAGATTGAGACCCGAAGCATTTTCAGTGTTGAGCCAATAGTATCTGACAATTTGAAAGGAAGGTGTTCAAGTTCAAGTCAAGAATGGAATTTACAATGTGCAAGAGTCAATCTACAGACTGTGATACAACAATTGTTGATGTTGCAGCGTCAGTGAGACATTCTCCCCGAGACAGGGAGGATGGAGAAGCTCTCCCTGAGATGGGGGGATTGGTAACTGCTTTGTGATTTCCCTCCTCATCATTTAGCATTGAGTTTAGTGGAACTTTGATTTTCCTCCTCGTCATGTAGGACTGAGTTGAGTTGACATATGGTTATCCTCCTTGTCATGTAGGTCTAAGTGGCAAGCAATGTTATTTACACTTCAAACATGAATGCCACAAAATACCTAAAAGAGGAATTGAAGTATGTGATAATTAACTAGTTCATTTAGAGGATGGCAAACTGATCCGGATTTGTGTGGGAGCGAAACAAAAGATAGCATATACAGAGATATACATTCACATACACAGATATATGGAAAGAAACACAGCGATACAGGAAACACATATTCGATTAAATATCAGAAATAGAAGAGACTGTAAATACAACAGCTAGAATGGTAGTAGCTATCTCTGAGGAGAGATGTGTCCGCTGTGCTCATTCGTGTCAAGATGAATACAAAGAGAGGACGAAAGGGCCTATTTATCATAAGCATGAGGGAGATAATCCAAATCATCCAAAAACCTAACCCTAGAAGATGAACCGTCATAAATTTTGCGGGTCCCAAGGTGGTTAGTTGAACAGTCAACTTCCCGGGGTCATAACTTTTGCATACGATCTCTGTTTGGGCTGCTCGGTAACCCGTTGGAAAGATCTATCCGAGAAATACGCAGTTGGCCATGAAACAGATGGGCTCCGTCGGACCAACATTTCCCGAGAAACATCGTTTAGGGCCTGAAAACGGCCCCGAAATTTTGGGACTCGAAAAAATATAGAAACATTACTAGAAAATTGGCAAAATGGGAAGTTGTTTTGAGCCAGTGGAATAGGTGGGTGGCCACCGATATCCCTCTGGATCACAAACTAAGTCTACCTAATTTCCCTAGTTTGTACCCTTACTCTGTCTCTGTCCTACCACATTTTTATAGAATTTTAATATGGTGAAAGACACGGGTGAAGATTGTACATACATAAAGTGGCTCAAGATTATGCTGAAATGTATGCCACTACCCAAATAAAAATGATGGAATATATCCTTGAGAAATAATTTAAAAATGAAGAACATATTCATGGAGAGGAATTTATGGGCCCAAGCCTCCTCTGGTTGAAAATTTATGCTTCCCGGGATAAGAGTTTTGGTTTTCATGCTTCTTTTAGTTTTATGCTTTCATATCAATTTGTCATAAAGGCTTGAATTCATGGATGATGAAAACCTTCTATGGAAAAACCAATTTTAGTTTTCATGAATGCAACGGTCTACATCACCATAGTAGTTTAATCTATTTTTTCCTTAGATATTGAAAGAGATCTAGACGATGTTTATTAGGCCATATAGCAGTTAGATTTTAATCACTCCTGTTTAAATATGGAAAACTGTAACAGATCATAGGTGGTACACCATTTTTTTGTTATTCTAAGGGTCAAAATTGAATATCAAATATAGCGTCGAGCTTGTAAGGGAATATGATATGAATGTAAATATGTAAACTATTTATTAACAAAATTCTTCTTGTCGACTTCCTAAAAAAAAAGAAGATACAAAACACTGAACAAAAAAAACATGATAGTTTTGAAAAGCCAAACTTCCCAGGGGTAAAAATAAAAAAATACTAAAAACACGCGCCAATCGAGAATATTAAGTTCCATCCTTATCATTGATTTATTTTAGGGACGTCTACCCAAACTAGGAATTCGTAGTAGTTCCTTCAAGAATGATCAAATTCTCACCCTTGAGTGTCAGGAGAGTTGGACTGTAATGTCCCCAAAATAGCAAAAATCCAAAATTTTTCCTGCCTGCAATAATCGTCAATTCAAAGGAGAAGTATTCATAAGTTAATCTTAACATAAATAAAAACATCCATACTTGCATAAAGAAATGTAAGCATAAGACTTTTATATAACAAGGTCTCTTCAATGTGTGAGTTCTAGAACTGCGGAAGCGATTTGGAAACAAAATGATGGCATTTTTTAATTACAGAACTTGTACATGTTAGTGCAAAGGAAGAAATAACACTCCTTAATGTTTCAAGAATCATGTCACTAGAATGTGAATGTCTAATGACACCTTCAGGTGATGAGCTCCTTTGTTGATGGTATGTTGTTCTCATGGTGGGTGTTGTAATACTCCAGGAAAGGTAATTACATACCTCGACAGGGTTGCCGAGAGGTATGGGTAAGATTTGTGGTTGTCGGACTTACTTAGCATATTGCTAATGTTATTCCTTACTTCTGTGGTTGCAGGTATTTCTAACCTGAACGTGCTACCCCTAGATGTTGGCCCATACTTTACTAATGGCTTCATGTTACTAGGGTGAATGAAAAACTATTAATAACGGGTACCCCATGCCATGGGAGTTCACAATATAATTATTCCCAAGGTGAGATTCACGACTATTGTCAAGCACTCTATATGCAGATAAATTACTACCAAACACACAGAGCATATGAAATTATTGTCAACCCGAGAAAGTCTTTTTATTTCAAAGGATAAGTGCACAATATATGCTTAAACACCAAACCATTAGAAGTAAATACTTTTATCTTCTATCATCCATGTTCATCCAAAGAATCTATGCAATCCCCATTGCCTTCTAACTGCTATACTACAATTCTTCTCTATTATGCATCAATAAGAAATGGTATCATATCTAATCAATAATTGCAGAAAAGAAATCTCATTCGTATTCTACAGCAATCACTTGTCTGATCTAATCAATCTAGGAATCATAAAGCATAAACTGAACATTAATCTAGAATTTCAATTTGCAAAAGATTGAAGCAACTGTTCTAAGAAACTGAATTGCAAAATGGAAGTTAATCAACACATAACAGGAAAGCTAAATTGTAAGAGCTCCTGGGATCACGTTTCAGCTGTAAGATGAACACGACAGTGTGAACAGAAATTAAAATGCATAAAGCAAACCTGACTCAGTCGACTGTTATTCTACACCATTCACCAATCTCACAGAAATGTAATCTTTTACTGAGAAATCCACACAATAAATATTGCTGCTGCGTACAAAGGAAAAAACAAAGCATCACACAACAAGAAAGATAAAATCCTATTTTAACTCAGCAATCTCTGTGGAAGACGGGCCCAGTCTTCACACAGAGACGCTGGTTGAACAACACACTCTTTAGCTCAGAAGTAACCCCTTATATTAACAGAAGAATGAGTACACAATTTTGCTCGGCTGCTAATACAAAATGAATTAATTGTTTGCTGTTCAACCCCTGAGTCGAGGCAACTCCCCCTATTTATACATACAAATCGTAACATCTAATCCCATAATTGGGCAGCCATGAAGATCTCTGATCTTCAGGCGCCCTAAATAATCTAGCTGTTACAATGCGTGGAAGAACATAAACATCCAAATATGAGGGAGTTATTAATTGACCCAAGAGTGGTGGTCCTTCCAACTCACAGCTAGACTCGAGCAGCAACATACTTAAGATAGCAAATTCTATTACAGCTGCCCTGTCACGACTGTGCCTTGATTGATGATTCAAGCCCCAAGGAGCCTTCTACAAGGAACGAACATCCCTTTCTTTATGACTTGTTCAGCCCCTATCTTCCTGCAATCCATTTGTCTCAACTACCTTCATAAATCGCAACCTGTTAGCACAATTTGAGAGATGCACAGCTTTAATTATCACAATCATAAGCATTAATAAAATAAAACAATGATCAGCCATACCTTGGTAATTTGGGGGATAAGGTAAGGACAATGGGTTTGATTGCCATGATAAATGGTGTAGGACAGGGGTAGGAAAGATGAATAATGATGACTAAAAAGGGCCAATTCTGGGCTCAACATCTCCCCCCAGCTACCCTGTTGCATGTCCTCATGCAACAACCTGCATCTGAATCGTGTACTGAGCTCTATCCAGAAGAGAGGAAGAAATGTAGGAAACTCAGGCACCTTATCTATCTTTTGAGAGGCCTCTGTGAGTGACCCAGCATCTTCCAACCTTACTGTTTCCCTTCCACTGCTACTTGCTGATATTTGGGAATGCACTTGGTGTAGTGGGAATCTTCCTGCAGTCTCATTATGCTATGCCTGGGGGAGTTGAAAAGAAATCCTCAATCTGAATCCAACTCAATGACATCTCTAGGAGGTGGAAGCACTGGTTCTTGTGGGACAGTGTCTTCCAACGCATCTAATTTTAACAGGAGAGTTGCTGGTTCTTGTGTAACAGCAACATCCTTTAAACCTTCTTCAGCAGCTACCTTTATTGATTTTGGAGACACTGGTTCTTGTGTAACAACGTCTTCTTTGTCCTTCTGTTGTTGAGATAGGATCTCCTTCTCATCGTGAAAACCTTCCTCCAAGATTTCGGTGTCACCTGAGCATGGTGTCTGTACCTGTTCATCTTCACTCCACTGTATATCAGGAATGATATCCACTCCAGGGTTATCTTCTAACTGCAATTCAGGAGTTCTTGTTGCATCTTCCAAGGGTGTTGGTTCTTGTGTAGCAACATCTTGGCTTACCTCTTCATCCTTCTTTTGCTGCAACTCTTCCCCTATGATTTTTGTGTCATGGGAGTCCTCTGGGGTTACAACCCAGAGTTCATCATTAAACTCCAGAATCTTCTCTGTCCCAGGTTCTTCCCCCATCTGTTTGGCAGATTGGACAAGTATATTCAGGTTTGCTGGTTCTTGTGTTGCAGCTTCCTGTTCCAATTTATCACTGTCCTTCCTTTGTATCTCTTCTTCTAAAATTTCTGTGTCCTGGGAGCATTCTGGGGTTTCGTCATATTCCTTTATAAGCTCCAGCGCATCCTTCATTCCAAGTTCTTCTCCCATCTGCTCTATAATCTCTGTATCGTGGAAACATTCTGGGGTTACCATACGCTCCTTATTAATCTCCAGAGTGTCCTCCATCCCATGTTCTTCTTCTACCTGTTCCATAATTTTTGCATCATGGGAAGTGGCAGCTGCAGCAAGGATGTTTAAAGGTGCTGGTTCTTGTGTGACAGCACCTTCTTTTTCCACTGCTTTCCCTACTGTGGCTACAGGCTGTTGTGCTGAATAAGTGCTAAGTAGAATTTTATGGCCTGCTTCCTCAAAGATTTCTCCACAGGTGGGGCAGAGTATTCGCTCATCCTTTTCTCCAGCTCTAGCAGAAACTGATTCCTCCACTTAATCTGCAGCCTCTATTAGTGTGTACATTTTCCTTTCACCCTGCTTTCTGCAGGTTTCCTTCCAAGTTTCCAGCTCCCTTCTAAGTGCTTGGAGGTCCTCTTTCAGCATTACATTCTCATACAAAAGTCCTTCAATTCCAGTTTCTTCCTCCACTGGCCTTTGTGGAGCATCCATCGGTCTTGGTGTAAGGATTGGGGGCTCAACCTGTGTCTCTGGGGTTGCCCATCTTTTCCTAGCTGCCTCTGCTGATGTGGTAGATCGAGTTCGTTTCCTTCTGATTGGTGCTGTTAGATCAAATTCACTGGTGGCTCTCTTTCTCTTCTGTGGCATTTTCTTTTGTGATTTTTCCTTTTGTGGTGTTCCCTCCTGTGGAGATGGGATATAGGGAGGCAAAACTGAGGTCAAAGGAATATTTCTTTGCCCCTCATGCTGTTCTTCTTCAATCACAGCTCCTCCTCCTACCCACTCAGGTGAAGACTCAATTGTAACCAGCTCAATGTCTTCTTCCATTGCCCTAGCTCCGTCATCTTCAGGTTCCATTGTCGCAGCATTTGATGCTGCTCCAATTTCACCTTCTGCTATCGGAGCTGTCCTGTTATCTAGGTTTTCCATGAAGGTTTCACCTACATTGTCACCTAATGGCTCTGTTTGTGCTTCCCCTTGCTCTTCTTCAAATGCAGTGTCATCCCCCACTGGTTCTGCTTGTGCTGGGGATTCATCTACCCCGAATGGCTCTGACTATGCCCCTGGTTGTTCTTCCTCTGTGATTTTACCCACCCCGGATGGTCCTGCCTTTTCCCCCGATTGCTGTTCTTCTCCCATTTCATCCCTCCCCCCAACTTCACTGGAGGAACTCCGGTCCTCCTGTTGTGGTGGAACCTGTAATTGCTGTAATGGGATGACCCTCAAGGGAACAGGTTGCTGTGGTCGGGTTATAAATTGTTCCCAAGTTATATTATGTTGGGCAAGGGTTCTTACAATAATTAACTTGATAAGGCCATGGTGGGTGAGAGAGGACAGTGGGTGCTTCGCAGACTGAACAAATGTTTCCATATGACGCAAGTCGTGCAATAAATAAAATGGAATGTTCAATAAAATGCCATGGCGGAGATGAGAAAGCAAAGGAAGTTCAGAGTTATACACAGTTTGGTATCTACCTTCGCAGGTAATGTATTTCTTGAGGGACTCGACGGTTAAACCAAGGTTTTCCCACCATCGGGATGGCTGTAACCTCGGATATAATGACCTCGGAGATGTCTATATACAGCCCCCACACCGTGGAGTGAGTTTTGGTAAGATTCAAGGCAAATTGCAGGGTTGCGTCCCGATCGAATCCGTCCAATCGCTCAAAGAATTCGACCCAGCCGGCAGCTTGAAAGATGGCAAGAACTTGAGGATTCCGTCTGAGTTCCCGGGTATTGAAAGGTTCATGGCGAACTGGAATGCCCATGGTCCTGGCTCCAAACTGAAACTGCTATTCCATAGATTACCAGATCCCAGAATGGAAGTTGCAGCACAGAGGATGCACGAATCGCTGAGCGGAGACGTTGAGAGAATGACCAAATTTGGAAAGTTGAGCACAGAACAGTGTTTGAAATTTTCATGCCGAATTGGAAAAGGTGGCAGTTATTAGCGTTTACGTTGTACGAGGGAAAGGTTTAATAAGGTATAATGGTGGTACGAGTGAAGGTACGACCAATATCGTTTAAATGATATCAATGCTTAATCACGTGATAAATGAAAGCCATACCTCATAAAACTGTGCGTCGGAAAGCTGTGGAAAATGGTGGAGCATGCAATTGGTGACGTCACGGAGCTGAATTCGTGCACAGTCGGATGTGTGATCATGATGACTTGGATAAGGCAATAAATTCTTCCGCTGGTGAAACACAAACCGTCGCTTCCTTGGGGTCAGAATGATGAGTTTGCCGGCACGACTGAGGTGAATCAGCACCATGATTAGCATGTTTGAAACAATTCTTCTGTTAACACGGGAGTTACCACTGCAAGTTGCCAAAAAAAAAATAAAAAATGATAGCACGGCCGACGAAAAAGATGTTGCAGTCGTCAAAAAAATATGTTGCAGCCACCGGGAAAGAAGTTGCGGCCACCGAAAAAGGATTCATGGCAGCCGAAAAAAAAAAAAAAAAAATTTAAAAGTTTTACAGTGGCGGGAAAGATTACAGCTGGCGGGAAAAGTTGTTGCAGCGATGTGACGTGATGTTGCAACCGCTGGATTGAAGTCGCGGCTGCCGGGGATGATTTACAGCTGACGGGAGAAAAGATTTTAAGGTCGACGGAAAACAATAACAGCAAAATGTTGCAGCCACCGATGTTGCAGCCGCTGGATTGACGACCGACGGGAAAAAAAAAGGATACTACGGCTGCTAAAAATGAGGTGGCAGTTGCTGGGAAATGAGATGGATTTTCGACCTCTTTTTTAGGGGCTGCCGCTATAACCTCCACTAGAGGGCCTTTTCCTTGTAGTGACTTACAAAATGAAAATTGACTACTTGATTTTTTCCATTGAGGTGAAGAAAAATAATATAGTTGGCATCCCCGCAACTCTACATAATGCTTGGGTTATACCTTTCCATGGGAGTTGGGAGAAATTGAAAGGCATAAGAGCAATTCTTAAATATTGCTTCCCTTAGAATTGCAATGATAAAAAATCTGGAAATTACTTACAAGAATCTAATAAAAATCATACCCAAGTTTAGAATGCAATGTTGGAGCCTACCTGGATCACCGATGGGGTTGTCTGGTACATCCAAGGCACTTTCTCAAATCCAACTGCTTCTGTTTTTCACGCACCTATAATGAAACGAGTTATTAAATAAATATAAGGTTTTGAATATTCAAAAAATCATCCAACTAAATGAAAAAATTTCTATGTCATAGAGCATGTGGCCATCGCAAACATGAAAATAATTTTAATCTATTGAATTTTCACATTAGAGCTTCAAAATAAACATACAAGAATTAGGATTAAAAGAAGAAGCACATGGGTGAAGCAGATTGAGACCCGAAGCATTTTCAGTGTTGAGCCAATAGTATCTGACAATTTGAAAGGAAGGTGTTCAAGTTCAAGTCAAGAATGGAATTTACAATGTGCAAGAGTCAATCTACAGATTGTGATACAACAATTGTTGATGTTGCAGCGTCAGTGAGACATTCTCCCCGAGACATGGAGGATGGAGAAGCTCTCCCTGAGATGGGGGGATTGGTAACTGCTTTGTGATTTCCCTCCTCATCATGTAGCATTGAGTTTAGTGGAACTTTGATTTTCCTCCTCGTCGTGTAGGACTGAGTTGAGTTGACATATGGTTATCCTCCTTGTCATGTAGGACTAAGTGACAAGCAATGTTATTTACACTTCAAACATGAATGCCACAAAATACCTAAAAGAGGAATTGAAGTATGTGATAATTAACTAGTTCATTTAGAGGATGGCAAACTGATACGGATTTGTGTGGGAACGAAACAAAAGATAGCATATACAGAGATATACATTCACATACACAGATATATGGCAAGAAACACAGCGATACAGGAAACACATATTCGATTAAATATCGGAAATAGAAGAGACTGTAAATACAACAGCTAGAATGGTAGTAGCTATCTCTGAGGAGAAATGTGGCCGCTGTGCTCATTTGTGTCAAGATGAGTACAAAGAGAGGCCGAAAGGGCCTATTTATCATAAGCATGAGAGAGATAATCCCAAGCATCCAAAAACCTAACCCTAGAAGATGAACCGTCATAAATTTTGCGGCCCCAAGGTGGTTAGTTGAACAGTCAACTTCCTGGGGTCATAACTTTTCCATACGATCTCCATTTGGGGCGCTCGGTATCCCATTGGAAAGATCTATCCGAGGAATACGCGGTGGGCCATGAAATAGATGGGCTCCATTGGACCAAGATTTCCCGAGAAACATCGTTTAGCGCCTCAAAACGGCCCCGAAAGTTTGGGACTCGAAAAAACATAGAAACATTACTAGAAAATTGGCAAAATGGGAAGCTGTTTTGAGCCAGTGGAATAGGTGGGTGGCCACCGATATCCCTCTGGATCACAAACTAAGTCTACCTAATTTCTCTAGTTTGTACCCTTACTCTGTCTCTGTCCTCCCACATTTTTATAGAATTTTAGTGAAAGACACGGGTGAAGTCTGTACATACCTAAAGTGGCTCAAGATTATGCTGAAACGTATGCCACTACCCAAATAAAAATGATGGAATATATCCTTGAGAAATAATTTAAAAATGAAGAACATATTCATGGAGAGGAATTTATGGGCCCAAGCCTCCTGTGGTTGAAAATTTATGCTTCTAGGGATAAGAGTTTTGGTTTTCATGCTTCTTTTAGTTTTATGCTTTCATATCAATTTGTGATAGAGGCTTGAATTCATGGATGATGAAAACCTTCTATGGAAAAACCAATTTTAGTTGTCATGAATGCAACGGTCTACATCACCATAGTAGTTTAATCTATTTTTTCCTTAGATATTGAAAGAGATCTAGACGATGTTTATCAGGCCATATAACAGTTAGATTTTAATCACTCCTGTTTAAATATGGAAAACTGTAACAAATCATAGGTGGTACACCATTTTTTTGTTATTCTAAGGGTCAAAATTGAATATCAAATATAGCGTCGAGCTTGTAAGGGAATATGATATGAATGTAAATATGTAAACTATTTATTAACAAAATTCTTCTTGTCGACTTCCTAAAAAAAAGAAGATACAAAACACTGAACAAAAAAAACATGATAGTTTTGAAAAGCCAAACTTCCGAGGGGTAAAAATAAAAAAATACTAAAAACACGCGCCAATTGAGAATATTAAGTTCCATCCTTATCATTGATTTATTTTAGGGGCGACTACCTAAACTAGGACTTCGTAGTATTTCCTTCAAGAATGATCAAATTCTCACCCTTGAGTGTTAGGAGAGTTGGACTGTAATGTCCCCAAAATAGCAAAAATTCAAAATTTTTCCTGCCTGCAATAATCGTCAATTCAAAGGCGAAGGATTCATAAGTTAATTTTAACATAAATAAAAACATCCATTCTTGCATAAAGAAATGTAAGCATAAGACTTTTATATAACAAGGTCTCTTCAATGTGTGATTTCTAGAACTGCGGAAGCGATTTGGAAACAAAATGATGGCATGTTTTAATTACAGAACTTGTACATGTTAGTGCAAAGGAAGCAATAACACTCCTTAATGTTTCAAGAATCATCTGACTGGAATGTGAATGTCTAATGACACCTTCAGGGGATGAGCTCATTTGTTGATGGTATGTTGTTCTCATGGTGGGTGCTGTAATACTCCAGGAAAGGTAATTACATACCTCGGCAGGGTTGCCGAGAGGTATGGGTAAGATTTGTGGTTGCCGGACTTACTTAGCATATTGCTAATGTTATTCCTTAGTTCTGTGGTTGCAGGTATTTATAACCTGAATGTGCTACCCCTAGATGTTGGCCCATACTTTACTAATGGCTTCATGTTACTAGGGTGAATGACAAACTATTAATAACGGGTACACCATGCCATGGGAGTTCACAATATAATTATTCCCAAGGTGAGGTTCACGACTATGAGTCTTTTGTATATTTAAACAAGGGTGAATTGAGTCCATGAATCCACTATATTCTTTTGTAAATTAAACAAGTGTGGGTTTGAGTTCACGACTCCACAATAGCTTCTGTTCAAAAATCAAACCTCCATTATGACAGGGTTAGTGTGGCAATAACTGCACCTTTAATGCGAAGTGGGAGATAGACTCTCATCGAGGGTTTGGTAGCATTTGGGGTTTTGTTTGCCTCAGTTTGGTTTGCGACTTGTTGTTAGTCTTGTTGGTTCTGCACTTCATTCATAAGGTGGTTATGTGTGTGCCCTGACCCGAGCAATGCTCGTGGTCAGTGCACTTAGCGTATATGGAGCTCGACTGTTTCGTGGATGTAATACTTCTAACAGGTAAGAAAAGACTCCACTGTGTTGAGATTTTACCTTTCTGCTTTTGATTCGAAATCGCAGGGTTGACTAACTAGTGAAACGTGTTGTAATGGCAGGTGATAAAATGCTTTGGTATGGAAGCTGCGATGGCTCCTGGTGCTGTAGGCGTGGCTAGGGTATTGGTAAGTCCAGCTTACCCACTCGTTGCCCTACCTCTCGCACCTATGATGATGGATGTATGCGTCTTGTCCTGGTTTAGGAAAGAGACTCCCGTAAGCCATTGGCTTTACTGAATCACTTCGAGAAGTCTATTGGTTGCTTAATGGATGGACTAGGGAAATGTGGGTTTCAATGCAATTTAAAGCTGAATACGCAGTTGGGACTGTGATGTAAAAATTGATTATGAATTCGGGTTAATTTTTGTTGCTCAACATTTCTAATTTCTGAAGAATGTAAATGCTATTTTGTTTCTGGAAAAGAGGACATGACTCCTATCTGAGATGTATGGTTGTAATGGTTTTCAAAATGGTAAACTTCTATACGTTTTCCCGTGTGAGTACAAAACTCTAAGTCTGTACTGGTTCGATTCTAAAATTATGGAGTTTCTAGGAAATTTATAACTGTTGTTCCAAATGTCTGAATGATAAAATGTCTTTGACGCCTTCAGTTTGGAAAATGTAGCTAGGATTTGTGTGTTGGTTTCAATTTGCTTGCTAACTGAGTTGAAATAGTGCTATGATATTTATGTGCATACGATGAGTTGCTTGTTGGAAACATAGGAGATCGACTGAGGTTCTCTGCACATCTAATTTGGTAATGTGGGTAGGGTTTGAGTAAGATGGTCTCGATTCACTTACTGTCTGCGTTGGTAGAGTGGACATTTGTGTGGAGAGGGTTTCAAGAGCTGTACGCAGCATTTTATTTTTGGTTGGAAATAATGAATCCTGTAGGAAAAATACTTACAAGTTTTGGGCGTGAGAAGACCATGGGATTCGACCCTTGACCTCTGTTTTCGATAGGCGTCTGCGTTTGTAACTTTCCAGCACTTTAAATCACCGTCTATTTGTACTGCATACTTATTGGCATTTATTCTTGTTTTGATAGAATACTAGGGTCTATGTGTTCGTAAGAGTTCTATGTCTCCTCGATGTGCTAGGGTAATGATTGGTAGCGATAGCTAAGTATGATGCTTGTTTTTCATTGGAAAAGAAAAGTGTGTATGAGTATGTAACGATCTCTGTCCTATCTGCTGTCTTCGTTTTAAATGTGGTAGATGTATGGTTTCTAAAAAGAAAAAGAAAGAACTATTTAGATTGGTAGTGGATATATATCAGTCTTGTTTTCTGTGTAACGTCGTCGTGGTTTGAGAGCAATTGCTTTGGAAAGAAAATGTAAATAAAACAAAAAAGGAAGAAAAATGCTAGGGTTAAGATCTACAGACTCGTTTCTACCAGATTTATGTAATGACTATGTTTGCTAAGTTTGGGGATCTTAGTTTCTAAATCGTTTAATAAAGTGACCAACATTTATGCTAAAAGAAAATCGATTTTAGTAGTTAGATGGACATGCTACAATTTAACTCAAAAATCTATTGAGAGATAAGAAGAAAATAAAAACCTAGATTTAATAATTAAAACAATGCTTCACAATCCCCAAACTTTAGAAGTGTAAAATTGTGTTTGACTAGCAAAGGCTAGCTGGCTATACCTGCTAGGAAATGCTTTCGGATTCTGGGCAGATCTTGAATTTAAAATCTGATATAGAGAACAATGCTATTTAACATACCATTCAGAAGAGAAAATAATCAGTTTGAAGGTCTTATAGGATTTTCATACCTGCTTATTCCTGTAGCTTGCTCCTTCTTTTAATGACCTGCACACTCAGCCAATTAGTTAATGAAAAACTGTTGAACCCTTAGCTGACCTGATAATCGATATTGAAATGGATGAATTTGAGACTACCACATTCCACCCAACCATGATTCTACAACCGTTCCTGGTTCATTATGGATCCCCCCGAGCTGGTTCTAACATGCAAACTGAGAGGTAGAGGCCTTAGCTATGTAGCCAGTTCAGATCTGGAAAATTGATGTGGGGAGGTTCACTTCTTGGAACAGAGAGTTTCTCTTGACATCACAATACTAAAAGAAAAGATCCCCCAAACATCGGGGTCTGTCCTCCTTAAGTAGGACATATCTTGAATTAGGACTGTTGGAATTCACTGGTTTCTTTAAAATAATTTTAAATTATAAAAGATTATTTGTTTATTTAACTGCTAGTTATTTTTGGAACTAGGACTTCTCAACTTTCCTAAATAATAATACTTAGCTTTGTGGTCCTTAAGCATTTTGTTTCACATGATGCTTCTTTTCATTCTTTTTAAGGAAACGGTCCAATTCTTTGGACGGTTTCGGTAAGCTGGTAAAGGCACCTCTAGTATCTCCCTTTGCATGCCAGATTCCCTCGTTTTAACATGGTAGTTCCCCGAGTATTTGATGATAATAAGATTTATTTAATCAAGTCGAATGGTTGTGATAAAACACATGAGTGATATTTAGAGTCCTCTCGACTCAACACTTGAGATCTAGTAACCCCGAGTGCTCTTCAGAGCCTTTTAACTCAACACTCTCACATGGGCGTTACGTTAGTGCAATTCCAGAGCCTCTGCTCAACACTAGAGATAGAATGTGGTTGTGAGACACATATAGGATATTTAAGTGGCCTCGGATCCAGGATTCATTTTCTTTCAAGCTTGGAGTGCTCCAGGGCTTATGTCCAACACTCAACGTACATCGGGGCTTAGGCCCAGTACGAAATAAGAATCCTCTAAATACATCGGGGCTTAGGCCCAATATATAGGTCATTCGTGTGTTTCTGAGTCCACGGTCAACACACTAAATAATCATCCATGTGAATCATACTCTGCACAGTATAAGGTAACATAAAAATCTCAGTATATCATAATTGTAACTGAATCACAGCATAAGTTTATCCATTCGGGTTTTCCTGCCCAGTATATAATAAAAAATGAAAGAATCAAAGTACCTGCCCAATATATATAACCTCATGAGAACATAGATCAAAACATGCTACGGCTTATGCCCAATAATAAATCACATATGCTGGGGCCGTACCCCAATATAACATCATAACATAGTTAGTCAAAAAGTTGGGATATTACATGGACTTCCTCACTCTTTCGATCTCCACCGGATAGAGAATCCATAGCTCTCATCCATGACAACTCCTGAGAGGATATCATCCCCCAGTGCATTGGTGCTTTCATAGTCATTGATGAATTCCATGAGGAAAT
Organism: Larix kaempferi; assembly: GCA_027924585.1. Classification (NCBI taxonomy): domain Eukaryota; kingdom Viridiplantae; phylum Streptophyta; class Pinopsida; order Pinales; family Pinaceae; genus Larix; species Larix kaempferi. Next base: position 278,040 of record BSBM01000098.1, on the reverse strand, counting down.
TGATTCATAGTTCTCTCCCTCGTCCTTAGAAACCAATTCCAATAGGATTTGACATCCTCTCTTTGATGCAACACCAAGACATTTTAGTTTCTAGCATGCTTCTGGTACTTGCACCATATTTTATATATTCCCTTAGCTAGCTAGACATTTAACTTTTAGCTAAAAAAATTGTTGATCTAAGATTTGTTCTTGTGCTCTGACTTTGTACCCATGTTGGATGTACTCCCTTAGTCTTCTTGAACTACTTTTGTGGTTATTTGTTATGAAGTAATAAAATTAACTTATGAGGGTCACTGAAAACAGATACACTATGATCATTGAAAATTCCTTAGCAACAGATGTAGTGTAAAACTACCAACCCATGACAACATTAATACCTAGCATGGACTTAGGTTTTATCCTTGAACACTACCCACTCAAAACAACAAGCTGTCAATAGTGGCTTGATAGGTGAGTGAATGTAGGGAGGTGGTTGGTGATAGCAAGGAGGTGAATGTGGGGAACTGCTATTGCCTCCACCAGGATTCAAGTCTCTCTAGTGTATTTCCAGACCATGTTCAAGGGAAACATTTCCACAGAAAAAAGAATCACGCAAGATTTGAAACTTGCCAGGTCATTAGGAAGCTTGGAAATGGAGCATTGATATATATTGGGAGGAGCATTTTAGATGGTGCTGCGCTTATGTTTATATGGTACACTGATAGTTAAATCAAAACTATGAAGATTCATAATTTCATAATCAATCATGCCATGAAAAGAAACAATGGCAATGACAATGGCACATTTTTATCTAGCCAAAATTAGGATCCTTCATCTTTAGCCTCACGAGGGTGACAAGGGTATACATGGATTGTTTTTGGAACCTGGAAAGAGTTGACCAAGGTGGTGAAGAGAAGATTATTATGTTTTCCATTATAAAAAAATAGGGTTGTGATAATGTGATAGTTATAGGTAAATAATATTTCATGATGAGCTGGAAAGTAATCATGAGATATCAAGATCTGAGTGGGCTTGGGGTAGGTAGGGTTCAAAAGAGAGATGTTGTTAGAGTCAATATGGGGTTAAAGGGTAGAGTTTGGTTTAAATATTGTGCAAATTGTTGGTAAACATATCAGGCTTTAGTGGTGGTCTAGTGTTGAATCACCACCAAACATTGTGTAGAAGAATGGGAATGTGTCTTACAATAGTGACACCACTATACAAAAAGTGAGGATGAAGGAATAATGGAAGAAGAAGAAAGAGGATGAGTAGGTATGGTAGCAAGGTGAGGTTTGAAAGCATGGGGAATACCGAGGGAAGAAGTAAAATAGGGGAAATGGAAGCTCTTGTCCAATTTGCATTCCATATAATCAAGTCACATATGAACACTTTTTTTAGTGCGGTGCTCAAATTATGCATCATCATTTCTAAAAGTATCTAATAATATTGAATTAAACTTCAAAATCATTGATTCTTTAGCTTTAGGGATTTGGATTTGGATATGTAGCTTGGTGAAAATGTTAATTTATTATTGAATAGATAGATTGAGATGTTTCCAAAGTTTATCCAATGACTAATCCATTTATGTTGCTAATTGAGAGGAAATAACCTATTAGAAATAGCTTGGAAAATTGTATCCCAAGTGATTGAAATTAATGAAAAACTCACAAGAATCCTAGCAAGCTTATCACTAATCCAACACCAAGCGTTGTAGTTGTAGCCAATCAAGGGTTAAACATTTAGTCTTTGACAAATTGGGGAGAGATTTGGATTGTGGTATTAGATTGAAAATGAAAATCCATTAATTGAGTATTTAACCCATCATGAAGCTACCGTAGTTAGAGAAGAATATGTGCGTGCCAAATTTAAAGACTTGAGATTGAACCACAAGCTGTGAGTGTAGCGTTTCTTAAAAAAACTAGAGGATCTAAAGCTTTATGCATGCGTGAGAAGTATCACTTTCTTTTGGTCTGGAATCACAGTGTAGGTCATGAAGTCCAAGCAAACAAGCATATATTCCTATAGATATTTGTAAAAAACCATTGCTGTGGAGGTGGAGACCTTCAAAGAAAACTTAGAGTGATTGAGTGAGAGTCTCCCTAGTAAAGCAGACTCCCTCTTCACAATATTTCTTAAAGAAAATAGTTAAATCTTGTTATTTACATCCATCATTCTATATTTATTTTATATTTGAAACTGCGTGCACTTAGTTTATTATTGGTTTGAGTTAGACAGTTAGCTTAAGTGGATTCCACCCTCTTTATTGCTCGATCAAGGAGATTCGTCTACATGTATCCGAGAGTTACATATTAGAAACAAAACTTCATTCAATTAAGGAAATTGATGATGAAAACCTCGCAGCCTGAAAAACTCAAGAAAAATCAGAGAATTTTGCAGCACTTACATGATAAAAAGCATAGGATAAAAGCCAAAAGGAAAATGATCACTGGATTTAAAATAAACTTGTAAATAATAATAGCTGTTTAGAATTCCGACACAAGTTATTAAAGCGAAGGAAAACAAGAAATGGAACGCACATGAGAAACTAATTCCATATTTAACGATGCCAACGAAAATAATTTTAAACACGGGTAAATATGTACCAGATTGATAGACCAGTCCCTCATCCGGAAGAATTAACTAACACATGAATGTGAGGTAGTCCGGGATCCTCCAGAGGTACATGTTCAACTTTGTTGAATCGGTCCAAAGAATATATGCTACGGTTTTCACACCATCTATTGAGAAAACCTATGGAAGGTGTCATCAATACTGTTATCGTTGTATAACAAAAGAAAGGTAACAATCATTAGATTAAACAATAGTTATCAAGAAAAATCGCATGCACTAGTTCATTGAAGAAGGGATTTATGCTAGTTCTCTCACATAAATCGCAAATCTCAAATAGCTTTATCACGGTGAAAACATTGTCAAACACGGGCTATAAATATCATATTCCTCCAAGAATAACATTCATCATTCGCATGTTATTCATTGTTGACTCTTAATTATTGGTGGATCATTGTTGCATCTAGAGTAGCGAGGTATTTACTGTCTAGTAAGTATGGTGGAGATGTTGTCACAATACATAATATCATTTTGGTATTTCCTTTAAATATTGATTCTCTTTAATCTTCCTTCTATTCATTAAAGGATCATATATCTAGAGTAATAAATATTACATAGAAGACTACGCATAGCGCATACAATGTCCATGTGATTCAGTGTGCATGTAGTTGGTGTAGCTCACACCATTCTTTGGAAAGCCTGCGTTGGGAATAAGTGATGTTACTGTGTATTAACCTATCCATTTTTACTGGTGACCCAATATTATTTAGAACCGTTAGTCAACTAAACTGTAACACGTTGCTCATCGGGAGAGCCGACATTACTACCACTCACCAGGAATAATAAAGATTACATCGCTATCGCCCGTGAGGAAATACCTTATTTCCGTTTTTCAAAAGGCACAAAGACAGAAAGGAAAGACTACTTCGCTTCTGATGAAATATAACATAGCTTTCACTTGTCACTTTCGTAATCAATGAATCCATCCAATTAGACACTAGTGCTAGAAAAGACAAGACTTTATGACAACATATATAACATATCGGTCAATCAGTCCTTCTAAAGACTGCCTCATCGAGAAGGTAAGTATTATAATGACTCTTTTTTCGATAAGGCCAGGATGAGAATGACCTTTTAATAGGCAATCTAATAAGTATGAGAATTAATCTATTATAATGACTCTTTTTTTTCGATAAGGACGGGATGAGAATGACTTGTTAATAGGTAATCTAATAAGTATGAGAATTAATCTATGTTTGGGTTGAATTAATCTATGTTTGGGTTGGTAGGAAAGGATTCGGTCACTAGTCCCGGCCATGACCAATAAAAATAAACCGTCCAATGGCCAAACCACCTGCCAAATTATGCCAACATTGAAGCCGCTGTGGGTCTCTATTTGCACGAACCGTCCACAATAAGGAGGATTTCAAAACCTAGTGCCATGCATGAAATGTAAAAAAAAAAAGAAATACGTAAACCCTACACATGAAAATTTGGATGAAATCTACAACCACAACTGTTTAAGTAGATCTTGCAGGAGAAGAGATAGATATTTAAAGTAGGGAACCCATCAGAGAAGAGTTGAATTGAATGAGAGAAATCTATTGCTAAGCAAGATATTACTAGCAAAGAAATTTGTAACTTCTAGAAAATACTAATGGTTAGCACATCTGCAAGGTTTTTTTATATTTTAGCTTGTGGCCATAACTTTTCAAGAATAGTTAAATCTGTATTGTGTGAATTCTCTAGCATAAACTTTGACAGAAGGATTTGATATTGTAGTTTTCAACTTATTCTGATTTTCCATCTTTAAATGGTAACATTGTGACAAGTGTGTGAAAACCGCGTTTTGACCTATCTAACATTCCATCTGGAAAAATTAATGCTAATGCCAGCTACAACAAATCACTAAATCAAACAAACCCATTTGCAATACTATACAAAAGTATTAAGAGGAATGGATTTGAAGAAATGGCTCAATGTACCGAGAGGCACCCATATATGAGGAAAAAAAATGTAATTACAAAGCACATGTATTCGTCAAATATAGAGAATGACTTATCTTCCATGTTGGAGTGGAAGAATATTCTATATTCATGATCCTCACAAGAAGCTCAAGGAGGAATTTGTAGGCAACGTAAATAGCACATCAATTGTTGAAATCATTGTCCTCATTGCAATTATGTCTACTCCTACTTTGTTACTACAATGGAAGCTACTTACATTTAAACAATTCGGGCCTCCTCCTATGATCTTGAAAAGAGCCAAAACGCTTCTTTCTAGGGCCCATGAGAGAAGTGGTAAAAAGAAGCTCTAAATTAAATTTGCAAGAGTTGAAAAGCTGCAATGGACATAGGTTAAAAAACCCAAGAATACCATTGTTCCAACTCACAATAGGTCTCAGTTAGAACCGCATTCACATTCACGGTTGGATTTTTCTAAAACTGCATACAAATATACAGTATGTGAAACTACTGAACATGAACTATGACAGGTCATAAACGATGCTTTAAATTATGGATTGTATTACATGTATTTTAGAGCGTGTATATGATTGTATAAGATATTAAGTGAATCAACATGAGTTGTCATAGATATAAAAGAATTAAAAAAATGGCATTGGAGTAAAAAAACTAAACAAGACACATTTAAGAGAAGAGAGAAAAAAATCCAGTCATAGCTTATATTCGAGGTACCCGACACTAATGCCCTTGCTCCTTCACCATGCTTCCACTCTCTTCCTCTCAAATTATTTGGAAACACAGAACCCTCAAATAGTTGCATATTATTCTCCGAGGAACGTTGTACTGCTTCCACTCTCTTCTCGTCAAATTATTTCGAAACCAAAACCCAAAAAAATTTCACATTATTCTCCCCAGTCTCGTTTCGGTCCAAAACCATGCCTTTTGCCTAATGTAACCTTATATAGGAGCCCTCCCATGGATAACACCGGGTTTCCAACCTAGGTAAAGATTGATAACCCTAAGATGCTGATTGAGTTGACCTCGCAACAGTTAGAAAGCCAATTCCTGCAGGAGTAGAACCAAAGCGAGTAGCTCCACTAGCAACAAAGGCAGATCTAGTTAAACAAGTTGATGTTCGACTCCTTTTTTTTACTCATAATCATTAAATGTGCAAGCCTCCCTTCGTAATGTTCTAGGAAATACAGGGGGCAGAGTAAAAATGGTTTGTGCTTCCAATGTCTTCCCATCAAATTGTTTGGAAAACAAAACCCCCCAAATAATTGCACATAAATCTCCGAGGAATGTTGTGCTTCCAATGTGTTCTTATCAAATTCAATGGAAACCCAAAACCCCCAAACAATTGCACATCATTCTCTGAGGAATGAAGGGAAACCCAAATGATGGCACTTTGATCTCTAATATCCAGCTTTTGAATTTGCACATTCAAGTGCGAGGCAGCAGAAACGAGAAAGAGGGTTTCCCAAGTTAAAACCCTCAAGGCCTGGGTATTGATCCACAACAACATATCTATCCTACTAGAGAGATACAAGCACCATGATTAAACCACAACGCATGTGGTGAACGAGAATTTGTCTCGATACCACACAATGAATCATTGTCTAGGCCATGGTAGACAAGTGCCATGAGTAAGATTTTTGCATTGAAAATGGTCTTTGAGGTCTAAACATGGTTAGAGGGGAAACAAAGGGCTCAATCCTTAAATCAAGGCATTCTATATATCTAACTCTATAGTTAGAAAAGGAAAACAATTGGGCATTAGGTAGTAGACACCATTTCTTTGGTTCAATGGCCATGAAGAACACCTGCAAACCTCAAAACAAACCCTCTATAGGGGTTGTCTGGCATGGAGGTTGGATATGGCTGCCATTTGGAGCTTTACCCAGTAAGGATGGGTCATAGGTCATTGAACATGGTTGGTGAAGGAAAATAATTTCCTCCTAATATTGTTGAATCTTATGAACTTCACGTGTCTTGAATGAGCCCATGTAGCAACACACGAGTCCTCTAAGTGGGATATGAGATATGGATTCCATTAATTGGGTTTTGACATCTGTGATGGGTCTAGGGACCTCGGCCATGGTTGGAAGGAAAAATAAGGGATTTGCATAGGAAAATGAACCTTATAGGCCTCAAGCACTATGAAGAAGGTATCCAACCATGACACATGTTCTCTCTCTAGGGTCTTTGACCCCAAGTGATATTCTAGGGGCAATTAGGTGGTTTTTCACTAAGAGGATGCTCCTAATAAGACAATTCCTAAAAATGGAAAAGAGGTTCTAATGTTAAATTTTTCCTTTAGAAACTTAGGTCCTAATGCTAAAGACAAAATAAGGTTCGGAAATGTATGCAACAAGAATGCCTTCATTTTCCTATAAAAATAAAAATAAAAATGCTAAAATCCCATCTTATGACAACCACATCTCCAAAAGTTATACAAATTTAAATAAATAAAGTGATGGAACAAAGATTCTTTCAACTTTCAACTTTTAATTTTGTACCTCCTACATAATTTTAAAAACAAAAGTCTGATAGAAGATATGTAAGCAAATTTTAACTTTTTGCCCTCACATTGCAAAGTATCCTCCACACTCCTTTCGTCTTTAGTGGTACTTCTAAGAAAGATTTTACATTCACATTCACATTCCATTCCTTGGTCTCTAATCATTAATGACAAAGGAAATTTGGTTAAAAGTGAAGAGTGAGAGTTGGATTTAAAGTTTGTCTTGAATGATTGGAACCTTAGATGATGGCCGGGGTCTTCTTTTATTGTATTGTCCAGTTTCACTCTCTTCCCGTCAAATTCTTTGGAAACCAAAACCCAAAAAAATTTCACATTATTCTCCCCAGTCTCGTTTCAGTCCAAAACCATGCCTTTTGCCTAATGTAACCCTATATAGGAGCCCTCCCATGGATAACACCGGGTTTCCAACCTAGGTCAAGACTGATAACCCTAAGATGCTAATTGAGTTGACCCCGCAACAGTTAGAAAGCCAATTCCTGCAGGAGTAGAACCAAAGCTAGTAGCTCCACTAGCAACAAAGGCAGAGCTAGTTAAAGAAGTTGATGTTCGACTCCTTTTTTTTACTCATAATCATTAAATGTGCAGCCGCCTCCAGCTAATTCCAGAAGAGTCGGAGCAACTTCTAACAGAAGAACAAATAACAATCTCCCCATTCAGCAGCAACGTCCTCCTTCGTCGTCCTCAAATTCACGTTTCGGCTACGTACGGCCCATCACCACCACCACCACCACCACCGCCTCCGCTGCCCAAGTCCCCACTGCACCACCTACTTCCTCGCTACCGCTTCCCACTGGTAGATTTCATAGAATTTGATTTTTGATTAAAAACATAATTACTATTTGAGGCGTTGCTGCTCTCGCCTAGCCATTACCAAGTTCGTACATTAACTGGGATTTAATGGAATCCATTAAGCCATTATAATATAAATGAAATATTGGATAACCAATTTCAACTGATACAAAATTAAAATGTAAATTAAATTTACAGAAATAAAATTTTGCCAGACAGAAATGGCTGCATGCTCAAAATTTTGAGACTTATTTGCTGCTCTAAAATATTTGCGATTGAAAATTGTCTTTTCTTACAAATTCAAGCTGAAAATTGAGACTAATTTGTGTATGTAAAAGATTTGCAAGTGAAACATTTTTCTAGTGCGCAAAAAACATGTCATCTGCATGCTGACACTAGTAAAAAAACACAAATAATTTGCGAGCATTTCACTACCTCACAAAGATGCTTCAAGTCCGTTGTCTCATATAATAGTTCATGGCTTGTAAATGGACCATTCTCTAGGGTGACACATCAAATACTGGAGGTGAGTCATTGGCTAGTATCATCAATAATACCATGGAGTTCTGTTCTTGTAATTATAGATGCCTTTCAGATCATCTTATCGCCTGCTGTGGGGCTGTGGATTAGAGCCGAAATTGCAATGGTTTTCTTTTTTAAATATACAAATCAATCATGATATTTTCTTTGTTTACTCATTTTTTCTTTGAGAATCAATGTGTGGCTGCCTGCTGTAGAATGGTAGCTGTGTGTGGATGTAGTAGAGACAATATCTACTCAGTGGTTCAGTAGTTTAAATATGACTACATTGTTTAAGTAAAACACTGTTGAATTCTTTTTGTTTTATATGGTTCCCTATTATTTTGATTTAATAATGATCTGTGCATACTGTGGAAGAACTGAAAGAGCTTGGCGACATTGTTTTCTCGATAAAAAGAATTAGTTGTGCTGAGATAAATGCTATATTTATGTTGTTTATAGCATAACTTTTATTTACAAAACTGCAAAATCATACTTATATGTTACAAACAAATTCTATCACTGGTAGTATTTCAAATTTCATTGTTTCTTTCAATAATTTAAAGTAATTATCTTTTTATTTCTCATTTGAAGAAATTCTGTGTGTATAATGGGTAGATAATTATCTTTTTATTTCTCATTTGAAGAAATTCTGTATGTATAATGGGTAGAGACAGCCATTAATGTTATTGAAGTAATGCCAAAAACATATTAATATTTAGTAGAGACAACTTTAAATTATTGTATACAATTCTTCTTCCATCTAAACTAAGAGGATGAACATATTTAAGTTCGATGGAGATGAGTAGTAAGAAATTATAAACATATAAGCTTAGATTTTACAATTATCTTTACTGCAGTGGACAATACATTCAACAATTGCTAAGCATGTAAAATTTATTAGCCATAACACTTGTCCAGATTTTAAAGCCAAGTATTAATGTGTAACAAAATCCCAAACAAAGTTGTTGGAGATACATAATCAATTTGTTAAGTATAGACAATATTTCAAAGTATAGAGAGAGTCAAAACATTTAAAAAGGATATTTTTACTTGTTTTTGCTTGGGTCATCAAGTGAGCATTCATGAGACAAGGGTAGAACAAACTAAAAAAAATTAAGTTTGTATCCAAAGTTAATTTTGGTGAACATTCATGACACAAGGACGTAATGTAACCCTATATAGGAGCCCTCCCATGGATAACACCGGGTTTCGAACCTAGGTAAAGACTGATAACCCTAAGATGCTGATTGAGTTGACCCCGCAACAGTTAGAAAGCCAATTCCTGAAGGAGTAGAACCAAAGTGAGTAGCCCCACTAGAAACAAAGGCAGAGCTAGTTAAAGAAGTTGATGTTCGACTCCTTTTTTTTACTCATAATCATTAAATGTGCAAGCCTCCCTTCGTAATGTTCTAGGAAATACAGGGGGCAGAGGAAAAATGGTTTGTGCTTCCAATGTCTTCCCATCAAATTGTTTGGAAAACAAAATCCCCCAAATAATTGCACATAAATCTCCGAGGAATGTTGTGCTTCCAAAGTGTTCTTATCAAATTCAATGGAAACTCAAAACCCCCAAACAATTGCACATCATTCTCTGAGGAATGAAGGGAAACCCAAATGATGGCACTTTGATCTCTAATATCCAGCTTTTGAATTTGCACATTCAAGTGCGAGGCAGCAGAAACGAGAAAGAGGGTTTCCCAAGTTAAAACCCTCAAGGCATGGGTATTGATCCACAACAACATATCTATCCTACTAGAGAGATACAAGCACCATGATTAAACCACAACGCATGTGGTGAACGAGAATTTGTCTCGATACCACACCATGAATCATTGTCTAGGCCATGGTAGACAAGTGCCATGAGTAATATTTTTGCATTGAAAATGGTCTTTGAGGTCTAAACATGGTTAGAGGGGAAACAAAGGGCTCAATCCTTAAATCAAGGCCTTCTATATATCTAACTTTATAGTTAGAAAAGGAAAACAATTGGGCCTTAGGTAGTAGACACCATTTCTTTGGTTCAATGGCCATGAAGAACACCTGCAAACCTCAAAACAAACCCTCTATAGGGGTTGTGTGGCATGGAGGTTGGATATGGATGCCATTTGGAGCTTTACCCAGTAAGGATGGGTCATAGGTCATTGAACATGGTTGGTGAAGGAAAATAATTTCCTCCTAATATTGTTGAATCTTATGAACTTCAAGTGTCTTGAATGAGCCCATGTAGCAACACACAAGTCCTCTAAGTGGGATATGAGATATGGATTCCATTAATTGGTTTTTGACATCTGTGATGGGTCTAGGGACCTCAACCATGGTTGGAAGGAGAAATAAGGGATTTGCATAGGAAAATGAACCTTATAGGCCTCAAGCACTATGAAGAAGGTCTCTAACCATGACACATGTTCTCTCTCTAGGGTCTTTGACCCCAAGTGATATTCTGGAAGGGTTGCCTATTGGCTGGACCATCGAATGCATTGAATCTATGGGGTTTCGAAATGTAATAATGAGATGTAGCGAAAAGGAACTCCTTGCCTGATGCTTTTGACTAGTATACTCTGGTTTTAATGGCCATTGTTGACACATTCATTTGTGGTTCTTGTGGTTTGTCATAAAATTGGGTTTTGGTCAGGGAATTCTTCCCTGTATGATGTATGGTGTTTTGGATGTATGTTTTGAATATGGGTAAGAACTACAACATTTCTAGATTTTCTATCAATGTAGTTTTTGGTTCCGAGAATGTAACAGTGGCTCGGCCTATGGGGTCTTATGTTGCCGTAATGAATTCTCATTTTGATTGTAGCTCCGTCTGTTTAATTTTCCATGTGGACTGTAAATGAAAGAATCATGGTTTCGTAATGAAGCTATACCTATACTGTAGTTTTGAATTTAAATACCCTGGGGTTTTGACTTTTGTCTTCGTTGGATTCCTAGACACAGTGTTTGATGGAGAGATTCTACTATGGTGATTTGTAAAAGAAGGAAAACAATGACGCTTAGGTGGGCATCCTGTAGATGTTACTGTTGGTATAGATTCTTTAAACAGTTGTTATTCTAGATTTGTATGTTTGATATCTATACCCAAAATTCTTGTTTTATGAGAGTGTGGGTTTGTAGCTTGCAGCTACATGTTGATGCGTTTTGGCAAAATAAAGACCATGGGGTTTGACCCCTTGACTTGTGTTTTGATTTATATATATTCAAATAAAGAAAGATATGTGTGAATGTTTAAAGTTCTGTTTACGACTACTATTTTCGTTTTCTGTGTGGTGTCTGTATGGTTTGGATTTGAAATAATGGTTTCGATCAGGAATAAATCTACAATATGAAAAAGGGATTTGTGGTTGTCTAAGCCCTATGATTCGTTCTACAAGATCTCTGTAATACATGTATTTATCTGTCTAATAAATAACCGAATAGTAATGGAAACAATGAATGACTAGTAGTACATTGTATATAAGATACTGTCAGAATAAAAAGGATACTCTCTATTCAAACTTATAAGAAATACTAGTCTATAGGTTTTCTACATAGAAGTCTAGCATAGGCTAGTGGACTAGCCATGCTAGACATGCGACAGTCATCACGAAGTAATTTTCCAGGGTTGATAAGGTTTCTGAATATGAAGTTTGATATGCATTTAACCCTGGACGTTGTTGCCCTAAAGGCCGTTTGCTCCTTAAGAAAAGTATTGACGTAGATGGTTTAAGGGAATTAAATACTAAGTAACAAGCTATCCAAATTGCATAAATAAAATATGGTGAGTGGAATAATTCATACCCGTAAGCTTGTAACGTGCCCTTCTTCTGTAGTAACCTGCACACTCAAACCATTAATTAGTGGAAAATATTGCTATGTTCAGCTGACCTGATTTGAATGATTCCTTGACTAGATAACTTTGGGACTACCACGTTCCTCCCAACCATGATCCTACAACCATTCCTGGTTCAGTATGGATCCCCCTGAGCTGGTTCTGACATGCAATTTGAGAGATAGAGACCCTAGGTCCACTGCTAGTTCAGGTCTAAAACTTATGTGAGCTACTTCAATTCTTGGAGCATAAAATTCTCTTTGATTCCATAAGAGATTGATGATGAAAAGATGATCCCCAAACTTTGGGGTGTGTCCTCTTTATGTAGGGAAATCTTGAATTAGGACTGTTGGAATAATTTGGTTTCTTTAAATCAAATAAATTAATTTATAAAAGAATATTTGTTTTAATTAATCACTAGTTCTTTTGGAACTATGACTTTTCCATTTGTTTAACTAAAGTGTTTTATTTTTATTTAAGCCTTTCTATAATTTGTGATCAACTCAATATTTCAATTTATTTATTAATGCATTATTGATTTATTAACTCAATGCATCAACTATATATAAAATAAATGTGTTTAATAAATAAATAGTAACAGTCATTATTATTAAAGTTATTAATAATAACACTAGCCTTGAGGCTTTTATGCATGGTTAACCATAGGAGACTACTATTTAGTTAATTTATGCTTTAAGTGGTGATATTATCTGTTATGTATCTTCACATGATACTTTTTTTTAATCTTTTTAAGGATAAGGTCCCCTTCTTTGGATGGTCTCGGTAAGCTAGGATAGGTACCTCTAGTCTCTCCCTTTGCATGTCAGATTCCCTCGTTTTAACATGGTAGTTCCCTCAGTACTTGATGATAATAAGATTTATTTAATCAATTCGAATAGTTGTGATAAGACACATAAGTGCTATTCAGAGTCCTTCAGACTCAACACTTGAGATCTAGTAACCCTGAGTGCTTTTTAGAGCCTTTTAACTCAACACTCTCACATGGGTGTTACGCTAGTGCAATTACAGAGTGTCTGCTCAACACTAGAGCTAGAATGTGGTTGTGAGGCACATCTAGACTATTTAAGTGGCCTTGGATCCGGTATTCATTTTCTTTCAAGCTTGGAGTGCTCCCGGGCTTATGCCCAACACTCAGTGTACATCAGGGCTTACTCCCAATACATAAACATTCATCTAGGTACATCGGGGCTTACGCCCAGTACGTAGGTCTCTTGTGTGTTTTTGAGTCCACGCTCAACACATTATATAGGATAAACATGTTAAATCATAGCTCTGCACAATAAGTAACAAAAGGTCATCTCAATATGTATTAGGGTTTTGTGCCCACATCAAAACATAATAAGAACATTGGGGCTCCGTATCCCAGTATATAATCAAGTAATGAAATTTAGTCAGGGTCCATGCCCAATATGTCAGTCTACAAAAGAATAAATCATAGGTGCTAGGGCCGTGGCCCAATATAACATCATAAAACAGTTAGTCCAAAATTCGGGGTATTACATTTATAGTAAAAGGCTGTGTGTTTGTTGATTAAACATGCACCGATGCGGTTATGGTTATCTGGTGCACTGTTTATTTGACTTGCCGTTAAAAAATATATTGATAATGCGATGCATTATAATCTATTAACCACACTGTGGATTCTATCTTATAATGCCCCGATGCATTTAGTATCTATTAACGCATCGCGAAACGGGTATTAAAATAACACGAGTTTTTTAATTAATTTGTTTTTATCGATATTTTTTCTCTGTCGTGGTGCCGTAGAATTTCCTGCCACCCCCGTTGCGTTATGTTTAGAAATGCACTAGTGTGTTTTGGTGATAAACACACCCAAAAAAAACATACGCTAAAATATCCACCCGATCGCCTCCCTTAGAAACCTCCACTATAAATGGATTTTCGACCTCTTTTTTAGAGATTGCCGCTATAACCTCCACTAGAGGGCCTTTTCCTTGTGGTGACTTACAAAATGAAAATTGACTAATTGATTTTTTCCATTGAGGTTGAGAAAAATAATATAGTTGGCATCCCCACAACTCTACATAATGCTCAAGTTATACGTTTCCATGGGAGCTGGGAGAAATTGAAAGGCATAAGAGCAATTCTTAAATATTGCTTCCCTTAGAATTGCAATGATAAAAAATCTGGAAATTACTGACAAGAATCTAATAAAAATCATACCCAAGTTTAGAATGCAATGTTGGAGCCTACCTGGATCACCGATGGGGTTGTCTGGTACATCCAAGGCACTTTCTCAAATCCAACTGCTTCTGTTTTTCACGCACCTGTAATGAAACGAATTATTAAATAAATATAAGGTTTTGAATATTCAAAAAATCATCAAACTAAATGAAAATTTTTCTATGTCATAGAACATGTGGCCATCGGAAACATGAAAATAATTTTAATCTATTGAATTTTCACATTAGAGCCTCAAAACAAACATACAAGTATTAAGATTGAAAGAAGAAGCACATGGGTGAAGCCGATTGAGACCCGAAGCATTTTCAGTGTTGAGCCAATAGTATCTGACAATTTGAAAGGAAGGTGTTCAAGTTCAAGTCAAGAATGGAATTTACAATGTGCAAGAGTCAATCGGCAGACTGTGATACAACAATTGTTGATGATGCAGTGTCAGTGAGACATTCTCCCCGAGACAAGGAGGATGGAGAAGCTCTCCCTGAGATGGGGGGATTGGTAACTACTTTGTGATTTCCCTCCTCATCATGTAGCATTGAGTTTAGTGGAACTTTGATTTTCCTCCTCGTCGTGTAGGACTGAGTTGAGTTGACATATGGTTATCCTCCTTGTCGTGTAGGACTAAGTGGCAAGCAATGTTATTTACACTTCAAACATGAATGCCACAAAATACCTAAAAGAGGAATTGAAGTAGAATAATGTGATAATTAACTAGTTCATTTAGAAGATGGAAAACTGATCTATATTTGTGTGGTAACGAAACAAAAGATAGAATATACAGAGATATACATTCACATACACAGATATATGGCAAGAAACACAGCGATACAGGAAACACATATTTGATTAAATATCGGAAATAGAAGTGACTGTAAATACAACAGCTAGAATGGTAGTAGCTATCTCTGAGGAGAGATGTGGCCGCTGTGCTCATTCGTGTCAAGATGAATACAAAGAGAGGCTGAAAGGGCCTATTTATAATAAGCATGAGGGAGATAATCCCAAGCATCCAAAAACCTAACCCTAGAAGATGAACCGTCATAAAGTTTGTGGCTGCAAGGTGGTTAGTTGAACAGTCAACTTCCCGGGGTCATAACTTTTGCATACGATCTCCGTTTGGGGCGCTCGGTAACCCTTTGGAAAGATATATCCGAGGACTACGCGGTGGGACATGAAATAAATGGGCTCCGTTGGACCAAGATTTCCCAAGAAACATCGTTTAGGGCCTCAAAACGGCCCTGGAAGTTTGGGACTCGAAAAACTATAGAAACATTACTAGAAAATTGGCAAAATGGGAAGCTGTTTTGAGCCAGTGGAATAGGTGGGTGGCCACCGATATCCCTCTGGATCACAAACTAAGTCTACCTAATTTCTCTAGTTTGTACCCTTACTCTGTCTCTGTCCTCCCACATTTTTATAGAATTTTAATATGGTGAAAGACACGGGTTGTCACATACCCCAATTTTGTAATAATTATGTAATTATTTCATTATATTCCTGAGACATTATGTTAAATTTAATGCTAAGTAGGAATTGATGACTCAGAATATTTTATTATTAGTAAATAAATTATGGAGACAACAGCATGGGAGAGCTGTTAAAAAGAGGTTACTGGTCAAATTGGTGGGAGGAACTAAGTGGAAAGGAAAATGACAAGTGGCAGCATCCTCAAACACTTCCTGAGTTGTAGGTGGCAACTTCCCTATATTTGGGATCATGATTGCCCAAGAAAGTGGAATCTGAGCAGGTGGCTCATTAATGACAGTTAACCCAACAAAGACCTAGGCAATCTTTTAAATAGTACTCAATGAACTGAGCTGAGGGTTCAACATTGTTCTGGAGGGAGAATACATTCAGGTGAATGTTATTCAGGAGTCCTATTGTGGAAGAGGGAAAATAATACAGTAAGGAAGTTGTTTGAGAGGAATGTTGCAGTAACTTGGTTCCAGTATAGTTGTTTGGGCTGAGTGAATTATTCTGCTGCACCTAGTTCCAGCCAGGGAGACCAGAGCAAGCTCGGGGGTCCTGAGAAGTGCTGTCTGGGCACTCTCCAAGAGTTGGTAGGGAGGAACAACCTCCCATTGATGTTTTAGTCCTTAGTTCTAAACAGGTTCTGCTATTTATTGCTTTATGTTTATTAAGGATAAATGAATGTTTGTTATGATTATCAGCTATTTGTCTGAATAGTATCAGTTTAGTAAAAGATAATATCCCAGAATATCAGTAGTAGGATTCTAAATAATTAATTTGTTTTCAGCATCCCTTAATAACATTAATTCAGTACCGACAAGGTATTTTTATGCATGCCATACAATAGTTTATTATTGTAATTTTTGTTAGCCTAGTTTAATTGTAATAAGTTAACTAGATAAGTAGTGTTTTTGGATACAGTAATTATTTCCTGGAACATAACTCGTTAAACAATCATAGGAACATGAATAAATATAACTAGATATATTACTGTATCGTTAGCATTACAAATATCGTTGCAGAACATTTGTAGCTACAGTTAGGGTATGTATGTCAAGGTGTAAACCCTAGTCAAGAATTGATCAGTTTTAAATCCATTATTTAAATCAAACACAAACCCTAGCTAAATATTATCCATTCCTTATCTTTCAACAAAACGATTATGCAGTAAACCTTAACAGAACTTTATCATACAGTATTTATTAACAGATAAATAACTAGTTATTGTTTTAGGAACTTGGAATCAATAGAACCTTATCTAGCTCATTATCGAGCCTAAACCTTAACGTAATATCCTCCTCTTGACTCTCAAATTATCGAGAGAGTTACAATCATAAAACCTATTTATTGCTTTAAAACCAAAAGAATAGAAGAACAATAACTTAGCTCAGTTATCGAGCTCGACAGTAAGGTAATGTTATTTTTATTTTACCCTCAAATAATAACATAGTCGAACTCGAATGACAGAAAGAACAACTAAACCACATCACCACTTCAAGATTTAGTTCAACCCTATCATTCCAGATTCTACCATTATTATATGCGCTAAGATTTAAGACTAGGTTCCCATCTATGGCCGCAGCCTCAATTCATAATTTAAACATTTTATAAAACCTAGAAATTACAAATATATGCATTAAACACCAGCTCGCATATACAGGAGAAACCTTTAATATATTATATCATCAAAACCTAGGGTGGAAACCCTTAATACTTCAAAAGTAAGGTAACAAAATAAAACTCTCAAGTACAGGAAAACTGTATTTTAAAAGTCTTATTATAGAACCCTTTTAACCACTCTAAACGAGTTATGGAGTACAGTAACAAACATAAAAACCGAGGCTGTAACCTCACCTACAGAACAGGCTCACAGCCTTGTTCTCTTCGAATTTCACATTAAATCTTTTGTAGCAAACCCTAGTTATCAAATGCAAGAATAATAATTTACAAACAACTGAAGCCGTAACACCCTAGTACCACGCAGGGTTAAACCCTTAGTATTTCATTTAAAGCTACAGTTAACAGATTTAGCAGAGCCACTGTAATCTTGTTGTCACTTGTTCAGACCGAAAACCAAACCATACAAACAACCAACAAGGAGGAACGCCGTGGTGAAAACCAGGCTTACCCGGTTAAGCAACCAACAGCCGAAGCTTGAGTCATCCCTCATGCGAATGGAGCTAGGGCATGTAACAAAGAAGTATTGTTAGTTATCACTTAACATATTGTTTGAAGTTTTAAACAAATTCTTGTATGCAGAAGACGAAGAGGAAACCTGTAGCTTACCGGTAGTTGATTGAAGTTCAAAATATAGTAGATAGACTGGTAGCCATGAGACGAAGAGGGATAAGCACCAGCAATTACACCAGAGAACGAGTTACCAGAAGCAACGGGTTATCATCCATCCGAGAATCTTAAACAGAACCAACTTAGGAACTATGCAAATGATGGAAGCCGAGACAGGGTAATACAGGTAGAAAAAAGATAAAAAACCTAGGTCATAACAACCTCGCAGCTGCCAAACAGCAAAAGCAATGACTCCCAGACAATGCCATGAACAAATACGAAGGTTTGAGGCAGCATGTGAGTTGCTAGCACACTATAACAATGGAGACTGGACCAGAAGGGTTCGTCGAGAGACCAAGCCCGAAGGAAAAGGGAAAATAACAATGTAGGGTTTTAGTCAACGCTTAAATATCATCTACACTTGGCGCAGATACAACCACGTAGCCTTTTAATGTTACCATGCAGTGGGTCGACTTCCATAGTTCTACAACAATGATTTCCAACAATCGATTGCAAATTAAAATGATAACTTGGATACTCCATTAGGGTCGTGAACCACAGTTAGACTGCTATTTATAATCCATGATTCAAATCATTCCCATTGAGCTTTGTATTGTGAACCATATCACTTGCCCTATAAACCAATAAATCATGCATTTTTCATTAGTGTACAAGGATGTAGTATAAACATCGTTTAAGATTTAATTTTGAAATATTCTATACTTAGAGGAAATTCATTTGCATTAGAAAAGTTATAAAGGAAAACAAGGGTGTAATATAAGCAATTTATGGTTCATAAAAACTTATCACAACATTTCAATTCACACTGATCTCAGGTGATAAGACATAGATCTGTTCCTAGAGTCAACGAGATAGTGAAATGATATTGGATTTAGCTGTTACATTTATGCAACCATAATGTTATCTGCGATCGCTGTGTACAGATGTTTTAGGACTTGCCAGCCCTTCTGTAGGTGACTTTCATTGGTAGGATTTCAGTTGCTTAATTCATAAGTTGGAGTTGGATTACTCTAGACCATTTCACTACTGTACAATACAATAACAATTACTTAATTGTTTCAGATATTGTAATAACTAATAAACTCCTGTTATCCTTAATACTCAGTGAGTTTACTCAAACTAGCTTGTATTTCACGGTGCTAATCATAAAGCATAATTGCCATGCAGTAATATCATCAAAAGAACATTTATTCCACCAAGTTGTTTAATTCATTAATACTCCAGAAACATAGCTATCATATCAATTTAGTCATTACTAACCCTCTATAAGTACGATTAAAGAAGATTACAGGAAAGGTTCTACCTTTAAAACACTTGACAATCTGGATAACATGCTTAGACTTTTGACGGAATGAATTGGTACAGCTATCTAATTTATAATACTTTAAAGATATAATTGTAGCGACCGCGCATTACCTGTATATCTGTAAGAGAGAGACAATTTGATGCATTAGCTCGGAAGCTAAGTAAGCCCAGTCTGCTATCGCAATCCCCCTTGAGGTTGCAGAACATAAAACAATCAGTAACTATAAATAAAAACCATATTAAAATTTCAGTATAATAACAGATACTTCAGACACTTTTACGATCACATAAGCTAACAAACAGTTACATGACTGCATTTAATAACATTAATTGCTATTTTAAAGATTTTAAATTTTTCAGAAATTTTGGGTTTTGACATGTGGTATGAGAGCATGGTTCAAATACTAGGCCTTGATGTGACTCAACTAGTTTCAGCAGAACAGTGACCATGAAAAGAAAATTTTATATATATATATAAAGTACTAACTTGTATTTTTGTTTCATAAACACAGAGCAGAAAATTTCCTTTTCCTGAATCTAACAGGCAGGTATGGAAAAGCTAGGAGAATATGCTGAGGAGGAATATCCAAACACTGAGACAAGACAGATGTCCAGAGAACCTGTGATAGAGGAGGTAATTGCTCACTCCTCAGAGCTGATGTAGACTATAAAGGGGTTAAAGACTGAGATAGAAACAGTCAAGAAAGATAATGAAAGGATTCTGAAAACTCAAGAGCAGCTAAACCAAATTTTAATAGAAAAATTTCAGACTGAAGGAAGAAGCAAAAGAGCTGAAACTGAAGAAGCCAGCTAGCAAAAAGGGTCTAAAAGGATGAAACTAGCTAAATCTGACAGCAGTTCATCATCTGAAGGAAGAAGGGAACAACAAAGCTATCACACTACTAGTAACAGCAGTGAGGCTGAGTTGTATAACAGAAAGAAAAAGTACAGACCTTATGAAGAGATTTCTGGGGAGTTCAAGAAAATAAAACCCCCAACTTTCAACGGAGAATTTGAAACAGGAGAAGAGGAAGAATCTCGGTTATCCGAGATGAGAAAATATTTCCAGATATACAACTATTCAAATCAGCTGAAGGCAAGAATGGCCATCTATAATCTTTCTGGAAAGGCGGACATATGGTGGCAAGACTTGAAAAGGGTCAAGGGGATAAAAGAAAGAGAAGTCAATTGGAGTACTTTTAAAAGGTACTTCAAAAAGAAATTTATGTCTGAACAGTACTATGAAGAGAGGGCCAAGGAATTTTATGAATTAAAGCTAGGATCTATGACTATGAAGGACTTAAACAGCAAGTTCTTAAGTCTGTTAAGATATGTGCCGTATTTTGTTGAAGAGAAACCCAAGGTACAGCGGTTTCTTAGGTGCCTGCCATATCATATAAAAGACAGAATCGAATATGATAACCCCAAAACTCTGGAAGAAGCTATGCAAAAGGCTAATTTATGTTTTGAACAGAATAAAAAGAAAGAAGGAATAGCCAACTGGAAGGCTAAAAAGAACAGTAATCAACTGGAGTACAGGAAAAAGGAGTTTGTACCCCAGAAAAATTTCAAGAATAACAAGAACGGAAACCATTTTAATGGTAAAAGTTTCCAGGGAAACAAAAATGGAGCTGCTAATCATTCCAACAACTTCAAGTGCAGCAAGGAGGATTCTAACAATCATGGAAATTACACTAAGAATTTTGAACGAAAGGAGCCTGTTAAGTGCTGGGAATGCAATGGCCCACATTATGCATCAGTTTGCCCGAATCGGAAGAAACCAAATGGCAATATTCATACTATACAAGATGAAATGAATGTTGGAGACTTTGCAGGGACTATGCCCCAAATTAATGCAGCATTGGAGAACCGCCAAGCTGACTATCAAACTTCCATGGTGGAAGTAGGAGGTATGATTAACAAAATTCCTGTAACTATTTTAATAGGTCCAGGTGCTAGTCTTACTTATATTTCACCCCAGCTAGTAGAAAAATGTAATCTGACTCTTGAAAGGTTTGATAATTCTTGGTCAGTACAACTAGCTACTGGGGAAAAAAAGGAAGGTAAACTGTTATGTTAAGGAATGTGCTCTAGATATGAAGGATTTTAGAACTAGTGTTAAATTAAATAT
This sequence comes from Larix kaempferi, assembly GCA_027924585.1. Classification (NCBI taxonomy): domain Eukaryota; kingdom Viridiplantae; phylum Streptophyta; class Pinopsida; order Pinales; family Pinaceae; genus Larix; species Larix kaempferi. The sequence goes on along the minus strand of BSBM01000098.1, from coordinate 256,429 downwards.
TCTGCCACTTGGCTCGTATGACATACTTATTGGTATGGACTGGTTAGAACAACATAAGGTAGTTTTAAACTGTTTTGATAAAACTTTTACCTGTGTAAAGAACAATGAATAGCCTGTAACTGTTAAGGGTATTCCTAGGAAAACTGTGATCAGACAGATTTCTGCTTTACAACTTAAAAGAGCAGTCAGAAAAGGGTGCAAAGCCTATGCTGTAACTATTACAGATGAGGCAGTTAAATCTGATTTAAGCAAGAGAACAGTCGAGGATATTCCGATAGTGAATGAATTTACTGATGTTTTTTCGGAGGAAATTCCAGGATTACCTCCCAAGAGAGAACTTGATTTCACAATTGAACTGGTACCCGGTGCTGTGCCCAATTCAAAGGCTCCGTATCGTATGAATATTTTGGAGCTTAACGAATTAAAATCCCAGTTAAAGGAATTAGTAGATAAGAATTATATTCGACCCAGTGTGTCCCCTTGGGGAGCACCAGTAATCTTTGTTAAAAAGAAGGACGGAACTATGCCACTTTGCATAGATTACCATCAACTAAACAAGATGACAATTAAAAACAGATATATGTTGCCTCGCATAGATGATCTGTTTGATCAGCTACGTGGAGCTACGGTATTCTCTAAGATAGACCTGAGATCGAGCTATTATCAGGTGAGAATTAAAGAAGAAGACATTTTCAAAACAGCTTTCAGAACGAGGTATGACATTACGAATTTGTCGTAATGCCATTTGGGCTTACTAACGCCCCAACCATCTTTATGTGCCTAATGAATAACATTATGCATAAATACTTAGATAAATTTTTTGTCGTATTCATCGATGACATTTTAATTTATTCTAAGAATGAAGAGGAGCATAAAGAACATTTACGGATAGTCTTACAAGAACTACGAGAGTAGCAAATCTTTGCGAAGTTCAGTAAGTGTGACTTCTTCGAGGATGAAATTCAGTACTTAGGTCACGTAGTGACTAAGGAAGGGATTTCAGTGGATCCTGAAAAGATCCGGGCAATCGAAGAATGGCCAGTACCAAAAGACGTAACAGATGTTAGATCCTTCATGGGATTTACCAGTTATTACCGGAGATTCATAGAAGGCTTTTCAAAAATAGCCAACCCAATCACTTCCTTGCAAAAGAAAGACAAGAAGTTTGATTGGAACTTGAAGTGTGAAGAAAGCTTTAAGAAATTAAAAACCTTATTAACGACCGCACCTATTCTAAGAACAGCAGATGCTAATAAGGATTTCGTGGGTTGCACCGACGCTTGTAATGACGGTCTAGGTGGAGTGTTGACTCACGATGGGCATGTCATTTCCTATGAGTCCAAGAAGCTGAAAATCCATGAAAAGAATTATGCCACTTATGACTTAGAATTAGCTGTTGTTATTCATGCTTTAAAGATGTGGCGACACCACTTAATAGGCAGAAAGTTTACTTTCATGACTGATAATAAGGGTCTGAAATACCTTTTAGATCAGCCTAACTTAAATGCAAGGCAAGCAAGAGGGTTGGCCTTCTTAAGTGAATACGATTTCGAAATTCAGCACATAAAAGGAAAGGAAAATAAGGTGGCTGATGCTTTGAGCAGAAATGCAAGGCTGAATTTTATATCAGCTAGCAGCACATATACCTCTGATTTAAATGAACAGTTGTCTAAAGGGATAAAAATAGATGAAATTTATCAAAAGTTACAAGCTACAGCTAAAGAAGAACCTACAGAAAGTTTAATAAAGGGTTATAGCCTAAACAAAGATGGATTTTTATTGTTTAAGGACAGGCTGTATGTCCTTAATGTATCCAAGGTTAAATTACTAATTTTGGATGAAGTGCATAAAACCCCTTACTCAGGGCATCCAGGCTACCAGAAGACTGTCACCATGTTGAGAAAAGACTATTTTTGGCCTAATATGAAATCTGAAACAGCTGAGTATATAGCCAGATGTTTGGATTGCCAACAAGTGAAAACAGAACAACAACATCCAGCTGGGTTACTGCAACCTTTACCTATTCCTAGTTGGAAGTGGGAAATAATCACCTTAGATTTCATTACTGGATTACCCAGAAATCAAAATCAGAATGATTCAATTATGGTGGTAGTAGATAAGTTAAGTAAATCAACACACTTTATTCCTGTTAAAACAACTTACAAGGTTGCAAATATAGCTGATATATTTCTGAAGCATATTTTTCGGTTACATGGTGTTCCAAAGGTTATTATTTCAAACAGGGATCCTAAATTCACAGGGAATTTCTGGAAATCTTTGTTTAAGGGCTTAAACACAACACTGAATTTCAGCACTTCTTTCCATCCTCATACCGACGGACAAACTGAAAGAGTTAATCAGGTATTAGAAGATCTGCTAAGAATGTATGTTAAGGATCAACCAGGTAAGTGGGAGGATTATTTACATTTAGTAGAATTTGCATACAATAACAACTATCAATCATCAGCTAAGTTCAGCCCTTTTGAAATTTTGTATGGGCGTAAATGTAACACTCCTATCTCTTGGAATAATCTAGTAGACAGATTAGTGTTAGGTCCTGTCTTATTAAAAGAAATGGAACAGATTGTGAAACAAGTGCAGGTAAATTTGAAGATTGCCCAGGATCGGCAAAAGAGTCAAGCAGATTTGAAAAGAACTCCTAGAGAGTTCCAGGTGGGTGAACATGTGTTCATAAAGGTAAGACCAAAGAAGAGCTCCCTAAGATTGGGGAGTTGTGCAAAATTAGCACCATGTTACTGTGGTCCGTTTGAAATTTTATCTAGAATTGGTCAAGTTGCTTATCAGTTAGCATTACCACCTAATTTAAAAGTGCACAATGTTTTTCATGTTTTTGTTTTGAAAAAGTATGTTCATGATGCTACTCATGTAATTGATTGGAACGTTGCACAGGTAGAACCAGAAGGGGAAGTTCTGGTGGAACCAGATTGTATCCTTGGCAGGAGGGAAATTACTATGCGGAACCGCACAATTGGACAGCTGAAGGTGCAGTGGAAGCACCTTAGTCCTGAAGAAGCTACCTGGGAACTGGAAAGTAAGATGCGGGAAGCATACCCAAATCTATTCCAGCAGGTGGCTGAGGATGAGGAATAAGTAACATCGAGGACGATGTTACATTTTAAGGGGGTGTGTATGTCACATACCCCAATTTTGTAATAATTATGTAATTATTTCATTATATTCCTGAGACATTATGTTAAATTTAATGTTAAGTAGGAATTGATGACTCAACAGAGTCACTAGGAATGGAATGTAATTCAAAATATTTTATTATTAATAAATAAATTATGGAGACAACAGCATGGGAGAGCTGTTAAAAAGAGGTTACTGATCAAACTGGTGGGAGGAACTAGGTGGAAATGAAAATGACAAGTGGAAGCATCCTCAAACACTTCCTAAGTTGCAGGTGGCAACTTCCCTATATTTGGGGTCATGATTCCCCAAGAAAGTGGAATCTGAGCAGGTTGCTCATGAATGACAGTTAACCCAACAAAGACCTAAGCAATCTTTTAAATAGTACTCAATGAACAAAGCTGAGGGTTCAACATTGTTCTGGAGGGAGAATACATTCAGGTGAATGTTATTCAGGAGTCACATTGAGGAAGAGGGAAAATAATACAGTAAGGAAGTTGTTTGAGAGGAATGTTGCAGTAACTTGGTTCGAGTATAGCTGTTTGGGCTGAGTGAATTATTCTGCTGCACCTAGTTCTAGCCAGGGAGACCAGAGCAAGCTCGGGGGTCCTGAGAAGTGTTTTCTGGGCACTCTCCAGGAGTTGGTAGGGAGGAACAGCCTCCCATTGCTGTTGTTGTCCTCAGTTATAAACAGGTTCTACTATTTATTGCTTTATGTTTATTAAGGATAAATGAATGTCTGTTATGATTATCAGCTATTTGTCTGAATAGTATCAGTTTAGTAAAAGATAATATCCTAGAATATCAGTAGTAGGATTCTAAATAATTACTGTGTTTTCAGCATCCCTTAATAACATTAATTCAGTATCGACAAGGTATTTTTATGCATGCCATACAATAGTTTATTATTGTAATTTTTGTTAGCCTAGTTTAATTGTAATAAGTTAAATAGATAAGTAGTTTTTTTGCATACAATAATTATTTCCTGGAACATAACTCGTTAAACAATCATAGGAACAGGAATAAATATAACTAGATATATTACTGTATCGTTAGCATTATAAATATCGTTGCAGAACATTTGTAGCTACAGTTAGGTTATGTATGTCAGGGTGTAAACCCTAGTCAAGAATTGATCAGTTTTAAATCCATTATTTAAATCAAACACAAACCCTAGCTAAATATTATCCATTCCTTATCTTTCAACAAAACGATTATGCAGTAAACCTTAATAGAACTATATCATACAGAATTTATTAACAGATAAATAACTAGTTATTGTTTTAGGAACTTGGAATCAACACAACCTTATCTAGCTCATTATGGAGCCTAAACCTTAACATAATATCCTCCTCTTGACTCTCAAATTATCGACAGAGTTACAATCATAAAACCTATTTATTGCTTTAAAACCAAAAGAATAGAAGAACAGTAACTTAGCTCAGTTATCGAGCTCGATAGTAAGGTAATATTATTTTTCTTTTACCCTCAAATAATAACATAGTCGAACTCGAATGACAGAAAGAACAACTAAACCACATCACCACTTTAAGATTTAGTTCAACCCTATCGATCCAGATTCTACCATTATTATATACGCTAAGATTTAAGACCAGGTTCCCATCTACGGCCGCAGCCTCAATTCATAATTTAAACATTTTATAAAACCTAGAAATTACAAATATACACATTAAACACCAGCTCGTATATACAGGAGAAACCTTTAATATATTATATCATCAAAACCTGGGGTGGAAACCCTTAATACTTCAAAAGTAAGGTAACAAAATAAAACTCTCAAGTACAGGAAAACTGTATTTTAAAAAGTCTTATTATAGAACCCTATTAACCACTCTAAACGAGTTATGGAGTACAGTAACAAACATAAAAACCGAGGTCGTAACCTCACCTACAGAACATGCTCATAGCCTTGTTCTCTTCGAATTTCACATTAAATCTTCTGTAGCAAACGCTATTTATCAAATGCAAGAATAATAATTTACAAACAACTGAAGCCGTAACACCCTAGTACCACGCAGGGTTAAACCCTTAGTATTTCATTTAAAGCTACAGTTAACAAATTTAGCAGAGCCGTTGTAATCTCGTTGTCACTTGTTCAGACTGAAAACCAAACCATACAGACAACCAACAAGGAGGAACGCCATGGTGAAAACCAGGCTTACCCGGTTAAGCAACCAACAGTCGAAGCTTGAGTCATCCCTCATGCGAATGGAGCTAGGGCCTGCAACAAAGAAGTATTGTTAGTTATCACTTAACATATTGTTTGAAGTTTAAAACAAATTCTTGTATGCAGAAGACGAAGAGGAAACTTGTAGCTTACCGGTAGTTGATTGAAGTTCAAAATACAGTAGATAGACTGGTAGCCACGAGACGAAGAGGGATAAGCACCAGCAATTACACCAGAGAATGAGTTACCAGAAGCAATGGGTTATCATCCATCCGAGAAGCTTAAACAAAACCAACTTAGGAACTATGCAAACGATGGAAGCCGAGACAGGGTAATACAGGTAGCAAAAAGATAAAAACCTAGGTCATAACAACCTCACAGCTGCCAAACAGCAAAAGCAATGACTCCCAGACAATGCCATGAACAAATGCGAAGGTTTGAGGCAGCATGTGAGTTGCTAGCACACTGTAACAATGGAGACCGGACCAGAAGGGTTCGTCGAGAGACCAAGCCCGAAGGCAAAGGGAAAATAACAATGTAGGGTTTTAGTCAACGCTTAAATATATTTACACTTGGCGCAGATACAACCACGTAGCCTTTTAATGTTACCATGCAGTGGGTCGACTTCCATAGTTCTACAACAATGATTTCCAACAATCGATTGCAAATTAAAATGATAACTTGGATACTCCATTAGGGTCGTGAACCATAGTTAAACTGCTATTTATAATCCATGATTCAAACCATTGCCATCGAGCTTTGTATTGTGAACCATATCACTTTCCCTATAAACCAATAAATCATGCATTTTTCATTAGTGTACAAGGATATAATATAAACATCATTTAAGATTTAATTTTGAAATATTCTATACTTAGAGGAAATTCATTTGCATTAGAAAAGTTATAAAGGAAAACAAGGGTGTAATATAAGCTGTTTATGGTTCATAAAAACTTATCACAACATTTCAATTCACACTGATCTCAGGTGATAAGACATAGATCTGTTCCTAGAGTACGATTAAAGAAGATTACAGGAAAGGTTCTACCTTTAAAACACTTGACAATCTGGATAACATGCTTAGACTTTTGACGGAATTAATTGGTACAGCTATCTGATTTATAATACTTTAAAGATATAATTGTAGCGACCGCACATTACCTGTATATCTGTAAGAGAGAGACAATTTGATGCATTAGCTCGGAAGTTAAGTAAGCCCAGTCTGCTATGGAAATTCCCCTTGAGGTTGCAGAACAGAAAACAATCAGTAACTATAAATAAAAACCATATTAAAATTTCAGTATAATAACAGATACTTCAGACACTTTTACGATCACGTAAGCTAACAAACAGTTACATGACTGCATTTAATAACATTAATTGCTATTTTAAAGATTTTAAAATTTTCGGAAATTTTGGGTTTTGACACGGGTGAAGTTTGTACATACATAAAGTGGCTCAAGATTATGCTGAAATGTATGCCACTACCCAAATAAAAATGATGGAATATATCCTTGAGAAATAATTTAAAAATGAAGAACATATTCATGGAGAGGAATTTATGGGCCCAAGCCTCCTTTGGTTGAAAATTTATGCTTCCCAGGATAAGAGTTTTGGTTTTCATGCTTCTTTTAGTTTTATGCTTTCATATCAATTTGTGATAGAGGCTTGAATTCATGGATGATGAAAACCTTCTATGGAAAAACCAATTTTAGTTGTCATGAATGCAACGGTCTACATCACCATAGTAGTTTAATCTGTCTTTTCCTTAGATATTGAAAGAGATCTAGACGATGTTTATCAGGCCATATAGCAATTAGATTTTAATCACTCCTATTTAAATATGGAAAACTGTAACAGATCATAGGTGGTACACCATTTTTTTGTTATTCTAAGGGTCAAAATTGAATATCAAATATAGCGTCGAGCTTGTAAGGGAATATGATATGAATGTAAATATGTAAACTATTTATTAACAAAATTCTTCTTGTCGACTTCCTAAAAAAAAAGAAGATACAAAACACTGAACAAAAAAAACATGATAGTTTAGAAAAGCCAAACTTCCCAGGGGTAAAAATAAAAAAATACTAAAAACATGCGCCAATTGAGAATATTAAGTTACATCCTTATCAATGATTTATTTTATGGGCGACTACCCAAACTAGGACTTCGCAGTAGTTCCTTCAAGAACGATCAACTTCTCACCCTTGAGTGTTAGGAGAGTTGGACTGTAATGTCCCAAAAATAGCAAAAATTCAAAATTTTTCCTGCCTGCAATAATCGTCAATTCAAAGGAGAAGGATTCATAAGTTAATTTTAACATAAATAAAAACATCCATACTTGCATAAAGAAATGTAAGCATAAGACTTTTATATAACAAGGTCTCTTCAATGTGTGAGTTCTAGAACTGCGGAAGCGATTTGGAAACAAAATGATGGCTTGTTTTAATTACAAAACTTGTACATGTTAGTGCAAAGGAAGAAATAACACTCCTTAATGTTTCAAGAATCATGTGACTGGAATGTGAATGTCTAATGACACCTTCAGGTGATGAGCTCCTTTGTTGATGGTATGTTGTTCTCATGGTGGGTGCTGTAATACTCCAGGAAAGGTAATTACATACCTCGGCAGGGTTGCCGAGAGGTATGGGTAAGATTTGTGGTTGCCGGACTTACTTAGCATATTGCTAATGTTATTCCTTACTTCTGTGGTTGCAGGTATTTCTAACCTGAACGTGCTACCCCTAGATGTTGGCCCATACTTTACTAATGGCTTCATGTTACTAGGGTGAATGACAAACTATTAATAATGAGTACCCCATGCCATGGGAGTTCACAATATAATTATTCCCAAGGTGAGGTTCACGACTATGAGTCTTTTGTATATTTAAACAAGGGTGAATTGAGTCCATGACTCCACTATATTCTTTTGTAAATTAAACAAGTGTGGGTTTGATTTCACGACTCCACTATAGCTTTTGTTCAAAAATCAAACCTCCACTATCACAGGGTTAGTGTGGCAATAACTGGACCTTTAATGCGAAGTGGGAGACAGACTCTCATCGAGGGTTTGGTAGCATTTGGGGTTTTGTTTTCCTCAGTTTTGTTTGCGACTTGTTGTTAGTCTTGCTGGTTCTGTACTTCATTCATAAGGTGGCTATGTGTGTGCCCTGACCCGAGCAATGCTCGTGGTCAGTGCACTTAGCGTCTATGGAGCTCGACTGTTTCCTGGATGTAATACTTCTAACAGGTAAGAAAATACTCCACTGTGTTGAGATATTACCTTTCTGCTTTTGATTCGAAATCGCAGGGTTGACTAACTAGTGAAACGTGTTGTAATGGCAGGTGATAAAATGCTTTGGTATGGAAGCTGCGATGGCTTCTGGTGCTGTAGGTGTGGCTAGGGTATTGGTAAGTTCAGCTTACCCACTCGTTTCCCTACCTCTCGCACCTCTGATGATGGATGTATGCATCTTGTCCTGGTTTAGGAAAGAGACTCCCATAAGCCATTGGCTTTACTGAATCACTTCGGGAAGTCTGTTGGTTTCTTAATGGATGGACTAGGGAAATGTGGGTTTTAATGTGATTTAAAGCTAAATACGTAGTTGGGACTGTGATGTAAAAATCGATTATGAATCCGGGTTTATTTTTGTTGCTCAACATTTCTAATTTTTGAACAATGTAAATGCTATTTTTTTTCTGGAAAAGAGGACATGACTCCTATCTGAGATGTATGGTTGTAATGGTTCTCAAAATGGTAAACTTCTATATGTTTTCCCGTGTGAGGACAAAACTCTAAGTCTGTACTGATTCGATTAAAAAATTATGGAGTTTCTGGGAAATTTATAACTGTTGTTCCAAATGTCTGAATGATAAAATGTCTTTTGCGCCTTCAGTTTGGAAAACGTAGCTAGGATTTGTGTGTTGGTTTCAATTTGCTTGCTAACTGAGTTGAAATAGTGCTATGATATTTCTGTGCATACGATGAGTTTCTTGTTGGAAACATAGGAGATCGACTGAGGTTCTCTGCACATCTAATTTTGTAATGTGGGTAGGGTTTGAGTAAGATGGCCTCAATTCACTTACTGTCTACATTGGTAGAGTGGACATTTGTGTGGAGAGGGTTTCAAGAGCTATACGCACTATTTTATTTTTGGTTGGAAATAATGAATCCTGTAGGAAAAATAATTACAAGTTTTGGGCGTGAGAAGACCATGGGATTCGACCCTTGACCTTTGTTTTCGATAGGCGTCTGCGTTTATAACTTTCTAGCACTTTAAATCACCGTCTATTTGTACTGCATACTTATTGGCATTTATTCTTGTTTTGATAGAATACTAGGGTATGTGTGTTCGTAAGAGTTCTATGTCTCCTCGATGTGCTAGGGTGATGATTGGTAGCGATAGCTAAGTATGATGCTTGTTTTTCATTGGAAAAGAAAAGTGTGTATGAGTATGTAATGATCTCTGTCCTATCTGCGGTCTTCGTTTTAAATGTGGTAGATGTATGTTTTCTAAAAAGAAAAAGAAAGAACTATTTAGATCGGTAGTGGATATATATCAGTCTTGTTTTCTGTGTAACGTCGTCGTAGTTTGAGAGCAATTGCTTTGGAAAGAAAATGTAAATAAAACAAGAAAGGAAGAAAAATGCTAGGGTTAATCCCTACAGACTTGTTTCTACCAGGTTTATGTAATGACTATGTTTGCTAAGTTTTGGTATCTTAGATTCTAAATTATTTAATAAAGTGACCAACATTTATGCTAAAAGAAAATCGATTTTAGTAGTTAGATGGACATGCTACAATTTAACTCAAAAATCTATTGACAGATAAGAAGAAAATAAAAACTTAGATTTAATAATTAAAACAATGCTTCACAATCCCCAAACTTTAGAAGTGTAAAATTGTGTTTGACTAGCAAAGGCTAGCTGGCTATATCTACTAGGCAATGCCTTGGGATTCTGGGCAGGAATTTAAAATCTGATATAGAGAACAATGCTATTTAACATACCATTCAGAAGAGAAAATAATCAGTTTGAAGGTCTTATAGGATTTTCATACCTGCTTATTCCTGTAGCTTGCTCCTGCTTGTAATGACCTGCACACTCAGCCAACTAGTTAATGAAAAATTGTTGAACCCTTAGCTGACCTGATAATCGATATTGAAATGGATGAATTTCGGACTACCACGTTCCACCCAACCATGATTCTACAAGCGTTCCTGGTTCATTATGAATCCCCCCGAGCTGGTTCTAACATACAAACTGATAGGTAGAGGCCTTAGCTATGTCGCCGGTTCAGATCTGGAAAATTGATGTGGGGAGGTTCACTTCTTGGAACAGAGAATTTCGCTTGACATCATAATACTAAAAGAAAAGATCCCTCAAACTTCGGGGTCTGTCCTCCTTAAGTAGGACATATCTTGAATTAGGACTGTTGGAATTCATTGGTTTCTTTAAAATAATTTTTAAATTATAAAAGAGTATTTGTTTATTTAACTGCTAGTTATTTTTGGAACTAGGACTTCTCAACTTTGTTTTACTAAAGTGTTTTTGATCTTTAATGTTTTTTTAATAATAATAATATAAAAATTACAATTCTATCTAAATATTAATAAATAATAATTAGTAAGTGGCATCCCACTTATGCATAAGTATATATATAATAAATAACAATATTATATATTGAAACTCCTAAATAATAATACTTAGCTTTGTGGTCCTTAAGCATTTTGTTTCACATGATGCTTCTTTTCATTCTTTTTAAGGAAAGGGTCCACTTCTCTGGACGGTTTCGGTAAGCTGGTAAAGGCACCTCTAGTATCTCCCTTTGCATGTCAGATTCCCTCGTTTTAACATGGTAGTTCCCGCAGTATTTGATGATAATAAAATTTATTTAATCAAGTCGAATAGTTGTGATAAAACACATGAGTGATATTCAGAGTCATCCCGACTCAACACTTGAGATCTAGTAACCCCGAGTGCTCTTCAGAGCCTTTTAACTCAACACTCTCACATGGGCGTTACGTTAGTGCAATTCCAGAGCCTCTTCTCAACACTAGAGATAGAATGTGGTTGTGAGGCACATCTAGGATATTTAAGTGGCCTCGGATCCGGTATTCATTTTCTTTCAAGCTTGGAGTGATCCAGGGCTTATGCCCAACACTCAACGTACATCAGGGCTTAGGCCCAGTACGAAATAAGAATCCTCTAAATACATCGGGGCTTAGGCCCAGTATATAGGTCATTCGTGTGTTTCTAAGTCCACGCTCAACACACTAAATAATCATCCATGTGAATCATACTCTGCATAGTATAAGGTAACATAAAAATCTCAGTATATCATAATTGTAAGTGAATCACAACATAAGTTTATCCATTCGGGTTTTCCTGCCCAGTATATAATAAAAAATAAAACAATGAAAGTACCTGCCCAATATATATCAACTCATGAGAACATAGATAAAAACATGCTACGGCTTATGCCCAATAATAAATCACATATGTTGGGGCCGTAGCCCAATATAACATCATAACATAGTTAGTCAAAAAGTTGGGATATTACATGGACTTCCTCACTCTTTCGATCTCCACCGGATAGAGAATCCATAGCTCTCATCCATGACAACTCCTTAGAGGATATCATCCCCCAGTGCATTGGTGCTTTCATAGTCATTGATGAATTCCATGAGGAAATTGATTCATAGTTCTCTCTCTCGTCCTTAGAAACCAATTCCAATAGGATTTGACATCCTCTCTTTGATGCAACACCAAGACATTTTAGTTTCTAGCATCCTTCTGGTACTTGCACCATATTTTATTTATTCCCTTAGCTAGACATTTAACTTTTAGGTAAAAAAATTATTGATCTAAGATTTGTTCTTGTGCTCTGACTTTGTACCCATGTTGGATGTACTCCCTTAGTCTTCTTGACCTACTTTTGTGGTTATTTGTTATGAAGTAATAAAATTAACTTATCAGGGTCACTGTAAACAGATACACTATGATCATTGAAAATTCCTTAGCAACAGATGTAGTGTAAAACTACCAACCCATGACCACATTAATACCTAGCATGGAGTTAGGTTTTATCCTTGAACACTACCCACTCAAAACAACAAGCTATCAATAGTGGCTTGATAGGTCAGTGAATGTAGGGAGGCGGTTGGTGATAGCAAAGAGGTGAATGTGGGGAACTGCTATTGCCTTCACCAGGATTCAAGTCTCTCTGGCGTATTTCCAGACCATGTTCAAGGGAAACATTTCCACAGAAAAAAGAATCACGCAAGATTTGAAACTTGCCAGGTCATTAGGAAGCTTGGAAATGGAGCATTGATATATATTGGGAGGATCATTTTAGATGGTGCTGCGCTTATGTTTATATGGTATACTGATAGTTAAATCAAAACTATGAAGATTCATAATTTCATAATCAATCGTGCCATGAAAAGAAACAATGGCAATGACAATGGCACATTTTTGTCTAGCCAAAATTAGGATCCTTCATCTTTAGCCTCACGAGGTTGACAAGGGTATACATGGATTGTTTTTGGAACCTGGAAAGAGTTGACCAAGGTGGTGAAGAGAAGATTATTATGTTTTCCATTATAAAAAAATAGGGTTGTGATAATGTGATAGTTATAGGTAAATAATATTTCATGATGGGCTAGAAAGTAATCATGCGACATCAAGATCTGAGTGGGCTTGGGGTAGGTAGGGTTCAAAAGAGAGATGTTGTTAGAGTCAATATGGGGTTAAAGGGTAGAGTTTGGTTTAAATATTGTGCAAATTGTTGGTAAACATATAAGGCTTTAGTGGTGGTCTAGTGTTGAATCACCACCCAACATTGTGTAGAAGAATGGGAATGTGTCTTGCAATAGTGACACCACTATACAAAAAGTGAGGATGAAGGAATAATGGAGGAAGAAGAAAGAGGATGAGTAGGTATGGTAGCAAGGTGAGGTTTGAAAGCATGGGGAATACCGAGGGAAGAAGTAAAATAGGGGAAATGGAAGATCTTGTCCAATTTGTATTCCATATAATCAAGTCACATATGAACACTCTTTTTAGTGCGGTGCTCAAATTATGCATCATAGATAGATTGAGATGTTTCCAAAGTTTATCCAATGACTAATCCATTTATGTTGCTAATTGAGAGGAAATAACCTATTAGAAATAGATTGGAAAATTGTATCCCAAGTGATTGAAATTAATGAAAAACTCACAAGAATCCTAGCAAGCTTATCACTAATCCAACACCAAGCGTTGCAGTTGTAGCCAATGAAGGGTTAAACATTTAGTCTTTGACAAATTGGGGAGAGATTTGGATTGTGGTATTATATTGAAAATGAAAATCCATTAATTGTGTATTTAACCCATCATGAAGCTACCATAGTTAGAGAAGAATATGTGCGTGCCAAATTTAAAGACTTGAGATTGAACCACAAGCTGTGAGTGTAGCGTTTCTTAAAAAAAATAGAGGAACTAAAAGTTTATGCATGCGTGAGAAGTATCACTTTTTTTGGTCTGGAATCACAGTGTAGGTCTTGAAGTCCAAGCAAAGAAGCATATATTCTTAGATATATTTATAAAAAACCATTGCTGTGGAGGTGGAGAACTTCCAAGAAAACTTAGAGTGATTGAGTGAGAGTCTCCCTAGTAAAGCAAACTCCCTCTTCACAATATTTCTTAAAGAAAATAGTTAAATCTTGTTATTTACTTCCATCATTCTATATTTATTTTATCTTTGAAACTGCGCGCACTTAGTTTATTATTGGTTTGAGTTAGACAGTTAGCTTAAGTGGATTCCACCATCTTTATTGCTCGATCAAGGAGATTCGTCTACATGTATGCGATAGTTACATATTAGAAACAAATCTTCATTGAATTAAGGAAATTGATGATGAAAACCTCACAGCGTGAAAAAATCAAGAAAAATCAGAGAATTTTGCAACACTTACATGATAAAAAGCATAGGATAAAAGGAAAAAGGAAAATGATCACTGGATTTAAAAGAAACTTGTCAAGAAAATGGTTGTTTAGAATTCCGACACAAGTTATTAAAGTGAAGGAAAACAAGAAATGGAACGCACATAATTTTAAACACGAGTAAATATGTACTAGATTGATAGACCAGTCCCTCATCCGGAAGAGTTAACTAACACATGAATGTGAGGTAGTTCGGGATCCTCCAGAGGTACATGTACAACTTTGTTGAATCGGTCTAAAGAATATATGCTACGGTTTTCACACCATCTATTGACAAAACCTATGGAAGGTGTCATCAATACTGTTATCGTTGTATAACAAAAGAAAGGTAACAATCATTAGATTAAACAATAGTTATCAAGAAAAATCGCATGCACTAGTTCATTGAAGAAGGGATTTATGCTAGTTCTCTCAGATAAATCGCAAATCTCAAATAGATCTATCACGGTGAAAACATTGTCAAACATGGGCTATAAATATCATATTCCTCCAAGAATAACATTCATCATTGGCAATTGGAAGATTGATTACATAATCATTGTTGACTGTTAATTATTGGTGGATCATTGTTGCATCTAGAGTAGCGAGGTGTTTACTATCTAGTAAGTATGGTGGAGATGTTGTCACAATACATAAGGTAATTTTTGTATTTCCTTTAAATCTTGATTCTCTTTAATCTTCCTTCTATTCATTAAAGGATCATATATCTAGAGTAATAAATATTACATAGAAGACTACGCATAGCGCATACAATGTCCATGTGATTCAGTGTGCATATAGTTGGTGTACCTCACACCATTCTTTGGAAAGCTTGCATTGGGAATAAGTAATGTTCTTGTGTATTAACCTATCCATTTTTACTGGTGACCCAATATTATTTAGAACCGTTAGTCAACTAAACCGTAACACGTTGCTCATCGGGAGAGTCGACATTACTACCACTCACCAGGAATAATAAAGATTACATCGCTATCGCCCGTGAGGAAATACCTTATTGTTGTTTTTCAAAAGGCACAAAGACAGAAAGGAAAGACTACTTCGCTTCTGATGAAATATAACATAGCTTTCACTTGTCACTTTCCTAATCAACGAATCCATCCAATTAGCCACTAGTGCTAGAAAAGACAAGACTTTATGACAACATATATAACGTATCGGTCAATCAGTCCTTCTAAAGACTACCTCATCGAGAAGGTAAGTATTATAATGACTCTTTTTTCGATAAGGCCAGGATGAGAATGACCTTTTAAAAGGCAATCTAATAAGTATGAGAATTAATCTATTATAATGACTCTTTTTTTTCGATAAGGACGGGATGAGAATGACTTGTTAATAGGTAATCTAATAAGTATGAGAATTAATCTATGTTTGGGTTGGTAGGAAATGATTCGGTCACTAGTCTCGGCCATGACCAATAAAAATAAACTGTCCAATGGCCAAACCACCTGCCAAATTATGCCAACATTGAAGCCACTGTGGGTCTCTATTTGCACGAACCGTCCACAATAAGGAGGATTTCAAAACCTAGTGCCATGCATGAAATGTAAAAAAAAAAGAAATACGTAAACCCTACACATGAAAATTTGGATGAAATCTACAACCACAACTGTTTAAGTACATCTTCCAGGAGAAGAGATAGATATTTAAAGTAGGGAACCCATCAGAGAAGAGTTGAATTGAATGAGAGAAATCTATTGCTAAGAAAGATATTACTAGCAAAGAAATTTGTAACTTCTAGAAAATACTAATTGTTAGCACATCTGCAAGGTTTTTTGATATTTTAGTTCGTGGCGATAACTTTTCAAGAATAGTTAAATCTGTATTGTGTGAATTCTCTAGCATAAACTTTGACAGAAGGATTTGATATTGTAGTTTTCAACTTATTCTGATTTTCCATCTTTAAATGGTAACATTGTGACAGGTGTTTGAAAACCGCGTTTTGACCTATCTAACATTCCATCTCGAAAAATTAATACTAATTAGAGCTACAACAAATCACTAAATCAAATAAACCCATTTGCAATACTATACAAAAGTATTAAGAGGAATGGATTTGAAGAAATGGCTCAATGTATAGAGAGGCACCCATATACGAGGAAAAAAAATGTAATTACAAAGCACATGTATTCGTCAAATATAGAGAATGACTTATGTTCCACGTTGGAGTGGAAGAATATTCTATATTCATGATATTTCAATGAAGTCCTCTAGTGACTTCCTCGATCCTCACAAGAAGCTCAAGGAGGAATTTGTCGGCAACTTAAATAGCACATCAATTGTTGAAATCATTGTCCTCATTGCAATTATGTCTGCTCCTAGAATGTTACTACAATGGAAGCTACTTACATTTTCCTCGTTGATCTAGGCGACTATCCTTATTATGAAACAATTCGGGCCTCCTCCTATGATATTGAAAAGAGCCAAAACGCTTCTTTCCAAGGCCCATGAGAGAAGTGGTAAAAAGAAGCTCTAAATTATATTTACAAGAGTTGAAAAGCTGCAATGGACATAAGTTAAAAAACCCAAGAATACGATTGTTCCAACTCACAATAGGTCTCAGTTAGAACTGCATTCACATTCAGGGTTGGATTTTTCTAAAACTGCATACAAATATACAGTATGTGAAACTACTGAACATGAACTATGACAAGTCATAAACGATGCTTAAAATTATGGATTGTATTACATGTATTTTAGAGCGTGTATATGATTGTATAATATATTAAGTGAATCAACATGAGTTGTCATAGATATAAAAGAATTAAAAAAATGGCATTGGAGTAAGAAAACTAAACAAGACACATTTAAGAGAAGAGAGAAAAAAATCCAGTCATAGCTTATATTCGAGGTACCCGACACTAATGCCCTTGCTCCTTCACCATGCTTCCACTCTCTTCCTCTCAAATTATTTGAAAACACAGAACCCTCAAATAGTTGCACATTATTGTCCGAGGAATGTTGTACTACTTCCACTCTCTTCCCGTCAAATTCTTTGGAAACCAAAACCCAAAAAAATTTCACATTATTCTCCCCAGTCTCATTTCGGTCCAAAACCATGCCTTTTTCCTAATGTAACCCTATATAGGAGCCCTCCCATGGATAACACCGGGTTTCCAACCTAGGTAAAGACTGGTAACCCTAAGATGTTGATTGAGTTGACCCCGCAACAGTTAGAAAGCCAATTCGTGCAGGAGTAGAACCAAAGCGAGTAGCTCCACTAGCAACAAAGGAAGAGCTAGTTAAAGAAGTTGATGTTCGACTCCTTTTTTTACTCATAATCATTAAATGTGCAAGCCTCCCTTCGTAATGTTCTAGGAAATACAGGGGGCATAGGAAAAATGGTTTGTGCTTCCAATGTCTTCGCGTCAAATTGTTTGGAAAACAAAACCCCCCAAATAATTGCACATTATTCTCTGAGGAATGAAGGGGTCCAAAAATCCCCAAATAATTGCACATAAATATCCGAGGAATGCTGTGCTTCCAATGTGTTCTTATCAAATTCAATGGAAACTCAAAACCCCCAAACAATTGCACATCATTCTCTCAGGAATGAAGGGAAACCCAAATGATGGCACTTTGTTCTCTAATATCCAGCTTTTGAATTTGCACATTCAAGTGCGAGGCAGCAGAAACGAGAAAGAGGGTTTCCCAAGTTAAAACCCTCAAGGCCTGGGTATTGATCCACAACAACATATCTATCCTACTAGAGAGATACAAGCACCATGATTAAACCACAACGCATGTGGTGAACGAGAATTTGTCTCGATACCACACCATGAATCATTGTCTAGGCCATGGTAGACAAGTGCCATGAGTAAGATTTTTGCATTGAAAATGGTCTTTGAGGTCTAAACATGGTTAGAGGGGAAACAAAGGGCTCAATCCTTAAATCAAGGCCTTCTATATATCTAACTCTATAGTTAGAAAAGGAAAACAATTGGGCCTTAGGTAGTAGACACCATTTCTTTGGTTCAATGGCCATGAAGAACACCTGCAAACCTCAAAACAAACCCTCTATAGGGGCTGTCTGGCATGGAGGTTGGATATGGCTGCCATTTGGAGCTTTACCCAGTAAGGATGGGTCATAGGTCATTGAACATGGTTGGTGAAGGAAAATAATTTCCTCCTAATATTGTTGAATCTTATGAACTTCAAGTGTCTTGAATGAGCCCATGTAGCAACACACGAGTCCTCTAAGTGGGATATGAGATATGGATTCCATTAATTGGGTTTTGACATCTGTGATGGGTCTAGGGACCTCCGCCATGGTTGGAAGGAAAAATAAGGGATTTGCATTGGAAAATGAACCTTATAGGCCTCAAGAACTATGAAGAAGGTCTCCAACCATGACACATGTTCTCTCTCTAGTGTCTTTGACCCCAAGTGATACTCTAGGGGCAATTAGGTGGTTTTTCACTAAGAGGATGCTCCTAATAAGACAATTCCTAAAAATGGAAAAGAGATTCTAATGTTAAATTTTTCCTTTAGAAACTTAGGTCCTAATGCTAAAGACAAAATAAGGTTTGGAAATGTATGCAACAAGAATGTCTTCATTTTCCTATAAAAATAAAAATAAAAATGCTAAAATCCCATCTTATGACAACCACATTTCCAAAAGTTATACAAATTTAAATAAATAAAGTGATGGAACAAAGATTCTTTCAACTTTTAACTTTTAATTTTGTACCTCCTACATAGTTTTAAAAACCAAAGTCTAATAGAAGATATGTAAGCAAATTTTAACTTTTTGCCCTCACATTGCAAAGTATCCTCCACACTCCTTTCGTCTTTAGTGGTACTTCTAAGAAAGATTCTACATTCACATTCACATTCCATTCCTTGGTCTCTAATCATTAATGACAAAGGAAATTTGGTTAAAAGTGAAGAGTGAGAGTTGGATTTAAAGTTTGTCTTGAATGATTGGAACCTTAGATGATGGCCGGGGTCTTCTTTTATTGTATTGTCCAATTTCAATTTTGTTTAGCCGACGGTGGCCATACACATCTTTGCCAAAAGCATTGATCCATATAATTACAATACCACTCGTTAAACCAAAGCCATAAGGCATCGATCCATATAATTACTATCCCAAAGCGGTTATATGTTGGCGACAATCCGTGAAGCGACAAATCTTAAAATGCTGGGTGGTTTCGGTTTTCACTGAGACTGAGATTAGATTGGTTGATCTTAAAGGAAAAGAAAATCTGTGATAGTAAATAACTCGACATGGCCATGAATTCGGAGAAATCGGGGAAGAAGCTGCATTTGCAAGAGGAGGCGATACGTATTAAAGAAGGAGAAGATGGAGAATTCGAACGATATTCAGTTTACGTAGACAATGTTGACTATTGGTGCAGAGCACAAGATGTGAAGACACATTTTGAGTGATGCGGGACAGTAAACCGCATTACTATCCCCACAAATGAGTTCAGGAACCCAAAGGGATATGCGTACGTGGAGTTCTCAGATGTGGACAGCGTAGACAAAGCTCTCCAGTTGAATGGCTCCATGCTCCGGTCCCGACAGATCAGCGTCTCCCGCAAAAGGAAGCACCCAAAGTGGAACCGCAACAACAACAACACAAGCCGTTCCATGCAGCAGCCGCCTCCAGCTAATTCCAGAAGAGTCGGAGCAACTTCTAACAGAAAAAAAATAACAATCTCCCCATTCAGCAGCAACGTCCTCCTTCGTCGTCCTCAAATTTGTTAAAATAATGGGCAGAGACATGAACAAACGAGTTACAAGCACTAATGGCTGAACTATATATTTTATATTACACGGTTATATATATATGTTACATGCTTTGACGGTTTAAGGCAATACCTACTAATCGATCGTAGAACTGAATAACGGAATGTAACTAACACACTTAACTAATGAGATTACTATTTCTAACAGTCCCTCTTAATCTCAAGGGTTACATTCTTAATAAACACAACACTCCCTGGTAATTATGATACTCTAAAACATCTAAAATGCAAATCTCACAAATGCAAATGCTTGCTGGTTTATGTCTCAGCCAAGCTTACAAACACTTAACAAAAATTTCATAAGACTAAATTAGCTTCAGATTAGGCTGCTTAGGCCTATTTCTTTCATCTTCATCTTCAAATATAGAATGTTCGCGTGATCAGATTTGGGATCCAGGCGAACATTCTATATTTGAAGATGAAGATGAAAGAAATAGGCCTAAGGAGCCTAATCTGAAGCTAATTTAGTCTTATGAAATTTTTGTTAAGTGTTTGTAAGCTTGGCTGAGACATAAACCAGCAAGCATTTGCATTTGTGAGATTTGCATTTTAGATGTTTTAGAGTATCATAATTACGAGGGAGTGTTGTGTTTATTAAGAATGTAACCCTTGAGATTAAGAGGGAGTGTTAGAAATAGTAATCTCATTAGTTAAGTGTGTTAGTTACATTCTGTTATTCAGTTCTACGATCGGTTAGTCCGTATTGCCTTAAACCGTCAAAGCATGTAACATATATATACAACCATGTAATATCAAATATATAGTTCAACCATTTGTGCTTGTAACTCGTTTGTTCATGTCTCTGCCCATATTTTTAACACGGTATCTCTCCAAACACTCTACAAAATCTTCTTCTTGTTTCTCATCAAATACTACTACATGGGCAGTTTTATCTTCAATCAAATTGTCATCAACAAACTGAACAAACTTTTTCACTAAGTTAATGTCATCAGCAATATCTATTGCTGGATTCACCAAAGTTTCTTTTAACACGGTATCTCTCCAAACACTCTACAAAATCTTCTTCTTGTTTCTCATCAAATACTACTACATGGGCAGTTTTATCTTCAATCAAATTGTCATCAACAAACTGAACAAACTTTGTCACTAAGTTAATGTCATCAGCAATATCTATTGCTGGATTCACCAAAGTTTCTTCATCATCAAAGGTTGCTACAATGGAAACTTTATCATCCACTTCATCATTCACTAAAGTTTCTTCATCATCAAAGGCTGCTACAATGGCAACTTTATCATCCACTTGTGTACCTACGTAGTGGGATTTTTCTTTCTCTACTTCTTCTTTCTCTGCTTTAGACACAAAAGCTTCTTCTAATGTACCGATATGCTGCAAAGTATTACAGTTTCTTCTCTTTTTACTGTACCTCATCTCTAAAGCATCCGAAAAAGATTTTGCACTAAGAACTTGACAAAGTTCATAGAAAACACTATAAAAAACATTTTCATCCACAACTGATAAAATAAGAAATCTTGCTATTGCATTTTTTCTGTTATGAGGATCTTCAAAATATTTTTGAACAAAACGCCACAAATTTAGTGAACAAAGCAAATCTTCCATTTTATTTGCCCAAATTTCATGATCCATACCTTCGAAAAATGGCAAAATCGTCATAGATATTCTTAATATTTCATCTATCTCTTCATCTAGATTCGGTTTACTATGCTCTAAATCTTCATTGATCTGCTCCATAACTAGAAATACTTTATATTTCCCCTCAATTTTTTTCAGAAACAAATAGCAGCAATTCTTCACAGGAAAAGAAATTATTTTCTTTCTCAAAATCAATTGATATTCATCAATATAAAAGTGCTGGTTTTTGTAAATATATGTGCTAAAATCTTAACACTCAAAACACTTCACAAAGCTTTCTCTTTACGCTAGACCACATACACTGATGGGCTGCAAAAACTTACGCCGAGTGGGCTCCTTCAATAATTTCTTTCACCTGAACCTTTTTATACAAACTAAATCATTGATATTGTGAAACTCAATGCATTCTTTGTGCTCTTTCTTTTCACTTATTATGGATGCCCTCTCTTTTCACTTATACGATCTTTTTATAAAACTTTAAAATTCACCAAAGTATAAAAATATCAGTTTTCAAAAAATCGTAGTTCCAAATTCTTAAACTTTCTTAGCTTTTCGTTTTACTAAAGTTTAAGAATATAAATATTCCTTTTTATACAACCCACAAACTTCTTTCAAAAAATAATATTTCTTTTATATCGTGCTGTGCTATCGCTCTCAAATCAAAATCCAAACTTGCAATTATTAAAATGCATCCAACTCCAAACTTTACTTTCCAATTAAATACAAATACCTTAGAAAAACTTGTGTTGGGTTTAACTTCTTTACGGTTCTTCACATCTGAGCAGAACAACTTATTTAAGCTCACAGAATCATTTTATGCAGCCATTTCCACCAACTTTTAAGCAGCCATCTCATCAATCAACAAATCGTATTTCTGGGCAGCGATTTCCTTCTCTGTTCACGGCCAAATTCCTCCGAACTGCAAACTTTTTTTCCTCACATAACTTTCTTCACAACAATTTTATGTTTCTGGAGATGCTCGTCTTCGCTGGAAGCGAGCTTCCTCTTAAAGACTGCAGCGGACTTTTCCATCAATGACTGTCACAGCCCGAGTTTTGTACTCAACGGGCTGGCTCAACGTTCTCCAAACAAATCTATCTGAAAAGATTTGCTCTTGCTTAGACAGGACCTTCTCTTCAATCATGGAAGAGATTCTCAATAAACTAGACACAGTCAAAACTCTGCGTAAGGTTTTGCTTCAACAAATCAACGAACTGGCTTCAACAAGTCTGCGTGTAGAGGCTTCAACTAACTGGTGGCTCCAACAAACTTTTAACAACAGACTTTATTTCTGCATTCAACACCAGTCTTCAACAAATGTCCACTGAATAGCAGACTTTCCAAAACCTCCAACCAAGAGGCTCTCTAAACCGTCACCAACGGATTAACCAAACGCTCTGATACCATGTTAAAAATATGGGCAGAGACATGAACAAACGAGTCACAAGCACTAATGGCTGAACTATATATTTGATATTACACGGTTGTATATATATGTTACATGCTTTGACGGTTTAAGGTTTAAGGCAATACTGACTAGTAGAACTGAATAACGGAATGTAACTAACACACTTAACTAATGAGATTACTATTTCTAACAAAATTCACGTACAGACTCCGCTGCCCAAGTCTGCACTGCACCACCTACTTCCTCGCTACCACTTCCCACTGGTAGATTTCATAGAATTTGATTGTTGATTAAAACATAATTACTATTTGGGGCATTGCTGCTCTCGCGTAGCCATTACCAAGTTCGTACATTAACTGGGATTTAATGGAATCCATTAAGCCATTATAATATAAATGAAATATTGGATAACCAATTTCAACCGATACAAAATTAAAATGTAAATTAAATTTACAGAAATAAAATTTTGCCAGACAGAAATGGCTGCATGCTCAAAATTTTGAGACTTATTTGCTGCTCTAAAATATTTGCGATTGAAAATTGTCTTTTCTTACAAATTCAAGCTGAAATTTGAGACTAATTTGTCTATGTAAAAGATTTGCAAGTGAAACATTTTTCTAGTGCGCAAAACACATGTCATCTGCATGCTGACACTCGTAAAAATACACAAATAATTTGCGAGCATTTCACTACCTCACAAAGATGCTTCAAGTCCGTTGTCTCATATAATAGTTCATGGCTTGTAAATGGACCATTCTCTAGGGTGACACATCAAATACTGGAGGTGATTCATTGGCTAGTATCATCAATAATACCATGGAGTTCTGTTCTTGTAATTATAGATGCCTCTCAGATCATCTTATCGCCTGCTGTGGGGCTGTGGATTAGAGCCAAAATTGCAATGGTTCTCTTTTTTAAATATACAAATCAATCATGATATTTTCTTTGTTTACTCATTTTTTCTTTGAGAATTAATGTAGGGTTGCCTGCTGTAGAATGGTAGCTATGTGTGGATGTCGTAGAGACAATATCTACTCAGTGGTTCAGTAGTTTAAATATGACTACATTGTTTAAATAAAAACACTGTTGAATTCTTTTTGTTTTATATGGTTCCCTATTATTTTGATTTAATAATGATCTGTGCATACTGTGGAAGAACTGAAAGAGCTTGGCGACATTGTATTCTCGATAAAAAGAATTAGTTGTGGTGAGATAAATGCTATATTTATGTTGTTTATAGCATAACTTTATTTTACAAAACTACAAAATCATACTTATATGTTACAAACAAATTCTATCACTCGTAGTATTTCAAATTTCATTGTTTCTTTCAATAATTTAAAGTAATTATCTTTTTATTTCTCATTTGAAGAAATTTTGTATGTATAATGGGTAGATAATTATCTTTTTATTTCTCATTTGAAAAATTCTGTATGTATAATGGGTAGAGATAGCCGTTAATGTTATTGAAGTAATGCCAAAAACATATTAATATTTAGTAGAGACAACTTTAAAGTATTGTATACAATTCTTCTTCCATCTAAAATAAAGAGGATGAACATATTTAAGTTCGATGGAGATGAGTAGTAAGAAATTATAAACATATAAGCTTAGATTTTACAATTATCTTTACTACAGTGGACAATACATTCAACAATTGCTAAGCATGTAAAATTTAATAGCCATAACACTTGTCCAAATTTTAAAGCCAAGTATTAATGTGTAACAAAATCCCAAACAAAGTTGTTGGAGATACATAATCAATTTGTTAAGTATAGACAATATTTCAAAGTATAGAAAGAGTCAAAACATTTAAAAAGGATATTTTTACTTGTTTTTCCTTGGGTCATCAAGTGAGCATTCATGAGACAAGGGTAGAAAAAACTAAAAAAAATAAAGTTTGTATCCAAAGTTAATTTTGGTGAGCATTCATGACACAAGGAGGTAACAACCTAAAAAAATTAAGTTTGAATCCAAACTAAACCATCCCAGATCCAAATCCTAGGCTCTATCAAGCGCCGCCTCCTTGAATAGCTCCTTGAGTGTAATACCCGAGCCACTTAATACTAAGCTCTAAAGTCTCTAGTTTAAGTCTCATATTTACTTTTTACTTCGTATTATTGTGTTTTTTTTATGGCCGACATAATATTTATTACTTTTTACTTTGTAGTATTGTTTTTTGTTCACTTTGTATTATTTTGTTACTAGACAAACTCGACAAACACTCTAAACTCTCATATTTACTTTTTACTTTGTATTAAAGGTAAAAAGTAAAGTCTCTAGTTTAAGTCTCATATTTATTTTTTACTTTGTATTATTCTTTTTTGTTTATGGCAGACATAATATTTACCACCTAATCCTAAGCTCTAAATTCTCTAGTGGAAGTCTCATATTTACTTTTTACTTTCTATTATTCTTTTTTGTTTCTAGCCCACATAACATTTATTACTTTTTACTTTGTATTATTCCTTTTTGTTTACTTTGTATTATTTTGTTACTCGACAAACACATGTTACAAGATCTCCTGGCTTTAGAGGGCGCGCCTCTCAACGCAATAAAATTGACTTTGATGGATAGATAACTATAAGACATCCAATTGAGAAATGAATCAAAACTAAAACTTAGGGTTTGAAATTCATGTAGAATTTATGGTTGGAATCATCCTTACCTTGTAGCCTAACACACTGTTATGAAGCTATGCATTCTAGCAAATTTTTATGAAGCTTCAAATTCCACACATTTATTTTGTGCAAAGAACACTTTGTATTTAAATCCTATGTAATATTTTCTTTTGTTATTATAGCATGTAGATAAATGTGTTTATAAATAATATTTAAAATATTTATTTATTTAATAAATTAGTACTTTCTTATAAATCTTATTATTTACTTAGGGAGCGTATTCAACTTTTCAAATAACGTTTTAATAACTAATTTAAATATTTAAAATAGGGACATACACTTGTAAAATTAATTTTCCCCTTTCCTAGACAATGTTAAAGAATAAGTAATTTTCTCACTTCATGGTAACAATTTCTTCTATGTTGACATTGTTATTTTAGGGACATGTTTACTCTTTAAACAATATATCATAACAATTTGGATGGATGGAAAATAGAAGTGCGTTAACTTTGTAAGATTGGTATTGATACAACAATAGGTGTTTTTACTTTATCGTAGGTGTTTTTACTTTATCGTTTTTATGGTTCTTGTAGCTGTGTGTCCTAATGATTTGCTACAAAAGTCACTTCTTTTGTACATTGCATTATTCCTTTATCTTAATGCTTGTTATTTTGTATTTACTCAAATAGGGTTTCACATTGCTATATTAAAAATGACATAAAAAGTGAATAACAAGTACAAATACAATTATAATAATATAGGAGAATTATAGTTATAAACACTTATTGAATAATCTAATATAAAAGTCCATCCTATTCACTAATAAATATCTATTTACAAATGGCATTTACTAATCCCTTAATATAAGTTTCCTTGCCTTTGTTTTGATGGTTTGGATGCCATGGTTGATCTCGTGGTTAATTCTAAAAATTAATCCATTAAAAAATTAAATTATGAAGTGAGAATCAATTTACCTGTTGAACGGCCCATCGGGGAGGCATCTTGGCGATGTATAGAAAATTTCAATTTCGACGATTGTTTGTCAAAATTCAAACTTGCAGCAGTAGCCAATACGGATGAAGAATGTGTCCATGTAGACCACTTATGTTAGGGCGTCCAAGTGGGCAAGGTAAAGCACTAGTGCACTTGGGGTAAAACAAACTGAGAAGTGGCAAAAATCATTTTTACCACCCATTTTTTATATATTAAACCCTGTTCCAGTGCGGCCGACATTAAAGTGCACCGATGCCCACAATAAACGAGACACGCCGAATAGTAGGACTTTTTAGACAAATTTAAAGGGTTTTGCATTGAATTGTTTTATTTTAACAACAACCAGTTCGTTTGTCAAATAGAAAAGAACTAGTGCATTATTGTTATCCAGCGCACCGTCTATGATATTTGCGATTAAACATATTAACCCGATGCACCATCAAGTAGGGTTTTTAAATAAAATTTTAAGAGATTTTGCAATGAATTTCTTTATTGCAATGTCCCATAAATAGCAAAAATTAAAAAAAAAACCCGTCCCTGTAATAGATGCTGATTGAGAATAAAATAGTCGCAAGTTAATTCTAAAACTAGGAAAATATGTAAATGCTTACTGTAGATAAAAGGAAGTCAACCATTCCTAAATAATCATGATCTCTCTAGATTTTTACATTTTCAATCCTGCGGAAGCAATGTGGAATTAATTATTGATGTATCCCGGTTACGAGTTTACAATTGCCGGTGTAACTGTAATAGCAATTCTTTCATACAGTTTTAATGAAATCATATGAATGTATTATGAATTTCTTAATGGCACCTTCATGTGATATGTCCTTTGTTGATGAGATGTTGAAACCATGGTGGGACATGTATCAATCAAGGAGAGGAAAACATACCCCGACAAGGCTGCCGAGAGGTAAGAGTATTCTTGCGTGTTTCTGGACTTACTTAGCATTTTCGCTAATACAATAATTTCATATTTGTGATTGCAGGTATTTATCCTATGACATTTCCACCCTAGAGGATCTATCCATTTTCTATCCAAATGTTTCCAGTTTTTACAAGGTACGGGTTTTAAGAGTGATGGTCAAGTCGTTTAATGGATAGACCAAAATACAAAAGTTATAGTTCCAAGGGGTTTGCTGATGTAAAATCATAGTAGTGAAACCCTTGGACCAGCGCATGCATACTAACCAAGTTGTGGCTATTATCACACGACTCAAACTATGGTTTTGCACAAATATTCGAGTCTCCAATAAAGCAGGGTTTGGTGTAGAATTAACTACACTTTAATGTAAAGTGGATGACAGGAGTGAGGGTTTGTAATGATTTGGGGTTTTCTTTGGTCATGCCTTCTGCGTTTCCATTTGGTTTTGGTTCAGCACTTCACCATATTTTGGAGGTGCCTTCGTGCCTTGACCTGAGCTACGCTCATGGTCAGTGCATGTGGCATTTTAGCTCGCCTGGCGGCGTGGAGAGTGTCGTATCCTGCTTAGGTATGGCCTTTCTAAAATCGTCAACCTGTTATGGAACTCATTTCTCCCTATGCATACCTCTTCAGGGTTTAACTTGCGTTTGCTTGTTGGATTGGTAGGTGGTAGTGGCTTCGGGTGTAATGCTGTGGGCGTCCTGGGCTTCTGTTGGCGTGTCAAGGGTATTGGTAAGTCTAGCTTACCCACCCACGTTGCTCTGCCTCTCGCATCTTTGGTGGTTCATTTATGTGTCTCGTTTTGTTTCATGGGAGGATTTCGTGAGCCTTTGGCACACTGATTCTATTTGGAAGTCTGGAAGGGTTTCCTTTTGGCTGGACCATCGAATGCATTGAATCTATGGGGTTTCGAAACGTAATAATGAGATGTAGAGAAAAGGAACTCCTGTGCAATTTCTACGGGGATATAGAAGATCATTTTTATTACTTGCCCGATGCTTTTAACTAGTATACTTTGGTTTTAATGGCCATTGTTGGCACATTCATTTGTGGTTCTTATGGTTTGTCATGAAATTGGGTTTTGCTCAGGGAATTCTTCCCTGTATGATGTATGGTGTTTTGGATGTATGTTTTGAATATGGGTAAGAACTACAACATTTCTATATTTTCTATCAATGTCGTTTTTGGTTCCGAGAATGTAACAGTGGCTCGGCCTATGGGGTCTTATGTTGTCGTAATGAATTCTCATTTTGATTGTAGCTCCGTCTGTTTAATTTTCCATGTGGACTGTAAATGAAAGAATCATGGTTTCGTAATGAAGCTATACCTGTACTGTAGTTTTGAATTTAAATACCCCGGGGTTTTGACTTTTGTCTGCATTGGATTCATAGACACAGTGTTTGATGGAGAGATTCTACTGTGGTGATTTGTAAAAGAAGGAAAACGATGACGCCCAGATGGGCATCCTGTAGATGTTACTGTTGGTATAGATTCTTTAAACAGTTGTTATTCTAGATTTGTATGTTTGATATCTATACCAAAAATTCTCGTTTTATGAGAGTGTGGGTTTGTAGCTTGCAACTACATGTTGATGCGTTTTGGCAAAAGAAAGACCATGGGGTTCGACCCCTTGACCTATGTTTTGATTTATATATATATAAATAAAGAAAAATATGTGTGAATGTTTAAAGTTCTGTTTACAACTACTATTTTCGTTTTCTGTGTGGCGTCTGTATGGTTTGGATTTGAAATAATGGTTTAGATCAGGAATAAATCTACAATAATTTGGTTAATAATAAAATATGAAAAAGGGATTTGTGGCTGTCTAAGCCCTATGATTCGTTCTACAAAATCTCTGTAATACATGTATTTATCTGTCTAATAAATAACCGAACTGTAATGGAAACAATGAATGATTAGTAGTACATTGTATATAAGATACTGTCAGAATAAAAAGGATATTGTCTGTTCAAACTTATAAGAAATACTAGTCTATAGGTTTTCTACATAGATGTCTAGCACAGGCTAGTGGACTAGCCATGCTAGACATGCGACAGTCATCACGAAGTAATTTTCCAGGGTTGATAAGGTTTCTGAATATGAAGTTTGATATGCATTTAACCCTGGACGTTGTTGCCCTAAAGGCCGTTTGCTCCTTAAGAAAAGTATTGATGTAGATGGTTTAAGGGAATTAAATACTAAGTAACAAGCTATTCAAATTGCATAAATAAAATATGGTGAGTGGAATAAGTCATACCTGTAAGCTTGTAACGTGACCTTCTTCTGTAGTAACCTGCACACTCAAACCATTAATTAGTGGAAAATATTGCTATGTTCAGCTGACCTGATTTGAATGATTCCTTGACTAGATAACTTTGGGACTACCACGTTCCTCCAAACCATTATCCTACAACCGTTCCTGGTTCAGTATGGATCCCCCCAAGCTGGTTCTGACATGCAATTTGAGAGATAGAGACCCTAGGTCCACTGCTGGTTCAGGTCTAAAACTTATGTGAGCTACTTCAATTCTTGGAGCAGAAAATTCTCTTTGATTCCATAAGAGAGTGATGATGAAAAGATGATCCCCAAACTTTGGGGTCTGTCCTCTTTATGTAGGGAAATATTGAATTAGGACTGTTGGAATAATTTGGTTTCTATAAATCAAATAAATTAATTTATAAAAGAATATTTGTTTTAATTAATCACTAGTTCTTTTGGAACTATGACTTTTCCATTTTTTCAACAAAAGTGTTTTTTTTTATTTAAGCCTTTCTATAATTTGTGATCAACTTAATATTTCAATTTATTTATTAATGCATTATTGATTTATTAACTCAATGAGTCAACTATATATAAAATAAATGTGTTTAATAAATAAATAGTAACAGTCATTATTATTAAAGTTATTAATAATAACATTAGCCTTGAGGCTTTTATGCATGCTTAACCATAGGAAACTACTATTTAGTTAATTTATGCTTTAAGTGGTGATGTTATCTTTTATGTATCTTCACATGATACTTCTTTTTAATCTTTTTAAGGATAAGGTCCCCTTCTTTGGACGGTCTCGGTAAGATAGGATAGGCACCTCTAGTCTCTCCCTTTGCATGTCAGATTCCCTCGTTTTAACATGGTAGTTCCCGCAGTACTTGATGATAATAAGATTTATTTAATCAATTTGAATAGTTTGTATAAGACACATAAGTGCTATTTAGAGTCCTTCAGACTCAACACTTGAGATCTAGTAACCCCGAGTGCTTTTAAGAGCCTTTTAACTCAACACTCTCACATGGGTGTTACGCTAGTGCAATTCCAGATCCTCTGCTCAACACTAGAGCTAGAATGTGGTTGTGAGGCACATCTAGACTATTTAAGTGGCCTCGGATTCGGTATTCATTTTCTTTCAATCTTGGAGTGCTCCAGGGCTTATGGCCAACACTCAGTGTACATCAGGGCTTACTCCCAATACATAAACATTCATCAAGGTACATCAGGGCTTACGCCCAGTACGTAGGTCTCTTGTGTGTTTCTGAGTCCACGCTCAACACATCATATAGGATAAACATGTAAAATCATAGCTTTGCACAATAAGTAACAAAAGGTCATCTCAATATGTATTAGGGTTTTGTACCCACATCAAAACATAATAAGAACATTGGGGCTCCCTTGCCCAGTATATAATCAAGTAATGAAATTTAGTCAGGGTCCATGCCCAATATGTCAGTCTACAAAAGAATAAATCATAGGTGCTGGGGCCGTGGGCCAATATAACATCATAAAACAGTCAATTTAAAATTCAGGGTATTACATTTATAGTAAAAGGGTGTGTGTTTTTTGATTAAACATGCACCGATGCGGTTATGGTTATTTGGTGCACCGTTTATTTGACTTGCCGTTAAAAAATATATTGATAATGCGATGCATTATCATCTATTAACCGCACAGTGGATTCTATCTTATAATGCCCCGGTGCATTTAGTATCTATTAACGCATTGCGAAACGGGTATTAAAATAACACGAGGCTTTTAATTAATTTTTTTTATCGATATTTTTTCTCTGTCGTGGTGCCGTAGAATTTCATGCCACACCACTGCGTTATGTTTAGAAATGCACCAATGTGTTTTGGTGTTAAACACACCGAAAAACAACATACGCTAAAATCTCTGCCCGATCGCCTCCCTTAGAAACCTCCACTATAAATGGATTTTCGACCTCTTTTTTAGGGGCTCCCGCTATAACCTCCACTAGAGGGCCTTTTCCTTGTAGTGACTTACAAAATGCAAATTGACTACTTGATTTTTTCCATTGAGGTGAAGAAAAATAATATAGTTGGCATCCCCGCAACTCTACATAATGCTCAAGTTATACCTTTCCACGGGAGCTGGGAGAAATTGAAAGGCATAAGAGCAATTCTTAAATATTGCTTCCCTTAGAATTGCAATGATAAAAAATCTTGAAATTACTCACAAGAATCTAATAAAAATCATACCCAAGTTTAGATTGCAATGTTGGAGCCTACCTGGATCACGGATGGGGTTGTATGGTACATCCAAGGCACTTTCTCAAATCCAACTGCTTCTGTTTTTCACGCACCTGTAATGAAACGAATTATTAAATAAATATAAGGTTTTAAATATTCAAAAAATCATCAAACTAAATGAAAAAAAATTTGTCATAGAACATGTGGCCATTGGAAACATGAAAATAATTTTAATCTATTGAATTTTCACATTAGAGCTTCAAAACAAACATACAAGAATTTGGATTAAAAGAAGAAGCACATGGGTGAAGTAGATTGAGACCCGAAACATTTTCAGTGTTGAGCCAATAGTATGTGACAATTTGAGAGGAAGGTGTTCAAGTTCAAGTCAAGAATGGAATTTACAATGTGCAATAGTCAATCTGCAGACTGTGATACAACAATTGTTGATGTTGCAGCGTCAGTGACACATTCTCCCCGAGACAAGGAGGATGGAGAAGCTCTCCCTGAGATGGGGGGATTGGTAACTGCTTTGTGATTTCCCTCCTCATCATGTAGCATTGAGTTTAGTGGAACTTTGATTTTCCTCCTCGTCGTGTAGGACTGAGATTAGTTGATATATGGTTATCCTCCTTGTCGTGTAGGACTAAGTGGCAAGCAATGTTATTTACACTTCAAACATGAATGCCACAAAATACCTAAAAGAGGAATTGAAGTAGAATAATGTGATAATTAACTAGTTCATTTAGAGGATGGCAAAGTGATCCGGATTTGTGTGGGAACGAAACAAAAGATAGCATATACAGAGATATACATTCACATACACAGATATATGGCAAGAAACACAGTGATACAGGAAACACATATTCGATTAAATATCGGAAATAAAAGAGACTGTAAATACAACAGCTAGAATGGTAGTAGCTATCTCTGAGGAGAGATGTGGCCGCTGTGCTCATTCGTGTCAAGATGAATACAAAGAGAGGCCGAAAGGGCCTATTTATCATAAGCATGAGGGTGATAATCCAAAGCCTCCAAAAACCTAACCCTAGAAGATGAAATGTCATAAAGTTTGCGGCCCCAAGGTGGTTAGTTGAACAGTCAACTTCCCGGGGTCATAACTTTTGCATACGATCTCCGTTTGGGGCGCTCGGTAACCCGTTTATGTGTTGGTTTCAATTTGCTTGCTAACTGAGTTCAAATAGCGCTATGATATTTCTGTGCATACGATGAGTTGCTTGTTGGAAACATAGGAGATTGACTGAGGTTCTCTGTACATCTAATTTGGTAATGTGGGTAGGGTTTGAGTAAGATGGTCTCGATTCACTTACTGTCTGCGTTGGTAGAGTGGACATTTGTGTGGAGAGGGTTTCAAGAGCTGTACGCAGCATTTTATTTTTGGTTGGAAATAATGAATCCTGTAGGAAAAATACTTACAAGTTTTGGGCATGAGAAGACCATGGGATTCGACCCTCGACCTCTGTTTTCGATAGGCGTCTGCGTTTGTAACTTTCCAGCACTTTAAATCACCGTCTATTTGTACTGCATACTTATTTGCATTTATTCTTGTTTTTATAGAATACTAGGGACTGTGTGTTCGTAAGAGTTCTATGTCTCCTCGATGTGCTAGGGTGATGATTGGTAGCGATAGCTAAGTATGATGCTTGTTTTTCATTGGAAAAGAAAAGTGTGTATGAGTATGTAACGATCTCTGTCCTATCTGTTGTCTTCACTCTAAATGTGGTAGATGTATGGTTTCTAAAAAGAAAAAGAAAGAACTATTTATATCGGTAGTGGATATATATCAGTCTTGTTTTCTATGTAACGTCGTCATGGTTTGAGAGCAATTGCTTTGGAAAGAAAATGTAAATAAAACAAAAAAGGAAGAAAAATGCTAGGGTTAAGCCCTACAGACTTGTTTCTACCAGATTTATGTAATGACTATGTTTGCTAAGTTTGGGGATCTTAGTTTCTAAATCGTTTAATAAAGTGACCAACATTTATGCTAAAAGAAAATCGATTTTAGTAGTTAGATGGACATGCTACAATTTAACTCAAAAATCTATTGACAGATAAGAAGGAAATAAAAACTTAGAATTAATAATTAAAACAATGCTTCACAATCCCCAAACTTTAGAAGTGTAAAATTGTGTTTGATTAGCAAAGGCTAGCTGGCTATACCTGCTAGGCAATGCCTTGGGATTCTGGTCAGATCTTGAATTTAAAATCTGATATAGAGAACAATGCTATTTAACATACCATTCAGAAGAGAAAATAATTAGTTTGAAGGTCTTATAGTATTTTCATACCTGCCTATTCCTGTAGCTTGCTCCTGCTTGTAATGACCTGCACACTCATCCAACTAGTTAATGAAAAACTGCTGAACCCTTAGCTGACCTGATAATCGATATTGAAATGGATGAATTTGGGACTACCACGTTCCACCCAACCATGATTCTACAACCGTTCCTGGTTCATTATGAATCCCCCCGAGCTGGTTCTAACATGCAAACTGAGAGGTAGAGGCCTTAGCTATGTAGTCGGTTCAGATCTGGAAAATTGATGTGGGGAGGTTCACTTCTTGGAACAGAGAGTTTCTCTTGACATCATAATACTAAAAGAAAAGATCCCCCAAACTTCGGGGTCTTTCCTCCTTAAGTAGGACATATCTTGAATTAGGACTGTTGGAATTCACTCGTTTCTTTAAAATAATTTTAAATTATAAAAGAGTATTTGTTTATTTAACTGCTAGTTATTTTTGGAACTAGGACTTCTCAACTTTGCTTTACTAAAGTGTTTTTGATCTTTAATCTTTTTATAATAATAATAATATAAAAATTACAATTCTATCTAAATATTAATAAATAATAATTAGTAAGTGGCATCCCACTTATGCATAAGTATATATATAATAAATAACAATATTATATATTGAAACTCCTAAATAATAATACTTAGCTTTGTGGTCCTTAAGCATTTTGTTTCACATGATGCTTCTTTTCATTCTTTTTAAGGAAAGGGTCCACTTCTTTGGACGGTTTCGGTAAGTTGGTAAAGGCACCTCTAGTATGACGCTTTGCATGTCAGATTCCCTCGTTTTAACATGGTAGTTCCTGCAGTATTTGATGATAATAAGATTTATTTAATCAATTCGAATAGTTGTGATAAAAACACGAGTGATATTCAGAGTCCTCTCGACTCAACACTTGAGATCTAGTAACCCCGAGTGCTTTTCAGAGCCTTTTAACTCAACACTCTCACATGGGCATTACGTTAGTGCAATTCCAGAGCCTCTGCTCAACACTAGAGATAGAATGTGGTTGTGAGGCACATCTAGGATATTTAAGTGGCCTTGGATCCGGTATTCATTTTCTTTCAAGCTTGGAGTGCTCTAGGGCTTATGCCCAACACTCAACGTACATCGGGGCTTAGGCCCAGTACGAAATAAGAATCATGTAAATACATCGGGGCTTAGGCCCAGTATATAGGTCATTCGTGTGTTTCTGAGTCCACGTTCAACACACTAAATAATAATCCATGTGAATCATACTCTGCACAGTATAAGGTAACATAAAAATCTCAGTATATCATAATTGTAACTGAATCACAACATAAGTTTATCCATTCGGGTTTTCCTGCCCAGTATATAATAAAAAATGAAACAATCAAAGTACCTGCCCAATATATATCAACTCATGAGAACATAGATAAAAACATGCTACGGCTTATGCCCAATAATAAATCACATATGCTGGGGCCGTAGCCCAATATAACATCATAACATAGTTAGTCAAAAAGTTGGGATATTACATGGACTTCCTCACTTTTTCGATCTCCACCGGATAGAGAATCCATAGCTCTCATCCATGACAACTCCTGAGAGGATATCATCCCCCAGTGCATTGGCGCTTTCATAGTCATTGATGAATTCCATGAGGAAATTGATTCATAGTTCTCTCCCTCGTCCTTAGAAACCAATTCCAATAGGATTTGACATCCTCTCTTTGATGCAACACCAATACATTTTAGTTTCTAGCATCCTTCTGGTACTTGCACCATATTTTATATATTCCCTTAGTTAGACATTTAACTTTTAGATAAAAAAATTGTTGATCTAAGATTTGTTCTTGTGCTCTGACTTTGTACCCATGTTGGATGTACTCCCTTAGTCTTCTTGACCTACTTTTGTGGTTATTTGTTATGAAGTAATAAAATTAACTTATCAGGGTCACTGTAAACAGATACACTATGATCATTGAAAATTCCTTAGCAACAGATGTAGTGTAAAACTACCAACCCATGACAACATTAATACCTAGCATGGAGTTAGGTTTTATCCTTGAACACTACCCACTCAAAACAACAAGCTGTCAATAGTGGCTTGATAGGTCAGTCAATGTAGGGAGGTGGTTGGTGATAGCAAGGAGGTGAATGTGGGGAACTGCTATTGCCTCCACCAGGATTCAAGTCTCTCTAGCGTATTTCCAGACCATGTTCAAGGGAAACATTTCCACAGAAAAAAGAATCACGCAAGATTTGAAACTTGCCAGGTCATTAGGAAGCTTGGAAATGGAGCATTGATATATATTGGGAGGAGCATTTTAGATGGTGCTGCACTTATGTTTATATGGTATACTGATAGTTAAATCAAAACTATGAAGATTCATAATTTCATAATCATTCATGCCATGAAAAGAAACAATGGCAATGACAATGGCACATTTTTGTCTAGCCAAAATTAGGATCCTTCATCTTTAGCCTCACGAGGGTGACAAGGGTATACATGGAATGTTTTTGGAACATGGAAAGAGTTGACCAAGGTGGTGAAGAGAATATTATTATGTTTTCCATTATTAAAAAATAGGGTTGTGATAATGTGATAGTTATAGGTAAATAATATTTCATGATGAGCTGGAAAGTAATCATGACACATCAAGATCTGAGTGGGATTGGGGTAGGTAGGGTTCAAAAGAGAGATGTTGTTAGAGTCAATATGGGGTTAAAGGGTATAGTTTGGTTTAAATATTGTGCAAATTGTTGGTCAACATATAAGGCTTTAGTGGTGGTCTAGTGTTGAATCACCACCCAACATTGTGTAAAAGAATGGGAATGTGTCTTACAATAGTGACACCACTATACAAAAAGTGAGGATGAAGGAATAATGGAAGAAGAAGAAAGAGGATGAGTAGGTATGGTAGCAAGGTGAGGTTTGAAAGCATGGGGAATACCGAGGGAAGAAGTAAAATAGGGGAAATGGAAGCTCTTGTCCAATTTGTATTCCATATAATCAAGTCACATATGAACACTCTTTTTAGTGCGGTACTCAACTTATGCATCATCAATTGTAAAAGTATCTAATAATATTGAATTAAACTTCAAAATCATTGATTCTTTAGCTTTAGGGATTTGGATTTGGATATGTAGCTTGGTGAAAATGTTAATTTATTATTGAATAGATAGATTGAGATGTTTCCAAAGTTTATCCAATGACTAATCCATTTATGTTGCTAATTGAGAGGAAATAACCTATTAGAAATAGCTTGGAAAATTGTATCCCAAGTGATTGAAATTAATGAAAAACTCACAAGAATCCTAGCAAGCTTATCACTAATCCAACACCAAGCATTGCAGTTGTGGCCAATCAAGGGTTAAACATTTAGTCTTTGACAAATTGGGGAGAGATTTGGATTGTGGTATTAGATTGAAAATGGAAATCAATTAATTGAGTATTTAACCCATCATGAAGCTACCATAGTTAGAGAAGAATATGTGCGTGCCAAATTTAAAGACTTGAGATTGAACCACAAGCTGTGAGTGTAGCACTTCTTAAAAAAACTAGAGGATCTAAAGCTTTATGCATGCGTGAGAAGTATCACTTTCTTTTTGTCTGGAATCACAGTGTAGATCATGAAGTCCAAGCAAAGAAGCATATATTGTTAGAGATATTTATAAAAAACCATTGCTGTGGAGGTGGAGACCTTCAAAGAAAACTTAGAGTGATTGAGTGAGAGTCTCCCTAGTAAAGCAGACTCCCTCTTCACAATATTTCTTAAAGAAAATAGTTAAATCTTGTTATTTACTTCCATCATTCTATATTTATTTTATCTTTGAAACTTTGCGCACTTAGTTTATTATTGGTTTGAGTTAGACAGTTAGCTTAAGTGGATTCCACCATCTTTATTGCTCGATCAAGGACATTCGTCTACATGTATCCGAGAGTTACATATTAGAAACAATAGTTCATTGAATTAAGGAAATTGATGATGAAAACCTCACAGCCTGAAAAACTCAAGAAAAATCAGAGAATTTTGCAGCACTTACATGATAAAAAGCATAGGATAAAAGCCAAAAGGAAAATGATCACTGGATTTAAAATAAACTTGTCAAGAAAACAGCTGTTTAGAATTCTGACACAAGTTATTAAAGCGAAGGAAAACAAGAAATGGAACGCACATGTTAAACTAATTCCATATGTAACGATGCCAACGAAAATAATTTTAAACACGGGTAAATATGTACTAGATTGATAGACCAGTCCCTCATCCGGAAGAGTTAACTAACACATGAATGTGAGGTAGTCCGGGATCCTCCAGAGGTACATGTTTAACTTTGTTGAATCGGTCTAAAGAATATATGCTACGGTTTTCACACCATCTATTGACAAAACCTATGGAAGGTGTCATCAATACTGTTATCGTTGTATAACAAAAGAAAGGTAACAATTATTAGATTAAACAATAGTTATCAAGAAAAATCGCATGCACTAGTTCATTGAAGAAGGGATTTATGCTAGTTCTCTCAGATAAATCGCAAATCTCAAATAGCTCTATCATAGTGAAAACATTGTCAAACATGGACTATAAATATCATAATCCTCCAAGAATAACATTCATCATTGGCAATTGGAAGATTGATTACATAATCATTGTTGACTGTTAATTATTGGTGGATCATTTTTGCATCTAGAGTAGCAAGGTATTTACTATCTAGTAAGTATGGTGGAGATGTTGTCACAATACATAAGGTCATTTTGGTATTTCCTTTAAATCTTGATTCTCTTTAATCTTCCTTCTATTCATTAAAGGATCATATATCTAGAGTAATAAATATTACATAGAAGACTACACCTAGCGCATACAATGTCCATGTGATTCAGTGTGCATGTAGTTGGTGTAGCTCACACCATTCTTTGGAAAGCCTGCGTTGGGAATAAGTGATGTTACTGTGTATTAACCTATCCATTTTTACTGGTGACCCAATTTTATTTAGAACCGTTAGTCAAGTAAACCGTAACACGTTGCTCATCGGGAGAGCCGACATTACTACCACTCACCAGGAATAATAAATATTACATCGCTATCGCCCGTGAGGAAATACCTTATTGCTGTTTTTCAAAAGGCACAAAGACAGAAAGGAAAGACTACTTCGCTTCTGATGAAATATAACATAGCTTTCACTTGTCACTTTCCTAATCAATGAATCCATCCAATTAGCCACTAGTGCTAGAAAAGACAAGACTTTATGACAACATATATAACATATCGGTCAATCAGTCCTTCTAAAGACTACCTCATCGAGAAGGTAAGTATTATAATGACTCTTTTTTCGATAAGGCCAGGATGAGAATGACCTTTTAATAGGAAATCCAATAAGTATGAGAATTAATCTATTATAATGACTCTTTTTTTTTTATAAGGACGGGATGAGAATGACTTGTTAATAGGTAATCTAATAAGTATGAGAATTAATCTATGTTTGGGTTGGGAGGAAAGGATTCGGTCACTAGTCCCGGCCATGACCAATAAAAATAAACTGTCCAATGGCCAAACTACCTGCCAAATTATGCCAACATTGAAGCCACTGTGGGTCTCTATTTGCACGAACCGTCCACAATAAGGAGGATTTCAAAACCTAGTGCCATGCATGAAATTTAAAAAAAAAAAAAACGTAAACCCGACACATGAAAATTTGGATGAAATCTACAACCACGACTGTTTAAGTAGATCTTGCAGGAGAAGAGATAGATATTTAAAGTAGGGAACCCATCAGAGAAGAGTCGAATTGAATGAGAGAAATCTATTGCTAAGCAAGATATTACTAGCAAAGAAATTTGTAACTTCTAGAAAATACTAATTGTTGGCACATCTGCAAGGTTTTTTTATATTTTAGCTTGTGGCGATAACTTTTCAAGAATAGTTAAATCTGTATTGTGTGAATTCTCTAGCGTAAACTTTGACAGAAGGATTTGATATTGTAGTTTTCAACTTATTCTGATTTTCCATCTTTAAATGGTAACATTGTGACAGGTGTGTGAAAACCGCGTTTTTACCTATCTTACATTCCATCTGGAAAAATTAATACTAAAGAGAGCTACAACAAATCACTAAATCAAATAAACCCATTTGCAATACTATACAAAAGTATTAAGAGGAATGGATTTGAAGAAATGGCTCAATGTACCGAGAGGCACCCATATACGAGGAAAAAAAATGTAATTACAAAGCACATGTATTCGTCAAATATAGAGAATGGCTTATGTTGCACGTTGGAGTGGAAGAATATTCTATATTCATGATATTTCAATGAAGTCCTCTAGTGACTGCCTCGATCCTCACAAGAAGCTCAAGGAGGAATTTGCCGGAAACTTAAATAGCACATCAATTGTTGAAATCATTGTCCTCATTGCAATTATGTATGCTCCTACTTTGTTACTACAATGGAAGCTACTTACATTGTCCTCGTTGATCTAGGTGACTATCCTTATTATGAAACAATTCGGGCCTCCTCCTATGATCTTGAAAAGCGCCACAACGCTTCTTTCCAAGGCCCA
The DNA here is from genome assembly GCA_027924585.1 of Larix kaempferi. Lineage (NCBI taxonomy): Eukaryota > Viridiplantae > Streptophyta > Pinopsida > Pinales > Pinaceae > Larix > Larix kaempferi. The sequence continues at coordinate 215,486 of BSBM01000098.1, read as the reverse complement.
TGAGAGAAGTGGTAAAAAGAAGCTCTAAATTAAATTTGCAAGAGTTGAAAAGTTGCAATGGACATAGGTTAAAAAACCCAAGAATACCATTGTTCCAACTCACAATAGGTCTCAGTTAGAACCGCATTCAAATTCAGGGTTGGATTTTTCTAAAACTGAATACAAATATACACTATGTGAAACTACTGAACATGAACTATGACAGGTCATAAACGATGCTTAAAATTATGGATTGTATTACATGTATTTTAGAGCGTGCATATGATTGTATAAGATATTAAGTGAATCAACATGAGTTGTCATAGATATAAAAGAATTAAAAAAATGGCATTGGAGTAAAAAAACTAAACAAGACACATATAAGAGAAGAGAGAAAAAAATCCAGTCATAGCTTATATTCGAGGTACCCGACACTAATGCCCTTGCTCCTTCACCATGCTTCCACTCTCTTCCTCTCAAATTATTTGGAAACACAGAACCCTCAAATGGTTTCACATTATTCTCCGAGGAACGTTGTACTGCTTCCACTCTCTTCCCGTCAAATTCTTTGGAAACCAAAACCCAAAAAAATTTTACAATATTCTCCCGAGTCTCGTTTCGGTCCAAAACCATGCCTTTTGCCTAATGTAACCCTATATAGGATCCCTCCCATGGATAACACCGGGTTTCCAACCTAGGTAAAGACTGATAACCCTAAGATGCTGATTGAGTTGACCCCGTAACAGTTAGAAAGCCAATTCCTGCAGGAGTAGAACCAAAGCGCGTAGCTCCACTAGCAACAAAGGCAGAGCTAGTTAAAGAAGTTGATCTTCGACTCCTTTTTTTTACTCATAATCATTAAATGTGCAAGCCTCCCTTCGTAATGTTCTAGGAAATACAGGGGGCAGAGGAAAAATGGTTTGTGCTTCCAATGTCTTCCCATCAAATTGTTTGGAAAACAAAACCCCCCAAATAATTGCACATTATTCTCTGAGGAATGAAGGGGTCCAGAAATCCCCAAATAATTGCACATAAATCTCCGAGGAATGCTCTGCATCCAATGTGTTCTTATCAAATTCAATCGAAACTTAAAACCCCCAAACAATTGCACATCATTCTCTGAGGAATGAAGGGAAACCCAAATGATGGCACTTTGATCTCTAATATCCAGCTTTTGAATTTGCACATTTAAGTGCGAGGCAGCAGAAACGAGAAAGAGGGTTTCCCAAGTTAAAACCCTCAAGGCCTGGGTATTGATCCACAACAACATATCTATCCTACTAGAGAGATACAAGCACCATGATTAAACCACAACGCATGTGGTGAACGAGAATTTGTCTCGATACCACACCATGAATCATTGTCTAGGCCATGGTAGACAAGTGCCATGAGTAAGATTTTTGCATTGAAAATGGTCTTTGAGGTCTAAACATGGTTAGAGGGGAAACAAAGGGCTCAATCCTTAAATCAAGGCCTTCTATATATCTAACTCTATAGTTAGAAAAGGAAAACAATTGGGCCTTAGGTAGTAGACACCATTTCTTTGGTTTAATGGCCATGAAGAACACCTGCAAACCTCAAAACAAACCCTCTATAGGGGTTGTCTGGCATGGAGGTTGGATATGGCTGCAATTTGGAGCTTTACCCAGTAAGGATTGGTCATAGGTCATTGAACATGGTTGGTGAAGGAAAATAATTTCTTCCTAATATTGTTGAATCTTATGAACTTCAAGTGTCTTGAATGAGCCCATGTAGCAACACACGAGTCCTCTAAGTGGGATATGAGATATGGATTCCATTAATTGGCTTTTGACATCTGTGATGGATCTAGGGACCTCGGCCATGGTTGGAAGGAAAAATAAGGGATTTGCATAGGAAAATGAACCTTATAGGCCTCAAGCACTATGAAGAAGGTCTCCAACCATGACACATGTTCTCTCTCTAGGGTCTTTGACCCCAAGTAATATTCTAGGGCCAATTAAGTGGTTTTTCACTAAGAGGATGCTCCTAATAAGACAATTCCTAAAAATGGAAAAGAGGTTCTAATGTTAAATTTTTCCTTTAGAAACTTAGGTCCTAATGCTAAAGACAAAATAAGGTTCGGAAATGTATGCAACAAGAATGCCTTCATTTTCCTATAAAAGTAAAAATAAAAATGCTAAAATCCCATCTTATGACAACCACATCTCCAAAAGTTATACAAATTTAAATAAATAAAGTGATGGAACAAAGACTCTTTCAACTTTTAACTTTTAATTTTGTACCTCCTACATAGTTTTAAAAACCAAAGTCTGATAGAAGATATGTAAGCAAGTTTTAACTTTTTGCCCTCACATTGCAAAGTATCCTCCACACTCCTTTCGTCTTTAGTGGTACTTCTAAGAAAGATTCTACATTCACATTCACATTCCATTCCTTGGTCTCTAATCTTTAATGACAAAGGAAATTTGGTTAAAAGTGAAGAGTGAGAGTTGGATTTAAAGTTTGTCTTGAATGATTGGAACCTTAGATGATGGCCGGGGTCTTCTTTTATTGTATCTTCCAGTTTCAATTTTGTTTAGCCGACGGTGGCCATACACATCTTTGCCAAAAGCATTGATCCATATAATTACAATACCACTCGTTAAACCAAATCCATAAGGCATCGATCCATATAATTACTATCCCAAAGCGGTTATATGTTGGCGACAATCCGTGAAGCGACAAATCTTAAAATACTGGGTGGTTTCGGTTTTCACTGAGACTGAGATAAGATTGGTTGATCTTAAAGGAAAAGAAAATTTGTCATGGTAAATAACTCGACATGGCCATGAATTCTGAGAAATCGGGGAAGAAGCTGCATTTGCAAGAGGAGGCGATACGTATTAAAGAAGGAGAAGATGGAGAATTCGAACGATATTCAGTTTACGTAGACAATGTTGACTTTAGGGTTTTGTACCCACATCAAAACATAATAAGAACATTGGGTCTTCCTTGCACAGCATATAATCAAGTAATGAAATTTAGTCAGGGTCCATGCGCAATATGTCAGTCTACAAAAGAATAAATCATAGGTACTGGGGCCGTGGCCCAATATAACATCATAAAACAGTCAGTCCAAAATTCGGGGTATTACATTTATAGTAAAAGGCTGTGTGTTTGTTGATTAAACATGCACCGATGCGGTTATGGTTATCTGGTGCATCATTTATTTGACTTGCCATTAAAAAATATATTGATAATGCGATGCATTATCATCTATTAAACACACTATGGATTCTATCTTATAGTGCCCCGTTGCATTTAGTATCTATTAACGCATCGCGGAACGGGTATTAAAATAACACGAGTTTTTTAATTAATTTTTTTTTAATCGATATTTTTTCTCTATCGTGGTGCCATAGAATTTCGTGCCACACCGCTGCGTTATGTTTAGAAATGCACCAGTGTGTTTTGGTGTTAAACACACCGAAAAACAACATATGCTAAAATCTCCGCCTGATCGCCTCCCTTAGAAACCTCCACTATAAATGGACTTTCGACCTCTTTTTTAGGGGCTCCCGCTATAACCTCCACTAGAGGGCCTTTTCCTTGTAGTGACTTACAAAATGCAAATTGACTACTTGATTTTTTCCATTGAGGTGAAGAAAAATAATATAGTTGGCATCCCCACAACTCTACATAATGCTCAAGTTATACCTTTCCATGGGAGCTGGGAGAAATTGAAAGGCATCAGAGCAATTCTTAAATTTTGCTTCCCTTAGAATTGCAATGATAAAAAATCTAGAAATTATTGACAAGAATCTAATAAAAATCATACCCAAGTTTAGAATGCAATGTTGGAGCCTACCTGGATCACCGATGGGGTTGTATGGTACATCCAAGGCACTTTCTCAAATCCAACTGCTTCTGTTTTTCACGCACCTGTAATGAAACGAATTATTAAATAAATATAAGGTTTTAAATATTCAAAAAATAATCAAACTAAATGAAAAAAATTCTATGTCATAGAACATGTGGCCATCGGAAACATGAAAATAATTTTAATCTATTGAATTTTCACAATAGAGCTTCAAAACAAACATACAAGAATTAGGATTAAAAGAAGAAGCACATGGGTGAAGCAGATTGAGACCCGAACCATTTTCAGTGTTGAGCCAATAGTATCTGACAATTTGAAAGGAAGGTGTTCAAGTTCAAGTCAAGAATGGAATTTACAATGTGCAAGAGTCAATCTGCAGACTGTGATACAACAATTGTTGATGTTGCAGCGTGAGTGAGACATTCTCCCTGAGACAAAGAGGATGGAGAAGCTCTCCCTGAGATGGGGGGATTGGTAACTACTTTGTGATTTCCCTCCTCATCATGTAGCATTGAGTTTAGTGGAACATTGATTTTCCTCCTCGTCGTGTAGGACTGAGTTGAGTTGACATATGGTTATCCTCCATGTCGTGTAGCACTAAGTGGCAAGCAATGTTATTTACACTTCAAACATGAATGCCACAAAATACGTAAAAGAGGAATTGAAGTAGAATAATGTGACAATTAAATAGTTCATTTAGAGGATGGCAAATTGATCTGGATTTGTGTGGGAACGAAACAAAAGATAGCATATACAGATATATACATTCAAATACACTGATATATGGCAAGAAACACAGCGATACAAGAAACACATATTCGATTAAATATTGGAAATAGAAGAGACTGTAAATACAACAGCTAGAATGGTAGTAGCTATCTCTGAGGAGAGATGTGGCCGCTGTGCTCATTCGTGTCAAGATGAATACAAAGAGAGGCCGAAAGGGCCGATTTATCATAAGCATGAGGGAGATAATCCCAAGCATCCAAAAACCTAACCCTAGAAGATGAAACGTCATAAAGTTTGCGGCCCCAATGTGGTTATTTGAATAGTCAACTTCCTGGGGTCATAACTTTTGCATACAATCTCCGTTTGGGGCGCTCGGTAACCCGTTGGAAAGATCTATCCGAGGACTAAGATTTCCCGAGAAACATCGTTTAGGGCCTCCAAATGGCCCGAAAGTTTGGGACTCGAAAAACTATAGAAACATTACTAGAAAATTGGCAAAATGGGAAGCTGTTTTGAGCTAGTGGAATAGGTGGGTGGCCATCGATATCCCTCTGGATCACAAACTAAGTCTACCTAATTTCTCTAGTTTGTACCCTTACTCTGTCTCTGTCCTCCCACATTTTTATAGAATTTTAATATGGTGAAAGACACGGGTGAAGTTTGTACATACATAAAGTGGCTCAAGATTATGCTGAAATGTATGCCACTACCCAAATAAAAATGATGGAATATATCCTTGAGAAATAATTTAAAAATGAAGAACATATTCACGGAGAGGAATTTATGGGCCCAAGCCTCCTATGGTTGAAAATTTATGCTTCCCGGGATAAGAGTTTTGGTTTTCATGCTTCTTTTAGTTTTATGCTTTCATATCAATTTGTGATAGAGGCTTGAATTCATGGATGATGAAAACCTTCTATGGAAAAACCAATTTTAGTTGTCATGAATGAAACGGTCTACATCACCATAGTAGTTTAATCTGTTTTTTCCTTAGATATTAAAAGAGATCTAGATGATGTTTATCAGGCCATATAGCAGTTAGATTTTAATCACCCCTGTTTAAATATGGAAAATTGTAAGAGATCATAGGTGGTACACCATTTTTTTGTTATTCTAAGGGTCAAAATTGAATATCGAATATAGCGTCGAGCTTGTAAGGGAATATGATATGAATGTAAAAATGTTAACTATTTATTAACAAAATTCTTCTTGTCGACTTCCTAAAAAAAAAGAAGATACAAAACACTGAACAAAAATAACATGATAGTTTTGAAAAGCCAAACTTCCCAGGGGTAAAAATAAAAAAAATACTAAAAACATGCACCAATTGAGAATATTAAGTTCCATCCTTATAATTGATTTATTTTAGGGACGACTACCCAAACTAGGACTTCGCAGTAGTTCCTTCGATAATGATCAAATTCTCACCCTTGAGAGTTAGGAGAGTTGGACTGTAATGTCCCAAAAAAATTTCCTGCCTGCAATAATCGTCAATTGAAATGAGAAGGATTCATAAGTTAATTTTAACATAAATAAAAACATCCATACTTGCATAAAGAAATGTAAGCATAAGACTTTTATATAACAAGGTCTCTTCAATGTGTGAGTTCTAGAACTGTGGAAGCGATTTGGAAACAAAATGATGGCATGTTTTAATTACAATTGTACATGTTTGTGCAAAGGAAGAAATAACACTCCTTAATGTTTTAAGAATCATGTGACTGGAATGTGAATGTCTAATGACACCTTCAGGTGATGAGCTCCTTTGTTGATGGTATGTTGTTCTCATGGTGGGTGCTGTAATACTCCAGGAAAGGTAATACATACCTTGGCAGGGTTGCCGAGAGGTATGGGTAAGATTTGTGGTTTCCAGACTTACTTAGCATATTGCTAATGTTATTCCTTACTTCTGTGGTTGCAGGTATTTCTAACCTGAACGTGCCACCCCTAGATGTTGGCGCATACTTTACTAATGGCTTCATGTTACCAGGGTGAATGACAAACTATTAATAACGGGTACCCCATGCCATGGGAGTTCACAATATAATTATTCCCAAGGTGAGGTTCACGACTATGAGTCTTTTGTATATTTAAACAAGGGTGAATTGAGTCCATGACTCCACTATATTCTTTTGTAAATTAAACAAGTGTGGGTTTGATTTCACGACTCCACTATAGCTTTTGTTCAAAAATCAAACCTCCACTATGACAGGGTTAGTGTGGCAATAACTGCACCTTTAATGCGAAGTGGGAGACAGACTCTCATCGAGGGTTTGGTAGCATTTGGGGTTTTGTTTGCCTTAGTTTGGTTTGCGACTTGTTGTTAGTCTTGCTTGTTCTGCACTTCATTCATAAGGTGGCTATGTGTGTGCCCTGACCCAAGAAATGCTCGTGGTCAGTGCACTTAGCGTCTGTGGAGCTCGACTGTTTCGCGGATCTAATACTTCTAACAGGTAAGAAAATACTCAACTGTGGCTAGATTTTACCTTTCTGCTTTTGATTCGAAATCGCAGGGTTGACTAACTAGTGAAACATGTTGTAATGGAAGGTGATAAAATGCTTTGGTATGGAAGCTACGATTGCTCCTGGTGCTGTAGGCATGGTTAGGGTATTGGTAAGTCTAGCTTACGCACTCGTTGCCCTACCTCTCGTACCTATGATGATGGATGTATGCGTCTTGTCCTGGTTTAGGAAAGAGACTCCCGTAAGCCATTGGCTTTACTGAATCACTTCGGCAAGTCTGTTGGTTGCTTAATGGCTGGACCAGGGAAATGTAGGTTTCAATGCAATTTAAAGCTGAATACGTAGTTGGGACTGTGATGTAAAAATCGATTATAAATCCATGTCTATTTTTGTTGCTCAGCATTTCTAATTTATGAACAATCTAAATGCTATTTTGTTTCTGGAAAAGAGGACATGACTCCTATCTGAGATGTATGGTTGTAATGGTTTTCAAAATGGTAAACTTCTATACGTTTTCCCGTGTGAGTACAAAACTCTAAGTCTGTACTGGTTCGATTCTAAAATTATGGAGTTTCTGGGAAATTTATAACTATTGTTCCAAATGTTTGAATGATAAAATGTCTTTTGCGCCTTCAGTTTGGAAAATGTAGCTAGGATTTGTGTGTTGGTTTGAATTTGCTTGCTAACTAAGTTGAAATAGTGCTATGATATTTCTGTGCATACGATGAGTTGCTTGTTGGAAACATAGAAGATCGACTGAGGTTCTCTGCACATCTAATTTGGTAATGTGGGTAGGGTTTGAGTAAGATGGTCTCGATTCACTTACTGCCTACGTTGGTAGAGTGGACATTTGTGTGGAGAGGGTTTCAAGAGCTGTATGCAGAATTTTATTTTTGGTTGGAAATAATGAATCCTGTAGGAAAAATACTTACAAGTTTTGGGCATGAGAAGACCATGGGATTAGACCCTTGACCTCTGTTTTAGATAGGCGTCTGCATTTGTAACTTCCCAACACTTTAAATCACCGTCTATTTGTACTGCATACTTATTGGCATTTACTGTTGTTTTGATAGAATACTAGGGTCTGTGTGTTTGTAAGAGTTCTATGTCTCCTCGATGTGCTAGGGTGATGCTTGGTAGCAATATCTAAGTATGATGCTTGTTTTTCATTGGAAAAGTAAAGTGTCCTATTTGTTGTCTTCGTTTTAAAATTTGTAGATGTATGGCTTCTAAAAAGAAAAGAAAAGAACTATTTAGATTGGTAGTGGATATATATCAGTCTTGTTTTCTGCGTAACGTCATCTTGGTTTGAGAGAAATTGCTTTGGAAAGAAAATGTAAATAAAACAAAAAGGAAGAAAAATGCCAGGGTTAAACCCTACAGACTCGTTTCTACCAGATTTATGTAATGACCTTGTTTGCTAAGTTTGGGGATCTTACTTTCTAAATCGTTTAATAAAGTGACCAACATTTATGCTAAAAGAAAATCGTTTTAGTAGTTAGATGGAGATGCTACAATTTAACTCAAAAATCTATTGACAGATAAGAAGGAAATAGAAACTTAGATTTAATAATTAAAACAATGCTTCACAATCCCCAAACTTTAGAAGTGTAAAATTGTGTTTGACTAGCAATGGCTAGTTGGCTATACCTGCTAGGCAATGCCTTGGGATTCATGGCAGATCTTGAAGTTAAAATCTGATATAGAGAACAATACTATTTAACATACCATTCAGAAGAGAAAATAATCAATTTGAAGGTCTTATAGGATTTTCATACCTGCTTATTCCTGTAGCTTGCTCCTGCTTGTAATGACCTGCTCACTCAGCCAACTAGTTAATGAAAAAATGCTGAACCCTTAGCTGACCTGATAATTGATCTTGAAATGGATGAATTTGGGACTACCACGTTCCACCTGACCATGATTATACAACCGTTCCTGGTTCAGTATGAGTCCCCCCGAGCTGGTTCTGACATGCAAACCGAGAGGTAGAGGCCTTAGATATGTAGCTGGTTTAGATCTGGAAAATTGATGTGGGGAGGTTCACTTCTTGGAACAGAGAGTTTCTCTTGACATCATAATTCTAAAAGAAAATATCCCTCAAACTTCGGGTTCTTTCCTCCTTAAGTAGGACAAATATTGAATTAGGACTGTTGGAATTCACTGGTTTCTTTAAAATAATTTTAAATTATAAAAGAGTATTTGTTTATTTTACTGCTAGTTATTTGTGGAACTAGGACTTCGCAACTTTTTTTTACTAAAGTGTTTTGATCTTTAATCTTTTTATAATAATAATAATATAAAAATTACAATTCTATCTAAATATTAATAAATAATAATTAGTAAGTGGCAGCCCACTTATGCATAAGTATATATATAATAAATAACAATATTATATATTGAAACTCCTAAATAATAATACTTAGATTTGTGGTCCTTAAGCATTTTGTTTCACATGATGCTTCTTTTCATTCTTTTTAAGGAAAGGGTCCACTTCTTTGGACGGTTTCGGTAAGCTGGTAAAGGCACCTCTAGTCTCTCCATTTGCATGTCAGTTTCCCTCGTTTTAACATGGTAGTTCCCGCAGTATTTGATGATAATAAGATTTATTTAATGAAGTCGAATAGTTGTAATAAAACAAATAAGTGCTATTCAGAGTCCTCCCGACTCAACACTTGAGATCTAGTAACCCAGAGTGCTCTTCAGAGCCTTTTAAATCAACACTCTCACATGGTCGTTACGTTAGTGCAATTCCAGAGCCTCTGCTCAACGCTAGAGATAGAATGTGGTTGTGAGGCACATCTAGCATATTTAAGTGGCCTCGGATCCAGTATTCATTTTCTTTCAAGCTTTGAGTGCTCCAGGGCTTATGCCCAAGACTCAACGTACATCCGGGCTTAGGCCCAGTACGAAATAAGAATCCTATAAATACATCGGGGGTTAGGCCCAGTATATAGGTCATTCGTGTGTTTCTGAGTCCACTCTCAACACACTAAATAATCATCCATATGAATCATACTCTGCACAGTATAAGGTAACATAAAAATCTTAGTATATCATAATTGTAACTGAATCACAACATAAGTTTATCCATTCGGGTTTTCCTGCCCAGTATATAATAAAAAATGAAACAATCACAATACATGCCCAATATATATCAACTCATGAGAACATAGATCAAAACATGCTACGGCTTATGCCCAATAATAAATCACATATGCTAGGGCCGTAGCCCATTATAACATCATAACATAGTTAGTCAAAAAGTTGGGATATTACATGGACTTCCTCACTCTTTCCATCTCCACCGGATAGAGAATCCATAGATCTCATCCATGGCAACTCCTGAGAGGATATCATCCCCGAGTGCATTGGCACTTTCATAGTCATTGATGAATTCCATGAGGAAATTGATTCATAGTTCTCTCCCTCATCCTTAGCAAACAATTCCAATAGGATTTGACATCCTCTCTTTGATCCAACACCAAGACATTTTAGTTTCTAGCATCCTTCTAGTACTTGCACCATATTTTATATATTCCCTTAGCTAGAAATTTAACTTTTAGATAAAAAAATTGTTGATCTAAGATTTGTTCTTGTGCTCTGACTTTGTACCCATGTTGGATGTACTCCCTTAGTCTTCTTGACTTACTTTTGCAGTTATTTGTTATGAAGTAACAAAATTAACTTATCAGGGTCACTGTAAACAGAAACACTATGATCATTGAAAATGCCTTAGCAACATATGTAGTGTAAGACTACCAACCCATGACAACATTAATACCTAGCATGGAGTTAGGTTTTATCCTTGAACATTACCCACTCAAAACAACAAGATGTCAATAGTGGCTTGATAGGTCAGTGAATGTAGGGAGGTGGTTGGTGATAGCAAGGAGGTGAATGTGGGGAACGGTTATTGCCTCCACTAGGATTCAAGTCTCTCTAGCGTATTTCCATACCATGTTCAAGGGAAACATTTCCACAGAAAAAAGAATTACGCAACATTTGAAACTTGCTAGGTCATTAGGAAGCTTGGAAATGGAGCATTGATATATATTGGGAGGAGCATTTTAGATGGTGTTGCGCTTATGTTTATATGGTATACTGATAGTTAAATCAAAACTATGAAGATTCATAATTTCATAATCAATCATGCCATGAAAAGAAACAATGGCAATGACAATGGCACATTTTTGTCTAGCCAAAATTAGGATCCTTCATCTTTAGCCTCACGAGGGTGACACCGGTATACATGGATTGTTTTTGGAAACTTGAAAGAGTTGACCAAGGTGGTGAAGAGAATATTATTATGCTTTCCATTATAAAAAAATAGGGTTGTGATAATGTGATAGTTATAGGTAAATAATATTTCATGATGAGCTGGAAAGTAATCATCAGACATCAAGATCCGAGTGGGCTTGGGGTAGGTAGGGTTCAAAAGAGATATGTTGTTAGAGTCAATATGGGGTTAAAGGGTAGAGTTTGGTTTAAATATTGTGCAAATTGTTGGTAAACATATAAGGCTTTAGTGGTGGTCTAGTGTTGAATCACCACGCAACATTGTGTAGAAGAATGGGAATGTGTCTTACAATAGTGCCACCAGTATACAAAAAGTGAGGATGAAGGAATAATGGAAGAAGAAGAAAGAGGATGAGTAGGTATGGTAGCAAGGTGAGGTTTGAAAGCATGGGGAATACCGAGGGAAGAAGTAAAATAGGGGAAATGGAAGTTCTTGTCAAATTTGTATTCCATATAATCAAGTCACATATGAACACTTTTTTTAGTGCGGTTCTCGAATTATGCATCATCATTTCTAAAAGTATCTAATAATATTGAATTAAACTTCAAAATCACTGATTCTTTAGCTTTAGGGATTTGGATTTGGATATGTAGCTTGGTGAAAATGTTAATTTATTATTGAATAGATAGATTGAGATGTTTCCAAAGTTTATCCAATGACTAATCCATTTATGTTGCTAATTGAGAGGAAATAACCTATTAGAAATAGCTTGGAAAATTGTATCCCAAGTGATTGAATTTAATGAAAAACTCACAAGAATCCTAGCAATCTTATCACTAATCCAACACCAAGCATTGCATTTGTATCCAATCAAGGGTTAAACATTTAGTCTTTGACAAATTGGGGAGAGATTTGGATTGTGGTATTAGATTGAAAATGAAAATCCATTAATTGAGTATTTAACCCATCATGAAGTTACCATAGTTAGAGAAGAATATGTCTGTGCCAAATTTAAAGACTTGAGATTGATCCACCAACTGTGAGTGTAGCGTTTCTTAAAAAAACTAGAGGATCTAAAGCTTTATGCATGCGTGAGAAGTATCACTTTCTTTTGGTCTACAATCACAGTGTAGGTCATAAAGTCCAAGCAAAGAAGCATATATTCTTAGAGATATTTATAAAAATCTATTGCTGTGGAGGTGGAGACCTTCAAAGATATTTTAGTTTCTAGCATCCTTCTGGTACTTGCACCATATTTTATATATTCCCTTAGCTAGACATTTAACTTTAAAATAAAAAAATTGTTGATCTAAGATTTGTTCTTGTGCTCTGACTTTGTACCCATGTTGGATGTACTCCCTTAGTCTTCTTGACCTACTTTTGTAGTTATTTGTTATGAAGTAACAAAATTAACTTATCAGGGTCACTGTAAATAGAGACACTATGATCATTGAAAATTCCTTAGCAACATATGTAGTGTAAAACTACCAACCCATGACAACATTAATACCTAGCATGGAGTTAGGTTTTATCCTTGAACATTACCCACTCAAAACAACAAGCTATCAATAGTGGCTTGATAGGTCAGTGAATGTAGGGAGGTGGTTGGTGATAGAAAGGAGGTGAATGCAGGGTACTTCTATTGCCTCCACCAAGATTCAAGTCTCTCTAGCGTATTTCTAGACCATGTCCAAGGGAAACATTTCCACAGAATAAAGAATCACGCAAGATTTGAAACTTGCGAGGTCATTAGGAAGCTTGGAAATCAAGCATTGATATATATTGGGAGAAGCATTTTAGATGGTGCTGCGCTTATGTTTAAGTTCCATCCTTATCATTGATTTATTTTAGGGGAAACTACCCAAACTAGGACTTCGCAGTAGTTCCTTCAAGAATTATGAAATTCTCACCCTTGAGTGTTAGGAGAGTTGGACTGTAATGTCCCAAAATATAGTAAAAATTTAAAAATTTTCCTGCCTGCAATAATCGTTAATTCAAAGGAGAAGGATTCATAAGTTAATTTTAGCATAAACAAAAACATCCATACTGGCATAAAGAAATGTAAGCATAAGACTTTTATATAACAGGGTCTCTTCAATGTGTGAGTTCTAGAACTGTAGAAGCGATTTGGAAACAAAATGATGGCATGTTTTAATTATAGTTGTACATGTTAGTGCAAAGGAAGAAATAACACTCCTTAATGTTTCAAGAATCATGTGACTGGAATGTGAATGTCTAATGACACCTTCAGGTGATGAGCTCCTTTGTTGATGGTATGTTGTTCTCATGGTGGGTGCTGTAATACTCCAGGAAAGGTAATTACATACCTCGGCAGGGTTGCCGAGAGGTATGGCTAAGATTTGTGGTTGTCAGAGTTACTTAGCATATTGCTAATGTTATTCCTTACTTCTCTGGTTGCAGGTATTTCTAACCTAAACCTCCTACCCCTAAATGTTTGCTCATACTTTACTAATGGCTTCATGTTACTAGTGTGAATGATAAACTATTAATAACAACTACCCCATGCCATGGGAGTTCACAATATAATTATTCCCAAGGTGAGGTTCACGACTATGAGTCTTTTGTATATTTAAACAAGGGTGAATTGAGTCCATGACTCCACTATATTCTTTTGTAAATTAAGCAAGTGTGGGTTTTAGTCCACGACTCCACTATAGATTTTGTTCAAAAATCAAACCTCCACTATGACAGGGTTAGTGTGGCAACAACTGCACCTTTAATGCGAAGTGGGAGACAGACTTTCATCGAGGGTTTGGTAGCATTTGGGGTTTTTCTTTCCTTAGTCTCCTTTGCGACTTGTTGTTAGTCTTGCTGGTTCTGCACTTCATTCATAAGGTGGCTATGTGGGTGTCCTGACCCGAGCAATGCTCATGGTCAGTGCACTTAGCGTCTGTGGAGCTCGACTGTTTCGCGGATGTAATATTTCTAATAGGTAAGCAAAGACTCCACTATGTTGAGATTTTACCTGTCTGCTTTTGATTCGAAATCACAGGGTTGACTAACTAGTGAAACGTGTTGTAATGGAAGGTGATAAAATGCTTTGGTATGGAAGCTGCGATGGCTCCTGGTGCTGTAGGCATGGCTAGGGTATTGGTAAGTCTAGCTTACGCACTCGTTGCCCTACCTCTCCTACCTCTGATGATGGATGTATGCATATTGTCCTGGTTTAGGAAAGAGACTCCCATAAGCCATTGGATTTACTGAATCACTTCGGGAAGTTTGTTGGTTGCTTAATGGATGGACAAGGGAAATGTGGGTTTCAATGCAATTTAAAGCTGAATACGTAGTTGGGACTGTGATGTAAAAATCGATTATAAATCCGTGTCTATTTTTGTTGCTCAGCATTTATAATTTCTGAACAATGTAAATGCTATTTTGTTTCTGAAAAAGAGGACATGACTCCTATCTGAGATGTATGGTTGTAATGGTTTTAAAAATGGTAAACTTCTATACATTTTCCTGTGTGAGTACAAAACTCTAAGTCTGTACTGGTTCGATCCTAAAATTATGGAGTTTCTGAGAAATTTATAACTATTGTTCCAAATGTCTGAATGATAAAATGTCTTAGGCGCCTTCAGTTTGGCAAACGTAGCTAGGATTTGTGTGTTCGTTTGAATTTGCTAGCTAACTGAGTTGAAATAGTGATATGATATTTCTGTGCATACGATGAGTTGCTTGTTGGAAACATAGGAGATCAGCTGAGGTTCTCTGCACATCTAATTTGGTAATGTGGGTAGGGTTTGAGTAAGATGGTCTCGATTCACCTACTGTCTGCGTTGGTAGAGTGGACATTTGTGTGGAGAGGGTTTCAAGAGTTGTATGCAGCATTTTATTTTTGGTTGGAAATTATGAATCCTGTAGGAAAAATACTTACAAGTTTTGGGTGTGAGAAGACCATGGGATTCGACCCTTGACCTCTATTTTCGATAGGCGTTTGCGTTTGTAACTTTCCAGCACTTTAAATCATCATCTATTTGTACTACATACTTATTGGCATTTATTCTTGTTTTGATAGAATACTAGGGTCTATGTGTTTGTAAGAGCTCTATGTCTCCTCGATGTGCTAGGGTGATGACTGGTAGCGATAGCTAAGTATGATGCTTGTTTTTCATTGGAAAAGAAAATTGTGTAAGAGTATGTAATGATCTTTGTCCTATCTGTTGTCTTCGTTTTAAATGTGGTAGATATATGGTTGCTAAAAACAAAAAGAAAGAACTATTTAGATTGGTAGTGGATATATATCAGTCTTGTTTTCTGTGTAACGTCGTCGTGGTCTGAGAGCAATTGCTTTGGAAAGAAAATGTAAATAAAACAAAAAGGAAGAAAAATGCCAAGGTTAAGCCCTACAGACTCGTTTCTACCAGATTTATGTAATGACTATGTTAGCTAAGTTTGGGGAGCTTACTTTCTAAATCGTTTAATAAAGTGACCAACATTTCTGCTAAAAGAAAATCGATTTTAGTAGTTAGATGGACATGCTACAGTTTAACTCAAAAATCTATTGACAGATAAGAAGGAAATAAAAACTTAGATTTAATAATTAAAACAATGCTTCACAATCCCCAAACTTTAGAATTGTAAAATTGTGTTTTACTAGTAAAGGCTAGCTGGCTATACCTGCTAGGAAATGCCTTGGGATTCTGGGCAGATCTTGAATTTAAAATATGATATAGAGAGCAATACTATTTAACATACCATTCAGAAGAGAAAATAATCAGTTTGAATGTCGTATAGGATTTTCATACCTGCTTATTCCTGTAGCTTGCTCCTGCTTGTAATGACCTGCACACTCAGACAACTAGTTAATGAAAAAATGTTGAACCCTTAGCTGACCTGATAATTGATCTTGAAATCGATGAATTTGGGACTACAACATTCCACCCAACCATGATTCTACAACCGTTCCTGGTTCAATATGAATCCCCCCGAGCTGGTTCTGACATGCAAACTCAGAGGTAGAGGCCTTAAATATGTAGCTAGTTCAGATCTGGAAAATTGATGTGGGGAGGTTCACTTCTTGGAATAGAGAGTTTCTCTTGACATCATAATACTAAAAGAAAATATCCCCCAAAATTTGGGGTCTGTACTCCTTTAGTAGGACAAATCTTGAATTAGGACTGTTGGAATTCAGTGGTTTCTTTAAAATAATTTTAAATTATAAAAGAGTATTTGTCTATTTAACTGCTAGTTATTTTTGGAACTAGAACTTCTCAGCTTTGTTTTACTAAATTGTTTTTGATCTTTAATCTTTTAATAATAATAATAATATAAAAATTAGAATTCTATCCAAATATTAATAAATAATAATTAGTAAGTGGCAGCCCACTTATGCATAAGTATATATATAATAAATAACAATATTATATATTGAAACTCCTAAATAATAATACTTATCTTTGTAGTCCTTAAGCATTTTGTTTCACATGATGCTTCTTTTCATTATTTTTAAGGAAAGGGTCCACTTCTTTGGACAGTTTTAGTAAGCTGGTAAAGGCACCTCTAGTCTCTCCCTTTGCATGTCAGATTCCCTCGTTTTAACATGGTAGTTCCCACAGTATTTGATGATAATAAGATTTATTTAATCAAGTTGAATAGTTGTGATAAAACACATAAGTGCTATTCAAAGTCCTCCTGACTCAACACTTGAGATCTAGTAACCCTGAGTGCTCTTCAGAGCCTTTTAACTCAACACTCTCACATGGCCGTTACATTAGTGCAATTCCAGAGCCTCTGTTAAACACTAGAGATAGAATGTGGTTGTGAGGCACATCTAGGATATTTAAGTGGCCTCGGATCCATTATTCATTTTCTTTCAAGCTTGGAGTGCTCTAGGACTTATGCCCAACACTCAACGTACATCGGGTCTTAGGCCCAGTACAAAATAAGAATCCTCTAAATACATCAGGTCTTAGGCCGAGTATATAGGTCATTCATGTCTTTCTGAGTCCACGTTCAACACACTAAATAATCATCCATGTGAATCATACTCTGCACAGTATAAGGTAACATAAAAATCTCAGTATATCATAATTGTAACTGAATCACAACATAAGTTTATCCATTCGGGTTTTCCTACCCAGTATATAATAAAAAATGAAACAATCAAAGTACATGCCCAATATATATCAACTCATGAGAACATAGATCAAAACATGCCATGGCTTATGCCCAATAATAAATCACATATGCTGGGGCTGTAGCCCAATATAACATCATAACATTAGTCAAAAAGTTGGGATATTACATTGACTTCCTCACTCTTTCGATCTCCACCGGATAGAGAATCCATAGTTTTCATCCATGACAACTCCTGAGAGGATATCATCCCCCAATGCATTGGCGCTTTCATAGTCATTGATGAATTCCATGAGGAAATTGATTCATAGTTCTCTCCCTCGTCCTTAGCAACCAATTCCAATAGGATTTGACATCCTCTCTTTGATGCAACACCAAGACA
Source organism: Larix kaempferi (assembly GCA_027924585.1). Lineage (NCBI taxonomy): Eukaryota > Viridiplantae > Streptophyta > Pinopsida > Pinales > Pinaceae > Larix > Larix kaempferi. The sequence continues at coordinate 197,756 of BSBM01000098.1, read as the reverse complement.
TTTTAGTTTCTAGCAGCCTTCTGATACTTGCACCATATTTTATATATTCCCTTAGCTAGACATTTAACTTTTAGCTAAAAAAATTATTGATCTAAGATTTGTTAATGTGCTCTGACTTTGTACCTATGTTGGATGTACTCCCTTAGTCTTCTTGACCTACTTTTGTGGTTATTTGTTATGAAGTAATAAAATTAACTTATCAGGGTCACTGTAAATAGATACACTATGATCATTGAAAATTCCTTAGCAACAGATGTAGTGTAAAACTACCAACCCATGACAACATTAATACCTAGCATGGAGTTTGGTTTTATCCTTGAACATTACCCACTCAAAACAACAAGCTGTCAATAGTGGCTTGATAGGTCAGTGAATGTAGGGAGGTGGTTGGTGATAGAAAGGAGGTGAATGTAGGGTACTTCTATTGCCTCCACCAAGATTCCAGTCTCTCTAGCGTATTTCGATACCATGTTCAAGGGAAACATTTCCACAGAAAAAAGAATCACGCAAGATTTGAAACTTGCCAGGTCATTAGGAAGCTCGGAAATGGAGCATTGATATATATTGGGAGGAGCATTTTAGATGGTGTTGCGCTTATGTTTATATGGTATACTGATAGTTAAATCAAAACTATGAAGATTCATAATTTCATAATCAATCATGCCATGAGAAGAAACAATGGCAACGACAGTGGCACATTTTTGTCTAGCCAAAATTAGGATCCTTCATCTTTAACCTCACGAGGGTGACAAGGGTATACATGGATTTTTTTTGGAACCTAGAAAGAGTTGACCAAGGTGGTGAAGAGAAGATTATTATGTTTTCCATTATAAAAAAACAGGGTTGGGATAATGTGATAGTTATAGGTAAATAATATTTCATGATGAGCTGGAAAGTAATCATTAGACATCAAGATCCGAGTGGTATTGGGGTAGGTAGGGTTCAAAAGAGAGATGTTGTTAGAGTCAATATGGGGTTAAAGGGTAGAGTGCCGTTTAAATATTGTGCAAATTGTTGGTAAACATATAAGGCTTTAGTGGTGGTCTAGTGTTGAATCACCACCCAACATTGTGTAGAAGAATGGGAATGTGTCTTACAACAGTGACACCACTATACAAAGAGTGAGGATGAAGGAATAATGGAAGAAGAAGAAAGAGGATGAGTAGGTATGGAAGCAAGGTGAGGTTTGAAAGCATGGGGAATACCAAGGGAAGAAGTAAAATAGGGGAGATGGAAGCTCTTGTCCAATTTGTATTCCATATAATCAAGTCACATATGAACACTTTTTTTAGTGCGGTGCTCAAATTATGCATCATCATTTCTAAAAGTATCTAATAATATTGAATTAAACTTCAAAATCATTGATTCTTTAGCTTCAGGGATTTGGCTCTGGATATGTAGCTTGGTGAAAATGTTAATGTATTATTGAATAGATAGATTGAGATGTTTCCAACGTTTATCCAATGACTAATCCATTTATGTTGCTAATTGAGAGGAAATAACCTATTATAAATACCTTGGAAAATTGTATCTCAAGTGATTGAATTTAATGAAAAACTCACAAGAATCCTAGCAAGCTTATCACTAATCCAACACCAAGCATTGCTGTTGTAGCCAATCAAGGGTTAAACATTCAGTCTTTGACAAACTGGGGAGAGATTTGGATTGTGGTATTAGATTGAAAATGACAATCCATTAATTGAGTATTTAACCCATCATGAAGCTACCATAGTTAGAGAAGAATATGTGCGTGCCAAATTTAAAGACTTGAGATTGAACCACAAGCTGTGAGTGTAGCATTTTTTAAAAAAACTAGAGGATCTAAAGCTTGATGCATGCATGAGAAGTATCACTTTCTTTTGGTCTGGAATCACAGTGTAGGTCATGAAGTCCAAGCAAAGAAGCATCTATTCTTAGATAAATTTATAAAAAACCAGTATTGTGGAGGTGGAGACCTTCAAAGAAAAATTAGAGTGATTGAGTGAGAGTCTCCCTAGTAAAGCAGACTCCCTCTTCACAAATATTTCTTAACGAAAATAGTTAAATCTTGTTATTTACTTCCATCATTCTATATTTATTTTATCTTTGAAATTGCACATATTATTGGTTTCAGTTAGACAGTTAGCTTAAGTGGATTCCAACATCTTTATTGCTCGATCAAGGAGATTCGTCTACATGTATCCGAGAGTTACATATTAGAAACAAAACTTCATTGATTTAAGGAAATTGATGATGAAAACCTCACAGCCTGAAAAACTCAAGAAAAATCAGAGAATTTTTCAACACTTACATGATAAAAAACATAGGATTAAAGCCAAAAGGAAAATGATCACTGGATTTAAAATAAACTTGTCAGGAAGATAGCTGTTTATAATTCTGACACAAGTTAATAAAGCGAAGGAAAACAAGAAATGGAATGCATATGAGAAACTAATTCCATATTTAACAATGCCAATGAAAATAATTTTAAACACGGGTAATTATGTACTAGATTGATAGACCAGAACCTCATCCGGAATAGTTAACTAACACATGAATGTGAGGTAGTCCAGGATCCTCCAAAGGTGCATGTTCAACTTTGTTGAATCTGTCTAAAGAAAATGCTACGATTTTCACACCATCGATTGACAAAACCTATGGAAGGTGTCATCAATACTGTTATCGTAGTATAACAAAATAAATGTAACAATCATTAGATTAAACAATAGTTATCATGAAAAATCGCATGCACTAGTTCACTGAAGAAGGGATTTCGGCTAGTTCTCTTAGATAAATCGCAAATCTCAAATATCTCTATCACGGTGAAAACATTGTCAAACATGGGCTATAAATATCAGATTCCTCCAAGAATAACATTCATCATAGACAAGTGGAAGATTGATTACATAATCATTGCCGACTGTTAATTATTGGTTGATCATTGTTGCATCTAGAGTAGCGAGGTTAATTATTGGTGGAGATGTTGTCACAATACATAAGGTCATTTTGGTATTTCTTTTAAGTCTTGATTCTCTTTAATCTTCCTTCTATTCATTCAAGGATCATATATCTAGAGTAATAAATATTACATAGAAGACTACACATAGCGCATACAATGTTCATGTGACTCAATGTGCATGTAGTTGGTGTAGTTCAAACCATTCTTTAGAAATCCTACATTGGTAATAAGTGATGTTACTCGGTATTAAGCTATCCATTTTTGCTGGTGACCCAATATTATTAAGCTATCCGTTAGTCAACTAAACCGTAACACATTGCTCATGGGGAGAGCCGACATTACTACCACTCACCAAAAATAATAAAGATTACATCGCTATTGCCCGTGAGGAAATACCTTATCGTTGTTGCTCAAAAGGCATAAAGATAGAAAGGAAAGACTACTTCAGTTCTCATGAAATATAACATAGATTTTTTCACTTGTCACTTTCCTAATCAATGAATCCATCCAATTAGCCACTAGTGCTAGAAATGAAAAGACTTTATGACAACATATATAATATATCGGTCAATCAATCCTTCTAAAGACTACCTCATTGAGAAGGTAAGTATTATAATGACTCTTTTTTTCGATAAGGATGGGATGAGAATGACTTCTTAATAGGTAATCTAATAAGTATGAGAATTAATCTATTATAATGACTCTTTTTTTCAATAAGGACGGGATGAGAATGACTTGTTAATAGGTAATCTAATAAGTATGAAAATTAATCTATTTTTGGGTTGGTAGAAAAGGATTCAGTCATTAGTCCCGGCCATGACCAATAAAAATAAACTGTCCAGTGGCCAATCCACCTGCCAAATTATGCCAACATTAAAGCCACTGAGGGTCTCTATTTGCACGAACCATCAACAATAAGGAGGATTTCAAAACCAAGTGCCATGCATGAAATGTAAAAGAAAAAGAAATACGTAAACCCTACACATGAAAATTTGGATGAAATCTACAACCACAACTGTTTAAGTAGATCTTGCAGGAGAAGGGATAGATATTTAAAGTAGGGAACCCATCAGATAAGAGTTGAATTGAATGAGAGAAATCTATTCTTAAGCAAGATATTACTAGCAAAGAAATTTGTAACTTCTAAGAAATACTAATTGTTAGCACATTTGCAAGGTTTTTTGATATTTTAGCTTGTGGCGATAACTTTTCAAGAATAGTTAAACCTGTATCGTATGAATTCTCTAGCATAAACTTTGATAGAAGGACTTGGTATTGTAGTTTTCAACTTATTCTAATTTTCCATCTTTAAATGGTAACATTGTGACAGGTGTGTGAAAACCGTGCTTTCACCTATCTAACATTCCATCTGGAAAAATTAATACTAATGAGAGCTACAACAAATCACTAAATCAAATAAACCCATTTTCAATACTATACAAAAGCATTAAGAGGAATGGATTTGAAGAAATGGCTCAATGTACTGAGAGACACCCATATATGAGGACAAAAAATGTAATTACAAAGCACATGTATTCGTCAAATATAGAGAATGACTTATGTTCCATGTTGGAGTGGAAGAATATTCTATATTCATGATACTTCAATGAAGTCCTCTAGTGATTGCCTCGATCCTCACAAGAAGCTCAAGGAGGAATTGGTCAGCAACTTAAATAACACATCAATTCTTGAAATCATTCTCCTCATTGCAATTATGTCTGCTCCTACTTTGTTACTACAATGGAAGCTACTTACATTTTCCTCCCTGATCTAGGTGACTATCCTTATTATGAAACAATTCGGGCCTCCTCGTATGATCTTGAAAAGAGCCAAAACGCTTCTTTCCAAGGCCCATGAAAGAAGTGGTAAAAAGAAGCTCTAAATTAAATTTGCAAGAGTTGAAAAGCTGCAATGGACATAGCTTAAAAAACCCAAGAATACCATTGTTCCAACTCACAATAGGTCTCAGTTAGAACCGCATTCACATTCGGGGTTGTATTTTTCTAAAAGTGCATACAAATATACAGTATGTTAAACTACTGAACATGAACTATGACAAGTCATAAACGATACTTAAAATTATGGATTGTATTATGTATTTTAAAACGTGTATATGATTGTATAAGATACTAAGTGAATCAACATGAGTTGTCATAGATATAAAAGAATTAAAAGAATGGCATTGGAGTGAAAAAACTAAACAAGACATATTTAAGAGAAGAGAGAAAAAAATCTAGTCATAGCTTATATTCGAGGTACCCGACAGTAATGCCCTTGCTCCTTCACCATGCTTCCACTCTCTTCCTCTCAAATTCTTTGGAAACACAAAACCCTCAAATAGTTGCACATTATTCTCTGAGGAATGTTGTACTGCTTCCACTCTCTTCCCGTCAAATTCTTTGGAAACCAAAACCCAAAAAAAAATTCACATTATTCTCCCCAGTCTCGTTTCGGTCCAAAACCATGCATTTTTCCTAATGTAATCCTATATAGGAGCCCTCCTTTGGATAACACCAGGTTTCCAACCTAGGTAAAGATTGATAACCCTAAGATGTTGATTGAGTTGACCCCGCAATAGTTCAAAAGCCAATTCCTACAGGAGTAGAACCAAAGCGAGTAGCTCCACTGTAATGTCCCTAAAAATACTAAAAATTTACAAATTTTCCGGTACTAGATTAAACTGGAAAAGATATGAAGAATATTAACTTAAGCACTGATAAGTACCTACTATATCGGTATTTGATTTCTGCTCTTTGAAGCGTCTTAGTTTTATTAGTATCATGGTTTGGTGATTATAAATTCTACAGCTTTGCGGAAGTGTTTTAAAATGATTAGATGTATGAATTGTCGCATGTGTATGGATGTATTGAATGTAATAATGTAAATCTCCTTCTTACGGTTGTAAGGGTTTGTATGCATATGTATTAAAATTTAACTGGTAATTCAGGTGGAATGGATCCTTTATTGGTGGCGGTTGATGCCCATGGTGTGATGCTTGGTGTTCTCAAAGGGAAAGGTACCCTGGAAGGGCTGCTGAGAGGTAGGGGTAAGAAAATGGAGACACCTGACTTAGTTAGTGATTTCGATAATGCATCCATTTTATTCCTAGTTTGCAGGTGTACTTATGGGGGTGCTTACCTATGGTGTTCAGTTCGCAAGTCCCGCACTTAGTTAATACTAAAGTTTGTAACGTTGGAGGTTATCACCTTGATATTCTTTGTTGGAAGTTAAGGTCTTTGTCGAGGTTCTCAAAACATATTTCCCTTGCTATTATTTGTTGGCCTTACACACTATTTCGGGTCTTTGTAACACACATTGCGTTTTAAATTAATTCATGGCTCGTGAATACCCCCATTAATATAGAGATCGCGACTTGTATCAAATATATGGGGTTGCTGGTGGCAGTTAAAACAAATCTACGATAGCACATGGCTAACCAGCTAAGCAAGGGGTTTGTTCTTGGGTTCTACACCATCGAGGGTTTAAATTTTCATAGTTCGTTTGCCTCTGTCTGTATGTTGGAAGCGTCTGGGGGTTTAGTGTTTTGACCTGAGCTTGGATCATGGTGAGCCCACCACGAAGCTTTCGTATCCAGCAATGGCACTAGATGAAGGTAATATCATCCTCGTTTTCCTTGAAAATTTTAAATTCATAGAAATGACAATGAACTCGATTCTGACTGGTATGCTTACTTGCTTGAAAGGTAAGTTGTTTCGCCTGCTTCGTCTGTGTGGTTAATGATTGATGATCAAGACTTAGACTTGGAGGCATTGGCAATTGGTAAGTTCAGTGTCCAAATTTACTTATCTCCTCCGCTCGCCTCTATGGAGTGATTTGTGTTTTCTATGAGGAACCTTGTGAACTCGGTTGGGTTCATTGTGATACGTTTTGAGTTCCTGGAAGTTGTCGTTGGCTGGACTATTGTAAAAAGATGTATCTATTAACTTTTGCAGGCCCTAGAGGGTCTTAGTAGGAGGTTTTTGGCCATCCAACTCTATGTTTAAATTTTGTTGAACTCTGGATGATAACAGTGATTCCCAAAATGAAATGGGGTTTACAATAGAGACCTTTGTCTACGTCATTAATTTGGATGGGATCTGGAATGTCTTTCTACGTAGATTTATAAGGGTTTGGCACCCTATTTAATCTCTGTGTTTTTTTTATAGTAATGGTAGTTCTTGATTTTGGTGTTTGCTATCGTCACCTCTATCCTAGTAATTTGTGAGTTGTATGATTATGAAAGAGGAAAATAAATCGTACTCTTATTTTACTTGCAGTTTTTGTAGGAAGAGGTCCCCTCTGACTGAGAAGTGTGGTTTCTATGAACTTCTGTGAGATCTTGAACCTATGGCTAATCTCTATGCATTTTTTGTAATGGCTTTCGTTGTTATTGTTATGATTTAGCCGTCTTAATGCGTAAATGTATGGATGGAAAGAGAATCGTAACCCTCATGAGAAATTTAGTTATGAACCTGAGATGGAAAATATTCTAGTTTCGTGTCTCTGGGTTTTTGCAAAAGCTAGACAGGTTTATAAAGAAGTAAAATGTAGGGTTTCGATCCCATGACCTACATTTGTGTTTGAGTCTCGTCTGTATACTATTGATAATACTATTCGAAATGTTTGCTAGATAGTGGGTTTGGTTCTGCAAAATGTATGCCCTAAAATGCGTTTTGGTTTGCTAAGCCATAGTAATGACCTTTGCATTTTCAAAGAAAGATGTGACACCCTAGCTGTCTATTTCAATGGAATGGGTTCTATGTGGTTTCGGTTATGCTGTGGCGATTGGACTTTCAATGTTATGTTGACTGATGCGTTGATAATGACAAAGCTCTGAGAGCACACTGTAACTTGTTTTTACTGCTTGGTACTGTAATTTCGATATTAGTTTTGGGTAGCTGTTGGTCAAATTGATGATGTGTAAGTTCTATGTTTTGATCGTATTGGTAGATGGTAACAATTGTGTTTAACTTGAATCTCCTAAACTTGATGCATGGATTACTTGGTATTTTTGAAGTCTGAACTTGTTTCGATGTAAGGGTTAGTAGTATCGAAATAATCTTAGCCAGTTTTGAGATACGCTAATGCTTTAAACCTGAGAGAGGGTTTTAGTAGAAATAAATATAAACATTAATATAAACAGCATTGCTATTCTAGCTATATGAATATTAAGAGAAGAAAACACAAAAAACCAAACATTGTTTCATAAATGGGAGAATATATATGTAGATATAATAATTTTTCCCTGAAGGAGTGATCTAAGTTTATTTAAATTATCAAGCATAGATTTCTAGGTTGTGGATTTGCTAGGATGTCTAGCATAGGATAGCTTGGCTAGACCTGCTAGACATTCTGCTGATCATAGCTTCTAAAGCTACGTAATCCTATTTTACAGTGTTTTTGTTTCTATCAGAAATCTATATTTAAATGATTCAGGATAAAAGAAAAGGACCAAAGGTGTTGGGGTAGCATCTTGTGTTAATTATTTAACCTCTATTATAACTTGAAATGGAAGATTTAGGATTCATACCTGGTTACTTTGTAACTTGCTCCCTTCTTGTAGTAACGTGCACACTCAAACAATAATTAGTGTAGAGACTTCTGAGCTTAGCTGACCTGTTAGAAAGACTCCTTAGCTAGATAACTTTGGGACTACCATGTTCCTCCCAACCTTGACCCTTGAATCGTTTCCTGGTTCTATCTGGATGCCCCCGAGCTTGGTTCCAAAATGCAATGAGAGATAGAGGCCCTAGGTCCACTAGTGGTTCATATCTAAGAATTATTAGGTGAGGTTGCTTCAGTTTCTCAGAGCAAAATACTTTTCTTGGATTACCATAAGAGAATGATAATGACCAAGAATGATAGGTGATCCCCAAACTTGGGATCTGCCCTCTTTAAGTAGGGAAGTATTTTAATTAGGACTGTCGCAATAATTAGTTTCTTTAAATTAAATAATTAATAATTAAAAGATATTATTTAATTAAATATCTAGTCCTCTTGAACTAGGACTTTTTCAACTGTTTAACTATAAGTGATTTTGATTTGTGCTCTTAAATAATAATTATAATAACAATAATTATAATAACACTAATTATACTAACACTAATTATATTTCACTTAACTATTATTACACCATTTTATAATATAAAATAACGCATAAATCATATATACTAACTATATTCCATAATTAAATAATGGAACCATTATTATTAAAGCTCTTAATAATAATATTAGCCTTGAGGCCTTTATACATGTTAGTCATAAAAGACTACTGGTAATTATCTTTTATCTAGTTTTGTGTCATCACATGACACTTCTTTTAACTTTTAAGGACAAGGTCCAATTCTTTGGATGGTCTTGGTGAGCTTGGTTAAGTATCTCTAGTCTCTCTCTTGCATGTCGGATTCCCTCGTTTAACATGGTAGTTCCTGCAATATTTGATGATAGATAAAAGATGAATCATTTATTAAATCAAATAAATGTGATGAAAGAAAAGTGCTACTCAGAGTCTTTTAGACTCAACACTTTGAGATTCAGTAACCCTGAGTGCTCTTCAGAGCCTTTTAACTCAACACTCTCACATGGGCGTTACGCTAGTGCAATTCCAGAGCCTATGCTCAACACTAGTGCTTGAATGTGGTTGTGAGGAACATCTAGAATATTTGAGTTTCTTCGGATCTGGTATTCGTTGATCAAGCTTGGAGTGCTCCAATGCTTAAGCCCAACACTCAATGTACTTCAGGGCTTACTCCCAGTACATAAACATTCTTCTAGGTACATCGGGGCTTATGCCCGGTACGTAAATTACATGTGTGTTTCTCAGTCCACGCTCAACACACTCATAAGTCAAATCATGTAAAATCATAGCTCTGCACAGTAAGTAACAAAAGATCATCTCAGTATATTAGGGTTTGTACCCTTATCAAAGCTGAAGAACATCATTAAAACATTGGGGCCTCCTCGCCCAGTATGTACTCACATAAAGAAGTCATTCATGGTCCATGCCCGATATGTCGATATATATATATATATAACAGTAAATCATAGGTGCTAGGGCTCATGCCATATACTCAAAATAAACATAGGTGTTGGTGTCGTGGGCCAATATAACAACAAAATAGTTATTCCAAAAATCGGGATATTACATCGACTAGCAACAAAAGCGGAGCTAGTTAAAGAAGTTGATGTCCAACTCCTTTTGTTTACTCATAATCATTAAATGTGCAATCCTCCCTTCGTAATGTTCTAGGAAAGACAGGAGGCAGAGGAAAAATGGTTTGTGCTTCCAATGTCTTCCCATCAAATTGTTTGGAAAACAAAACCCCCCAAATAATTGCACATTATTCTCTGAGGCATGAAGGGGTCCAAAAATAGCCAAATAATTGCACATAACTCTCTGAGGAATGTTGTGCTTCCAATGTGTTCTTATCAAAATCAATGGAAACTCAAAACCCCCAAACAATTGCACATCATTCTATGAGGGATGAAGGGAAACCCAAATGATGGCACTTTGATCTCTAATATCCATCTTTTGAATTTGCACATTCAAGTGCAAGGCAGCAGAAACGAGAAAGAGGGTTTCCCAAGTTAAAACCCTCAAGGCCTGGGTATTGATCCACAACAACATATCTATCCTACTAGAGAGATACAAGCACCATGATTAAACCACAACGCATGTGGTTAATGAGGATTTGTCTCGATACCACACCATGAATCATTGTCTAGGCCATGGTAGACAAGTGCCATGAGTAAGATTTTTGCATTGAAAATGGTCTTTGAGGTCTAAGCATGGTTAGAGGGGAAACAAAGGGCTCAATCCTTGAATCAAGGCCTTCTATATATCTAACTCTATAGTTAGAAAAGGAAAACAATTGGGCCTTAGGTAGTAGACACCATTTCTTTGGTTGAATGGCCATGAAGAACACTTGCAAACCTCAACACAAACCCTCTATAGCGGTTGTCTGGCATGGAGGTTGGATATGGCTGTCATTTGGAGCTTTACCCAGTAAGGATGGGTCATAGGTCATTGAACATGGTTGGTGAAGGAAAATGATTTCCTCCTAATATTGTTGAATCTTATGAGCTTCAAGTGTCTTGAATGAGCCCATGTAGCAACACATGAGTCCTCTAAGTGGGATATGAGATATGGATTCCATTAATTGGTTTTTGATATCTGTGATGGGTCTAGGGACCTCGGCCATGGTTGGAAAGAAAAATAAGGGATTTGCATAGGAAAATGAACCTTATAGGCCTCAAGCACTATGAAGAAGGTCTCCAACCATGACACATGTTCTCTCTCTAGGGTCTTTGACCCCAAGTGATATTCTAGGGGCAATTAGGTGGTTTTTCACGAAGAGGATGCTCCTAATAAGACAATTCCTACAAATGGAAATGAGGTTCTAATGTTAAATTTTTCCTTTAGAAACGTAGGTCCTAATGCTAAAGAAAAATAAGGTTAAAAAATGTATGCAATAAGAATGCCTTCATTTTCCTATAAAAATAAAAATAAAAATGCTAAAATCCCATCTTATGACAACCACATCTCCAAAAATTATACAAGTTTAAATAAATAAAGTGATGGAACAAAGATTCTTTCAACTTTTAACTTTTAATTTTGTACCTCCTACATAGTTTTAAAAACCAAAGTCTTATAGAAGATATGTAAGCAAATTTTAACTTTTTGCCCTCACATTACAAAGTATCCTCCACACTCCTTTCGATCTTTAGTGGTACTTCTAAGAAAGATTCTACATTCACATTGACATTCCATTCCTTGGTCTCTAATCATTAATGACAAAGGAAATTTGGTTAAAAGTGAAGAGTGAGAGTTGGATTTAAAGTTTGTCTTGAATGATTGGAACCTTAGATGATGGCCGGGGTCTTCTTTTATTGTATTTTCCAGTTTCAATTTTGTTTAGCCGACGGTGGCCATACACATCTTTGCCCAAAGCAGTGATCCATATAATTACAATACCACTCGTTAAACCAAAGCCATAAGGCATCGATCCATATAATTACTATCCCAAAGCGGTTATATGTTGGCGACAATCCGTGAAGCGACAAATCTTAAAATACTGGGTGGTTTCGGTTTTCACTTAGACTGATATTAGATTGGTTGATCTTAAAGGAAAAGAAAATCTGTGATAGTAAATAACTCGACATGGCCATGAATTCTGAGAAATCGGGGAAGAAGCTGCATTTGCAAGAGGAGGCGATACGTATTAAAGAAGGAGAAGATGGAGAATTCGAACGATATTCAGTTTACGTAGACAATGTTGACTATTGGTGCAGAGCACAAGATGTGAAGACAAATTTTGAGTGCTGCGGGACAGTAAACCGCATTACCATTCCCACAAATGAGTTCGGGAACCCAAAGGGATATGCGTACGTGGAGTTCTCAGATGCGGACAGCGTAGACAAAGCTCTCCAGTTGAATGGCTCCATGCTCCGGTCCCGACAGATCAGCGTCTCCCGCAAAAGGAAACACCCAAAGTGGAACCGCAACAACAACAACACAAGCCGTTCCATGCAGCAGCCGCCTCCAGTTAATTCCAGAAGAGTCTGAGCAACTTCTAACAGAAGAACAAATAACAATCTCCCCATTCAGCAGCAACGTCCTCCTTCGTCGTCCTCAAATTCACGTTTCGGTTACGTACGGCCCATCACCACAACTACCACCACCGCCTCCGCTGCCCAAGTCCCGACTGCACCACCTACTTCCTCGCTACCGCTTCCCACTGGTAGATTTCATAGAATTTGATTGTTGATTAAAAACATAATTAATAGCAATTCTTTCATACAGTTTTAATGAAATCATATGAATGTGTGTAACTGTAACAACAATTGTGACAGGTGTGTGTAACTGTGACAGGTGTGTGTAACTGTAACATTGTGACAGGTGTGTGTAACTGTAATAACAATTCTTTCATACAGTTTTAATGAAATCATATGAATGTATTATGAATGTCATGAGATATGGCCTTTGTTGATGAGATGTTGAAACCATGGTGGGACATGTATCAATCAAGGAGAGAAAAACATACCCTGGCAGGGCTGCTCAGAGGTAAGAGTATTCTTGGGTGTTTCTGGACTTAGTTAGCATTTTTGCTAATACAATAATTTCATATTTGTGATTGCAGGTATTTATCCTATGACATTTCCACCCTAGAGGATCTATCCATTTTCTATCCAAATGTTTCCAGTTTTTACAAGGTACGGGTTTTAAGAGCAATGGTCAAGTCCTTTAATGAATAGACCAAAATACAAAAGTTATAGTTCCAAGGGGTTTGTTGATGTAAAATCATAGCAGTGAGACCCTTGGACCAGCGCATGCATACTAAGCAAGTTGTGGCTATTATCACACGACTCAAACTATGGTTTTGCACAAATATTCGAGTCTCCAATAAAGCAGGGTTTGGTGTAGAATTAACTAGACTTGAATGTAAAGGGGATGACAGGCTGTCCAGTGAGGGTTTGTAACGATTTGGGGTTTTCCTTGGTCATTCCTTCTGTGTTTCTGTTTGGTTTTGGTTCAGCACTTCACCATATTCTGGAGGTGCTTTCGTGCCCTGACCTGAGCTACGCTCATGGTCAGTGCATGTGGAGTTTTAGCTCGCCTGGCAGCGTGGAGAGTGTCGTATCCTGCTCAGGTATGGCCTTGCTAAAATCGTCAACCTGTTATGGAACTCGTTTCTCCCTATGCATACCTCTTCAGGGTTTAACTTGCATTTCCTTGTTGGATTGGCAGGTGGTAGTGGTTCGGGTGTAATGTTGTGGGCGTCCTGGGCTTCTGTTGGCGTGTCAAGGGTATTGGTAAGTCTAGCTCACCCACCCACGTTGCTCTGCCTCTCGCATCTCTGGTGGTGCATTTATTTGTCTCGTTTTGTTTCACGGGAGGCTTTCATGAGCCTTTGGCACACTGATTCTATTTGGAAGTCTGGAAGGGTCACCTATTGGCTGGATCATCGAATGCATTGAATCTATGGGGTTTCGAAATGTAATAATGAGATGTAGCGAGAAGGAACTCCTGTGTAATTTCTAAGGGGATTTAAAAGATCATTTTTATTACTTGCCCAATGCTTTTGACTAGTATACTCTGGTTTTAATGGCCATTGTTGGCACATTCATTTGTGGTTCTTGTGGTTTGTCATGAAATTGGGTTTTGCTCAGGGGATTCTTCCCTGTATGATGTATGGTGTTTTGGATGTATGTTTTGAATATGGGTAAGAACTATAGCGTTTCTAGATTTTCTATCAATGTCGTTTTTGGTTCCGAGAATGTAACAGTGGCTCAGCCTATGGGGTTTTATGTTGCCGTAATGAATTCTCATTTTGATTGTAGCTCTGTCTGTTTAATTTTCGATGTGGACTGTAAATGGAAGCATCATTGTTTCGTAATGAAGCTATACCTGTACTGTAGTTTTGAATTTAAAGACCCCAGGGTTTTGACTTTTGTCTGCGTTGGATTCCTAGACACAGTGTTTGATGGAGAGATTCTACTCTGGTGATTTGTAAAAGAAGGGAACCGATGACGCCCAGGCGGGCATCCTGTAGATGTTACTATTGGTATAGATTATTTAAACAACTGTTATTCTAGATTTGTATGTTTGATATCTATACCCAAAATTCTAGATTTGTATGTTTGATATATATACCTGTGTTTTGATTTATATATATATAAATAAAGAAAAATATGCGTGAATGTTTAAAGTTCTCTTTACAACAACTATATTCGTTTTCTGTGTGGCGTCTGTATGGTTTGGATTTAGCATTTCGTTTGGATTTGAAATAATGGTTTAGATTAGGAATAAATCTACAATAATTTCGTTAATAATAAAATATGAAAAAGGGATTTGTGGTTGTCTAAGCCCTATGATTCGTTCTACAAGATCTCTGTAATACATGTATTTACCTGTCTAATAAATAACCGAACTGTAATGTAAACAATGAATGATTAGTAGTACATTGTATATAAGATACTGTCAGAATAAAAAGGATACTGTCTGTTCAAACTTATAAGAAATACTAGTCTATAGGTTTTCTACACAGATGTCTAGCACAGGCTAGTGGACTAGCCATGCTAGACATGCGATAGTCATCATGAAGTAATTTTCTAGGGTTGATAAGGTTTATGAATATGAATTTTAATATGCATTTAACCCTGGACGTTGTTTCCCTAAAGGCCCTTTACTCCTTAAGAAAAGTATTGATGTAGATGGTTTACGGGAATTAAATACTAAGTAACAAGCTATTCAACTTGCATAAATAAAATATGGTGAGTGGAATAATTCATACCTGCAAGCTTGTAACGTGCCCTTCTTCTGTAGTAACCTGCACACTTTGGGACTACCACGTTCCTCCCAACCATGATCCTACAACCGTTCCTGGTTCAGTATGGATCCCCCCGAGCTGGTTCTGACATGCAAATTGAGAGATAGAGACCCTAGGTCCACTGCTGGTTCACATCTAAAACTTATGTGAGCTACTTCAATTCTTGGAGCAGAAAATTCTCTTTGATTCCATAAGAGAATGATGATGAAAAGATGATCCCCAAACTTTGGGGTCTGTCCTCTTTATGTAGGGAAATATTGAATTATGACTGTTGGAATAATTTGGTTTCTTTAAATCAAATAAATTAATTTATAAAAGAATATTTGTTTTAATTAATCACTAGTTCTTTTGGAACTATGACTTTTCCATTTGTTTAACTAAAGTGTTTTTTTTTTAATTAAAGCCTTTCTATAATTTGTGATCAACTTAATATTTCAATTTATTTATTAATGCATTATTGATTTATTAACTCAATGCATCAACGATATATAAAATAAATGTGTTTAATAAATAAATAGTAACAATCATTATTATTAAAGTTATTAATAATAACATTAGCCTTGAGGCTTTTATGCATGCTTAACCATAGGAAACTACTATTTAGTTAATTCATGCTTTAAGTGGTGATGTTATCTTTTATGTATCTTCACATGATACTTCTTTTTAATCTTTTTAAGGATAAGGTCCCCTTCTTTGGACGGTCTCAATAAGCTAGGATAGGCACCTCTAGTCTCTCCCTTTGCATGTTAGATTCACTCATTTTAACATGGTAGTTCCCGCAGTACTTGATGATAATAGAAGATTTATTTAATCAATTCGAATAGTTGTGATAAGACACATAAGTGCTATTTAGAGTTCTTCAGACTCAACACTTGAGATCTAGTAACCCCGAGTGCTCTTCAGAGCCTTTTAACTCAACACTCTCACATGGGTGTTACGCTAGTGCAATTCCAGAGCCTCTGCTCAACACTAGAGCTAGAATGTGGTTGTGAGGCACATCTAGACTATTTAAGTGGCCTCGGATCCGGTATTCATTTTCTTTCAAGGTTGGAGTGCTCTAGGGATTATGCCCAACACTCAGTGTACATCAGGGCTTACTCCCAATACATAAACATTCATCTAGGTACATCGGGGCTTACGCCCAGTACATAGGTCTCTTGTGTGTTTCTGAGTCCACGATCAACACATCATATAGGATAAACATGTAAAATCACAGCTCTGCACAATAAGTAACAAAAGGTCATCTCAATATGTATTAGGGTTTTGTACCCACATCAAAACATAATAAGAACATTGGGGCTCCCTTGCCCAGTATATAATCAAGTAATCAAATTTAGTCAGGGTCCATGCCCAATATGCCAGTCTACAAAAGAATAAATCATAGGTCTTGTGGCCGTGGCCCAATATAACATCATAAAATAGTTAGTCCAAAATTTGGGATATTACATTTATAGTAAAAGGCTGTGTGTTTGTTGATTCAACATGCACCGATGCGGTTATGGTTATCTGGTGCACCTTTTATTTGACTTGCCGTTAAAAAATATATTGATACTGCGATGCATTATCATCTATTAACCACACTGTGGATTTTATCTTATAATGCCCCATTGCATTTAGTATCTATTAATGCATCGCGAAACGGGTATTAAAATAACACGAGTTTTTTAATTAATTTTTTTTTATCGATATTTTTTCTCTATCGTGGTGCCGTAGAATTTCGTGCCACACCACTGCGTTATGTTGAGAAATGCACCAGTGTGTTTTGGTGTTAAACACACCGAAAAACAACATACGCTAAAATCTCTGCCCGATCGCCTCCCTTAGAAACCTCCACTATAAATGGATTTTTGACCTCTTTTTTAGGGGCTCCCACTATAACCTTCACTAGAGCGCCTTTTCCTTGTAGTGACTTACAAAATGCAAATTGACTACTTGATTTTTTCCATTGAGGTGAAGAAAAATAATATAGTCGGAATCCCCGCAACTCTACATAATGCTCAAGTTATACCTTTCCATGGGATCTGGGAGAAATTGAAAGGCATAAGAGCAATTCTTAAATATTGCTTCCCTTAGAATTGCAATGATAAAAAATTTGGAAATTATTGACAAGAATCTAATAAAAATCATACCCAAGTTTAGAATGCAATGTTGGAGCCTACCTGGATCACCGATGGGGTTGTTTGGTACATCCAAGGCACTTTCTCAAATCCAACTGCTTCTGTTTTTCACGCACCCATAATGAAATGAATTATTAAATAAATATAAGGTTTTAAATATTCAAAAAATCATCAAACTAAATGAAAAAATTTCTATGTCATAGAACATGTGGCCATCGGAAACATGAAAATAATTTTAATCTATTGAATTTTCACATTAGAGCTTCAAAACAAACATACAAGAATTAGGATTAAAAGAAGAAGCACATGGGTGAAGCAGATTGAGACCCGAAGCATTTTCAGTGTTGAGCCAATAGTATCTGACAATTTGAAAGTAAGGTGTTCAAGTTCAAGTCAAGAATGGAATTTACAATGTGCAAGAGTCAATCTGCAGACTGTGATACAACAATTGTTGATGTTGCAGCATCAATGAGACATTCTCCCCGAGACAGGGAGGATGGAGAAGCTTGCCCTGAGATGGAGAGATTGGTAACTGCTTTGTGATTTCCCTTCTCATCATGTAGCATTGAGTTTAGTGGAACTTTGATTTTCCTCCTCGTCGTGTAGGACTGAGTTGAGTTGACATATGGTTATCCTCCTTGTCATGTAGGACTAAGTGTCAAGCAATGTTATTTACACTTCAAACATTAATGCCACAAAATACCTAAAAGAGGAATTGAAGTAGAATAATGTGATAATGAACTAGTTCATTTAGAGGATGGAAAACTGATCCGTATTTGTGTGGGAACGAAACAAAAGATAGCATATACAGAGATATACAATCACATACACATATATATGGAAAGAAACACAACGATATAGGAAACACATATTCGATTAAATATCGGAAATAAAAGAGACTGTAAATACAACAGCTAGAATGGTAGTAGCTATCTCTGAGGAGCGATGTGGCCACTGTGCTCATTCATGTTAAGATGAATACAAAGAGAGGCTGAAAGGGCCTATTTATCATAGGCATGAGGGAGATAATCCCAAGCATCCAAAAACCTAAACCTAGAAGATGAACCATCATAAAGTTTGCGGCCCGAAGGTGGTTAGTTGAACAGTCAACTTCCCGGGGTCATAACTTTTGCATACGATCTCTGTTTGGGGAACTTGGTAACCCATTGGAAAGATCTATCCAAGGACTACGCGGTGGGACATGAAATAGATGGGCTCTGTTGGAGCAAGATTTCCCAAGAAACATCGTTTAGGGCCTCAAAACGGCCCCGAAAGTTTGGGACTCGAAAAACTATAGAAACATTACTAGAAAATTGGCAAAATGGGAAGCTGATTTGAGCCAGTGGAATAGGTGGGTGGCCACCGATATCCCTTTGGATCACAAACTAAGTCTACCTAATTTCTCTAGTTTGTACCCTTACTCTGTCTCTGTCCTCCCACATTTTTATAAAATTTGAATATGGTGAAAGACACGGGTGAAGTTTGTAAATACATAAAGTGGCTCAAGATTATGCTGAAATGTATGCCTCTACCCAAATAAAAATGATGGAATATATCCTTGAGAAAGAATTTTAAAATGAAGAACATATTCATGGAGAGGAATTTATGGGCCCAAGCCTCCCTTGGTTGAAAATTTATGCTTCCTGGGATAAGAGTTTTGGTTTTCCTGCTTCTTTTAGTTTTATGCTTTCATATCAATTTGTGATAGAGGCTTGAATTCGTGGATGATGAAAACCTTCTATGGAAAAACCAATTTTAGTTGTCATGAATGCAACGGTCTACGTCAACATAGTAGTTTAATTTGTTTTTGCTTTAGATATTGAAAGAGATCTAGATGATGTTTATAGGGCCATATAGTAGTTAGATTTTAATCACTCCTGTTTAAATATGAAAAACTTTAACAGATCATAGGTGGTACATCATTTTTTTGTTATTCTAAGGGTCAAATTTGAATATCAAATATAGCGTCGAGCTTGTAAGGGAATATGATATGAATGTAAATATGTAAACTATTTATTAACAAAATTCTTCTTGTCGACTTCCTAAAAAAAAAAGAAGATACAAAACACTGAACAAAAAAAACATGATAGTTTTGAAAAGCCAAACTTCCCTGGGGTAAAAATAAAAAAATACTAAAAACACGCGCCAATTTAGAATATTAAGTTCCATCTTTATCATTGATTTATTTTAGGGGCGACTACACAAACTAGGACTTCGTAGTAGTTCCTTCAAGAATTATCAAATTCTCACCCTTGAGTGTTAGGAGAGTTGGACTGTAATGTCCCAAAAATAGCAAAAATTTAAAATTTTTCCTGCCTGCAATAATCGTTAATTCAAATGAGAAGGATTCATAAGTTAATTTTAACATAAATAAAAACATCCATACTTGCATAAAGAAATGTAAGCATAAGACTTTTATATAACAGGGTCTCTTCAATGTGTGAGTTTTAGAACTGCGGAAGCGATGTGGAAAAAAAATGATGGCATGTTTTAATTACAGTTGTACATGTTAGTGCAAAGGAAGAAATAACACTCCTTAATGTTTCAAGAATCATGTGACTGAAATGTGAATGTCTAATGACACCTTCAGGTGATGAGCTCCTTTGTTGATGTTATGCTCGTGGTCAGTGCACTTAACGTCTATGGAGCTCGACTGTTCCGCAGATGTAATACTTCTAATAGGTAAGAAAAGACTCCACTATGTTGAGATTTTACCTTTCTGCTTTTGATTCGAAATCCCAGGGTTGACTAACTAGTGAAACGTGTTGTAATGGCAGGTGATAAAATGCTTTGGTATGGAATTTGTGATGGCTCCTAGTGTTGTAGGCGTGGCTAGGGTATTGGTAAGTCCATCTTACCCACTCATTTCCCTACCTCTTACACCTCTGATGATGTATGTATGCGTCTTGTCCTGGTTTAGGAAAGAGATTCTAGTAAGTCATTGGCTTTACTGAATCACTTTGGGAAGTCTGTTGGTTGATTAATGGTTGGACCAGGGAAATGTGGGTTTCTATGCAATTTAAAGTTGAATACGCAGTTGGGACTGTGATGTAAAAATCGATTATGAATCCGGGTCTACTTTTGTTGCTCAACATTTCTAATTTCTGAACATGGTAAATGCTATATACTTCTATACGTTTTCCTTTGTGAGTACAAAACTCTAAGTCTGTACTGGTTCGATTCTAAAATTATGGAGTTTCAGGGAAATTTATAACTGTTGTTCCAAATGTCTGAATGATAAAATGTCTTTGGCGCCTTTAGTTTGGAAAACATAGCTAGGATTTGTGTGTTGGTTTCAATTTGCTTGCTAACTGAGTTGAAATAGTGCTATGATATTTCTGTGCATATGATGAGTTGCTTGTTGGAAACATAGGAGATCGACTGAGGTTCTCTGCACATCTAATTTGGTAATGTGGGTAGGGTTTGAATAAAATTGTCTCGATTCACTTACTATCTGCGTTGGTAGAGTGGACATTTGTGTGGAGAGGGTTTCAAGAGCTGTACGCAACATTTTATTTTTGGTTGGAAATAATGAATCCTGTAGGAAAAATACTTAGAAGTTTTGGGTGTGAGAAGACCATGGGATTAGACCCTTGACCTCTGTTTTCGATAGGCGTCTGCGTTTGTAACTTTCCAACACTTTAAATCACCATCTATTTGTATTGCATACTTATTGGCATTTATTCTTGTTTTGATAGAATACTAGTGTCTGTGTGTTTGTAAGAGTTCTGTGTCTCCTCGATGTACTAGGGTGATGATTGGTAGCGATAGCTAAGTATGATGATTGTTTTTCATTGGAAAAGAAAAGTGTGTATGAGTATGTAACGATCTATGTCCTATCTGTTGTCTTTGTTTTAAATGTGGTAGATGTATGGTTTCTAAAAAGAAAAAGAAAGAACTATTTAGATCAGTAGTGGATATATATCAGTCTTGTTTTCTGTGTAACGTCGTCGTGGTTTCAGAGCAATTGCTTTGGAAAGAAAATGTAAATAAAACAAAAAGGAAGGAAAATGCCAGGGTTAAGCCCTACGGACTCGTTTCTACCAGATTTATGTAATGACTATTTTTGCTAAGTTTGGGGATCTTACTTTCTAAATCGTTTAATAAAGTGACTAACATTTCTGCTAAAAGAAAATCGATTTTAGTAGTTAGATGGACATGCTACAATTTATCTTAAAAATCTATTGACAAATAAGAAGGAAATAAAAACTTAGATTTAATAATTAAAACAATGCTTCACAATCCCCAAACTCTAGAAGTGTAAAATTGTGTTTGACTTGCAAAGGCTAGCTGGCTATACCTGCTACGCAATGCCTTGGGATTCTAGGAAGATCTTGAATTTAAAATATGATATAGAGAACAATACTATTTAACATACCATTCAGAAGAGAAAATAATCAGTTTGAAGGTCTTATAGGATTTTCATACCTGCTTATTCCTGTAGCTTGCTCCTGCTTGTAATGACCTGCACACTCAGGCAACTAGTTAACGAAAAAATGTTGAACCCTTAGTTGACCTGATAATCGATCTTGAAATGGATGAATTTGGGACTACCACGTTCCACCCAACCATGATTCTACAACCGTTCCTGGTTCAATATGAATCCCACCGAGCTGGTTCTGACATGCAAACTGAGAGGTAGAGGCCTTAGATATGTAGTTGGTTTAGATCTGGAAAATTGATGTGGGGAGGTTCACTTCTTGGAACAGAGAGTTTCTCTTGACATCATAATACTAAAAGAAAAGATCCCCCAAACATCGGGGTCTATCCTCCTTAAGTAGGACAAATCTTGAATTAGGACTATTGGAATTCACTGGTTTCTTTAAAATAATTTTAAATTATAAAAGAGTATTTGTTTATTTAACTGCTAGTTATTTTTCGAACTAGGACTTCTCAACTTTTTTTTAGTAAATTGTTTTGATCTTTAATCTTTTTATAATAATAATAATATAAAAATTACAATTCTATCTAAATATTAATAAATAATAATTAGTAAGTGGCAGCCCACTTATGCATAAGTATATATATAATAAATAAATAACAATATTATATATTGAAACTCCTAAATAATAATACTTAGCTTTCTGGTCCTTAAGGATTTTGTTTCACATGATGCTTCTTTTCAATCTTTTTAAGGAAAGGGTCCACTTCTTTGGACGGTTTCGGTAAGCTGGTAAAGGCACCTCTAGTCTCTCCCTTTGCATGTCAGATTCCCTCGTTTTAACAGGGTAGTTCTTGCAGTATTTGATGATAATAAGATTTATTTAATCAAGTCGAATAGTTGTGATAAAACACATAAGTGCTATTCAGAGTCCTCCTGACTCAACACTTGAGATCTAGTAACCCCGAGTGCTCTTCAGAGCCTTTTAACTCAACACTCTCACATGGGCATTAAGTTAGTGCAATTCCAGAGCCTCTGCTCAACACTAGAGATAGAATGTGGTTCTGAGGCACATCGAGGATATTTAAGTGGCCTCGGATCCGATATTCATTTTCTTTCAAGCTTGGAGTGCTCTAGGGCTTATGCCCAACACTCAACGTACATCGGGGCTTAGGCCCAGTATATAGGTCATTCGTGTGTTTCTGAGTCCACGCTCAACACACTAAATAATCATCCATGTGAATCATACTCTGCACGGTATAAGGTAACATAAAAATCTCAGTATATCATAATTGTAACTGAATCACAACATAAGTTTATCCATTTGGGTTTTCCTACCCAGTATATAATAAAAAATGAAATAATCAAAGTACCTTCCCAATATATATAAACTCATGAGAACATAGATCAAAACATGCTACGGCTTATACCCAATAATAAATCACATATGCTAGGGCCGTACCCAATATAACATCATAACATAGTTAGTCAAAAAGTTGGGATATTACATGGACTTCCTCACCCTTTCGATCTCCACCAGATAGAGAATCCATAGCTCTCATCCATGACAACTCCTGAGAGGATATCATCCCCCGGTGCATTGGCGCGTTCATAGTCATTGATGAATTCCATGAGGAAATTGAGTCATAGTTCTCTCACTCGTCCTTAGCAACCAATTCCAATAGGATTTGACATCCTCTCTTTGATGCAACACCAAGACATTTTAGTTTCTAGAATCCTTCTAGTACTTGCACCATATTTTATATATTCCCTTAGCTAGACATTTAACTTTTAGCTAAAAAAATTGTTGATCTAAGATTTGTTAATGTGCTCTGACTTTGTACCCATGTTGGATGTACTCCCTTAGTCTTCTTGACTTACTTTTGTGGTTATTTGTTATGAAGTAATAAAATTAACTTATTAGGGTCACTGTAAACAGATACACTATGATCATATAAAATTCCTTAGCAACAGATGTAGTGTAAAACTACCAACCCATGACAACATTAATACCTAGCATGGAGTTAGGTTTTATCCTTGAACATTACCCACTCAAAAAAACAAGCTATCAATAGTGGCTTGATAGGTCAGTGAATGTAGGGAGGTGGTTGGAGATAGAAAGAAGGTGAATGCGGGGAACTGCTATTGCCTCCACCAAGATTCAAGTCTCTCTGGCGTATTTCCAGACCATGTTCAAGGGAAACATTTCCATAGAAAAAAGAATGGGAAGGTGTATTACAACCCAACATTGTGTAGAAGAATGGGAATGTGTCTTACAACAGTGACACCACTATACAAAAAGTGAGGATGAAGGAATAATGGAAGAAGAAGAAAGAGGATGAGTAGGTATGGTAGCAAGGTGAGGTTTGAAAGCATGGGGAATAACGAGGGAAGAAGTAAAATAGGGGAAATGGAAGCTCTTGTCCAATTTGTATTCCATATAATCAAGTCACATATGAACACGTTTTTTAGTGCAATGCTCAAATTATGCATCATCATTTCTAAAAGTATCTAATAATATTGAATTAAACTTTGAAATCATTGATTCTTTAGCTTCAGGGATTTGGATTTGGATATTTAGCCTTGTGAAAATGTTAATTTATTATTGAATAGATAGATTGAGATGTTTCCAAAGTTTATCCAATGACTAATCCATTTATGTTGCAAATTGAGAGGAAATAACCTATTAGAAATACCTTGGAAAATTGTATCCCAGTTGATTGAATTTAATGAAAAACTCACAAGAATCCTAGCAAGCTTATCACTAATCCAACAGGAAGCGTTGCAGTTGTGGCCAATCAAGGGTTAAAAATTCAGCCTTTGACAAATTGGGGAGAGATTTGGATTGTGGTATTAGATTGAAAATGAAAATCCATTAATTGAGTATTTAGCCCATCATGAAGCTACCATAGTTAGAGAAGAATATGTGCGTGCCAAATTTAAAGACTGGAGATTGAACCACAAGCTGTGAGTGTAGCGTTTCTTAAAAAAGCTAGAGGATCTAAAGCTTGATGCATGTATGAGAAGTATCACTTTCTTTTGGTCTGGAGTCACAGTGTAGGCCATGAAGTCCAAGCAAAGAAGCATCTATTCTTAGAGATATTTATAAAAAACCAGTGTTGTGAAGGTGGAGACCCTCAAAGAAAACTTAGAGTGATCGAGTGAGAGTCTCCCTAGTGAAGCAAACTCCCTCTTCACAAATATTTCTTAAAGAAAATAGTTAAATATTGTTATTTACTTCCATCATTCTATATTTATTTTAACTTTGAAACTGCATGCACTTAGTTTATTATTGGTTTCAGTTAAACAGTTAGCTTAAGTGGATTCCACCATCTTCATTGCTCGATCAAGGAGATTTGTCCACATGTATCCGAGAGTTACATATTAGAAACAAAACTTCATTGATTTAAGGAAATTGATGATGAAAACCTCACAGCCTGAAAAACTCAAGAAAAATCAGAGAATTTTGCAACACTTACATGATAAAAGCCATAGGATTAAATCCAAAAGGAAAATGATCACTGGATTTAAAAAAAACTTGTCAAGAAAATAGCTGTTTGGAATTTCGACACAAGTTAATAAAGCGAAGGAAAACAAGAAATGGAACGCAGATGAGAAACTAATTCCATATATAACAATGCCAACGAAAATAATTTTAAACACGGGTAAATATGTACCAGATTGATAGACCAGTCCCTCATCCAGAAGAGTTAACTAACACATGAATGTGAGGTAGTCCAAGATCCTCCATAGCTACATGTTCAACTTTGTTGAATCGGCCTAAAGAAAATGCTACGGTTTTCACACCATCTATTGACAAAACCTATGGAAGGTGTCATCAATACTGTTATCATTGTATAACAAAATAAAGGTAACAATCATTAGATTAAACAATAGTTATCATGAAAAATCGCATGCACTAGTTCATTGAAGAAGGGATTTCTGCTACTTCTCTCAGATAAATCGCAAATCTCAAATAACTCTATCACGGTGAAAACATTGTCAAACATGGGCTATAAATATCATATTCCTCCAAGAATAACATTCATCATGGACAATTGGAAGATTGATTACATAATCATTGTTGACTGTTAATTATTTGTGGATCATTGTTGCATCTAGAGTAGCGAGGTATTTACTATCTAGTAAGTATGGTGGAGATGTTGTCACCATACATAACGTAATTTTGGTATTTCCTTTAAGTCTTGATTCTCTTTAATCTTCCTTCTATTCATTAAAGGATCATATATCTAGAGTAATAAATATTACATAGAAGACTACACATAGCACATACAATGTTCATGTGACTCAATGTGCATGTAGTTGGTGTAGTTCACACCATTCTTTAGAAAGCCTGCGTTGGGAATAAGTGATGTTACTCGGTATTAACCTATCCATTTTTGCTGGTGACCCAATATTATTTAGAGCCGTTAGTCAACTTAAAAGTAACACATTGCTCACAAGGAGAGCCGACATTACTACCACTCACCAGAAATAATAAAGATTGCATCGCTATTGCCCGTGAGGAAATATCTTGTCGTTGTTGCTCAAAAGGCATAAAGATAGAAAGGAAAGACTACTTCGCTTCTGATGAAATATAACATAGCCTTTTTCACTTGTCACTTTCCTAATCAATGAATCCATCCAATTAGCCACTAGTGCTAGAAAAGACAAGACTTTATGACAACATATATAATACATCGGTCAATCAGTCCTTCTAAAGACTACCTCATTGAGAAGGTAAGTTTTATGGGATGAGAATGACTTGTTAATAGGTAATCTAATAAGTATGAGAATTAATCTATTATAATGACTCTTTTTTTCGATAAGGACGGGATGCGAATAACTTGTTAATAGGTAATCTAATAAGTATGAGAATTAATCTATGTTTGGGTTGGTAGGAAAGGATTCAGTCATTAGTCCCTGCCATGACCAATAAAAATAAACTGTCCAATGGCCAAACGACCTGCCAAATTATGCCAACATTGAAGCCATTGAGGGTCTCTATTTGCACAAA
Organism: Larix kaempferi; assembly: GCA_027924585.1. Taxonomy (NCBI): domain Eukaryota; kingdom Viridiplantae; phylum Streptophyta; class Pinopsida; order Pinales; family Pinaceae; genus Larix; species Larix kaempferi. The sequence goes on along the minus strand of BSBM01000098.1, from coordinate 170,974 downwards.
CCATCAACAATAAGGAGGATTTCAAAACCAAGTGCCATGCATGAAATGTAAAAAAAAAGAAATACGTAAACCCTACACATGAAAATTTGGATGAAATCTACAACCACAAATGTTTAAGTAGATCTTGCAGGAGAAGGGATAGATATTTAAAGTAGGGAACCCATCAGAGAAGAGTTGAATTGAACGAGATAAATATATTGTTAAGCAAGATATTACTAGCAAAGAAATTTGTAACTTCTAGAAAATACTAATTGTTAGCACATTTGCACGGTTTTTTGATATTTTAGCTTGTGGCGATAACTTTTCAAGAATAGTTAAATCTGTATCATGTGAATTCTCTAGCATAAACTTTGACAGAAGGACTTGATATTGTAGTTTTCAACTTATTCTGATTTTCCATCTTTAAATGGTAACATTGTGACAGGTGTTGAAAACCGTGTTTTGACCTATCTAACATTCCATCTGGAAAATTAATACTAATGAGAGCTACAACAAATCACTAAATCAAATAAACCCATTTGCAATACTATACAAAAGCATTAAGAGGAATGGATTTGAAGAAATGGCTCAATGTACTGAGAGGCACCCATATACGAGGACAAAAAATGTAATTACAAAGCACATGTATTCGTCAAATATAGAGAATGACTTATGTTCCACGTTGGAGTGGAAGAATATTATCTATTCGTGATATTTCAATGAAGTCCTCTAGTGATTGCCTCGATCCTCACAAGAAGCTCAAGGAGGAATTGGTCGGCAACTTAAATAGCACATCAATTGTTGAAATCATTCTCCTCATTGCAATTATGTCTACTCCTACTTTGTTACTACAATGGAAGCTACTTACATTTTCCTCGTTGATCTAGGTGACTATCCTTATTATGAAACAATTCAGGCCTCCTCCTATGATCTTGAAAAGAGCCAAAATGCTTCTTTCCAAGGCCCATGAGAGAAGTGATAAAAAGAAGCTCTATATTAAATTTGCAAGAGTTGAAAAGCTGCAATGGACACAGGTTAAAAAACCCAAGAATAACATTGTTCCAACTCACAATAGGTCTCAGTTTGAACCGCATTCACATTCGGGGTTGGATTTTTCTAAAAGTGCATACAAATATACATTATGTAAAACTACAGAACATGAACTATGACAGGTCATAAACGATACTTAAAATTATGGATTGTATTATGTATTTTAGAACGTGTATATGATTGTATAAGATATTAAGTGAATCAACATGAGTTGTCATAGATATAAAAGAATTTGAAAAATGGCACTGGAGTAAAAAAACTAAACAAGACACATTTAAGAGAAGAGAGAAAAAAATCTAGTCATAGCTTATCTTCGAGGTACCCGACAGTAATGCCCTTGCTCCTTCACCATGCTTCCACTCTCTTCCTCTCAAATTATTTGGAAACACAAAACCCTCAAATAGTTGCACATTATTCTCTGAGGAACGTTGTACTGCTTCCACTCTCTTCCCGTCAAATTCTTTCGAAACCAAAACCCAAAAAAAATTCACATTATTCTCCCCAGTCTCGTTTCGGTCCAAAACCATGCATTTTGCGTAATGTAACCCTATATAGGAGCCCTCCCATGGATAACACTGGGTTTCCAACCTAGGTAAAGACTGATAACCCTAAGATGTTGATTGAGTTGACCCCGCAACAGTTAGAAAGCCAATTCCTGCAGGAGTAGAACCAAAGCGAGTAGCTCCACTGTAATGTCCCTAAAAATACTAAAAATTTAAAAAATTTCCGGTACTAGATTAAACTTGAAAATATATGAAGAATATAAACTTCAGCACTGATAAGTACCTACTGTACCGGTATTTGATTTCTACTCTTTGAAGCATCTTAGTTTTATAAGTATCATGGTTTGCTGATTATAAATTCTACAACATTGCGGAAGTCTTTTAAAACGATTAGATGTATGAACTGTCGCATGTGTATGGATGTATTGAATGTAATAATGTAAATCTCCTTCTTACGGCTGTAAGGGTTTCTATGCATATGTATTAAAATTTAACTCGTAATTCAGGTGGAATGGATCCTTTATTGGTGGCGGTTGATGCCCATGGTGTGATTCTTGGTGTTCTCAAAGGGAAAGGTACCCTGGAAGGACTGCTGAGAGGTAAAGGTAAGAAAATGGAGACACCTGACTTAGTTAGCGATTTCGATAATGCATCCATTTTATTCTTGGTTTTCAGGTGTACTTATGGGGGTGCTTACCTATGGTGTTCAGTTCGCAAGTCCCACACTTAGTTATTACTAAAGTTTGTAACGTTGGAGGTTATCACCCTGATATTCTTTGTTGGAAGTTAAGGTCTTTGTTGAGGTTCTCAAAACATATTTCCCTTGCTATTATTTGTTGGCCTTACACACTATTTTGGGTCTTTGTAACACACATTGCGTTTTAAATTAATTCATGGTTCGTGAATACCCCCACTAATATAGAGATCGCGAATTGTATCAAATATATGGGGTTGCTAGTGGCAGTTAAAACAAATCTACGATAGCACATGGCTAACCAGCTAAGCAAGGGGTTTGTTCTTGGGTTCTACACCATCAAGGGTTTCAATTTTCATAGTTTGTTTGCCTCTGTCTGTATGTTGGAAGCGTCTGGTGGTTTAGTGTTCTGACCTGAGCTTGGCTCATGGTCATCCCACCACGAAGGTTTCGTATGCAGCAATGGCGCTAGATGAAGGTAATATCATCCTCGTTTTCCTTGCAAATTTTAAATTAATAGAAATGAAAATGAACTCGATTTTGACTGGTATGCTTACTTGCTTGATAGGTAATTTGTTTGGCCTACTTTGTCTGCATGTTTAATGACTGATGATCAAGACTTAGACTTGGAGGCGTTGGCAATTGGTAACTTCATTGTCCAAATTTACTTATCTCCTCCACTCGCCTCTATGGAGTGACTTGCATTTTCTATGAGGAACCTTGTGAACTTGGTAGGGTTCAATGTGATACGTTTTGAGTTCCTGGAAGTCGTCGTTGGCTGGATTGTTGTAAAAAGATGTATCTATTGACTTTTGCAGGCCCTAGAGGGTCTTAGTAGGAGGTTTTTGGCCATCCAGCTCTATGTCTAAATTTTGTTGAACTCTTGATGATAAACGTGATGCCCAAAATGAAATGGGGTTTACATTAGAGACCTTTTTCTACGTCATTAATTTCGATGGGATCTGGAATGTCTTTCTGCGTAAATTTCTAAGGATTTGGCACCCTATTTAATCTCTGCGTTTTCTTTTATAGTAATTTGGTAGTTCTAGATTTTGGTGTTTGCTATCGTCACCTCTATCCTAGTAATTTGTGGGTTGTATGATTATGAAAGAGGAAAAGAAATCGTACTCTTATTTTACTTGCAATTTCTGTAGGAAGAGGTTTCCTCTGACTAAGAAGTGTGGTTTCTATGAACTTCTGTGAGATATTGAACCTACGGCTAATCTTTGTTCATTCTTTGTAATGGATTTCGTTGTTATTGTTATGATTTAGCCGTCTTAATGTGTACATGTAAGGATGGAAAGATAATCGTAACCCTCATGAGAAATTTAGTTATGAACCTGAGATGGAAAATATTCTAGTTCCGTGTCTCTGGGTTTCTGCAAAAGCTAGACAGGTTTTTAAAGAAGTAAAATGTAGGGTTTTGATCCCATGACCTACATTTGTGTTTGAGTCTCGTCTGTATACTATTGATAATACTATTCGAAATGTTTGGTGGATAGTGGGTTTGGTTCTCCAAAATGTATTCCCTAAAATGTGTTTTGGTTTGCTAAGCCATAGTACTGACCTCTGCATTTTCAAAGAAAGATGTAAGACCCCAGATGTGTACCTCAATGGAATGGGTGCTGTGTGGTTTCGGTTATGATGTGGTGATTGGACTTTCAATGTTATGTTGATGAGGATCGTTCTCCTAACCTGCGTTTTCAATTTAATAAAATAAAGGTGGCTTGTACCATGTAGATACTTTGACGACTGTGGTGCTTTCGTGGTAGTGGTTGACTGATGCGTTGATAATGAAAAAGCTCTGAGAGCATATTGTAACTTGTTTTTACTGCTTGGTACTGTAATTTTGATATTAGTTTTGGGTAGCTATTGTTCAAATTGATGATGTCTAAGTTCTACATTTTGATTGTATTGGTAGAAGGTAACAACTGTGTTTAACTTGAATCTCCAAAACTTGATGCATGAATTACTTAGTATTTTCGAAGTCTGAACTCGTTTTGCTATAAGGGTTAGTAGTTTCGAAATAATCTTAGCCAGTTTTGAGATATGTTGATGCTTTAAACCTGAGAGAGGGTTTTAGTAGAAATAAATATAAACAACATTCCTATTCTAGCTATACGAATATTAGGAGAAGAAAAGACAAAAAACCAAACACTGTTTCATAAATTATCAAAGCGATCAAAGTTTATTTAAATTATCAAGCACAAATTTCTAGGTTGTGGATTTGCTAGGATGTCTAGCACAAGATAGCTTGGCTAGACCTTCTAGACATTTTGTTGATCATAGCTTCTAAAGTTACGTAATCCTAGTTTACAGTTTTTTTGTTTCTATCAGAAATCTATATTTAAACGATTCAGGATAAAAGAAAAGGACCAAAGGTGCCAGGGTAGCATCTTGTGTTAATTATCTAACCTCTATTATAACTTGAAATGCAAGATTGAGGATTCGTACATGGTTACTTTGTAACTTGCTCCCTTCCTGTAGTAACCTGCACACTCAAACAATAATTAGTGTCGAGACTTCTGAGCTTAGCTGACCTGTTAGAAAGAGTCCTTAGCTGGATAACGTTGGGACTAGCATGTTCCTCCCAACCTTGACCCTTGAACCATTTCCTGGTTCTATCCGAATCCCCCCGAGCTTGGTTCCAACATGCAATGAGAGATAGAGGCCCTAGGTCCACTGCTGGTTCAGATCTTAGAGTTATTAGGTGAGGCTGCTTCAATTTCTCGGAGCAGAATACTTTTCTTGGATTACCATAAGAGAATGATAATGACCAAGAATGATAGGTGATCCCCAAACTTGGGATCTTCCCTCTTTAAGTAGGGAAGTCTTTTAATTAGGACTGTTGAAATATTTAGTTTCTTTAAGTTAAATAATTAATAATTAAAAGATATTATTTAATTAAATATCTAGTCCTCTTGAACTAGGACTTTTCCAACTGTTTAACTATAAGTGATTTTGATTTGTGCTCTTAAATAATAATTATAATAACAATAATTATAATAACACGAATTATACTAACAATAATTATATTTCACTTAACTATTAATACACCATTTTATAATATAAAATAATGCATAAATCATATATACTAATTATATTCCATAATCAAATAATGGCACCATTATTATTAGAGATCTTAATAATAATATTAGCCTTGAGGCCTTTATACATGTTAGTCATAAAAGACTATTGGTAATTATCTTTTATTTAGTTCTGTGTCATCACATGACACTTCTTTTAACTTTTAAGGACAAGGTCCAATTCTTTGGATGGTCTCGGTGAGCTTGGTTAAGTACCTCTTGTATCTCTCTTGCATGTCAGATTCCCTCATTTAACATGGTAGTTCCCACAGTATTTGATGATAGATAAAAGATGAATCATTTAATTAAATCAAATAAATGTGATGAAAGAAAAGTGTTATTCAGAGTCTTTTAGACTCAACACTTTGAGATTCAGTAACCCCAAGTTCTCTTCAGAGCCTTTTAACTCAAGACTCTCACATGGGCGTTACGCTAGTTCAATTCCAGAACCTCTGCTCAACACTAGTGCTAGAAAGTGGTTGTGAGGCACATCTAGAATATTTGAGTTTCCTCGGATCTGGTATTCGTTTATCAAGCCTGGAGTGCTCCAGGGCTTAGGCCCAACTTTCAATGTACCTTAGGGCTTACTCCCAGTACATAAACATTCTTCTAGGTACATCAAGGCTTATGCCCAGTACGTAGGTTACATGTGTGTTTCTGAGTCCACGATCAACACACTCTTAAGTCAAATCATGTAAAATTATAGCTCTACACAGTAAGTAACAAAAGATCATCTCAGTATATTAGGGTTTGTACCCTTATCAAAGCTGAAGAACATCATTAAAACATTGGGGCCTTCTCGCCCAGTATGTACTCAAATAAAGAAGTCAGTAAGGGTCCATGCCCGATATGTCGATATATATATATATAAAAGAATAAATCATAGGTGCTAGGGCTCATGCCATATACTCAAAATAAACATAGGTGCGGGGGCCGTGGCCCAATATAACAACAAAATAGTAGTCCAAAAATCGGGATATCACATCCACTAGCAACAAAGGCGAAGCTATTTAAAGAAGTTGATGTCCAACTCCTTTTGTTTACTTCTAATCATTAGATGTGCAAGCCTCCCTTCGTAATGTTCTAGGAAAGATAGGGGGCAGAGGAAAAATGGTTTGTGCTTCCAATGTCTTCCCATCAAATTGTTTGGAAAACAAAACCCCCCAAATAATTGCACATTATTCTCTAAGGAATGAAGGGCTCCAAAAATCCCCAAATAATTGCACATAACTCTCCGTGGAATGCTGTGCTTCTAATGTGTTCTTATCAAATTCAATGGAAACTCAAAACCCCCAAACAATTGCACATCATTCTCTGAGGAATGAAGGGAAACCCCGATGATGGCACTTTGATCTCTAATATCTAGCTTTTGAATTTGCACATTCAAGTGCAAGGGAGCAGAAACGAGAAAGAGGGTTTCCCAAGTGAAAACCCTCAAGGCCTGGCTATTGATCCACAACAACATATCTATCCTACTAGAGAGATACAAGCACCATGATTAAACCACAACGCATGTGGTGAATGAGGATTTGTCTCTATACCACACCATGAATCATTGTCTAGGCCATGGTAGACAAGTGCCATGAGTAAGATTTTTGCATTGAAAATGGTCTTTGAGGTCTAAACATGGTTAGAGGGGAAACAAAGGGCTCAATCCTTAAATCAAGGCCTTCTATATATCTAACTCTATAGTTAGAAAAGGAAAACAATTGGGCCTTAGGTAGTAGACACGATTTCTTTGGTTGAATGGACATGAAGAACACTTGCAAACCTCAAAACAAACCCTCCATAGGGGTTGTCTAGCATGGAGGTTGGATATGGCTGCCATTTGGACCTTTACCCAATAAGGATGGGTCATAGTTCATTGAACATGGTTGGTGAAGGAAAATAATTTCCTCCTAATATTGTTGAATCTTAGGAACTTCAAGTGTCTTGAATGAGCCCATGTAGCAACACATGAGTCCTCTAAGTGGGATATGAGATATGGATTCCATTAATTGGATTTTGACATCTGTGATGGGTCTAGGGACCTCGGCCATGGTTGGAAAGAAAAATAAGGGATTTGCATAGGAAAATGAACCTTATAGGCCTCAAGCACTATGAAGAAGGTCTCCAACCATGACACATGTTCTCTCTCTAGGGTCTTTGACCCCAACTGATATTCTAGGGGCAATTAGGTGGTTTTTCACTAAGAGGATGCTCCTAATAAGACAATTCCTAAAAATGGAAACGACGTTCTAATGTTAAATTTTTCCTTTAGAAACTTAGGTTCTAATGTTAAAGATAAAAGAAGGTTCGAAAATGTATGCAATAAGAATGCCTTCATTTTCCTATAAAAATAAAAATAAAAATGCTAAAATCCCATCTTATGACAACCACATCTCCAAAAATTATACAAATTTAAATAAATAAAGTGATGGAACAATCATTCTTTCAACTTTTAACTTTTAATTTTGTACCTCCTACATAGTTTTAAAAACCAAAGTCTTATAGAAAATATATAAGCAAACTTTAACTTTTTAACTTTTTACCCTCACATTGCAAAGTATCCTCCACACTCTTTTCGATCTTTAGTGGTACTTCTAAGAAAGATTCTACATTCACATTCACATTCAAATTCACATTCCATTCCTTGTTCTCTAATCATTAATGACAAAGGAAATTTGGTTAAAAGTGAAGAGTGAGAGTTAGATTTAAAGTTTGTCCCGAATGATTGGAACGTTAGATGATGGCCGGGTTCTTCTTTTATTGTATTACACATCTTTGTTTAGCCGACGGTGGCCATACACATCTTTGCCAAAAGCATCGATCCATATATTTACAATACCACTCGTTAAACCAAAGCCATAACGCATCGATCCATATAATTACTATCCCAAAGCGGTTATATGTTGGCCACAATCCGTGAAGCGACAAATCTTAAAATACTGGGTGGTTTCGGTTTTCACTGAGACTGAGATTAGATTGGTTGATCTTAAAGGAAAAGAAAATCTGTGATAGTAAATAACTCGACATGTCCATGAATTCGAACGATATTCAGTTTACGTAGACAATGTTGACTATTGGTGCTACGGGACAGTAAACCGCATGACCAAAGGGATATGCGTACGTGGAGTTCTCAGATGTGGACAGCGTAGACAAAGCTCTCCAGCAAAAGGAAACACCCAAAGTGGAACCGCAACAACAACACAAGCCGTTCCATGCAGCAGCCGCCTCCAGCTAATTCCAGAAGAGTCGGAGCAACTCCCCATTCAGCAGCAACGTCCTCCTTCGTCGTCCTCAAATTCAAGTTTCGGCTACGTACCACCACCACCACCACCGCCTCCGCTGCCCAAGTCCCCACTGCACCACCTACTTCCTCGCTACCGCTTCCCACTGGTAGATTTCATAGAATTTGATTGTTGATTAAAAACATAATTACTATTTGGGGCGTTGCTGCTCTCGCCTAGCCATTACCAAGTTCGTACATTAACTGGGATTTAATGGAATCCATTAAGCCATTATAATATAAATGAAATATTGGATAACCAATTTCAACCGATGCAAAATTAAAATGTAAATTAATTTTACAGAAATAAAATTTTGCCAGACAGAAATGGCTGCATGCTCAAAATTTTGAGACTTATTTGCTGCTCTAAAATATTTGCGATTGAAAATTGTCTTTTCTTACAAATTCAAGCTGAAAATTTGCAAGTGAAACATTTTTCTAGTGCGCAAAAAACATGTCATCTGCATGCTGACAATCGTAAAAAAACACAAATAATTTGCGAGCATTTCACTACCTCACAAAGATGCTTCAAGTCCGTTGTCTCATATAATAGTTCATGGCTTGTAAATGGACCATTCTCTAGGGTGACACATCAAATACTGGAGGTGAGTCATTGGCTAGTATCATCAATAATACCATGGAATTCTGTTCTTGTAATTATAGATGCCTCTCAGATCATCTTATCACCTGCTGTGGGGCTGTGGATTAGAGCCAAAATTGCAATGGTTTTCTTTTTTAAATATACAAATCAATCATGATATTTTAATGTAGGGTTGCCTGCTGTAGAATGATAGCTGTGTGTGGATGTCCTAGAGACAATATCTACTCAGTGGTTTAGTAGTTTAAATATGACTACATTGTTTAAGTAAAAACACTGTTGAATTCTTTTTGTTTTATATGGTTCCCTATTATTTTGATTTAATATTGATCTGTGCATACTGTGGAAGAACTGAAAGAGCTTGGCCACATTGTATTCTCGATAAAAAGAATTAGTTGTGGTGAGATAAATGCTATATTTATGTTGTTTATAGCATAACTTTATTTTACAAAACTGCAAATTCATGCTTATATGTTATAAACAAATTCTATCAATGGTAGTATTTCAAATTTCATTGTTTCTTTCAATAATTTAAGTAATTATCTTTTTATTTCTCATTTGCTTTATTTCTCATTTGAAGAAATTCTGTATGTATAATGGGTAGATAATTATCTTTTTATTTCTCAATTGCTTTATTTCTCATTTGAAGAAATTCTGTATGTATAATGGGTAGATAATTATCTTTTTATTTCTCATTTGAAGAAATTCTGTATATATAATGGGTAGAGACAGCCGTTAATATTATTGAAGTAATGCCAAAAACATATTAATATTTAGTAGAGACAACTTTAAAGTATTGTATACAATTCTTCTTCCATCTAAACTAAAGAGGATGAACATATTTAAGTTCGATGGAGATGAGTAGTAAGAAATTATAAACATATAAGCTTATATTTTACAATTATCTTTACTACATTGGACAATACATTCAACAATTGCTAAGCATGTAAAATTTAATAGCCATAACATTTGTCCAGATTTTAAAGCCAAGTATTAATGTGTAACAAAATCCCAAACAAAATTGTTGGAGATACATAATCAATTTGTCAAGTATAGACAATGTTTCAAAGTATAGAGAGAGTCAAAACATTTAAAAAGGATATTTTTACTTGTTTGTTAGCTTGTTTTTCCTTGGGTCATCAAGTGAGCATTCATGATACAAGGGTAGAACAAACTAAAAAAAATTAAGTTTGTATCCAAAGTTAATTTTGGTGAGCATTCATGAGGCAAGGATGTAACAAACTAAAAAAAATTAAGTTTGAATCCAAACTAAACCATCCCAGATCCAAATACTAGGCTCTATCAAGCGCAGCCTCCTTGAATAGCTCCTTGAGTGTAATACCTGAGCCACTTAATACTAAGCTCTAAAGTCTCTAGTTTAAGTCTCATATTTACTTTTTACTTCGTATTATTGTGTTTTGTTTATGGCCGACATAATATTTATTACTTTTTACTTTGTATTATTCTTTTTTGTTTACTTTGTATTATTTTGTTACTAGACAAACTCGACAAACACTCTAAACTCTCATATTTACTATTTACTTTGTATTAAAGGTAAAAAGTAAAGTCTCTAGTTTAAGTCTCATATTTACTTTTTACTTTGTATTAGTCTTTTTTGTTTATGGCCGACATAATATTTACCACCTAATCCTAAGCTCTAAATTCTCTAGTTGAAGTCTCATATTTACTCTTTACTTTCTATTATTATTTTTTGTTTATGGCCCACATAACATTTATTACTTTTTACTTTGTATTATTCTTTTTTGTTTACTTTGTATTATTTTGTTACTCGACAAACACATGTTACAAGATCTCCCGCATACTGGCTTTAGAGGGCGTGACTCTCGGCTCAATAAAATTGGCTTTGATGGATAGATAACAAAAAGACATCCAATTGAGAAATGAATCAAAACTAAAACTTAGGGTTTGAAATTCATGTAGAATTTATGGTTGGAATCATCCTTACCTTGTAGCCTAACACACTGTTATGAAGCTATGCATTCTAGCAAATTTTTATGAGGCTTCAAATTCCACACATTTATTTTGTGCAAAGAACACTTTGTATTTAAATCCTATATATAATATTTTCTTTTGTTATTATAGCATGTAGATAAAAGTGTTTATAAATAATATTTAAAATATTTATTTATTTAATAAATTAGTACTTTATTATAAATCTTATTATTTAATTAGGGAGCATATTCCACTTTTCAAATAAGGTTTTAATAACTAATTTAAATATTTAAAATAGGGACATACACTTGTAAAATTAATTTTCCCCTTTCCTAGACAATGTTAAAGAATAAGTAATTTTCTCACTTCATGGTAACAATTTCTTCTATGTTGAGCTTGTTATTTTAGGGACATGTTTACTCTTTAAACAATATATCATAACAATTTCGATGGATGGAAAATAGAAGTGTGTTAAATTTGTAAGATGGTATTGATACAGCAATAGGTGTTTTTACTTCATCGTAGGTGTTTTTACTTTATCGTTTTTATGGTTCTTGTAGTTGTCTGTCCTAATGATTTGCTACAAAAGTCACTTCTTTTGTAGATTGTATTATTCCTTTATCTTAATGCTTGTTATTTTGTATTTACTCAAATAGGGTTTCACATTGCTATATTAAAAATGACATAAAAAGTGAATAACAAGTACAAATACAATTATAAAATATAGGAGAATTATAGTTATAAACAATTATTGAATAATCTAATATAAAAGTCCATCCTATTCACTAATAAATCTCTATTTACAAATGGCATTTCCTAATCCCTTAATATAAGTTTCCTTGCCTTTGTTTTGATGGGTTGGATGCCATGGTTGATCTCGTGGTTAATTCTAAAAATTAATCCATTAAAAAGTTAAATTATGAAGTGAGAATCAATTTCCCTGTTGAACGGCCCATCGGGGAGGCATCTTGGCGATGTACAGAAAATTTCAAATTTGACGATTGTTTGTCAAAATTCAAACTTGCAGCAGTAGCCCATACGGATGAAGAATGTGTACATGTAGACCACTTATGTTAGGGCGTCCAAGTGGGCAAGGTAAAGCACTAGTGCACTTGGGGTAAAACAAACTGAAACGTGGCAAAAATGATTTTTACCACACTTTTTTTATATATTAAACCCTGTTCTGGTGCGGCCGACATTAAAGTGCACCGATGCCCACAATAAACGAGACACGCCGAATAGTAGGATTTTTTAGACAAATTTAAAGGGTTTTGCATTGAATTGTTTTCTTATAATAACAACGAGTGCGTTTGTCAAATAGAAAAGAACTAGTGCATTATTGTTATCCAGCGCACCATCTATGATATTTGCGGTTAAACATATTAACCCGATGCACCATCAAGTAGGGTTTTTAAATAAAATTTTAAGAGATTTTGCAATGAATTTCTTTATTGCAATGTCCCATAAATAGAAAAAATTTAAAAAAAAATTCCGTCCCTGTAATAGATGCTGATTGAGAATAAAATAGTCGCAAGTTAATTCTAAAACTAGGAAAATATGTAAATGCTTACTGTAGATAAAAGGAAGTCGACCATTCCTCAATAATCATGATCTCTCTAGATTTTTATATTTTCAATCCTGCGGAAGCAATGTGGAATTAATTATTGATGTATCCCGGTTACGAGTTTACAATTGCCGGTGTAACTGTAATAGCAATTCTTTCATACAGTTTTAATGAAATCATATGAATGTATTATGAATGTCTGAATGTCACCTTCATGTGATATGGCCTTTGTTGATGAGATGTTGAAACCATGGTGGTACATGTATCAATCAATGAGAGGAAAACATACCCCGACAAGGCTGCCGAGAGGTAAGAGTATTCTTGGGTGTTTCTGGACTTACTTAGCATTTTCGCTAATACAATAATTTCATATTTGTGATTGCAGGTATTTATCCTATGACATTTCCACCCTAGAGGATCTATCCATTTTCTATCCAAATGTTTCAAGTTTTTACAAGGTACGGGTTTTAAGAGTGATGGTCAAGTCCTTTAATGGATAGACCAAAATACAAAAGTTATAGTTACAAGGGGTTTGCTGATGTAAAATCATAGTAGTGAGACCCTTGGACCAGCGCATGCATACTAAGCAAGTTGTGGCTATTATCACACGACTCAAACTATGGTTTTGCACAAATATTCGAGTCTCCAATAAAGCAGGGTTTGGTGTAGAATTAACTACACTTTAATGTAAAGTGGATGACAGGTTGTCCAATGAGGGTTTGTAATGATTTGGGGTTTTCCTTGGTCATTCCTTCTGCATTTCCATTTGGTTTTGGTTCAACACTTCACCATATTTTGGAGGTGCCTTCGTGCCCTAACTTGAGCTACGCTCATGGTCAGTGCATGTGGCGTTTTAGCTCGCGTGGCAGCGTGGAGAGTGTCGTATCCTGCTCAGGTATGGCCTTGCTAAAATCGTCAACCTATTATGGAACTCGTTTCTCCCTATGCATGCCTCTTTAGGGTTTAACTTTCGTTTCCTTGTTGGATTGGCAGGTGGTAGTGGCTTCGGGTGTAATGCTGTGGGTGTCCTGGGCTTCTGTTGGCGTGTCAAGGGTATTGGTAAGTCTAGCTTACCCACCCATGTTGTTCTACCTCTCGCATCTCTGGTGGTGCATTTATGTGTCTCGTTTTGTTTCATGGGAGGCTTTCGTGAGCCTTTGACACACTGATTCTATTTGGAAGACTCGAAGGGTCGCCTATTGGATGAACCATCGAATGCATTAAATCTATGGGGTTTCAAAATGTAATAATGAGATGTAGCGAAAAGGAACTCCTGTGTAATTTCTATGGGGATTTAGAAGATCATTTTTATTACTTGCCCGATGCTTTTGACTAGAATACTCTGGTTTTAATGGCCATTGTTGGCACATTCATTTGTGGTTCTTGTGGTTTGTCATGAAACTAGGTTTTGCTCAGGCAATTCTTCCCTGTATGATGTATGGTGTTTTGGATGTATGTTTTTGAATATGGGTAAGAACTAAATCGTTTCTATATTTTCTATCAATGTCGTTTTTGGTTCCGAGAATGTAACAGTGGCTCATCCTATGGTGTTTTATGTTGCCGTAATGAATTTTGATTTTTATTGTAGCTCTGTCTGTTTAATTTTTGATGTGGACTGTAAATGAAAGCATCATGGTTTCGTAATGAAGCTATACCTGTACTGTAGTTTTGGATTCCTAGACACTATGTTTGATGGAGAGATTCTACTGTGGTGATTTGTAACAGAAGGAAAACGACGAAGCCCAGGTGGACATCCTGTAGATGTTACTGTTGGTATAGATTCTTTAAACAACTGTTATTCTAGATTTGTATGTTTGATATCTATACCCAAAATTCTTGTTTTATGAGAGTGTGGGTTTGTAGCTTGCAGCTACATGTTGTTGCGTTTTGGCAAAAGAAAGACCATGGGGTTCGACCCCTTGACCTGTTTTTTTATTTATATATATATATAAATAAAGAAAAATATGTGTGAATGTTTAAAGTTTTCTTTACAACTACTATTTTCATTTTCTGTGTGGCACCTGCAAACCTCAAAACAAACCCTCTATAGGGGTTGTCTGGCATGGAGGTGTGATATGGCTGCCATTTGGAGCTTTACCCAGTAATGATGGGTCATAGGTCATTGAACATGGTTGGTGAAGGAAAATAATTTCCTCCTAATATTGTTGAATCTTATGAACTTCACATGTCTTGAATGAGCCCATGTAGCAACACACGAGTCCTCTAAGTGGGATATGAGATATGGATTCCATTAATTGGTTTTTGACATCTGTGATGGGTCTAGGGACCTCGGCCATGGTTGGAAGGAAAAATAAGGGATTTGCATAGGAAAATGAACCTTATCGGCCTCAAGCACTATGAAGAAGGTCTCCAACCATGACACATGTTCTCTCTCTAGGGTCTTTGACCCCAAGTGATATTCTTGGGGCAATTAGGTGGTTTTTCACTAAGCGGATGCTCCTAATAAGACAATTCCTAAAAATGGAAAAGAGGTTCTAATGTTAAATTTTTCCTTTAGAAACTTAGGTCCTAATGCTAAAGACAAAATAAGGTACGGAAATGTATGCAACAAGAATGCCTTCATTTTCTTATAAAAATAAAAATAAAAATGCTAAAATCCCATCTTATGACAACCACATCTCCAAAAGTTATACAAATTTAAATAAATAAAGTGATGGAACAAAGATTCTTTCAACTTTTAACTTTTAATTTTGTACCTCCTACATAGTTTTAAAAACCAAAGTCTGATAGAAGATATGTAAGCAAATTTTAACTTTTTGCCCTCACATTGCAAAGTATCCTCCACACTCCTTTCGTCTTTAGTGGTACTTCTAAGAAAGATTCTACATTCACATTCACATTCCATTCCTTGGTCTCTAATCGTTAATGACAAAGAAAATTTGGTTAAAAGTGAAGAGTGAGAGTTGGATTTAAAGTTTGTCTTGAATGATTGGAACCTTAGATGATGGCCGGGGTCTTCTTTTATTGTATTGTCCAGTTTCAATTTTGTTTAGCCGACGGTGGCCATACACATCTTTGCCAAAAGCATTGATCCACTCGTTAAATCAAAGCCATAAGGCATCGATCCATAAAATTACTATCCCAAAGCGGTTATATGTTGGCGACAATCCGTGAAGCGACAAATCTTAAAATACTGGGTGGTTTCGGTTTTCGCTGAGACTGAGATTAGATTGGTTGATCTTAAAGGAAAAGAAAATCTGTGATAGTAAATAACTCGACATGGCCATGAATTCTGAGAAATCGGGGAAGAAGCTGCATTTGCAAGAGGAGGCGATACGTATTAAAGAAGGAGAAGATGGAGAATTCGAACGATATTCAGTTTACGTAGACAATGTTGACTATTGGTGCAGAGCACAAGATGTGAAGACACATTTTGAGTGCTGCGGGACAGTAAACCGCATTACCATTCCCACAAATGAGTTCGGGAACCCAATGGGATATGCGTACGTGGAGTTCTCAGATATGGACAACGTAGACAAAGCTCTCCAGTTGAATGGCTCCATGCTCCGGTCCCGACAGATCAGCGTCTCCCGCAAAAGGAAACACCCAAAGTGGAACCGCAGCCGCCTCCAGCTAATTCCAGAAGAGTCGGAGCAACTTCTAACAGAAGAACAAATAACAATCTCCCCATTCAGCAGCAACGTCCTCCTTCGTCGTCCTCAAATTCACGTTTCGGCTACGTACGGCCCATCACCACCACCACCACCACCACCACCGCCTCCGCTGCCCAAGTCCCCACTGCACCACCTACTTCCTCGCTACCGCTTCCCACTGGTAGATTTCATAGAATTTGATTGTTGATTAAAAACATAATTACTATTTGGGGCGTTGCTGCTCTCGCCTAGCCATTACCAAGTTCGTACATTAAATGAGTTCCATGCAGCAGCCGCCTCCAGTTAATTCCAGAAGAGTCGGAGCAACTTCTAACAGAAGAACAAATAACAATCTCCCCATTCAGCAGCAACGTCCTCCTTCGTCGTCCTCAAATTCACTTTTCGGCTACGTACGGCCCATCACCACCACCACCGCCACCGCCTCCGCTGCCCAAGTCCGCCACCGCCATCACCACCACCACCGCCACCACCACCACCGCCACCGCCTCCGCTGCCCAAGTCCCTACTTCCTAGAATTTGATTGTTGATTAAAAACATAATTACTATTTGGGGCGTTGCTGCTCTCGCCTAGCCATTACCAAGTTCGTACATTAACTGGGATTCAATGGAATCCATTAAGCCATTATAATATAAATGAAATATTGGATAACCAATTTCAACCGATACAAAATTAAATTTACAGAAATAAAATTTTGCCAGACAGAAATGGCTGCATGCTCCAAAGTTTGAGACTTATTTGCTGCTCTAAAATATTTGCGATTGAAAATTGTCTTTTCTTACAAATTCAAGCTGAAAATTGAGACTAATTTGTCTATGTAAAAGATTTGCAAGTGAAACATTTTTCTAGTGCGCAAAAAACATGTCATCTGCGTGCTGACACTCGTAAAAAAACACAAATAATTTGCGAGCATTTCACTACCTCACAAAGATGCTTCAAGTCCGTTGTGTCATATAATAGTTCATGGCTTGTAAATGGACCATTCTCTAGGGTGACACATCAAATACTGGAGGTGAGTCATTGGCTAGTATCATCAATAATACCATGGAGTTATGTTCTTGTAATTATAGATGCCTCTCAGATCAATGGTTTTCTTTTTTAAATATACAAATCAATCATGATATTTTCTTTGTTTACTCATTTTTTCTTTGAGAATCAATGTAGGGTTGTCTGCTGTAGAATGGTAGCTGTGTGTGGATGTCGTAGAGACAATATCTACTCAGTGGCTCAGTAGTTTAAATATGACTACATTGTTTAAGTAAAACACTGTTGAATTCTTTTTGTTTTATATGGTTCCGTATTATTTTGATTTAATAATGATCTGTGCATACTGTGGAAGAACTGAAAGAGCTTGGCCACATTGTTTTCTCAATAAAAAGAATTAGTTGTGCTGAGATAAATGCTATATTTATGTTGTTTATAGCATAACTTTATTTTACAAAACTGCAAAATCATACTTATATGTTACAAACAAATTCTATCACCAGTAGTATTTCAAATTTCATTGTTTCTTTCAATAATTTAAAGTAATTATCTTTTTATTTCTCATTTGAAGAAATTCTGTATGTATAATGGGTAGATAATTATCTTTTTATTTCTCATTTGAAGAAATTCTGTATGTATAATGGGTAGAGACAGCCATTAATGTTATTGAAGTAATGCCAAAAACATATTAATATTTAGTAGAGACAACTTTAAAGTATTGTATACAATTCTTCTTCCATCTAAACGAAAGAGGATGAACATATTTATGTTTGATGGAGATGAGTAGTAAGAAATTATAAACATATAAGCTTAGATTTTACAATTATCTTTACTGCAGTGGACAATACATTCAACAATTGCTAAGCATGTAAAATTTAATAGCCATAACACTTGTCCAGATTTTAAAGCCAAGTATTAATGTGTAACAAAATCCCAAACAAAGTTGTTGGAGATACATAAGCAATTTGTTAAGTATAAATAATATTTCAAAGTATAGAGAGAGTCAAAACATTTAAAAAGGATATTTTTACTTTTTTTCCTTGGGTCATCAAGTGAGCATTCATGAGACAAGGGTAGAACAAACTAAAAAAAATTAAGTTTGTATCCAAAGTTAATTTTGGTGAGCATTCATGACACAAGGACGTAACAAACTAAAAAAATTAAGTTTGAATCCAAACTAAACCATCCCAGATCCAAATCCTAGGCTCTATCAAGCCTTGAATAGCTCCTTGAGTGTAATACCCGAGCCACTTAATACTAAGCTCTAAAGTCTCTAGTTTAAGTCTCATATTTACTTTTTACTTCGTATTATTGTGTTTTGTTTATGGCCGACATAATATTTATTACTTTTTACTTTGTATTATTCTTTTTTGTTTACTTTGTATTATTTTGTTACTAGACAAACTCGACAAACACTCTAAACTCTCATATTTACTTTTTACTTTGTATTAAAGGTAAAAAGTAAAGTCTCTAGTTTAAATCTCATATTTATTTTTTACTTTGTATTATTCTTTTTTGTTTATGGCAGACATAATATTTACCACCTAATCCTAAGCTCTAAATTCTCTAGTGGAAGTCTCATATTTACTTTTTACTTTCTATTATTCTTTTTTGTTTATGGCCCACATAACATTTATTACTTTTTACTTTGTATTATTTTGTTATTCGACAAACACATGTTACAAGATCTCCTGCATACTGGCTTTAGAGGGCGCGCCTCGCCTCTCGGTGCAATAAAATGGACTTTGATGGATAGATAACTATAAGACATCCAATTGAGAAATGAATCAAAACTAAAACTTAGGGTTTGAAATTCATGTAGAATTTATGGTTGGAATCATCCTTACCTTGTAGCCTAACACAGTGTTATGAAGCTATGCATTCTAGCAAATTTTTATGAAGCTTCAAATTCCACACATTTATTTTGTGCAAAGAACACTTTGTATTTAAATCCTATGTAATATTTTCTTTTGTTACTATAGCATGTAGATAAATGTGTTTATAAATAATATTTAAAATATTTATTTATTTAATAAATTAGTACTTTCTTATAAATCTTATTATTTACTTAGGGAGCGTATTCAAATTTTCAAATAAGGTTTTAATAACGAATTTAAATATTTAAAATAGGGACATACACTTGTAAAATTAATTTTCCCCTTTCCTAGACAATGTTAAAGAATAAGTAATTTTCTCACTTCATGGTAACAATTTCTTCTATGTTGAGCTTGTTATTTTAGGGACATGTTTACTCTTTAAACAATATATCATAACAATTTGGATGGATGGAAAATAGAAGTGCGTTAACTTTGTAAGATGGTATTGATACAACAATAGGTGTTTTTACTTTATCGTAGGTTTTTTTACTTTATCGTTTTTATGCTTCTTGTAGCTGTGTGTCCTAATGATTTGCTACAAAAGTCACTTCTTTTGTACATTGCATTATTCCTTTATCTCAATGCTTGTTATTTTGTATTTACTCAAATAGGGTTTCACATTGCTATATTAAAAATGACATAAAAAGTGAATAACAAGTACAAATACAATTATAAAAATATAGGAGAATTATAGTTATAAACACTTATTGAATAATCTAATAAAAAAGTCCATCCTATTCACTAATAAATCTCTATTTACAAATGGCATTTCCTAATCCCTTAATATAAGTTTCCTTGCCTTTGTTTTGATGGGTTGGATGCCATGGTTGATCTCGTGGTTAATTCTAAAAATTAATCCATTAAAAAATTAAATTATGAAGTGAGAAGTGGCCAAATTAATCCATTCTTCAAACTTGCAGCAGTAGCCAATACGGATGAAGAATGTGTCCATGTAGACCACTTATGTTAGGGCGTCCAAGTGGGCAAGGTAAAGCACTAGTGCACTTGGGGTAAAACAAACTGAGAAGTGGCAAAAATGATTTTTACCACACATTTTTTATATATTAAACCCCCTTCCGGTGCGGCCGACATTAAAGTGCACCGATGCCCACAATAAACGAGACACGCCGAATAGTAGGATTTTTTAGACAAATTTAAAGGGTTTTGCATTGAATTGTTTTATTATAACAACAACCAGTGCGTTTGTCAAATAGAAAAGAACCAGTGCATTATGTTATCTAGCGCACCGTCTATGATATTTGCGATTAAACATATTAACTCGATGCACCATCAAGTAGGGTTTTTAAATAAAATTTTAAGAGATTTTGCAATGAATTTATTTATTGCAATGTCCCATAAATAGCAAAAATTAAAAAAAAAAATCCGTCCCTCTAATAGATGCTGATTGAGAATAAAATAGTTGCAAGTTAATTCTAAAACTAGGAAAACATGTAAATGCTTACTGTAGATAAAAGGAAGTCGACCATTCCTAAATAATCACGATCTCTCTATATTTTTACATTTTCAATCCTGCGGAAGCAATGTGGAATTAATTATTGATGTATCCCGGTTACAAGTTTACAATTGCCGGTGTAACTGTAATAGCAATTCTTTCATACAGTTTTAATGAAATCATATGAATGTATTATGAATTTCTGAATGGCACCTTCATGTGTATGGCCTTTGTTGATGAGATGTTGAAACCATGGTGGGACATGTATCAATCAAGGAGAGGAAAACATAGCCCGACAAGGCTGCCGAGAGGTAAGAGTATTCTTGGATGTTTCTGGACTTACTTAGCATTTTCGCTAATACAATAATTTCATATTTGTGATTGCAGGTATTTATCCTATGACATTTCCACCCTAGAGGATCTATCCATTTTCTATCCAAATGTTTCAAGTTTTTACAACGTACGGGTTTTAAGAGTGATGGTCAAGTCCTTTAATGGATAGAACAAAATACAAAAGTTATAGTTCCAAGGGGTTTGCTGATGTAAAATCATAGTAGTGAAACCCTTGGACCAACGCATGCATACTAACCAAGTTGTGGCTATTATCACATGACTCAAACTATGGTTTTGCACAAATATTCGAGTCTCCCATAAAGCAGGGTTTGGTGTAGAATTAACTACACTTTAATGTAAAGTGGATGACAAGCTGTCCAGTGAGGGTTTGTAATGATTTGGGGTTTTCCTTGGTCATGCCTTCTGTGTTTCCATTTGGTTTTGGTTCAGCACTTCACCACATTTTGGAGGTGCCTTCGTGCCCTGACCTGAGCTACGCTCATGGTCAGTGGATGTGGCATTTTATCTCGCCTGGCGGCGTGGAGAGTGTCGTATCCTGCTCAGGTATGGCCTTTCTAAAATCGTCAACCTGTTATGGAACTCGTTTCTCCCTATGCATACCTCTTCAGGGTTTAACTTGCGTTTCCTTGTTGGATTGGCAGGTGGTAGTGGCTTCGGGTGTAATGCTGTGGGCGTCCTGGGCTTCTGTTGGCGTGTCAAGGGTATTGGTAAGTCTAGCTTACCCACCCACGTTGCTTTGCCTCTCGCATCTCTGGTGGTGCATTTATGTGTCTTGTTTTGTTTCATGGGAGGATTTCGTGAGCCTTTGGCACACTGATTCTATTTGGAAGTCTGGATTGGTTGCCTATTGGCTGGACCATCGAATGCATTGAATCTATGGGGTTTCGAAATGTAATAATGAGATGTAGCGAAAAGGAACTCCTGTGCAATTTCTACGGGGATTTAGAAGATCATTTTTATTACTTGCCCGATGCTTTTGACTAATATACTCTGGTTTTAATGGCCATTGTGGGCACATTCATTTGTGGTTCTTGTGGTTTGTCATGAAATTGGGTTTTGCTCAGAGAATTATTCCCTGTATGATGTATGGTGTTTTGGATGTATGTTTTGAATATGGGTAAGAACTACAACATTTCTAGATTTTCTATCAATGTCGTTTTTGGTTCCGAGAATGTAACAGTGGCTCGGCCTATGGGGTCTTATGTTGCCGCAATGAATTCTCATTTTGATTGTAGCTCCGTCTATTTAATTTTCCATGTGGACTGTAAATGAAAGCATCATGGTTTCGTAATGAAGCTATACCTGTACTGTAGTTTTGAATTTAAATACCCCGGGGTTTTGACTTTTGTCTGCGTTGGATTCCTAGACACAGTGTTTGATGGAGAGATTCTACTGTGGTGATTTGTAAAAGAAGGAAAATGATGACGCCTAGGTGGGCATCTTGTAGATGTTACTATTGGTATAGACTCTTTAAACAGTTGTTATTCTAGATTTGTATGTTTGATATCTATACCCAAAATTCTCTTTTGATGAGAGTGTGGGTTTGTAGCTTGCAGCTACATGTTGATGCGTTTTGGCAAAAGAAAGACCATGGGGTTCGACCCCTTGACCTGTGTTTTGATTTATATATATATAAATAAAGAAAAATATGTGTGAATGTTAAAGTTCTGTTTACAACTACTATTTTCGTTTTCTGTGTGGCGTCTGTATTGTTTGGATTTGAAATAATGGTTTAGATCAGTAATAAATCTACAATAATTTGGTTAATAATAAAATATGAAAAAGGGATTTGTGGCTGTCTAAGCCCTATGATTCATTCTACAAGATCTCTGTAATACATGTATTTATCTGTCTAATAAATAACCGAACTGTAATGGAAACAATGAATAATTAGTAGTACATTGTATATAAGATACTGTCAGAATAAAAAGGATACTGTCTGTTCAAACTTATAAGAAATACTAGTCTATAGGTTTTCTACATAGATGTCTAGCACAGGCTAGTGGACTAGCCATGCTAGACATGCGACAGTCATCACGAAGTAATTTTCCAGGGTTCATAAGGTTTCTGAATATGAAGTTTGATATGCATTTAACCCTAGACGTTGTTTCCCTAAAGGCCGTTTGCTCCTTAAGAAAAGTATTGATGTAGATGGTTTAAGGGAATTAAATACTAAGTAACAAGCTATTCAAATTGCATAAATAAAATATGGTGAGTGGAATAATTCATACCTGCAAGCTTGTAACGTGCCCTTCTTCTGTAGTAACCTGCACACTCAAACCATTAACTAGTGGAAAATATTGTTGTGTTCAGTTGATCTGATTTGAATGATTCCTTGACTAGATAACTTTGGGACTACCACGTTCCTCCCAACCATGATCCTACAACCATTCCTGGTTCTGTATGGATCCCCCCGAGCTGGTTCTGACATGCAATTTGAGAGATAGAGACCCTAGGTCCACTGCTGGTTCAGGTCTAAAACTTATGCACGAGCTACTTCAATTCTTGGAGCAGAAAATTCTCTTTGATTCCATAAGAGAGTGATGATGAAAAGATGATCCCCAAACTTTGGGGTTTGTCCTCTTTATATAGGGAAATCTTGAATTAGGACTGTTGGAATAATTTGGTTTCTTTAAATAAAATAAATTAATTTATAAAAGAATATTTGTTTTAATTAATCACTAGTTCTTTTGGAACTATGACTTTTCCATTTGTTTAACTAAAATGTTTTTTATTTATTTAAGCCTTTCTATAATTTGTGATCCACTTAATATTTCAATTTATTTATCAATGCATTATTGATTTATTAACTCAATGCATCAACTATATATAAAATAAATGTGTTTAATAAATAAATAATAACAGCCATTATTATTAAAGTTATTAATAATAACATTAGCCTTGTGGCTTTTATGCATGCTTAACCATAGGAAACTACTATTTAGTTAATTTATGCTTTAAGTGGTGATGTTATCTTTTATGTATCTTCACATGATACTTCTTTTTAATCTTTTTAAGGATAAGGTCCCCTTCTTTGGACGGTCTCGGTAAGCTAGGATAGGCACCTCTAGTCTCTCCCTTTGCATGTCAGATTCCCTCGTTTGAACATGGTATTTCCCGCAGTACTTGATGATAATAAGATTTATTTAATCAATTCGAATAGTTGTGATAAGACCCATAAGTGCTATTCAGAGTCCATCAGACTCAACACTTGAGATCTAGTAACCCCGAGTGCTCTTCAGAGCCTTTTAACTCAACACTCTCACATGGGTGTTACGTTAGTGCAATTCTAGAGCCTCTGCTCAACACTAGAGCTAGAATGTGGTTGTGAGGCACATCTAGACTATTTAAGTGGCCTCGGATCCGGTATTCATTTTCTTTCAAGCTTGGAGTGCTCCAGGCCTTATGCCCAACACTCAGTGTACATCAGGGCTTACTCCCAATACATAAACATTCATCTAGGTACATCGGGGCTTACGCCCAGTACGTAGGTCTCTTGCGTGTTTCTGAGTCCACGCTCAACACATCATATAGGATAAACATGTAAAATCATAGCTCTGCACAATAAGTAACAAAAGGTCATCTCAATATGTATTAGGGTTTTGTACCCACATCAAAACATAATAAGAACATTGGGGCTCCCTTGCCCGGTATATAATCAAGTAATGAAATTTAGTCAGGGTCCATGCCCAATATGTCAATCTACAAAAGAATAAATCATAGGTGCTGGGGCCGTGGCAAAATCTAAGATCATAAAACAGTCAGTCCAAAATTCGGGGTATTACATTTATAGTAAAAGGCTGTGTGTTTGTTGATTAAACATGCACCGATGCGGTTATGGTTATCTGGTGCACCATTTATTTGACTTGCCGTTAAAAAATATATTGATAATGTGATGCATTATCATCTATTAACCACACTGTGGATTCTATCTTATAATGCCCCGGTGCATTTAGTATCTATTAACGCATCGTGAAACGGGTATTAAAATAACACGAGTTTTTAAATTAATTTTTTTTACCGATATTTTTTCTCTGTCGTGGTGCCGTAGAATTTCATGCCACACCGCTGCGTTATGTTTAGAAATGCACCAGTGTGTTTTGGTGTTAAACACACCGAAAAACAACATACGCTAAAATCTCCGCCCGATCGCCTCCCTTAGAAACCTCCACTATAAATGTATTTTCGACCTCTTTTTTAGGGGCTCCCGCTATAACCTCCACTAGAGGGCCTTTTCCTTGTAGTGACTTACAAAATGCAAATTGACTACTTGATTTTTTCCATTAAGGTGAAGGAAAATAATATAGTTGGCATCCCTACAACTCTACATAATGCTCAAGTTATACCTTTCCATGGGAGCTGGGAGAAATTGAAAGGCATAAGAGCAATCCTTAAATATTGCTTCCCTTAGAATTGCAATGATAAAAAATTTGGAAATTACTGACAAGAATCTAATAAAAATCATACCCAAGTTTAGAATGCAATGTTGGAGCCTACCTAGATCACCGATGGGGTTGTCTGGTACATCCAAAGCACTTTCTCAAATCCAACTGCTTCTGTTTTTCACGCACCTGTAATGAAACGAATTATTAAATAAATATAAGGTTTTGAATATTCAAAAAATCATCAAACTAAATGAAAAATTTTCTTTGTTATAGAACATGTGGCCATCGGGAGCTTCAAAACAAACATACAAGAATTAGGATTAAAAGAAGAAGCACATGGGTGCAGCAGATTGAGACCCGAAGCATTTTCAGTGTTGAGCCAATAGTATCTGACAATTTGAAAGGAAGGTGTTCAAATTCAAGTCAAGAATGGAATTTACAATGTGCAAGAGTCAATCTGCAGGCTGTGATACAACAATTGTTGATGTTGCAGCATCAGTGAGACATTCTCCCCGAGATAGGGAGGATGGAGAAGCTCTCCCTGAGATGGGGGGATTGGTAACTGCTTTGTGATTTCCCTCCTCATCATGTAGCATTGAGTTTAGTAGAACTTTGATTTTCCTCCTCGTCGTGTAGGACTGAGTTGAGTTGACATATGGTTATCCTCCTTGTCGTGTAGGACTAAGTGGCAAGCAATGTTATTTACACTTCAAACATGAATGCCACAAAATACCTAAAAGAGGAATTGAAGTATGTGATAATTAACTAGTTCATTTAGAGGATGGAAAACTGATCCGGATTTGTGTGGGAACGAAACAAAAGATAGCATATACAGAGATATACATTCACATACATAGATATATGGCAAGAAACACAGCGATACAGGAAACACATATTCGATTAAATATCGGAAAAAGAAGAGACTGTAAATACAACAGCTAGAATGGTAGTAGCTATCTCTGAGGAGAGATGTGGCCGCTGTGCTCATTCATGTCAAGATGAATACAAAGAGAGGCCGAAAGGGGTCTAACCCTAGAATAAGAATCGTCATAAAGTTTGCGGCCCCAAGGTGGTTAGTTGAACAGTCAACTTCCCGGGGTCATAACTTTTGCATACGATCTCCGTTTGGGGCGCTCGGTAACCTGTTGGAAAGATCTATCCGAGGAATACGCGGTGGGCCTCAAAACGGCCCCGAAAGTTTGGGACTCGAAAAAATATAGAAACATTACTAGAAAATTGGAAAAATGGGAAGCTGTTTTGAGCCAGTGGAATAGGTGGGTAGCCACCGATATCCCTCTGGATCACAAACTAATTCTACCTAATTTCTCTAGTTTGTACCCTTACTCTTTCTCTGTCCTCCCACATTTTTATAGAATTTTAATATGGTGAAAGACACGGGTGAAGTTTGTACATACATAAAGTTGCTCAACATTATGCTGAAATGTATGCCACTACCCAAATAAAAATGATGGAATATATCCTTGAGAAATAATTTAAAAATGAAGAACATATTCATGGAGAGCAATTTATGGGCCCAAGCCTCCTCTGGTTGAAAATTTATGCTTCCCGGGATAAGAGTTTTGGTTTTCATGCTTCTTTTAGTTTTACGCTTTCATATCAATTTGTGATAGAGGCTTGAATTCATGGATGATGAAAACTTTCTATGGAAAAACCAATTTTAGTTGTCATGAATGCAATGGTCTACATCACCATAGTAGTTTAATCTATTTTTTCCTTAGATATTGAAAGAGATCTAGACGATGTTTATCAGGCCATATAGCAGTTAGATTTTAATCACTCCTGTTTAAATATGGAAAACTGTAACAGATCATAGGTGGTACACCATTTTTTTGTTATTCTAAGGGTCAAAATTGAATATCAAATATAGCGTCGAGCTTGTAAGGGAATATGATATGAATGTAAATATGTAAACTATTTATTAACAAAATTCTTCTTTTCGACTTCCTAAAAAAACAGAAGATACAAAACACTGAACAAAAAAAACATGATAGTTTTGAAAAGCCAAACTTCCCAGGGGTAAAAATAAAAAAATACTAAAAACACGCGCCAATTGAGAATATTAAGTTCCATCCTTATCATTGATTTATTTTAGGGGCGACTACCCAAACTAGGACTTCGTAGTAGTTCCTTCAAGAATGATCAAATTCTCACCCTTGAGTGTTAGGAGAGTTGGACTGTAATGTCCCCAAAATAGCAAAAATTCAAAATTTTTCCTGCCTGCAATAATCGTCAATTCAAAGGAGAAGGATTCATAAGTTAATTTTAACATAAATAAAAACATCCATACTTGCATAAATAAATGTAAGCATAAGACTTTTATATAACAAGGTCTCTTCAATGTGTGAGTTCTAGAACTGCGGAAGCGATTTGGAAACAAAATGATGGCATGTTTTAATTAAAGAACTTGTACATGTTAGTGCAAAGGAAGAAATAACACTCCTTAATGTTTCAAGAATCATGTGACTGGAATGTGAATGTCTAATGACACCTTCAGGTGATGAGCTCCTTTGTTGATGGTATGTTGTTCTCATGGTGGGTGCTGTAATACTCCAGGAAGGGTAATTACATACCTCGGCAGGGTTTCCGAGAGGTATGGGTAAGATTTGTGGTTGCCGGACTTACTTAGCATATTGCTAATGTTATTCCTTACTTATGTGGTTGCAGGTATTTCTAACTTGAACGTGCTACCCCTAGATGTTGGCCCATACTTTACTAATGGCTTCATGTTACTAGGGTGAATGACAAACTATTAATAACGGGTACCCCATACCATGGGAGTTCACAATATAATTATTCCCAAGGTGAGGTTCACGACTATGAGTCTTTTGTATATTTAAACAAGGGTGAATTGAGTCCATGACTCCACTATATTCTTTTGTAATTTAAACAAGTGTGGGTTTGAGTTCATGACTCCACTATAGATTTTGTTCAAAAATCAAACCTCCACTATGACAGGGTTAGTGTGGCAATAACTGCACCTTTAATGCGAAGTGGGAGACAGACTCTCATCGAGGGTTTAGTAGCATTTGGGGTTTTGTTTGCCTCAGTATGGTTTGCGACTTGTTGTTAGTCTTGCTGGTTCTGCACTTCATTCATAAGGTGGCTATGTGTGTGCCCTGACCCGAGCAATGCTCGTGGTCAGTGCACTTAGCTTCTATGGAGCTCGACTGTTTCGTGGATGTAATACTTATAACAGGTAAGAAAAGACTCCACTGTGTTGAGATTTTACCTTTCTGCTTTTGATTCGAAATCGCACGGTTGACTAACTAGTGAAACGTGTTGTAATGGCAGGTGATAAAATGCTTTGGTATGGAAGCTGCGATGGCTCCTGGTGCTGTAGGCGTGGCTAGGGTATTGGTAAGTCCAGCTTACCCACTCGTTGCCCTACCTCTCGCACCTCTGATGATGGATGTATGCGTCTTGTCCTGGTTTGGGAAAGAGACTCCCGTAAGACATTGGCTTTACTGAATCACTTCGGGAAGTCTGTTGGTTGCTTAATGGATGGACTAGGGAAATGTGGGTTTCAATGCAATTTAAAGCTGAATACGTAGTTGGGACTGTGATGTAAAAATCGATTATGAATACGGTTCTATTTTTGTTGCTCGACATTTCTAATTTATGAACAATGTAAATGCTATTTTGTTTCTGGAAAAGAGGACATGACTCCTATCTGAGATGTATGGTTGTAATGGTTTTCAAAATGGTAAACTTCTATATGTTTTCCCGTGTGAGTACAAAACTCTAAGTCTGTACTGGTTCGATTCTAAAATTATGGAGTTTCTGGGAAATTTATAACTGTTGTTCCAAATGTCTGAATGATAAAATGTCTTTGGCGCCTTCAGTTTGGCAAACGTAGCTAGGATTTGTGTGTTGGTTTCAATTTGCTTGCTAACTGAGTTGAAATAGTGCTATGATATTTCGGTGCATACGATGAGTTGCTTGTTGGAAACATAGGAGATCGACTGAGGTTCTCTGCACATCTAATTTGGTAATGTGGGTAGGGTTTGAGTAAGATGGTCTCAATTCACTTACTGTCTGCGTTGGTAGAGTGGATATTTGTGTGGAGAGGGTTTCAAGAGCTGTACGCAGCATTTTATTTTTGGTTGGAAATAATGAATCCTGTGGGAAAAATACTTACAAGTTTTGGGCGTGAGAAGACCATGGGATTCGACCCTTGACCTCTGTTTTCGATAGGCGTCTGCGTTTGTAACTTTCCAGCACTTTAAATCACCGTCTATTTGTACTGCATACTTATTGGCATTTATTCTTGTTTTGATAGAATACTAGGGTCTGTGTGTTCGTAAGAGTTCTATGTCTCCTTGATGTGCTAGGGTGATGATTGGTAGCGATAGCTAAGTATGATGCTTGTTTTTCATTGGAAAAGAAAAGTGTGTATGAGTATGTAACGATCTCTGTCCTATCTGCTGTCTTCGTTTTAAATGTGGTAGATGTATGGTTTCTAAAAAGAAAAAGAGAGAACTATTTAGATCGGTAGTGGATATATATCAGTCTTGTTTTCTGTGTAACGTCGTCATGGTTTGAGAGCAATTGCTTTGGAAAGAAAATGTAAATAAAACAAAAAAGGAAGAAAAATGCTAGGGTTAAGCCCTACAGACTCGTTTCTACCAGATTTATGTAATGACTATGTTTGCTAAGTTTGGGGATCTTAGTTTCTAAATCGTTTAATAAAGTGACCAACATTTATGCTAAAAGAAAATCGATTTTAGTAGTTAGATGGACATGCTACAATTTAACTCAAAAATCTATTGACAGATAAGAAGGAAATAAAAACCTAGATTTAATAATTAAAACAATGTTTCACAATCCCCAAACTTTAGAAGTGTAACATTGTGTTTGACTAGCAAAGGCTAGCTGGCTATACCTGCTAGGCAATGCCTTGGGATTCTGGGCAGATCTTGAATTTAAAATCTGATATAGAGAACAATGCTATTTAACATACCATTCAGAAGAGAAAATAATCAGTTTGAAGGTCTTATAGGATTTTCATACCTGCTTATTCCTGTAGCTTGCTCCTGCTTGTAATGACCTACACACTCAGCCAACTAGTTAATGAAAAACTGCTGAACCCTTAGCTGACCTGATAATCGATATTGAAATGGATGAATTTGGGACTACCACGTTCCACCAAACCATGATTCTACAACCGTTCCTGGTTCATTATGAATCCCCCCGAGCTGGTTCTAACATGCAAACTGAGAGGTAGAGGCCTTAGCTATGTAGCCGGTTCAGATCTGGAAAATTGATGTGGGGAGGTTCACTTCTTGGAACAGAGAGTTTCTTTTGACATCACAATACTAAAAGAAAATATCCACCAAACTTCGGGGTCTGTCATCCTTAAGTAGGACATATCTTGAATTAGGACTATTGGAATTCACTGGTTTCTTTAAAATAATTTTAAATTATAAACGAGTATTTGTTTATTTAACTGCTAGTTATTTTTGGAGCTAGGACTTCTCAACTTTGTTTTACTAAAGTGTTTTTGATCTTTAATCTTTTTATAATAATAATAATATAAAAATTACAATTCTATCTAAATATTCATAAATAATAATTAGTAAGTGGCATCCCACTTATGCATAAGTATATATATAATAAATAACAATATTATATATTGAAACTCCTAAATAATAATACTTAGCTTTGTGGTCCTTAAGCATTTTGTTTCACATGATGCTTCTTTTCATTCTTTTTAAGGAAAGGGTCCACTTCTTTGGACGGTTTCGGTAAGCTGGTAAAGGCACCTCTAGTATCTCCCTTTGCATGTCAGATTCCCTCGTTTTAACATGGTAGTTCCCGCAGTATTTGATGATAATAAGATTTATTTAATCAAGTCGAATAGTTGTGATAAAACACATGAGTGATATTCAGAGTCCTCCCGACTCAACACTTGAGATCTAGTAACCCCGAGTGCTCTTCAGAGCCTTTTAACTCAACACTCTCACATGGGCATTACGTTAGTGTAATTCCAGAGCCTCTGCTCAACACTGGAGATAGAATGTGGTTGTGAGGCACATCTAGGATATTTAAGTGGCCTTGGATCCGGTATTCATTTTCTTTCAAGCTTGGAGTGCTCCAGGGCTTATGCCCAACACTCAACGTACATCGGGGCTTAGGGCCAGTACGAAATAAGAATCCTCTAAATATATCCGGTCTTAGGACCAGTATATAGGTCATTCATGTGTTTCTGAGTCCACACTCAACACACTAAATAATCATCCATGTGAATCATACTCTGCACAGTATAAGGTAACATAAAAATCTCAGTATATCATAATTGTAACTGAATCACAACATAAGTTTATCCATTCGGGTTTTCCTTCCCAATATATAATAAAAAATGAAACAATCAAAGTACCTGCCCAATATATATCAACTCATGAGAACATAGATCAAAACATGCTACGGCTTATGCCCAATAATAAATCACATATGCTGGGGCCGTAGCCCAATATAACATCATAACATACTTAGTTAAAAAGTTGGGATATTACATGGACTTCCTCACTCTTTGGATCTCAACCGGATAGAGAATCCATATCTCTCATCCATGACTACTCCTGAGAGGATATCATCCCCCAGTGCATTGGCGCTTTCATAGTCATCGATGAATTCCATGAGGAAATTGATTCATAGTTCTCTCCCTCGTCCTTAGCAACCAATTCCAATAGGATTTGACATCCTCTCTTTGATGCAACACCAACACATTTTAGTTTCTGGCATCCTTCTGGTACTTGCACCATATTTTATATATTCCCTTAGCTAGACATTTAACTTTTAGCTAAAAAAATTGTTGATCTAAGATTTGTTCTTGTGCTCTGACTTTTTACCCATATTGGATGTACTCCCTTAGTCTTCTTGACCTACTTTTTTGGTTATTTGTTATGAAGTAATAAAATTAACTTATCAGGGTCACTGTAAACAGATACACTATGATCATTGAAAATTCCTTAGCAACAGATGTAGTGTAAAACTACCAACCCATGACAACATTAATACCTAGCATGGACTTAGGTTTTATCCTTGAACATTACCCACTCAAAACAACAAGCTGTCAATAGTGGCTTGATAGGTCAGTGAATGTAGGGAGGTGGTTGGTGATAGCAAGGAGGTGAATGTGGGGAACTGCTATTGCCTCCACCAGGATTCAAGTCTCTCTAGCATATTTCCAGACCATGTTCAAGGGAAACATTTACACAGAAAAAAGACGCAAGATTTGAAACTTGCCAGGTCATTAGGAAGCTTGGAAATGGAGCATTGATATATATTGGGAGGAGCATTTTAGATGGTGCTGCGCTTATGTTTATATGGTATACTTATAGTTAAATCAAAACTATGAAGATTCATAATTTCATAATCAATCATGCCATGAAAATAAACACTGGCAATGACAATGGCACATTTTTGTCTAGCCAAAATTAGGATCCTTCATCTTTAGCCTCACAAGGGTGACAAGGGTTTACATGGATTGTTTTTGGAACCTGGAAAGAGTTGACCAAGGTGGTGAAGAGAAGATTATTATGTTTTCCATTAAAAAAAATAGGGTTGTGATAATGTGATAGTTATAGGTAAATAATATTTCATGATGAGCTGGAAAGTAATCATGAGACATCAAGATCCGAGTGGGCTTGGGGTAGGTAGGGTTCAAAAGAGAGATGTTGTTAGAGTCAATATGGGGTTAAAGGGTAGAGTTTAGTTTAAATATTGTGCAAATTGTTGGTAAACCTATAAGGCTTTAGTGGTGGTCTAGTGTTGAATCACCACCCAACATTGTGTAGAATAATGGTAATGTGTCTTACAATAGTGACACCACTATACAAAAAGTGAGGATGAAGGAATAATGGAAGAAGAAGAAAGAGGATGAGTAGGTATGGTAGCAAGGTGAGGTTTGAAAGCATGGGGAATACCGAGGGAAGAAGTAAAATAGGGGAAATGGAAGCTCTTGTCCAATTTGTATTCCATATAATCAAGTCACATATGAACACTTTTTTTAGTGCGGTGCTCAAATTATGCATCATCATTTCTAAAAGTATCTAATAATATGGAATTAAACTTCAAAATCATTGATTCTTTAGCTTTAGGGATTTGGATTTGGATATGTAGCTTGGTGAAAATGTTAATTTATTATTGAATAGATAGATTGAGATGTTTCCAAAGTTTATCCAATGACCAATCCATTTATGTTGCTAATTGAGAGGAAATAACCTATTAGAAATAGCTTGGAAAATTGTATCCCAAGTGATTGAATTTAATGAAAAACTCACAAGAATCCTAGCAAGCTTATCACTAATCCAACAACAAGCGTTGCAGTTGTAGCCAATCAAGGGTTAAACATTTAGTCTTTGAAAAACTGGGGAGAGATTTGGAGTGTGGTATTAGATTGAAAATGAAAATCCATTAATTGAGTATTTAACCCATCATGAAGCTACCATAGTTAGAGAAGAATATGTGTGTGCCAAATTTAAAGACTTGAGATTGAACCACAAGCTGTGAGTGTACCGTTTCTTAAAAAAACTAGAGGATCTAAAGCTTTATGCATTCGTGAGAAGTATCACTTTCTTTTGGTATGGAATCACAGTGTAGGTCATGAAGTCCAAGCAAAGAAGCATATATTCTTAGAGATATTTATAAAAAACCATTGCTGTGGAGGTGGAGACCTTCAAAGAAAACTTAGAGTGATTGAGTGAGAGTCTCCCTAGTAAAGCATACTCCCTCTTCACAAATATTTCTTAAAGAAAATAGTTAAATCTTGTTATTTACTTCCATCATTCTATATTTATTTTATCTTTGAAACTGCACGCACTTAGTTTATTATTGGTTTCAGTTAGACAGTTAGCTTAAGTGGATTCCACCATCTTTATTGCTCGATCAAGGACATTCGTCTACATGTATCCGAGAGTTACATATTAGAAACAAAACTTCATTGAATTAAGGAAATTGACGATGAAAAACTCACAGCCTGAAAAACTCAAGAAAAATCAGAGAATTTTGCAACACTTACATGATAAAAAGCATAGGATAAAAGCCAAACGGAAAATGATCACTGGATTTAAAATAAACTTGTCAAGAAAATAGCTGTTTAGAATTCCGACACAAGTTATTAAAGCGAAGGAAAACAAGAAATGGAACGCACATGAGAAACTAATTCCATATTCAACAATGCCAACGAAAATAATTTTAAATATGTACCAGATTGATAGACCAGTCCCTCATCCGGAAGAGTTAACTAACACATGAATGTGAGGTAGTCCGGGATCCTCCAGAGGCACATGTTCAACTTTGTATGATGTTATTCCTTCCTTTAGTTCTTTTAAATAGACACCATTCTCTTTGGGACCTAAGAAAGATGGCTTCCCTGTAGGCAACTTAGGTTGACCTTCATCGTCTATATTCCATAACTCAATTGGTTTTGATCACTCAATATCTCTAATTGATTATGTATACCTCATCACTGGAACACCATTGAGTACAAGAAATTGGAAGTATTGGACATTAAGATGTCCGACTAGTGCATCTTTTCTGCCCTTGATGTATCCATTAAGGAAAATTTTGAAGTCATACACTTTGTTAATAAGTGTAGGTGGAAACACTAGTTTTTCTTCTATTGTGTGATATGGATCCATCATTTTAGGTAAAGAATATATATCTTTACTTTTCAAGTTGGAAGAGATTCTTCCATAGGTTCCATCTATGTCTTCATGGGTGTGATCCACAAGCAAGAACCCAACCTCAATAGTGATGAAGACACCTATGTGCAGTCAATAGTGATAGAAACATGAAAACATAATGACTCTTATTATCACTTGTTGCATTATCGAACTGCAACAACAAATGTGGAGGAAGAGGTTTAAAATAAGCATTTTGATTGTTTGATATTCCATTCAATAGAAAATCGTCCTTGTACAGTCTACATTTTGATTAAATAGAGGTTTCAAGTAATGCATTTGATAGTGGGTTTCTTGAACTTCCACTCTCATAAAGTAGATCACCATACATATCAATGTGTGGCTCTTCAAGGTCCCTCAAGCACTTTGCAAGATATGTAATGGTAAATTGTGATCCCATGTGTACAAATGGAAGGGATAAATGTCAAAAACCTCCTATGTTATGCCCATGTGTTATCATACCTATCAACAACAAACCCAAGTTTGTTCCTGTAATAGATTTTGATTTGACACGTAATCTTTGGATTGAAGTCTTTGTTTTGTCCATTTTATCATGGATAATGCTCAAATACTCCTTTGGAAACCACTCTGACATAATTCTATGTGCATAGTAGCAATATATTCCACACATAATAATATTGTTATGTTTGTTTAGTCTACATCATGCCTTTTCTTCCAACACTTTTGTAGTTGTTGACTTCATCTGTGCTTTCAACACAATACATTCACTACATTTACTAAAGTTGTTGTTCTTTGAGAATGCCACATCTCGAAAATGACCATTCCAGATCTTGTTCATTGTTGGTTGTGATATTGATGAATAATTGAGCTTTTTAAGAGTCTCATTGATCTCCTTTAACAAAGAACTTTGTTTGTATGTTGAAGGTAGCAATCTTAAAGGAGCAGATGTTCCATCTTCTTCAACTTGACATGTTTGGTTTGGTGAAAAATCTGAATTATCCATGACAATTAGGCTCAATATTTCTATGGATGCCACGATATGTGCACATGCTTTGCATTTGTTGGTATTACCATGAATGGCTTTAATGTGTCCATGTTGGAAACAATGTTGGTAGTTATAGAAGGTGCTTTGAGGAATCTTATGTATCGTGTATCATGCTTTCTTACAAATAATATTTCCATTAAATCTCATGCACTTTACTTTCTCGACAATAGGAGGTAGGCCATGGCCATGGCTCTTTGAGATAATTCTGTTTGAAAGTAGTGAATTCAAGACAAATTCCCTAATACCATTTTCATTCATGTATTCCATACTCCTTCTAGCAGCTGCAAGGGATGTCCTATC
Source organism: Larix kaempferi (assembly GCA_027924585.1). NCBI lineage: Eukaryota > Viridiplantae > Streptophyta > Pinopsida > Pinales > Pinaceae > Larix > Larix kaempferi. The sequence continues at coordinate 134,583 of BSBM01000098.1, read as the reverse complement.
CACATTTTGAAGACAATCTTGTTTGCAACATTCATCTGCTGCCAAAAGTCAGATTTATTTCTCTTCATCTATCTTTGTTTGACATTTTCCAACTTTATTTGTAGCAATAACTCGTTTAATCCTTTTATATGGCCTCGTTACATGCATATCAATTGAGTTTGGACTTTTATCAACATAAAGATCCCCATCCCATTTATTTAAGGGACGTGTGTCCTCTATAACATCCCATACCACCATTTCCTTGGGTGGCTCCTTGAACTTTTTCCTTGACCCTTAAAATCTCACCTTCATCATCCACCAACTTATTTATTGGACATATTTTCAAACGATGTTTAGACTTGTCTCCAATTCTACATATTTCGCAATTTCCATATATCTCTTCCACAAAAACACTGAATTCCATTTCACCTAGAGTTTCTCTTTCAACAATGTCATCCTCGTGGACATTAACTATGATCCCTTTAGCAATGTGCATGCTTGTTCCTGTGCATTCATGTGTAAGAGCAACCTTTTTACATGTGAATGTAACCCTATCATGGATAATATTTTTGGGATGATCATGAAAATTTGGTTCCAAATCTGATTCTAGCCAAATCTCATAAGCTTCTAATGCACCCCCTAGTGTATGCTCAAATCCTTTTGGATGTGGTAGAAGAGCATCATGTTTTAACACCTTCTCAATTTTAACCACTATGCATCCTTTCCTTACGATCCTGCCATGCACCTTATGCCCAAACTCTGTATTGAATATAGAGCCCTCACCAACCTTCACTCCATGTTGTAGAAGATCTACCTTTTCTCCAATAGAAAATGTAGAAGATACATTTGCCCCTGTACACCAAATTCACAAGCTTAGTATTTGCGCAAAAAAAACATTCAATGTAATATCCATAACACTTAACACATGCTTCAAGTTTTTTATTTACCTATGTTATGCCTCAAATCCATAATCTTCAATGGATGTATGTTCCCTTCATCGACATATTCCACAATCAAATGTGGTTGAGTCATCTCAATTATCAAAACCATAACATAGCCTCCGTTAACCCTTTCTCTGCCATAATAAGTTCCAGACTCTATAGATTCAACTCTTCCTATCCCAATAACTTGACCATTAATTAGGAGGTCAACATAGTCCCCTCTTGTCAAAATTTTCTTTTCCATTTTAACTCCTTCCAATTCTGTAACACAATTGAATTGTAATTTGTAAATAAGGTTACACAATGTAAAGTGTGCTCTTATATTTTAGCAAAAACACCTTGAAAAAATTTTATAGTTGCAATAATTCAAAACATTATGGCAGTTGTTTTGTTTGCAATGAAACATTGTTCCCCACCATCTAGTGCATGTTATCTAAATGGACATTACATATAAATTACACAAAAAAAATATGAAGACCTGAAAATTATAGATTTTAGTTTGTCATGACATTCACCAGATTCAGATGCACCAGATTCAACAGTTTTTGGAAACAATAGTAGAAAAATATGTCTATAATTCATAATGGTTGGAAAAAACATTAAATACCAAACATTTTCATTCACATGCACAAGAACAAGGAAGTTCATCTAATATGGAATTTAACATTATTAAACTACCATATAATACATCAGTTTCACATGCACTAGAACAAAGAAGCTTGTGTTAAATGGAAGATTACTACCCATAGAATGATATATCAAACTTCATCTAGTATGTAATTGCACATAGTATGTATTCATTTATTTCCTTGATTATCTCTTTGAAATTTCACTTGCATCATGGTTCTTAGCATCTTAAAACATCTATAGAAAATATTACAATATTTTCCAAAGAATTAAAAAACATCAACTAAATAATATTACCAAACCAACTTTTATAACATTCATACATATGAACAAGATGAATGAAGCTCTAACTACAATGTCCCCAAAATAGCAAAAAATTAAAAATTTTCCGACACTAGAATAAACTGGAAAAGATATGATGAATACTAACTTCAACACTGACAAGTACTTATTGTACTGATGTTTGATTTCCACTCTTTGAAATGTCTTAGCTTTATAAGTATCATGGTTCGCTGATTATAAGATTCTACAGCTTTGCGGAAGTATTTCTAAAATGGTTTAGGTATATGAACTGTCGCATGTGTATCAATTTGTTGAATGCAATAATACGAATCTCCTTCTTATGGCTGTAAAGGTTTGAATGCATATGTATTAAATTTTCATTGATAATTCAGGTGGAATGGATCCTTTATTGGTGGCGATTGATGCTCATGATGAGATACTTGGTCTCTTGAAATGGCAAGGTACCCTTACAGGGCTGTTGAGAGGTAGGGGTAAGAAGTGGAGATTTCGGACTTACTTAGCATTATTGCTAATGCATCTACTTGTTTTGGGTTTGCAGGTGTACTTATGAGACATCTATTGAGAATCCCTACTCCACCCTTCTAGCAACTATTTTAAGTCTCAAGTGAGATAGCTTTGAAGGTTGGCACCTCTTTTGTTTTAGCCTCATTGGGGTTTGTGATACTTGTGAAACATCACTACTTGTTTGACCTTGTAATTAGTTAATGGCACTATGAAGAGTTTGGGGTCATTGTAATATTTGATTGTAGTTTAAAATGTTGTGAATATCGTATGATCTTAATACTTTAGAGTGTTGGGTCACTTTCCAATTAATGGTAGTTGGTAGTAGCATTGAATGTATCTCTGCAAATGCACATGGCCATGCTGCCAGCTGTGATGGGGATTTACTCTAGGGTTCTACACCAACGAAGAACACTACCGTGGTTCACTTCTCATGTCTTCTATGGGTGTATTGAGGGTTTCGCTACTGACCTGAGTTGTGGCTCATGGTCAGCATACCATATGGAAATAGCGATTGCGACTGCAAATATTTGAAGGGAATTCCTCTCGGGTTTAAGTTCTACATTCTTTCTATTGTATATTAGATGTTTTGCGATATAAAACTCAGAGCCCTCACTTTGTATTCCGTGGTTTAAATACAGGTGTTGACTGGCGTTTCTCCTCTACGTGGTCAGTACTCAATAGTGGCGGTGTTGGACAATGGTAAGTCCAGAATTTTCCATCTCTTAGCTCCTCCTTTTGCCTCTGTGGGATGTCTTGCATTTGCTATGGGAGTCTTGATGAACTCGATTGAGTTCACTATGATAAGATTGAGTCTCTTGGAATTCACCATTTTGGCTAGACTATTATGAAACGATGTATATTTTGTCACTTGCAGACTCTAAAGGTTTTAGTGGAGATTTTGGCCATCCCGCTCTATGTTTGTATTTTATTGAACTCTCAGTGTTATCAATAGTACCCAAATGAATTGGGGTTTACCTATGTTTGCGTAATGTATTTTGGTATGGAACTGGGTTTTCTTTCTGTATAAAATTTATGAGGCTTTGATACCCTATCTAAATCTCTGTGTTTTTAATTCATATGGATATGGGGTTTTTGTACAGTTGTATCACTATCTACGTTTTCTATTTGGAAATGAACTTGTATTTAACCCTATGAAGGGGATGTATAAATTTCTACATTTTTAAGTTATTATTTCTCCACTCTGTGGTCTTCTCGATTTGATGGCTTCATGTTTTTAAAATGAAAAAGAGTAAAGCCCTGCTTTTTTGAAAAGAATGATTGAATGGAGGGAGTATGCAACCCTATAGTTGTTTGATCTATAAGTCTGAGAAGCCCTAGGTTCTTACTTCTGCGTTTTCTGGCTATTTGAAGTAGGTAGAAAGACAAAAGGATCTTTTAATGAAAGTAGTGGGAATCGATCCCTATATTAATCGTTTGTTAATTTCTCTGTATACTATCGTGTATTGTTTTATGTAAAGTGAGATGGGGATGGGAATCGATCCCTGTACCAAATGTTTCTGTATAAAATCGTGTAGAGTTTGTTTGATGAACATGGTATAGCCCTTCTGTGTTTTAAATAGGAATCGTGACCCTAGCTAATGTTTTGATTGACCCTTGAGAGGGTATGGGTTACTCTACAATCGTTTATTCTTGTGGCATCTTGCAAGATGGAAGAGCCTCGGATGGGGTTCGATCTCCCAACCCATGGAAATGATGTGTTAGCGATTTGAATGTTGTGGATCGTTTGATTCCTAAAATGCAATTCGTTGAGTTATTTTTCATAGTTTAGGTTGTAAGAATGAAAATATTGATACTAAGTTGATAAATCGTGATGCCTGGAAGATGCGTTTAATTCCTTTTGATGAGTTGACTGTATTGTATGCTGTACGTGCCTTCTCTACTTGATGTTTTGAATTTGATGTATGTAATTGTTTTCCTGAAAGGGTTAGTAGTTTCGAACATGATCTTAACTAGATTTGTGATATATTGATGTCTGTAAATTTAAGAGAAAACTTTAATAGAGGCAAGAAAATAATGCGAACATAATTCTTATCCCAGCTATACAAAGTTTATGGGAAACATAAAAATCACTCATTGTTTCAGAATGGATATGCATACAATTTTAAAGCATACTACTCTCAATGGACGATCTAGTTGTATCTAAACAGATCTCTAGATTATGAGTTTGCTAGGATGTCTAGCACGAGAACCTGCTAGACATTCTACTGACCCTAGCTTCTAAGTTACGTAATCCTAGCCTACAAACAATGCTCTCTATTTGTTCCTATTAGCAAGTTGGTAATTAAAGGATTTTAGGATGAAAGGAAAACAATGCCAAAGGCGTTGGGGTAGCACCCTGTATTACTTATCTATGATTTATTATAACTTAATTTGAGAGATTCACATTTCATACCTGATTACTTTGTGGCCTGCTCCCTTCCTGAAGTAACCTGCACACTCAAACAATAATTAGTGTAGAGCCCTTTGAGCTCAGCTGACCTATTATGATGACTTTGGGGCTACCACGTTCCTCCCAACCTTGACACTTGAACCGTTCTGGTTCTATCTGGATCCCCTTGAGCTTGGTTCCAACATGCAATGAGAGGTAGAGGCCCTAGATCCACTTCTAGTTCAGTTCTGAGAATTTTTAGGTAAGGCTGCTTCAGCTTCTTGGAGCACAATAGTTTTTCTTGGACTACCATAAGAGAATGATAATAACCAAGAATGATAGATGATCCCAAAACTTTGGATTTGCCCTCTTTAAGTAGGGAAGTCTTGAATTAGGACTGTTGAAGTAATTAGTTTCTTTAAATTCAATAAATAATAATTAAAAGATATTATTTAATTAAATATCTAGTCCTATTGAACTAGGACTTTTCCAGCTGTTTTACTATAAGTCATTTTGATTTATGCTCTTAATAATAATTATAATAACAACAATTATATTAATAATTATTCTAATATTAAATACGTTTCACTTAACTATTAATATACCATTTATAATATTAAATAATGCATAAATCAGGTATACTAATTTTATTCCATAGTTAAATAATAACACCATTATTATTAAAGCTCTTAATAATAATAATAGCTTGGAGGCCTTTATTCAAGCTTGTCATAAAAGACTACTGATAATTATCTTTTATTTAGTTATGTGTCATCACATGACACTCTTTTCTCTTTAACTTTTAGGGACACTGTCCACTTCTTTTGGACGGTCTTGGTCAGCTTGGTTAGGTACCTCTAGTCTCTCTCTTTCCATGTCGAATTCCCTCATTTACAATGGTAGCTCCCGCAGTAGGTGATGATGGATAAAAATATGAATCATTTAGTCAAATTAAATAAGTGTGATAAAAGTGCTCTTCAGAGTCTTTCCAAATCAACACTTTGAAACTCCATAACCCTGAGTGCTCTTCAGATCCATTTAACTCAACACTCTCACATGGGCGTTACTCTAGTGCAATTCCAAAGTCCTTGCTCAACACTAGTGCTAGAATGTGGTTGTGAGGCACATCTAAAATATTTAAGTTTCCTCGGATCTAGTATTCGTTTATCAAGCTTAGAGTACTCCAGGGCTGATGCCCAACACTCAATGTACATGAGGGCTTACTCTCAGCACATCATATTTCCTCTAGGTACATCGGGGCTTTTGCCCAGTACATAGGTAATCCATGTGTTTCTGAGTCCACACTCAACACACCCTATAAGTCAATTATGTCATTCACATCACTGCATAGTATGTAAGAAAGGGTCATGTCAGTATATTAGGGTTTTGTACCCACATCATATGGTAAAAACATAAGTCAGAACATTGGGGCTTCCTTGCCCACTATATAATCAAATAATGGAATTCAGTCAGGGTCCATGCCCAATATGTCATTCTACAAAAGAATAAATCATATGCACTAGGGATCATGCCCAATAATTAGAATAAATCATATGTGCTGGGGCCGTGGCCCAATATAACATCATAAAATAGTCAATCCAAAATTTGGGATATTACACTAACCATATGAACTCGCTTCCTTTGAAATTTTTCTCACTTTAGAATCCATCATTTCTAAAAATAAACGAAAATAACTATTACCATAATTTCAAATTAATGAAGAAAACTTAAATTTAAAAATATTAGCATCGCATGCATCATTCTATTTTTAACTAAATCTACAAGAACAATTCTATAGTTCACGTTAAGAGCTTAATCATGGTGATCATTAAAAGAAGGCACCTCTAAATCATTTAATATATTCTTCTAATTTTGACTATAGAAAAGCTAAAAGTTAATGGTGCTATTTTTCATAGCTTTCCATCTAGCACAAATACAACCACAATGCCAACAACAACATTGCATCCCATGTTAGCTTTCATATGTTAGCTTTCCATCTAACACCACCATATTTTCATCAAATACATCGCTCCATGAAGGAAGTCTATCTTGAGTTAGATTTCCTTCTAAAAACATTCCACGGTGAATGAAAGCTAATGTGCATTAGCTTTCATATGTTAGTTTTTCATCTAACACAACCACATTGTCATCAAATACATTACACCAAGAAGGAAATCTGACTCGGGTTAGTTTTCTTTCCAATGACATTGCACGGTGAATGAAAGCTAACGTGTGTTAGCCTTCATATGTTAGCTTTCCATCTAACACAACCAGAATGTCATCAAATACATAACACCTTGAAGAAAATTTGACTCGGTTAGCTTTTCTTACAACAACATTGCATGGTGAATAAAAGCTAACATGTGTTAGTGTTAATATGTTAGCTTCCCATCTAACACACTACATTGTCATCAAATGATTTGCACCATGAAGGAAATATGACTCAAATTAACCTTCCTACTTGGGTTAGCTTTCTTTATAAAAACATTACTTGGTGAATGAAAGATACCGCCTATTAAATTCCATATGTTTGTTTTCTATCTAACACAACCACATTGTCATCAAATACATTGCACAGGGAAGGAAATCTGATTCGGGCTAGCTTTCCTTCCAACAACATTGCACAGTGAATGAAAACTAACGCGTGTTGACCTTCATATGTTAGTATGTTACTTTCCATGTAACCCAACCACATTGTCATCAAATGCATTGCACCATGAAGGAAATATGACCCAAGTTAACATTCCTTCCAATAGCATTGCATAGTTAATAAATGCTAACGCATGTTAGTGTTAATAAGTTAGCGTCTCATCTAACACAACCACATTGTCATGACATGCATTGCACCATGAAGGAAATCTAACTCAAGTTAGCTTTCCTTCTAATAACATTGCACAGTGAATGAAATATAACACGTGTTAACGTTCATATGTTAGCTTTCCATATAACACAACCACATTTTCATCAAATGCATTGCACCATGAATGAAATATGACTGAAGTTAACTTTCCTTCGAATAGCATTGCACGGTGAATGAAAGCTAACGCGTGTTAGTGTTAATAATTTAACTTTCCATCTAACACAACCATATTGTCATCACATGCATTGCACCATGAAGCAAATCTAACTTGTAACACCCCTCCAAATTTGATCCCTAATATTAGTATCCTCGGTAAATGTAATTGTATCTTTGTAAACGTCCCTGGTGAGGAGATCAAGGGCAAGGCCCCACCAGTGGACCTAGAAACTAGTATTATGTTTATAAATGTTGTTATAGACTTAGGGACTAAGGACGGATGCAAACTAAACAATGGGGCATGGGTTCACTAAAGGGGAAAGCCTAAATGACTAAAAAAAAATTAATTTGATGGCATGTGTCGTCATGGTACTGCGGGCATTTCAGTAAACATTCTCACTAATGGCCACTTAAGTTAAAGTTGTCGATTAATCTTAGAGAAGGATACCGATGCCTTTGAAGACGCACAACTTAACACTAAGTTAACTATTGTTAAAAAGCTATCATGGACCTCATCGACATTCTGGTTTCGACATAGGAATCCAACGATTGACGTCATTAAAAGTCCACTATTTATTTATTACCATACACCAACTATTTACCCTAAGTAATTACTATTGTTTTAATATATATAGGATTTAATGATTACGGTGACGATATTGAACATCTAAATCTTGGCATCGAGTGCCAAGGATTTATTTGGAGTCCTTAATTTTAAGCGGAATCTTCTTAGAGATTTTTTATAATCACCTTATCTAGAAAATACGAAGAGCTGTTTTATTAGCACAAATACCTATTGAGGATGTCCAAGAAATAAGTTTGGTGAAAAGAAGTTAAGTCCTTGTTGTTATTATTTTTTATGAAGGGGAAAACATTTTTAAGACTTTCGCATGACAATTACCTTTGAAAGACCCGTATATATAAATGTAAATCCCATTAAAAGAAGCCGATGGTTATAGTTTCATAAAGAATAAATTTAAGAAAGATCTCTTGTTTAAAATAGACGAGTATAGACACTACGTAGCCATCTATCTCACATAGAGAGGGAGATATACTTGGGTATTGTCTCCACGTTGGAGTAAAACGCTAACCATTAAACTACCAACTGTCACCAATTTTAGATCTTGTCAAAGAACATTATCACACTAGGAGAATTCGGTTGGATGATACATGGACGTCTTTAAGTGCAGTTACTACAGGGAAGGGTAGTGGAGACTATGCTACACTTTAGGTGAAACAACTCCTTAGTTGAATATATGCTACGGTTTTCACACCATCTATTGACAAAACCTATGGAAGGTGTCATCAATACTGTTATCGTTGTATAACAAGAGAAAGGTAACAATCATTAGATTAAACAATAGTTATCAAGAAAAATCGCATGCACTAGTTCATTGAAGAAGGGATTTATGCTAGTTCTCTCAGATAAATCGCAAATCTCAAATAGCTCTATCACGGTGAAAACATTGTCAAACATGGGCTATACATATCATATTCCTCCAAGAATAACATTCATCATTGACAATTGGAAGATTGATTACATAATCATTGTTGACTGCTAATCATTGGTGGATCATTGTTGCATCTAGAGTAGCAAGGTATTTACTATCTAGTAAGTATGGTGGAGATGTTGTCACAATACATAAGGTCATTTTGGTATTTCCTTTAAATCTTGATTCTCTTTAATCTTCCTTCTATTCATTAAATTTTGGTATTTCCTTGGTATTTAGAACCGTTAGTCAACTAAACCGTAACACGTTGCTCATCGGGAGAGCCGACATTACTACCACTCACCAGGAATAATAAAGATTACATCGCTATCGCCCGTGAGGAAATACCTTATTGCTGTTTTTCAAAAGGCACAAAGACAGAAAGGAAAGACTACTTCGCTTCTGATGAAATATAACATAGCTTTCACTTGTCACTTTCCTAATAAATGAATCCATCCAATTAGCCACTAGTGCTAGAAAAGACAAGACTTTATGACAACATATATAACATATTGCTCAATAAGTCCTTCTAAAGACTACCTAATCGAGAAGGTAAGTATTATAATGACTCTTTTTTCGATAAGGCCGGGATGAGAATGACCTTTTAATAGGAAATCTAATAAGTATGAGAATTAATCTATTATAATGACTCTTTTTTCGATAAGGACGGGATGAGAAAGACTTGTTAATAGGTAATCTAATAAGTATGAGAATTAATCTATGTTTGGGTTGGTAGAAAAGGGTTCGGTCATTAGTCCCGGCCATGACCAATAAAAATAAACTGTCCAATGGTCAAACCACCTGCCAAATTATGCCAACATTGAAGCCACCGTGGGTCTCTATTTGCACGAACCATCCACAATAAGGAGGATTTCAAAACCTAGTGCCATGCATGAAATGTAAAAAAAAAAAGAAATACGTAAACCCTACACATGAAAGTTTGGATGAAATCTACAACCACAACTGTTTAAGTAGATCCTGCAGGAGAAGAGATAGATATTTAAAGTAGGGAACCCATCAGAGAAGAGTTGAATTGAATGAGAGAAATATATTGCTAAGCAAGATATTACTAGCAAAGGAATTTGTAACTTCTATAAAATACTAATTGTTAGCACATCTGCAAGGTTCTTTGATATTTTAGCTTGTGGCGATAACTTTTCAAGAATAGTTAAATCTGTATCGTGTGAATTCTCTAGCATAAACTTTGACATAAGGATTTGATATTGTAGTTTTCAAGTTATTATGATTTTCCATCTTTAAATGGTAACATTGTGACAGGTGTGTGAAAACCGCGTTTTGACCTATCTAACATTCCATCTGGAAAAATTAATACTAGTGAGAGCTACAACAAATCACTAAATCAAATAAACCCATTTGCAATACTGTACAAAAGTATTAAGAGGAATGGATTTGAAGAAATGGCTCAATGTACCGAGAGGCACCCATATACGAGGAAAAAAAATGTAATTACAAAGCACATGTATTCGTCAAATATAGAGAATGGCTTATGTTCCACGTTGGAGTGGAAGAATATTCTATATTCATGATATTTCAATGAAGTCCTCTAGTGATTGCCTCGATCCTCACAAGAAGCTCAAGGAGGAATTTGTCGGCAACTTAAATAGCACATCAATTGTTGAAATCATTGTCCTCATTGCAATTATGTCTGCTCCTACTTTGTTACTACAATGGAAGCTACTTACATTTTCCTCGTTGATCTAGGAGACTATCCTTATTATGAAACAATTTGGGCCTCCTCCTATGATCTTGAAAAGAGCCAAAACGCTTCTTTCCAAGGCCCATGAGAGAAGTGGTAAAAAGAATCTCTAAATTAAATTTGCAAGAGTTGAAAAGCTGCAATGGACATAGGTTAAAAAACCCAAGAATACCATTGTTCCAAGTCACAATAGGTCTCAGTTAGAACCGCATTCACATTCAGGGTTGGATTTTTCTAAAAGTGCATACAAATATACAGTATGTGAAACTACTGAAAATGAACTATGACAGGTCATAAACGATACTTAAAATTATGGATTGTATTACATGTATTTTAGAGCGTGTATATGATTGTATAGGATATTAAGTGAATCAACATGAGTTGTCATAGATATAAAAGAATTAAAAAAATGGCATTGGAGTAAAAAAACGAAACAAGACACATTTAAGAGAAGAGAGAAAAAAATCTAGTCATAGCTTCTATTCGAGGTACCCGACACTAATGCCCTTGCTCCTTCACCATGCTTCCACTCTCTTCCTCTCAAATTATTTGGAAACACGGAACCCTCAAATAGTTGCACATTATTCTCCGAGGAACGTCGTATTGCTTCCACTCTCTTCCCGTCAAATTCTTTGGAAACCAAAACCCAAAAAAATTTCACATTATTCTCCCCAATCTCGTTTCGGTCCAAAACCATGCCTTTTGCCTAATGTAACCCTATATACGCGCCCTCCCATGGATAACACCGGGTTTCCAACCTAGGTAAAGACCGATAACCCTAAGATGCTGATTGAGTTGACCCCGCAACAGTTAGAAAGCCAATTCCTGCAGGAGTAGAACCAAAGCGAGTAGCTCCAGTAGCAACAAAGGCAGAACTAGTTAAAGAAGTTGATGTTCGACTCCTTTTGTTTACTCATAATCATTAAATGTGCAAGCCTCCCTTCGTAATGTTCTAGGAAATACAGGGGGCAGAGGAAAAATGGTTTGTGCTTCCAATGTCTTCCCATCAAATTGTTTGGAAAACAAAACCCCCCAAATAATTGCACACTATTCTCTGAGGAATGAAGGGGTCCAAAAATCCCCAAATAATTGCACATAAATCTCCGAGGAATGCTGTGCTTCCAATGTGTTCTTATCAAATTCAATGGAAACTCAAAACCCCCAAACGATTGCACATCATTCTCTGAGGAATGAAGGGAAACCCAAATGATGGCACTTTGATCTGTAATATCCAGCTCTTGAATTTGCACATTCAAGTGCGAGGCAGCAGAAACGAGAAAGAGGGTTTCCCAAGTTAAAACCCTCAAGGCATGGGTATTGATCCACAACAACATATCTATCCTACTAGAGAGATACAAGCGCCATGATTAAACCACAACACACGTGGTGAACGAGAATTTGTCTCGATACCACACCATGAATCATTGTCTAGGCCATGGTAGACAAGTGCCATGAGTAAGATTTTTGCATTGAAAATGGTCTTTGAGGTCTAAACATGGTTAGAGGGGAAACAAAGGGCTCAATCCCTAAATCAAGGCCTTCTATATATCTAACTCTATAGTTAGAAAAGGAAAACAATTGGGCCTTAGGTAGTAGACACCATTTCTTTGGTTCAATGGCCATGAAGAACACCTGCGAACCTCAAAACAAACCCTCTATAGGGGTTGTCTGGCATGGAGGTTGGATATGGCTGCCATTTGGAGCTTTACCCAGTAAGGATGGGTCATAGGTCATTGAACATGGTTGGTGAAGGAAAATAATTTCCTCCTAATATTGTTGAATCTTATGAACTTCAAGTGTCTTGAATGAGCCCATGTAGCAACACACGAGTCCTCTAAGTGGGATATGAGATATGGATTCCATCAATTGGTTTTTGACATCTGGGATGGGTCTAGGGACCTCGGCCATGGTTGGAAGGAAAAATAAGGGATTTGCATAGGAAAATGAACCTTATAGGCCTCAAGCACTATGAAGAAGGTCTCCAACCATGACACATGTTCTCTCTCTAGGGTCTTTGACCCCAAGTGATATTCTAGGGGCAATTAGGTGGTTTTTCACTAAGAGGATGCTCCTAATAAGACAACTCCTAAAAATGGAAAAGAGGTTCTAATGTTAAATTTTTCCTTTAGAAACTTAGGTCCTAATGCTAAAGACAAAATAAGGTTCGAAAATGTATGCAACAAGAATGCCTTCATTTTCCTATAAAAATAAAAATAAAAATGCTAAAATCCCATCCTATAACAACCACATCTCCAAAAATTATACAAATTTAAATAAATAAAGTGATGGAACAAAGATTCTTTCAACTTCTAACTTTTAATTTTGTACCTCCTACATAGTTTTAAAAACCAAAGTCTGATAGAAGATATGTAAGCAAATTTTAACTTTTTGCCCTCACATTGCAAAGTATCCTCCACACTCCTTTCGTCTTTAGTGGTACTTCTAAGAAAGATTCTACATTCACATTCACATTCCATTCCTTGGTCTCTAATCATTGATGACACAGGAAATTTGGTTAAAAGTGAAGAGTGAGAGTTGGATTTAAAGTTTGTCTTGAATGATTGGAACCTTAGATGATGGCCGGGGTCTTCTTTTATTGTATTGTCCAGTTTCAATTTTGTTTAGCCGACGGTGGCCATACACATCTTTGCCAAAAGCATTGATCCATATAATTACAATACCACTCGTTAAACCAAATCCATAAGGCATCGATCCATATAATTACTATCCCGAAGCGGTTATATGTTGGCGACAATCCGTGAAGCGACAAATCTTAAAATACTGGGTGGTTTCGGTTTTCACTGAGACTGAGAGTAGATTGGTTGATCTTAAAGGAAAAGAAAATCTGTGATAGTAAATAACTCGACATGGCCATGAATTCTGAGAAATCGGGGAAGAAGCTGCATTTGCAAGAGGAGGCGATACGTATTAAAGAAGGAGAAGATGGAGAATTCGAACGATATTCAGTTTACGTAGACAATGTTGACTATTGGTGCAGAGCACAAGATGTGAAGACACATTTTGAGTGCTGCGGGACAGTAAACCGCATTACCATTCCCACAAATGAGTTCGGGAACCCAAAGGGATATGCGTACGTAGAGTTCTCAGATGTGGACAGCGTAGACAAAGCTCTCCAGTTGAATGGCTCCATGCTCCGGTCCCGACAGATCAGCGTCTCCCGCAAAAGGAAACACGCAAAGTGGAACCGCAACAACAACAACACAAGCCGTTCCATGCAGCAGCCGCCTCCAGCTAATTCCAGAAGAGTCGGAGCAACTTCTAACAGAAGAACAAATAACAATCTCCCCATTCAGCAGCAACGTCCTCCTTCGTCGTCCTCAAATTCACGTTTCGGCTACGTACGGCCCATCACCACCACCACCACCACCGCCTCCGCTGCCCAAGTCCCCACTGCACCACCTACTTCGTCGCTACCGCTTGCCACTGATAGATTTCATAGAATTTGATTGTTGATTAAAAACATAATTACTATTTTGGGGCGTTGCTGCTCTCGCCTAGCCATTACCAAGTTCGTACATTAACTGGGATTTAATGGAATCCATTAAGCCATTATAATATAAATGAAATATTGGATAACCAATTTCAACCGATACAAAATTAAAATGTAAATTAATTTTACAGAAATAAAATTTTGCCAGACACAAATGGCTGCATGCTCAAAATTTTGAGACTTGTTTGCCGCTCTAAAATATTTGCGATTGAAAATTGTCTTTTCTTACAAATTCAAGCTGAAAATTGAGACTAATTTGTCTATGTAAAAGATTTGCAAGTGAAACATTTTTCTAGTGCGCAAAAAACATGTCATCTGCATGCTGACACTCGTAAAAAAACACAAATAATTTGCGAGCATTTCACTACCTCACAAAGATGCTTCAAGTCCGTTGTCTCATATAATAGTTCATGGCTTGTAAATGGACCATTCTCTAGGGTGACACATCAAATACTGGAGGTGAGTCATTGGCTAGTATCATCAATAATACCATGGAATTCTGTTCTTGTGATTATAGATGCCTCTCAGATCATCTTATCGCCTGCTGCGGGGCTGTGGATTAGAGCCAAAATTGCAATGGTTTTCTTTTTTAAATATACAAATCAATCATGATATTTTCTTTGTTTACTCATTTTTTCTTTGAGAATCAATGTAGGGTTGCGTGCTGTAGAATGGTAGCTGTGTGTGGATGTCCTAGAGACAATATCTACTCAGTGGTTCAGTAGTTTAAATATGACTACATTGTTTAAGTAAAAACACCGTTGAATTCTTTTTGTTTTATATGTTCCCTATTATTTTGATTTAATATTGATCTGTGCATACTGTGGAAGAACCGAAAGAGCTTGGCAACATTGTATTCTCGATAAAAAGAATCAGCCGTGGTGAGATAAATGCTATATTTATGTTGTTTATAGCATAACTTTATTTTACAAAACTGCAAATTCATACTTATATGTTACAAACAAATTCTATCAATGGTAGTATTTGAAATTTCATTGTTTCTTTCATTATCTTTTTATTTCTCATTTGAAGAAATTCTGTATGTATAATGGGTAGATAATTATCTTTTTATTTCTCATTTGAAGAAATTCTGTATGTATAATGGCGTTAATATTATTGAAGTAATGCCAAAAACATATTAATATTTAGTAGAGACAACTTTAAAGTATTGTATACAGTTCTTCTTCCATCTAAACTAAAGAGGATGAACATATTTAAGTTCTATGGAGATGAGTAGTAAGAAATTATAAACATATAAGCTTATATTTTACAATTATCTTTACTACATTGGACAATACACTCAACAATTGCTAAGCATGTAAAATTTAATAGCCATAACACTTGTCCGGATTTTAAAGCCAAGTATTAATGTGTAACAAAATCCCAAACAAAGTTGTTGGAGATACATAATCAATTTGTTAAGTATAGACAATATTTCAAAGTATAGAGAGTCAAAACATTTAAAAAGGATATTTTTACTTGTTTGTTAGCTTGTTTTTCCTTGGGTCATCAAGTGAGCATTCATGAGACAAGGGTAGAACAAACTAAAAAAAATTAAGTTTGTATCCAAAGTTAATTTTGGTGAGCATTCATGAGACAAGGATGTAACAAACTAAAAAAAATTAAGTTTGAATCCAAACTAAACCATCCCAGATCCAAATCCTAGGCTCTATCAAGCGCCGCCTCCTTGAATAGCTCCTTGAGTGTAATACCCGAGCCACTTAATACTAAGCTCTAAAGTCTCTAGTTTAAGTCTCATATTTACTTTTTACTTCGTATTATTATGTTTTGTTTATGGCCGACATAATATTTATTACTTTTTACTTTGTATTATTCTTTTTTGTTTACTTTGTATTATTTTGTTACTAGACAAACTCGACAAACACTCTAAACTCTCATATTTACTTTTTACTTTGTATTAAAGGTAAAAAGTAAAGTCTCTAGTTCAAGTCTCATATTTACTTTTTACTTTGTATTATTCTTTTTTGTTTATGGCCGACATAATATTTACCACCTAATCCTAAGCTCTAAATTCTCTAGTTGAAGTCTCATATTTACTTTTTACTTTCTATTATTCTTTTTTGTTTATGGCCCACATAACATTTATTACTTTTTACTTTGTATTATTTTGTTACTCGACAAACACATGTTACAAGATCTCCCCCATAATGGCTTTAGAGGGCGGAGGGAGAGGCGCAATAAAATTGGCTTTGATGGATAGATAACTATAAGACATCCAATTGAGAAATGAATCAAAACTAAAACTTAGGGTTTGAAATTCATGTAGAATTTATGGTTGGAATCATCCTTACCTTGTAGCCTAACACAATGTTATGAAGCTATGCATTCTAGCAAATTTTTATGAAGCTTCAAATTCTACACATTTATTTTGTGCAAAGAACACTTTGTATTTAAATCCTATGTAATATTTTCTTTTGTTATTATAGCATGTAGATAAATGTGTTTATAAATAATATTTAAAATATTTATTTATTTAATAAATTAGTACTTTCTTATAAATCTTATTATTTACTTAGGGAGCGTATTCAACTTTTCAAATAAGGTTTTAATAACGAATTTAAATATTTAAAATAGGGACATACACTTGTAAAATTAATTTTCCCCTTTCCTAGACAATGTTAAAGAATAAGTAATTTTCTCACTTCATGGTAACAATTTCTTCTATGTTGAGCTTGTTATTTTAGGAACATGTTTACTCTTTAAACAATATATCATAACTATTTTGATGGATGGAAAATGGAAGTGTGTTAACTTTGTAAGATGGTATTGATACAACAATAGGTGTTTTTACTTTATCGTAGGTGTTTTTACTTTATCGTTTTTATGGTTCTTGTAGCTGTCCGTCCTAATGATTTGCTACAAAAGTCACTTCTTTTGTACATTGTTTTATTCCTTTATCTTAATGCTTGTTATTTTTTATTTACTCAAATAGGGTTTCACATTGCTATATTAAAAATGACATAAAAAGTGAATAACAAGTACAAATACAATTATAATAATATAGGAGAATTATAGTTATAAACACTTATTGAATAATATAATATAAAAGTCCATCCTATTCACTAATAAATCTCTATTTACAAATGGCATTTCCTAATCCCTTAATATAAGTTTCCTTGCCTTTGTTTTGATGGGTTGGATGCCACGGTTGATCTCGTGGTTAATTCTAAAAATTAATCCATTAAAAAATTAAATTATGAAGTGAGAATCCATTTACCTGTTGAACGGCCCATCGGGGAGGCATCCTGGCGATGTACAGAAAATTTCAATTTTGACGACTGTTTGTCAAAATTCAAACTGGCAGCAGTAGCCAATACGGATGAAGAATGTGTCCATGTAGACCACTTATGTTAGGGCGTCCAAGTGGGCAAGGTAAAGCACTAGTGCACTTGGGGTAAAACAAATTGCACTTGGGGTAAAACAAATTGAGAAGTGGCAAAAATGATTTTTACCACACTTAAAGTGCACCGATGCCCACAATAAACGAGACACGCCGAATAGTAGGATTTTTTAGACAAATTTAAAGGGTTTTGCATGGAATTGTTTTATTATAATAACAACCAGTGCGCTTGTCAAATAGAAAATAACCAGCACATTATTGTTATCCAGCGCACCGTCTATGGTATTTGCGATTAAACATATCAACCCGATGCACCATCAAGTAGGGTTTTTAAATAAAATTTTAAGAGATTTTGCAATGAATTTCTTTGTTGCAATGTCCCATAAATAGCAAAAATTAAAAAAAAAATTCCGTCCCTGTAATAGATGCTGATTGAGAATAAAATAGTCGCAAGTTAATTCTAAAACTAGGAAAATATGTAAATGCTTACTGTAGATAAAAGGAAGTCGACCATTCCTAAATAATCATGATCTCTCTAGATTTTTACATTTTCAATCCTGCTGAAGCAATGTGGAATTAATTATTGATGTATCCCGGTTACGAGTTTACAATTGCCGGTGTAACTGTAATAGCAATTCTTTCATACAGTTTTAATGAAATCATATGAATGTATTATGAATGTCTAAATGGCACCTTCATGTGATATGGCCTTTGTTGATGAGATGTTGAAACCATGGTGGGACATGTATCAATCAAGGAGAGGAAAACATACCCCGACAGGGCTGCCGAGAGGTAAGAGTATTCTTGGGTGTTTATGGACTTACTTAGCATTTTCGCTAATACAATAATTTCATATTTGTGATTGCAGGTATTTATCCTATGACATTTCCACCCTAGAGGATCTATCCATTTTCTATCCAAATGTTTCCAGTTTTTACAAGGTACAGGTTTTAAGAGTGATGGTCAAGTCCTTTAATGGATATACCAAAATACAAAAGTTATAGTTCCCAAGGGTTTGCTGATGTAAAATCATAGTAGTGAGACCCTTGGACAAACGCATGCATACGAAGCAAGTTGTGGCTATTATCACACGACTCAAACTATGGTTTTGCACAAATATTCGAGTCTCCAATAATGCAGGGTTTGGTGTAAAGTGGATGACAGGCTGTCCAGTGAGGGTTTGTAACGATTTGGGGTTTTCCTTGGTCAAGCCTTCTGCGTTTCCGTTTGGTTTTGGTTCAGCACTTCACCATATTCTGGAGGTGCCTTCGTGCCCTGACCTGAGCTATGCTCATGGTCAGTGCATGTGGTGTTTTAGCTCGCCTGGCGGCGTGGAGAGTGTCGTATCCTGCTCAGGTATGGCCTTGCTAAAATCGTCAACCTGTTATGGGACTCATTTCTCCCTATGCATACCTCTTCAGGGTTTAACTTGCGTTTCCTTGTTGGAATGGCAGGTGGTAGTGGCTTCGAGTGTAATGCCGTGGGCGTCCTGGGCTTCTGTTGGCGTGTCAAGGGTATTGGTAAGTCTAGCTTACCCACCCACGTTGCTCTGCCTCTCGCATCTCTGGTGGTGCATTTATGTGTCTCGTTTTGTTTCATGGGAGGCTTTCGTGAGCCTTTGGCACACTGATTCTATTTGGAAGTCTGGAAGGGTCGCCTATTGGCTGGACCATAGAATGCATTGAATCTATGGGGTTTCGAAATGTAATAATGAGATGTAGCGAAAAGGAACTCCTCTGTAATTTCTACGGGTATTTAGAAGATCATTTTTATTACTTGCCCGATGCTTTTGACTAGTATACTCTGGTTTTAATGGCCATTGTTGGCACATTCATTTGTGGTTCTTGTGGTTTGTCATGAAATTGGGTTTTGCTCAGGGAATTCTTCCCTGTATGATGTATGGTGTTTTGGATGTATGTTTTGAATATGGGTAAGAACTATAGCGTTTCTAGATTTTCTATCAATGTCATTTTTGGTTCCGAGAATGTAACAGTGGCTCAGCCTATGGGGTTTTATGTTGCCGTAATGAATTCTCATTTTGATTGTAGCTCTGTCTGTTTAATTTTCGACGTGGACTGTAAATGAAAGCATCATGGTTTCGTAATGAAGCTATACTTGTACTGCAGTTTTGAATTTAAAGACCCCTGGGTTTTGACTTTTGTCTGCATTGGATTCCTAGACATAGTGTTTGATGGAGAGATTCTACTGTGGTGATTTGTAAAAGAAGGAAAACGATGACGCCCAGGTGGGCATCCTGTAGATGTTACTGTTGGTATAGATTCTTTAAACATCTGTTATTCTAGATTTGTATGTTTGATATCTATACCCGAAATTCTCGTTTTATGAGAGTGTGGGTTTGTAGCTTGCAGCTACATGTTGATGCGTTTTGGCAAAAGAAAGACCATGGAGTTCGACCCCTTGACTTGTGTTTTTATTTATATATATATATAAATAAAGAAAAATATGTGTGAATGTTTAAAGTTCTCTTTACAACTATTATTTTCGTTTTCTGTGTGGCGTCTGTATGGTTTGGATTTAGCATTTCGTTTGGATTTGAAATAATGGTTTAGATCAGGAATAAATATACAATAATTTGGTTAATAATAAAATATGAAAAAGGTATTTGTGGCTGTCTAAGCCCCATCTTTCGTTCTACAAGATCTCTGTAATACATGTGTTTACCTGTCTAATAAATAACCAAACTATAATGGGGTGGCAGGTGCGGGTGGGGTCTTATTTGATCCCAGAGGAAATAAAATTGAAACTTTCTCGTGGGGATTAGGAATCAGGACAAACAATGAAGCTGAATGGCTTGCTCTCGTCTTCGCATTCAATATGATCTCCTCCCTCAGCATTGACAATCTCAGAGTTTATGGAGATTCTAGGCATGTCATTCAAGCAATGAGAAGGGGTGTCGCCCCTCAAGGATCGAGAGCTTACAGGTACATGCAAAGAATAAAATCTAACCCTCACTTTTCTCAGTCTTCTTTCTTCCACATCTGTCGAGCGAACAATAAGTTAGCGGATGAAGCGGCCAACAAAGGAACGTTGTTAGATATTGGGCACATGGAGGGTCTCAATGGTGCCTTGGAGTTTCAATTCATACCCTAATCTATTTGATTATGGTCACAATTGTTAAAGTTATGGATTTGAAGGGGTTTAGTGGCTTGAGGGTCCCCCTACCCTCGTCTTCCACCGTCGGTGAAGTCTCTCGTGCCCCTGCCACACGCCATCCTCTCCTCCGCGCATGGCACATGGGCCCTCGTGGTGCTGTCAGCTCCCACGAGCCGCTAATAAATAAGTCATCTGCCTCTCCCTCGCAGTGCTACGAAATGGCTCGTCCCCTCTCCAGTGCGCTAAACCGGCTCTCTCTTGGCGACTTGGGCTCTCCATCCTCCCGTCCTGGTCTGTTAATCCACCTCGGGGCAAGCACCATGAAGAATATAATGGTGGCCATAGCCGCGTTGAGTCGCACCATGGTTGAGGTTAAGCTCTCTGTGCGAAACACCTATAACGCAGTCTGCACCAGTGTGGACCAGCATGAGGAAATGGCTAAGGATTTAAGCTACACCGTGAACCAGCTCGCCTTCTAGGACTCCAGAATTGACGACCTGGAGAGAAATTTGTTCGAATTAATGGGCAAGGTGGATAATTTGCAGGAAGACATGGCTGTCATCACCGAGAAAACGCAGGGAAGCTGCATCCATGGCAGTCTGACTGTTAACCAGGAGATAAAGCAGGAAAAGAAGGATGCGGCCTCTGTCTATTTTAAAAGTTGTGGATAGTTTGCAGTCTCAGTCCAGGGTCCACTTTTTGATGTTTAAGACTCTATGTTTTTTTGTATAATCCTCAACAATCAGTTTATCAGGGTCTATCCCTGCTCTACTTTGAACAGTTTTAGAAAAGCTCTGTTTAGAACTCTTACAGGCAGGCAGTTAGAATGTTTAGCTCTAAACTTTCAGACACTTGCTACTCTGCCAAATTTTGTTGAAAACTTGCAATGAATGGCTGTGCACAGCCTTTATAAATATACCTATTTTCCCTGTTCTTGTTAAAAAAAAATAACCAAACTATAATGGAAACAATGACTGATTAGTATATAAGATACTGTCAGAATAAAAAGGATACTGTCTGTTCAAACTTATAGGAAATACTAGTCTATAGATTTTCTACATAGATTTCTAGCACAAGCTAGTGGACTAGCCATGCTAGACATGCGACAGTCATCACGAAGTAATTTTCCAGGGTTGATAAGGTTTCTGAATATGAAGTTTGATATGCATTTAACCCTTGCCCTAAAGGCCCTTTGCTCCTTAAGAAAAGTATTGATGTAGATGGTTTAAGGGAATTAAATACTAAGTAACAAGCTATTCAAATTGCATAAATAAAATATGGTGAGTGGAATAATTCATACCTGCAAGCTTGTAACGTGCCCTTCTTCTGTAGTAACCTGCACACTCAAACCATTAATTAGTGGAAAATATTGCTGCGTTCAGCTGACCTGATTTGAATGATTCCTTGACTAGATAACTTTGGGACTACCACGTTCCTCCCAACCATGATCCTACAACCGTTTCTGGTTTAGTATGGATCCCCCCGAGCTGGTTCTGACATGCAAATTGAGAGATAGAGACCCTAGGTCCACTGCTGGTTCAGGTCTAAAACTTATGTGAGCTACTTCAATTCTTGGAGCAGAAAATTCTCTTTGATTCCATAAGAGAGTGATGATGAAAAGATGATCCCCAAACTTTGGGGTCTGTCCTCTTTATGTAGGGAAATCTTGAATTAGGACTCTTGGAATAATTTGGTTTCTTTAAATCAAATAAATTAATTTATAAAAGAATATTTGTTTTAATTAATCACTTGTTCTTTTGGAACTATGACTTTTCCATTTGTTTAACTAAAGTATTTTTTATTTATTTAAGCCTTTCTATAATTTGTGATCAACTTAATATTTCAATTTATTTATTAATGCATTATTGATTTCTTAACCCAATGCATCAACTATATATAAAATAAATGTGTTTAATAAATAAATAGTAACAATCATTATTATTAAAGTTGTTAATAATAACATTAGCCTTGAGGCTTTTATGCATGCTTAACCATAGGAAACCACTATTTAGTTAATTTATGCTTTAAGTGGTGATGTTATATTTTATGTATCTTCACATGATACTTCTTTTTAATCTTTTTAAGGATAAGGTCCCCTTCTTTGGACGGTCTCGGTAAGCTAGGATAGGCACCTCTAGTCTCTCCCTTTGCATGTCAGATTCCCTCGTTTTAACGTGGTAGTTCCCGCAGTACTTGATGATAATAAGATTTATTTAATCAATTCGAATAGTTGTGATAAGAAACATAAGTGCTTTTCAGATTCCTTCAGACTCAACACTTGAGATCTAGTAACCCCGAGTGCTCTTCAGAGCCTTTTAACTCAACACTCTCACATTGGTGTTACGCTAGTGCAATTCCAGAGCCTCTGCTCAACACTAGAGCTAGAATGTGGTCGTGAGGCACATCTAGACTATTTAAGTGGCCTCGGATCCGGTATTCATTTTATTTCAAGCTTGGAGTGCTCCAGGGCTTATGCCCAACACTCAGTGTACATGAGGGCTTACTCCCAATACATCAACATTCATCTAAGTACATCGGGGCTTACGCCCAGTACGTAGGTCTCTTGTGTGTTTCTAAGTCCACGCTCAACACATCATATAGGATAAACATGTAAAATCACAGCTCTGCACAATAAATAACACAAGGTCATCTCAATATGTATTAGGGTTTTGTACTTACATCAAAACATAATAAGAACATTGGGGCTCCCTTGCCTAGTATATAATCAAGTAATGAAATTTAGTCAGGGTCCATGCCCAATATGTCAGTCTACAAGAGAATAAATCATAGGTGTTGGGGCCGTGGCCCAATATAACATCATAAAACAGTCCGTCCAAAATTTGGGATATTACATTTATAGTAAAAGGCTGTGTGTTTGTTGATTAAACATGCACCGATGCGGTTATGGTTATCTGGTGCACCTTTTATTTGACTTGCCGTTAAAAAATATATTGATAATGCGATGAATTATCATCTATTAACCACACTGTGGATTTTATCTTATAATGCCCCGGTGCATTTAGTATCTATTAACGCATCGCGAAACGGGTATTAAAATAACACGAGTTTTTTAATTAATTTTTTTTATCGATATTTTTTCTCTGTCGTGGTGTCGTAGAATTTCGTGCCACACCGCTGCGTTATGTTTAGAAATGCACCAGTGTGTTTTGGTGTTAAACACACCGAAAAACAACATATGCTAAAATCTTCGCCCGATCGCCTCCCTTAGAAACCTCCACTATAAATGGATTTTCGACCTCTTTTTTAGGGGCTCCCGCTATAACCTCCACTAGAGGGCCTTTTCCTTGTAGTGACTTACAAAATGCAAATTGACTACTTGATTTTTTCTATTGAGGTGAAGAAAAATAATTTAGTTGGCATCCCCGAAACTCTACATAATGCTCAAGTTATACCTTTCCATGGGAGCTGGGAGAAATTGAAAGGCATAAGAACAATTCTTAAATATTGCTTCCCTTAGAATTGCAATGATAAAAAATCTGGAAATTACTGACAAGGATCTAATAAAAATCATACCCAAGTTTAGAATGCAATGTTGGAGCCTACCTGGATCATCGATGGGGTTGTCTGGTACATCCAAGGCACTTTCTCAAACCCAACTGCTTCTGTTTTTCACGCACCTGTAATGAAACGAATTATTAAATAAATATAAGGTTCTAAATATTCAAAAAATCATCAAACTAAATGAAAAATTTTCTATGTCATAGAACATGTGGCCATTGGAAACATGAAAATAATTTTAATCTGTTGAATTTTCACATTAGAGCTTCAACACAAGCATACAAGAATTAGGATTAAAAGAAGAAGCACATGGGTGAAGAAGATTGAGACCCGAAGCATTTTCAGTGTTGAGCCAATAATATCTGACAATTTGAAAGGAAGGTGTTCAAGTTCAAGTCAAGAATGGAATTTACAATGTGCACGAGTCAATCTGCAGACTGTGATACAACAATTGTTGATGTCGCAGCGTTAGTGAGACATTCTCCCCGATACAGGGAGGATGGAGAAGCTCTCCCTGAGATGGGGGGATTGGTAACTGCTTTGTGATTTCCCTCCTCATCATGTAGCATTGAGTTTATTGGAACTTTGATTTTCCTCCTCGTTGTGTAGGACTGAATTGAATTGACATATGGTTATCCTCCTTGTCGTGTAGGACTAAGTGGCAAGCAATGTTATTTACACTTCAAACATGAATGCCACAAAATACCTGAAAGAGGAATTGAAGTAGAATAATGTGATAATTAACTAGTTCATTTAGAGGATGGCAAACTGATCCGGATTTGTGTGGGAACGAAACAAAAGATAGCATATACAGAGATATACATTCACATACACAGATATATGGAAAGAAACACAGCGATACAGGAAACACATATTCGATTAAATATCAGAAATAGAAGAGACTGTAAATACAACAACTAGAATGGTAGTAGCTATTTCTGAGGAGAGATGTGGCCGCTGTGCTCATTCGTGTCAAGATGAATACAAAGAGAGGCCGAAAGGGCCTATTTATCATAAGCATGAGGGAGATAATCCCAAGAATCCAAAAACCTAACCCTAGAAGATGAATCGCCATAAAGTTTGAGGCCACAAGGTGGTTAGTTGAACAGTCAACTTCCCGGGGTCATAACTTTTGCATACGATCTCCGTTTGGGGCGCTCGGTAACCCGTTGGAAAGATCTATTCGAGGACTACGCGGTGGGCCATGAAATAGATGGGCTCCGTTGGACCAAGATTTCCCAAGAAACATCGTTTAGGGCCTCAAAACGGCCCGGGAAGTTTGGGACTCGAAAAACTATAGAAACATTACTAGAAAATTGGCAAAATGGGAAGCTGATTTGAGCCAGTGGAATAGGTGGGTGGCCACCTATATCCCTCTGGATCACAAAATAAGTCTACCTAATTTCTCTAGTTTGTACCCTTACTCTGTCTCTGTCCTCCCACATTTTTATAAAATTTTAATATGGTGAAAGACACGGGTGAAGTTTGTACACACATAAAGTGGCTCAAGATTATGTTGAAATGTATGCCACTACCCAAATAAAAATGATGGAATATATCCTTGAGAAAGAATTTAAAAATGAAGAACATATTCATGGAGAGGAATTTATGGGCCCAAGCCTCCTCTGGTTGAAAATTTATGCTTCTCGGGATAAGAGTTTTGGTTTTCATGCTTCTTTTAGTTTTATGCTTTCATATCAGTTTGTGATAGAGGCTTGAATTCATGATTGATGAAAACCTTCTATGGAAAAACAAATTTTAGTTGTCATGAATGCAACGGTCTACATCACCATAGTAGTTTAATCTGTTTTTTCCTTAGATATTGAAAGAGATCTAGACGGTGTTTATCAGGCCATATAGCAGTTAGATTTTAATCACTCCCGTTTAAATATGGAAAACTGTAACAGATCATAGATGGTACACCATTTTTTTGTTATTCTAAGGGTCAAAGTTGAATATCAAATATAGCGTCGAGCTTGTAAGGGAATATGATATGAATGTAAATATGTAAACTATTTATTAACAAAATTATTCTTGTCGACTTCCTAGAAAAAAAGAAGATACAAAACACCGAACAAAAAAAACATGATAGTTTTGAAAAGCCAAACTTCCCAGGGGTAAAAATAAAAAAATACTAAAAACACGCGCCAATTGAGAATATTAAGTTCCATCCTCATCATTGATTTATTTTAGGGGCGACTAACCAAACTAGGACTTCGCATTAGTTCCTTCAAGAATTATCAAATTCTCACCCTTGAGTGTTAGGAGAGTTGGATTGTAATGTCCCAAAAATAGCAAAAATTTAAAATTTTTCCTGCCTGCAATAATCGTTAATTCAAAGGAGAAGGATTCATAAGTTAATTTTAACATAAATAAAAACATCCATACTTGCATAAAGAAATGTAAGCATAAGACTTTTATATAACAGGGTCTCTTCAATGTGTGAGTTCTAGAACTGCGGAAGCGATGTGGAAACAAAATGATGGCATGTTTTAATTACAGTTGTACATGTTAGTGCAAAGGAAGAAATAGCACTCCTTAATGTTTCAAGAATCATGGGACTGGAATGTGAATGTCTAATGACACCTTCAGGTGATGAGCTCCTTTGTTGATGGTATGTTGTTCTCATGGTGGGTGCTGTAATACTCCAGGAAAGGTAATTACATACCTCGGCAGGGTTGCCGAGAGGTATGGGTAAGGTTTGTGGTTGCCGGACTTACTTAGCATATTGCTAATGTTATTCCTTACTTCTGTGGTTGCAGGTATTTCTAACCTGAACGTGCTACCCCTAGATGTTGGCCCATACTTTACTAATGGCTTCATGTTACTAGGGTGAATGACAAACTATTAATAATGGGTACCCCATGCCATGGGAGTTCACAATATAATTATTCCCAAGGCGAGGTTCACGACTATGAGTCTTTTGTATATTTAAACAAGGGTGAATTGAGTCCATGACTCCACTATATTATTTTGTAAATTAAACAAGTGTGGGTTTGAGTTCACGACTCCACTATAGATTTTGTTCAAAAATCAAACCTCCACTATGATAGGGTTAGTGTGGCAATAACTCTACCTTTAATGCGAAGTGGGAGACAGACTCTCATCGATGGTTTGGTAGCATTTGGGGTTTTGTTTGCCTCAGTCTGGTTTGCGACTTGTTGTTAGTCTTGCTGGTTCTGCACTTCATTCATAAGGTGGCTATGTGTGTGCCCTGACCCGAGCAATGCTCGCAATGCTCGTGGTCAGTGCACTTAGCGTCTGTGGAGCTCGACTATTTCGCGGATGTAATGCTTCTAACATGTAAGAAAAGACTCCACTGTGTTGAGATTTTACCTTTCTGCTTTTGATTCAAAATCGCAGGGTTGACTAACTAGTGAAATGTGTTGTAATGGCAGGTGATAAAATGCTTTGGTATGGAATCTACGATGGCTCCTGGTGCTGTAGGCGTGGCTAGGGTATTGGTAAGTCCAGCTTACCCACTCATTGCCCTACCTCTCGCACCTCTGATGATGGATGTATGCGTCTTGTCCTAGTTTAGGAAAGAGACTCCCGTAAGCCATTGGCTTTACTGAATCACTTCGGGAAGTCTGTTGGTTGCTTAATGGCTAGACCAGGGAAATGTGGGTTTCAATGCAATTTAAAGCTGAATACACAGTTGGGACTGTGATGTAAAAATCGATTATGAATCCGGGTCTATTTTTGTTGCTCAACATTTCTAATTTCTGAACAATGTAAATGCTATTTTGTTTCTGGAAAAGAGGACATGACTCCTATCTGAGATGTATGGTTGTAACGGTTTTCAAAATGGTATTTACTTCTATACGTTTTCCCGTGTGAGTACAAAACTCTAAGTCTGTACTGGTTCGATTCTTAAATTATGGAGTTTCTGGGAAATTTATAACTGTTGTTCCAAATGTCTGAATGATAAAATGTCTTTGGCGCCTTCAGTTTGGCAAACGTAGCTAGGATTTGTGTGCATGGGGGGTTCACTAGTGAGGCAATATCATATCACGTCCATTCATATTGAGGGTTTGAATACTCCTAAAAACCTCATAAATATATTGCCTTGTATTAAGGGGTCAAGGGGGGGTTTTAATTTGACATAGTAATATAAATATTGGGGGTTATTTTATTTAGATGGGATGAGGAATAACCTCCAAATTGTGGGATGTATTCATACCTCCAAAACATGGGCTCAACCCATACCTCCAAATCGTGGGTTAGATTCATACCAGTCCTATTTTTTTCTAAGGAATAACCTCCAAATCGTGGGCTGGATTCATAATTGCAAATCATGGGATGGATTCATGTCAGTCCTAGCTACTGCTAAGGAATAACCCCCAATTGGGATGGATTTTTAGAGTAATTTTCTCCATGAATGGCATTTATCTAAGCTTTTTTGGCCCTAGGGCCATGAAAATGGGTAATAAAAAAGAAAATAATAAAATTCATAAATGTGATCTTACCCTTGATGAGATGTGCTCTTAAATTCCTAGTCAGTTGTGACTCCATCCGTAAATGTGATATGTCCTTTTAAATTCGTAGTGTTGTTTGAATAATTTAATGTGATCTATTTCCCCATTTGGTTGTTGAGGTTCACATTTTTTTGACGCAAGAAATTTTCCCATACATATTTTATCACTCATTGAATTTCTAGTGGGGCCTTCATAGTTTTCTATTTATTTTATACCACTTGCATTCCAACCGAGAAGGAAATGTTCAGGAAACTCCTGCTTCATAGTTTTTATATTTATCTCAAATTTCGGTTCTCCTTCATGCATCTACCACGTAGATGTGTAAATCGACCTATACAAATTGTTAGTGGGTTTAAATTTTCTACTCAGTTGCATCGAACTCACAATTGAACTTATTTTTTCATTTTTGCATGAAGCCTGATTTACATTTTGGTGGCTGTTACAAATTAAAAAACAAAACAAACAAACATTCATCCTCTAAAATCATGTCTCTCTAAAAAAAACTTATTTTTTATGCACTTAATGGCCAATTCATGTTAAATAAAACGAAAAAAAGAAAAAAACATATTCCCTCTCTTAGATATCTGCATACCTTCCTTTGCATTTGCTCTTAAACATCTTTATATAATTTTCTTTTTCATAAAAAAAAAAAAAAAACAAGAGAGGATTGGGAGAACTCCAATGTTCAATGGTTATTTCAATCAAACATTGCTCCACGACAACCAAGAAAAGTGAGATCAATCTTTATTGGCTCATTGGAACCAAGAAAAGTTAGATCAATCTTTCTTGACTAATTATTTTTTTCAACTTTTTGTATTCTTCTTGAACATTTTCACATTGTCAATTAATAATAGTTGTTAGATTGAGTTATATTTGGTAGATTCATAATTTTAATTTTAATTCTTATATACAAGGAATTTGTCTTAATATTGTATTGGAACTGACACGAACATGGGTGAAAAACTAAATCCTTATTTACATACACTATGTGTTATCGTTACCATGAAATGGTATCATATAAGTTTCACCATCTCTATATCTTTATAACTATTGCATGCTTGAAACTTAAGAATAGATTTTTTCACTCTCCTGTAAAGATAAAAAAACTAGATATAACCCAATAAAAAGTAAGTAAATGTTGTTAATTCCCTTGCTTGCAAGAATAAATGTAGAGGAAGTGGAATCAATTCATTGCATCTTGTGAATGACCCAAATCCAAGCTATGCATATGATCATATGTTGTTATTGGAAAGTAAGAGGAATTTTTCTATGTTCATCTCGGTTCAAACATCAATGATGTTTGTTTTGATAGGAAGGTAGGGAAGTCCATCCATGAAAAGGTTTCAATTTTGCATTTTTATGGATTTTAATTTATTAAGCTTATAGAAAACATGATCTCTCTATGGCTATACTTGTATTTACATGATATAAAATTGGTAGATTGGCAGGTTGTGGTGTGAAACATCTACAATTCTCATATTTTCTAAGAATTGCACTAACTATTAGACTATCATTCTTTTACATTCTTCATTACATTGATCTCTTGACTAGGTTTCCTTTTATGCATTTTTCCTTCCTCGTTACTGTTTTGTTGGGTTTTCCACTATCCAATGCTACAAATTGATTAATCGCCCCTACAATACTGATGGGATCATTATTAGCATTATACTATTATTTTATTTAGCATCTTGTTTGCTTATACTAAGATGCGTTGGGGATCTTGTTTGTTACAACTTGATAATACTATATAAAGGGGCTATTAAAATGGGTTGATAAAAATGGATACCTACAATATTTGTTGGAGCGAAAGGTTTTCTTAATTGGAATGGTATATTGTGAGGGGGGTTTAATAATACAATTTTAGGAGGCATTTTCCATTATTTAGTGAAGTTAGGGATATTCTTTAATATCCTGTGAACGATCGTGCTATGTAACAAGTTAATTGAGTGAACCCCCCGTGTTTGTGTGTTGGTTTGAATTTGCTTGCTAACTGAGTTGAAATAGTGCTATGATATTTCTGTGCATACGATGAGTTGCTTGTTGGAAACATAGGAGATCGACTGAGGTTCTCTGCACATCTAATTTGGTAATGTAGGTAGGGTTTGAGTAAGATGGTCTCGATTCACTTACTATCTGTGTTGGTAGAGTGGAAATTTGTGTGGAGAGGGTTTCAAGAGCTGTACGCAGCATTTTATTTTTGGTTGGAAATAATGAATCCTGTAGGAAAAATACTTACAAGTTTTGGGCATGAGAAGACCATGGGATTCGACCCTTGACCTCTGTTTTCGATAGGCATCTGCGTTTGTAACTTTCCAGCACTTTAAATCACCGTCTATTTGTACTGCATACTTATTGGCATTTATTCTTGTTTTGATAGAATACTAGGGTCTGTGTGTTTGTAAGAGTTCTATGTCTCCTCGATGTGCTAGGGTGATGATTGGTAGCGATAGCTAAGTATGATGCTTGTTTTTCATTGGAAAAGAAAAGTGTGTATGAGTATGTAACGATCTCTGTCCTATATGCTGTCTTCGTTTTAAATGTGGTAGATGTATGATTTCTAAAAAGAAAAAGAAAGAACTATTTAGATCGGTAGTGGATATATATCAGTCTTGTTTTCTGTGTAACGTCGTTGTGGTTTGAGAGCAATTGCTTTGGAAAGAAAATGTAATAAAACAAAAAGGAAGAAAAATGCTAGGGTTAAGCCCTACAGACTCGTTTCTACCAGATTTATGTAATGACTATGTTTGCTAAGTTTGGGGATCTTAGTTTCTAAATCGTTTTATAAAGTGACCAACATTTATGCTAAAAGAAAATCGATTTTAGTAGTTAGATGGACATGCTACAATTTAACTCAAAAATCTATTGACAGATAAGAAGGAAATAAAAACTTAGATTTAATAATTAAAACAATGCTTCACAATCCCCAAACTTTAGAAGTGTAAAATTGTGTTTGACTAGCAAAGGCTAGCTGGCTATACCTGCTAGGCAATGCCTTGGGATTCTGGGCAGATCTTGAATTTAAAATATGATATAGAGAACAATACTGTTTAACATACCATTCAGAAGAGAAAATAATCAATTTGAAGGTCTTATAGGATTTTCATACCTGCTTATTCCTGTAGCTTGCTCCTGCTTGTAATGACCTGCACACTCAGCCAACTAGTTAATGAAAAACTGCTGAAGCCTTAGCTGACCTGATAATCGATATTGAAATGGACGAATTTGGGACTACCACGTTCCACCCAACCATGATTCTACAACCGTTCCTGGTTCAGTAGGAATCCCCCCAAGCTGGTTCTAACATGCAAACTGAGAGGTAGAGGCCTTAGATATGTAGCTGGTTCAGATCTGGAAAATTGATGTGGGGAGGTTCACTTCTTTGAACAGAGAGTTTGTCTTGACATCATAATACTAAAAGAAAAGATCCCCCAAACTTCGGGGTCTGTCCTCCTTAAGTAGGACAAATCTTGAACTAGGACTGTTGGAATTCACTGGTTTCTTCAAAATAATTTTAAATTATAAAAGAGTATTTGCTTATTTAACTGCTAGTTATTTTTGGAACTAGGACTTCTCAACTTTGTTTTACTAAAGTCTTTTTGATCTTTAATCTTTTTATAATAATAATAATATAAAAATTACAATTCTATCTAAATATTAATAAATAATAATTAGTAAGTGGCAGCCCACTTATGCATAAGTATATATATAATAAATAACAATATTATATATTGAAACTCCTAAATAATAATACTTAGCTTTGTGGTCCTTAAGCATTTTGTTTCACATGATGCTTCTTTTCATTCTTTTTAAGAAAAGGGTCCACTTCTTTGGACGATTTCGGTAAGCTGGTAAAGGTACCTCTAGTCTCTCCCTTTGCATGTCAGATTCCCTCGTTTTAACATGGTAGTTCCTGCAGTATTTGATGATAATAAGATTTATTTAATCAAGTCGAATAGTTGTGATAAAACACATAAGTGATATTCAGAGTCCTCCCGACTCAACACTTGACATCTAGTAACCCCGAGTGCTCTTCAGAGCCTTTTAACTCAACACTCTCACATGGGCATTACGTTAGTGTAATTCCAGAGCCTCTGCTCAACACTGGAGATAGAATGTGGTTGTGAGGCACATCTAGGATATTTAAGTGGCCTTGGATCCGGTATTCATTTTCTTTCAAGCTTGGAGTGCTCCAGGGCTTATGCCCAACACTCAACGTACATCGGGGCTTAGGGCTAGTACGAAATAAGAATCCTCTAAATATATCCGGTCTTAGGACCAGTATATAGGTCATTCATGTGTTTCTGAGTCCACGCTCAACACACTAAATAATCATCCATGTGAATCATACTCTGCACAGTATAAGGTAACATAAAAATCTCAGTATATCATAATTGTAACTGAATCACAACATAAGTTTATCCATTCGGGTTTTCCTTCCCAGTATATAATAAAAAATGAAACAATCAAAGTACCTGCCCAATATATATCAACTCATGAGAACATAGATCAAAACATGCTACGGCTTATGCCCAATAATAAATCACATATGCTGGGGCCGTAGCCCAATATAACATCATAACATAGTTAGTTAAAAAGTTGGGATATTACATGGACTTCCTCACTCTTTGGATCTCAACAAGATAGAGAATCCATATCTCTCATCCATGACTACTCCTGAGAGGATATCATCCCCCAGTGCATTGGCGCTTTCATAGTCATCGATGAATTCCATGAGGAAATTGATTCATAGTTCTCTCCCTCGTCCTTAGCAACCAATTCCAATAGGATTTGACATCCTCTCTTTGATGCAACACCAACACATTTTAGTTTCTGGCATCCTTCTGGTACTTGCACCATATTTTATATATTCCCTTAGCTAGACATTTAACTTTTAGCTAAAAAAATTGTTGATCTAAGATTTGTTCTTGTGCTCTGACTTTTTACCCATATTGGATGTACTCCCTTAGTCTTCTTGACCTACTTTTGTGGTTATTTGTTATGAAGTAATAAAATTAACTTATCAGGGTCACTGTAAACAGATACACTATGATCATTGAAAATTCCTTAGCAACAGATGTAGTGTAAAACTACCAACCCATGACAACATTAATACCTAGCATGGACTTAGGTTTTATCCTTGAACATTACCCACTCAAAACAACAAGCTGTCAATAGTGGCTTGATAGGTCAGTGAATGTAGGGAGGTGGTTGGTGATAGCAAGGAGGTGAATGTGGGGAACTGCTATTGCCTCCACCATGATTCAAGTCTCTCTAGCATATTTCCAGACCATGTTCAAGGGAAACATTTACACAGAAAAAAGACGCAAGATTTGAAACTTGCCAGGTCATTAGGAAGCTTGGAAATGGAGCATTGATATATATTGGGAGGAGCATTTTAGATGGTGATGCGCTTATGTTTATATGGTATACTTATAGTTAAATCAAAACTATGAAGATTCATAATTTCATAATCAATCATGCCATGAAAATAAACACTGGCAATGACAATGGCACATTTTTGTCTAGCCAAAATTAGGATCCTTCATCTTTAGCCTCACAAGGGTGACAAGGGTTTACATGGATTTTTTTTGGAACCTGGAAAGAGTTGACCAAGGTGGTGAAGAGAAGATTATTATGTTTTCCATTAAAAAAAATAGGGTTGTGATAATGTGATAGTTATAGGTAAATAATATTTCATGATGAGCTGGAAAGTAATCATGAGACATCAAGATCCGAGTGGGCTTGGGGTAGGTAGGGTTCAAAAGAGAGATGTTGTTAGAGTCAATATGGGGTTAAAGGGTAGAGTTTAGTTTAAATATTGTGCAAATTGTTGGTAAACCTATAAGGCTTTAGTGGTGGTCTAGTGTTGAATCACCACCCAACATTGTGTAGAATAATGGGAATGTGTCTTACAATAGTGACACCACTATACAAAAAGTGAGGATGAAGGAATAATGGAAGAAGAAGAAAGAGGATGAGTAGGTATGGTAGCAAGGTGAGGTTTGAAAGCATGGGGAATACCGAGGGAAGAAGTAAAATAGGGGAAATGGAAGCTCTTGTCCAATTTGTATTCCATATAATCAAGTCACATATGAACACTTTTTTTAGTGCAGTGCTCAAATTATGCATCATCATTTCTAAAAGTATCTAATAATATGGAATTAAACTTCAAAATCATTGATTCTTTAGCTTTAGGGATTTGGATTTGGATATGTAGCTTGGTGAAAATGTTAATTTATTATTGAATAGATAGATTGAGATGTTTCCAAAGTTTATCCAATGACCAATCCATTTATGTTGCTAATTGAGAGGAAATAACCTATTAGAAATAGCTTGGAAAATTGTATCCCAAGTGATTGAATTTAATGAAAAACTCACAAGAATCCTAGCAAGCT
The DNA here is from genome assembly GCA_027924585.1 of Larix kaempferi. Classification (NCBI taxonomy): domain Eukaryota; kingdom Viridiplantae; phylum Streptophyta; class Pinopsida; order Pinales; family Pinaceae; genus Larix; species Larix kaempferi. Next base: position 99,239 of record BSBM01000098.1, on the reverse strand, counting down.
TATCACTAATCCAACAACAAGCGTTGCAGTTGTAGCCAATCAAGGGTTAAACATTTAGTCTTTGAAAAACTGGGGAGAGATTTGGAGTGTGGTATTAGATTGAAAATGAAAATCCATTAATTGAGTATTTAACCCATCATGAAGCTACCATAGTTAGAGAAGAATATGTGCGTGCCAAATTTAAAGACTTGAGATTGAACCACAAGCTGTGAGTGTACCGTTTCTTAAAAAAACTAGAGGATCTAAAGCTTTATGCATGCGTGAGAAGTATCACTTTCTTTTGGTATGGAATCACAGTGTAGGTCATGAAGTCCAAGCAAAGAAGCATATATTCTTAGAGATATTTATAAAAAACCATTGCTGTGGAGGTGGAGACCTTCAAAGAAAACTTAGAGTGATTGAGTGAGAGTCTCCCTAGTAAAGCAGACTCCCTCTTCACAAATATTTCTTAAAGAAAATAGTTAAATCTTGTTATTTACTTCCATCATTCTATATTTATTTTATCTTTGAAACTGCACGCACTTAGTTTATTATTGGTTTCAGTTAGACAGTTAGCTTAAGTGGATTCCACCATCTTTATTGCTCGATCAAGGACATTCGTCTACATGTATCCGAGAGTTACATATTAGAAACAAAACTTCATTGAATTAAGGAAATTGACGATGAAAAACTCACAGCCTGAAAAACTCAATAAAAATCAGAGAATTTTGCAACACTTACATGATAAAAAGCATAGGATAAAAGCCAAACGGAAAATGATCACTGGATTTAAAATAAACTTGTCAAGAAAATAGTTGTTTAGAATTCCGACACAAGTTATTAAAGCGAAGGAAAACAAGAAATGGAACGCACATGAGAAACTAATTCCATATTCAACAATGCCAACGAAAATAATTTTAAACACGGGTAAATATGTACCAGATTGATAGACCAGTCCCTCATCCGGAAGAGTTAACTAACACATGAATGTGAGGTAGTCCGGGATCCTCCAGAGGCACATGTTCAACTTTGTTGAATCGGTCTAAAGAATATATGCTACGGTTTTCACACCATCTATTGACAAAACCTATGGAAGGTGTCATCAATACTGTTATCGTTGTATAACAAGAGAAAGGTAACAATCATTAGATTAAACAATAGTTATCAAGAAAAATCGCATGCACTAGTTCATTGAAGAAGGGATTTATGCTAGTTCTCTCAGATAAATCGCAAATCTCAAATAGCTCTATCACGGTGAAAACATTGTCAAACATGGGCTATACATATCATATTCCTCCAAGAATAACATTCATCATTGACAATTGGAAGATTGATTACATAATCATTGTTGACTGCTAATCATTGGTGGATCATTGTTGCATCTAGAGTAGCAAGGTATTTACTATCTAGTAAGTATGGTGGAGATGTTGTCACAATACATAAGGTCATTTTGGTATTTCCTTTAAATCTTGATTCTCTTTAATCTTCCTTCTATTCATTAAAGGATCATATATCTAGAGTAATAAATATTACATAGAAGACTACGCATAGCGCATACGATGTCCATGTGATTCAGTGTGCATGTAGTTGGTGTAGCTCACACCATTCTTTATAAAGCCTGCGTTGGGAATAAGTGATGTTACTGTGTATTAACCTATCCATTTTTATTGGTGACCCAATATTATTTAGAACCGTTAGTCAACTAAACCGTAACACGTTGCTCATCGGGAGAGCCGACATTACTACCACTCACCAGGAATAATAAAGATTACATCGCTATCGCCCGTGAGGAAATACCTTATTGTTGTTTTTCAAAAGGCACAAAGACAGAAAGGAAAGACTACTTTGCTTCTGATGAAATATAACATAGCTTTCACTTGTCACTTTCCTAATAAATGAATCCATCCAATTAGCCACTAGTGCTAGAAAAGACAAGACTTTATGACAACATATATAACATATTGCTCAATAAGTCCTTCTAAAGACTACCTAATCGAGAAGGTAAGTATTATAATGACTCTTTTTTCGATAAGGCCGGGATGAGAATGACCTTTTAATAGGAAATCTAATAAGTATGAGAATTAATCTATTATAATGACTCTTTTTTCGATAAGGACGGGATGAGAATGACTTGTTAATAGGTAATCTAATAAGTATGAGAATTAATCTATGTTTGGGTTGGTAGAAAAGGGTTCGGTCATTAGTCCCGGCCATGACCAATAAAAATAAACTGTCCAATGGTCAAACCACCTGCCAAATTATGCCAACATTGAAGCCACCGTGGGTCTCTATTTGCACGAACCGTCCACAATAAGGAGGATTTCAAAACCTAGTGCCATGCATGAAATGTAAAAAAAAAAAGAAATACGTAAACCCTACACATGAAAGTTTGGATGAAATCTACAACCACAACTGTTTAAGTAGATCCTGCAGGAGAAGAGATAGATATTTAAAGTAGGGAACCCATCAGAGAAGAGTTGAATTGAATGAGAGAAATATATTGCTAAGCAAGATATTACTAGCAAAGGAATTTGTAACTTCTATAAAATACTAATTGTTAGCACATCTGCAAGGTTCTTTGATATTTTAGCTTGTGGCGATAACTTTTCAAGAATAGTTAAATCTGTATCGTGTGAATTCTCTAGCATAAACTTTGACAGAAGGATTTGATATTGTAGTTTTCAAGTTATTATGATTTTCCATCTTTAAATGGTAACATTGTGACAGGTGTGTGAAAACCGCGTTTTGACCTATCTAACATTCCATCTGGAAAAATTAATACTAGTGAGAGCTACAACAAATCACTAAATCAAATAAACCCATTTGCAATACTGTACAAAAGTATTAAGAGGAATGGATTTGAAGAAATGGCTCAATGTACCGAGAGGCACCCATATACGAGGAAAAAAAATGTAATTACAAAGCACATGTATTCGTCAAATATAGAGAATGGCTTATGTTCCACGTTGGAGTGGAAGAATATTCTATATTCATGATATTTCAATGAAGTCCTCTAGTGATTGCCTCGATCCTCACAAGAAGCTCAAGGAGGAATTTGTCGGCAACTTAAATAGCACATCAATTGTTGAAATCATTGTCCTCATTGCAATTATGTCTGCTCCTACTTTGTTACTACAATGGAAGCTACTTACATTTTCCTCGTTGATCTAGGAGACTATCCTTATTATGAAACAATTCGGGCCTCCTCCTATGATCTTGAAAAGAGCCAAAACGCTTCTTTCCAAGGCCCATGAGAGAAGTGGTAAAAATAATCTCTAAATTAAATTTGCAAGAGTTGAAAAGCTGCAATGGACATAGGTTAAAAAACCCAAGAATACCATTGTTCCAAGTCACAATAGGTCTCAGTTAGAACCGCATTCACATTCAGGGTTGGATTTTTCTAAAAGTGCATACAAATATACAGTATGTGAAACTACTGAAAATGAACTATGACAGGTCATAAACGATACTTAAAATTATGGATTGTATTACATGTATTTTAGAGCGTGTATATGATTGTATAGGATATTAAGTGAATCAACATGAGTTGTCATAGATATAAAAGAATTAAAAAAATGGCATTGGAGTAAAAAAACGAAACAAGACACATTTAAGAGAAGAGAGAAAAAAATCTAGTCATAGCTTCTATTCGAGGTACCCGACACTAATGCCCTTGCTCCTTCACCATGCTTCCACTCTCTTCCTCTCAAATTATTTGGAAACACAGAACCCTCAAATAGTTGCACATTATTCTCCGAGGAACGTCGTACTGCTTCCACTCTCTTCCTGTCAAATTCTTTGGAAACCAAAACCCAAAAAAATTTCACATTATTCTCCCCAGTCTCGTTTCGGTCCAAAACCATGCCTTTCGCCTAATGTAACCCTATATACGCGCCCTCCCATGGATAACACCGGGTTTCCAACCTAGGTAAAGACCGATAACCCTAAGATGCTGATTGAGTTGACCCCGCAACAGTTAGAAAGCCAATTCCTGCAGGAGTAGAACCAAAGCGAGTAGCTCCAGTAGCAACAAAGGCAGAACTAGTTAAAGAAGTTGATGTTCGACTCCTTTTGTTTACTCATAATCATTAAATGTGCAAGCCTCCCTTCGTAATGTTCTAGGAAATACAGGGGGCAGAGGAAAAATGGTTTGTGCTTCCAATGTCTTCCCATCAAATTGTTTGGAAAACAAAACCCCCCAAATAATTGCACACTATTCTCTGAGGAATGAAGGGGTCCAAAAATCCCCAAATAATTGCACATAAATCTCCGAGGAATGCTGTGCTTCCAATGTGTTCTTATCAAATTCAATGGAAACTCAAAACCCCCAAACAATTGCACATCATTCTCTGAGGAATGAAGGGAAACCCAAATGATGGCACTTTGATCTGTAATATCCAGCTCTTGAATTTGCACATTCAAGTGCGAGGCAGCAGAAACGAGAAAGAGGGTTTCCCAAGTTAAAACCCTCAAGGCATGGGTATTGATCCACAACAACATATCTATCCTACTAGAGAGATACAAGCGCCATGATTAAACCACAACACACGTGGTGAACGAGAATTTGTCTCGATACCACACCATGAATCATTGTCTAGGCCATGGTAGACAAGTGCCATGAGTAAGATTTTTGCATTGAAAATGGTCTTTGAGGTCTAAACATGGTTAGAGGGGAAACAAAGGGCTCAATCCCTAAATCAAGGCCTTCTATATATCTAACTCTATAGTTAGAAAAGGAAAACAATTGGGCCTTAGGTAGTAGACACCATTTCTTTGGTTCAATGGCCATGAAGAACACCTGCGAACCTCAAAACAAACCCTCTATAGGGGTTGTCTGGCATGGAGGTTGGATATGGCTGCCATTTGGAGCTTTACCCAGTAAGGATGGGTCATAGGTCATTGAACATGGTTGGTGAAGGAAAATAATTTCCTCCTAATATTGTTGAATCTTATGAACTTCAAGTGTCTTGAATGAGCCCATGTAGCAACACACGAGTCCTCTAAGTGGGATATGAGATATGGATTCCATCAATTGGTTTTTGACATATGTGATGGGTCTAGGGACCTCGGCCATGGTTGGAAGGAAAAATAAGGGATTTGCATAGGAAAATGAACCTTATAGGCCTCAAGCACTATGAAGAAGGTCTCCAACCATGACACATGTTCTCTCTCTAGGGTCTTTGACCCCAAGTGATATTCTAGGGGCAATTAGGTGGTTTTTCACTAAGAGGATGCTCCTAATAAGACAACTCCTAAAAATGGAAAAGAGGTTCTAATGTTAAATTTTTCCTTTAGAAACTTAGGTCCTAATGCTAAAGACAAAATAAGGTTCGAAAATGTATGCAACAAGAATGCCTTCATTTTCCTATAAAAATAAAAATAAAAATGCTAAAATCCCATCCTATGACAACCACATCTCCAAAAATTATACAAATTTAAATAAATAAAGTGATGGAACAAAGATTCTTTCAACTTCTAACTTTTAATTTTGTACCTCCTACATAGTTTTAAAAACCAAAGTCTGATAGAAGATATGTAAGCAAATTTTAACTTTTTGCCCTCACATTGCAAAGTATCCTCCACACTCCTTTCGTCTTTAGTGGTACTTCTAAGAAAGATTCTACATTCACATTCACATTCCATTCCTTGGTCTCTAATCATTGATGACACAGGAAATTTGGTTAAAAGTGAAGAGTGAGAGTTGGATTTAAAGTTTGTCTTGAATGATTGGAACCTTAGATGATGGCCGGGGTCTTCTTTTATTGTATTGTCCAGTTTCAATTTTGTTTAGCCGACGGTGGCCATACACATCTTTGCCAAAAGCATTGATCCATATAATTACAATACCACTCGTTAAACCAAATCCATAAGGCATCGATCCATATAATTACTATCCCGAAGCGGTTATATGTTGGCGACAATCCGTGAAGCGACAAATATTAAAATACTGGGTGGTTTCGGTTTTCACTGAGACTGAGAGTAGATTGGTTGATCTTAAAGGAAAAGAAAATCTGTGATAGTAAATAACTCGACATGGCCATGAATTCTGAGAAATCGGGGAAGAAGCTGCATTTGCAAGAGGAGGCGATACGTATTAAAGAAGGAGAAGATGGAGAATTCGAACGATATTCAGTTTACGTAGACAATGTTGACTATTGGTGCAGAGCACAAGATGTGAAGACACATTTTGAGTGCTGCGGGACAGTAAACCGCATTACCTATTATTTTGATTTAATATTGATCTGTGCATACTGTGGAAGAACCGAAAGAGCTTGGCGACATTGTATTCTCGATAAAAAGAATCAGCTGTGGTGAGATAAATGCTATATTTATGTTGTTTATAGCATAACTTTATTTTACAAAACTGCAAATTCATACTTATATGTTACAAACAAATTCTATCAATGGTAGTATTTCAAATTTCATTGTTTCTTTCATTATCTTTTTATTTCTCATTTGAAGAAATTATGTATGTATAATGGGTAGATAATTATCTTTTTATTTCTCATTTGAAGAAATTCTGTATGTATAATGGCGTTAATATTATTGAAGTAATGCCAAAAACATATTAATATTTAGTAGAGACAACTTTAAAGTATTGTATACAGTTCTTCTTCCATCTAAACTAAAGAGGATGAACATATATTTAAGTTCTATGGAGATGAGTAGTAAGAAATTATAAACATATAAGCTTATATTTTACAATTATCTTTACTACATTGGACAATACACTCAACAATTGCTAAGCATGTAAAATTTAATAGCCATAACACTTGTCCGGATTTTAAAGCCAAGTATTAATGTGTAACAAAATCCCAAACAAAGTTGTTGGAGATACATAATCAATTTGTTAAGTATAGACAATATTTCAAAGTATAGAGAGTCAAAACATTTAAAAAGGATATTTTTACTTGTTTGTTAGCTTGTTTTTCCTTGGGTCATCAAGTGAGCATTCATGAGACAAGGGTAGAACAAACTAAAAAAAATTAAGTTTGTATCCAAAGTTAATTTTGGTGAGCATTCATGAGACAAGGATGTAACAAACTAAAAAAAATTAAGTTTGAATCCAAACTAAACCATCCCAGATCCAAATCCTAGGCTCTATCAAGCGCCGCCTCCTTGAATAGCTCCTTGAGTGTAATACCCGAGCCACTTAATACTAAGCTCTAAAGTCTCTAGTTTAAGTCTCATATTTACTTTTTACTTCGTATTATTATGTTTTGTTTATGGCCGACATAATATTCATTACTTTTTACTTTGTATTATTCTTTTTTGTTTACTTTGTATTATTTTGTTACTAGACAAACTCGACAAACACTCTAAACTCTCATATTTACTTTTTACTTTGTATTAAAGGTAAAAAGTAAAGTCTCTAGTTCAAGTCTCATATTTACTTTTTACTTTGTATTATTCTTTTTTGTTTATGGCCGACATAATATTTACCACCTAATCCTAAGCTCTAAATTCTCTAGTTGAAGTCTCATATTTACTTTTTACTTTCTATTATTCTTTTTTGTTTATGGCCCACATAACATTTATTACTTTTTACTTTGTATTATTTTTTTACTCGACAAACACATGTTACAAGATCTCCCCCATAATGGCTTTAGAGGGCGGAGGGAGAGGCGCAATAAAATTGGCTTTGATGGATAGATAACTATAAGACATCCAATTGAGAAATGAATCAAAACTAAAACTTAGGGTTTGAAATTCATGTAGAATTTATGGTTGGAATCATCCTTACCTTGTAGCCTAACACAATGTTATGAAGCTATGCATTCTAGCAAATTTTTATGAAGCTTCAAATTCTACACATTTATTTTGTGCAAAGAACACTTTGTATTTAAATCCTATGTAATATTTTCTTTTGTTATTATAGCATGTAGATAAATGTGTTTATAAATAATATTTAAAATATTTATTTATTTAATAAATTAGTACTTTCTTATAAATCTTATTATTTACTTAGGGAGCGTATTCAACTTTTCAAATAAGGTTTTAATAACGAATTTAAATATTTAAAATAGGGACATACACTTGTAAAATTAATTTTCCCCTTTCCTAGACAATGTTAAAGAATAAGTAATTTTCTCACTTCATGGTAACAATTTCTTCTATGTTGAGCTTGTTATTTTAGGAACATGTTTACTCTTTAAACAATATATCATAACTATTTTGATGGATGGAAAATGGAAGTGTGTTAACTTTGTAAGATGGTATTGATACAACAATAGGTGTTTTTACTTTATCGTAGGTGTTTTTACTTTATCGTTTTTATGGTTCTTGTAGCTGTCCGTCCTAATGATTTGCTACAAAAGTCACTTCTTTTGTACATTGTTTTATTCCTTTATCTTAATGCTTGTTATTTTGTATTTACTCAAATAGGGTTTCACATTGCTATATTAAAAATGACATAAAAAGTGAATAACAAGTACAAATACAATTATAATAATATAGGAGAATTATAGTTATAAACACTTATTGAATAATATAATATAAAAGTCCATCCTATTCACTAATAAATCTCTATTTACAAATGGCATTTCCTAATCCCTTAATATAAGTTTCCTTGCCTTTGTTTTGATGGGTTGGATGCCACGGTTGATCTCGTGGTTAACTCTAAAAATTAATCCATTAAAAAATTAAATTATGAAGTGAGAATCCATTTACCTGTTGAACGGCCCATCGGGGAGGCATCCTGGCGATGTACAGAAAATTTCAATTTTGACGATTGTTTGTCAAAATTCAAACTGGCAGCAGTAGCCAATACGGATGAAGAATGTGTCCATGTAGACCACTTATGTTAGGGCGTCCAAGTGGGCAAGGTAAAGCACTAGTGCACTTGGGGTAAAACAAATTGCACTTGGGGTAAAACAAATTGAGAAGTGGCAAAAATGATTTTTACCACACTTAAAGTGCACCGATGCCCACAATAAACGAGACACGCCGAATAGTAGGATTTTTTAGACAAATTTAAAGGGTTTTGCATGGAATTGTTTTATTATAATAACAACCAGTGCGCTTGTCAAATAGAAAATAACCAGCACATTATTGTTATCCAGCGCACCGTCTATGGTATTTGCGATTAAACATATCAACCCGATGCACCATCAAGTATGGTTTTTAAATAAAATTTTAAGAGATTTTGCAATGGATTTCTTTGTTGCAATGTCCCATAAATAGCAAAAATTAAAAAAAAAATTCCGTCCCTGTAATAGATGCTGATTGAGAATAAAATAGTCGCAAGTTAATTCTAAAACTAGGAAAATATGTAAATGCTTACTGTAGATAAAAGGAAGTCGACCATTCCTAAATAATCATGATCTCTCTAGATTTTTACATTTTCAATCCTGCTGAAGCAATGTGGAATTAATTATTGATGTATCCCGGTTACGAGTTTACAATTGCCGGTGTAACTGTAATAGCAATTCTTTCATACAGTTTTAATGAAATCATATGAATGTATTATGAATGTCTAAATGGCACCTTCATGTGATATGGCCTTTGTTGATGAGATGTTGAAACCATGGTGGGACATGTATCAATCAAGGAGAGGAAAACATACCCCGACAGGGCTGCCGAGAGGTAAGAGTATTCTTGGGTGTTTATGGACTTACTTAGCATTTTCGCTAATACAATAATTTCATATTTGTGATTGCAGGTATTTATCCTATGACATTTCCACCCTAGAGGATCTATCCATTTTCTATCCAAATGTTTCCAGTTTTTACAAGGTACAGGTTTTAAGAGTGATGGTCAAGTCCTTTAATGGATATACCAAAATACAAAAGTTATAGTTCCCAAGGGTTTGCTGATGTAAAATCATAGTAGTGAGACCCTTGGACAAACGCATGCATACGAAGCAAGTTGTGGCTATTATCACACGACTCAAACTATGGTTTTGCACAAATATTCGAGTCTCCAATAATGCAGGGTTTGGTGTAAAGTGGATGACAGGCTGTCCAGTGAGGGTTTGTAACGATTTGGGGTTTTCCTTGGTCAAGCCTTCTGCGTTTCCGTTTGGTTTTGGTTCAGCACTTCACCATATTCTGGAGGTGCCTTCGTGCCCTGACCTGAGCTATGCTCATGGTCAGTGCATGTGGTGTTTTAGCTCGCCTGGCGGCGTGGAGAGTGTCGTATCCTGCTCAGGTATGGCCTTGCTAAAATCGTCAACCTGTTATGGGACTCATTTCTCCCTATGCATACCTCTTCAGGGTTTAACTTGCGTTTCCTTGTTGGAATGGCAGGTGGTAGTGGCTTCGAGTGTAATGCCGTGGGCGTCCTGGGCTTCTGTTGGCGTGTCAAGGGTATTGGTAAGTCTAGCTTACCCACCCACGTTGCTCTGCCTCTCGCATCTCTGGTGGTGCATTTATGTGTCTCGTTTTGTTTCATGGGAGGCTTTCGTGAGCCTTTGGCACACTGATTCTATTTGGAAGTCTGGAAGGGTCGCCTATTGGCTGGACCATAGAATGCATTGAATCTATGGGGTTTCGAAATGTAATAATGAGATGTAGCGAAAAGGAACTCCTCTGTAATTTCTATGGGTATTTAGAAGATCATTTTTATTACTTGCCCGATGCTTTTGACTAGTATACTCTGGTTTTAATGGCCATTGTTGGCACATTCATTTGTGGTTCTTGTGGTTTGTCATGAAATTGGGTTTTGCTCAGGGAATTCTTCCCTGTATGATGTATGGTGTTTTGGATGTATGTTTTGAATATGGGTAAGAACTATAGCGTTTCTAGATTTTCTATCAATGTCGTTTTTGGTTCCGAGAATGTAACAGTGGCTCAGCCTATAGGGTTTTATGTTGCCGTAATGAATTCTCATTTTGATTGTAGCTCTGTCTGTTTAATTTTCGACGTGGACTGTAAATGAAAGCATCATGGTTTCGTAATGAAGCTATACTTGTACTGCAGTTTTGAATTTAAAGACCCCTGGGTTTTGACTTTTGTCTGCATTGGATTCCTAGACATAGTGTTTGATGGAGAGATTCTACTGTGGTGATTTGTAAAAGAAGGAAAACGATGACGCCCAGGTGGGCATCCTGTAGATGTTACTGTTGGTATAGATTCTTTAAACATCTGTTATTCTAGATTTGTATGTTTGATATCTATACCCGAAATTCTCGTTTTATGAGAGTGTGGGTTTGTAGCTTGCAGCTACATGTTGATGCATTTTGGCAAAAGAAAGACCATGGAGTTCGACCCCTTGACTTGTGTTTTGATTTATATATATATATAAATAAAGAAAAATATGTGTGAATGTTTAAAGTTCTCTTTACAACTATTATTTTCGTTTTCTGTGTGGCGTCTGTATGGTTTGGATTTAGCATTTCGTTTGGATTTGAAATAATGGTTTAGATCAAGAATAAATATACAATAATTTGGTTAATAATAAAATATGAAAAAGGTATTTGTGGATGTCTAAGCCCCATCTTTCGTTCTACAAGATCTCTGTAATACATGTGTTTACCTGTCTAATAAATAACCAAACTATAATGGGGTGGCAGGTGCGGGTGGGGTCTTATTTGATCCCAGAGGAAATAAAATTGAAACTTTCTCGTGGGGATTAGGAATCAGGACAAACAATGAAGCTGAATGGCTTGCTCTCGTCTTCGCATTCAATATGATCTCCTCCCTCAGCATTGACAATCTCAGAGTTTATGGAGATTCTAGGCATGTCATTCAAGCAATGAGAAGGGGTGTCGCCCCTCAAGGATCGAGAGCTTACAGGTACATGCAAAGAATAAAATCTAACCCTCACTTTTCTCAGTCTTCTTTCTTCCACATCTGTCGAGCGAACAATAAGTTAGCGGATGAAGCGGCCAACAAAGGAACGTTGTTAGATATTGGGCACATGGAGGGTCTCAATGGTGCCTTGGAGTTTCAATTCATACCCTAATCTATTTGATTATGGTCACAATTGTTAAAGTTATGGATTTGAAGGGGTTTAGTGGCTTGAGGGTCCCCCTACCCCCGTCTTCCACCGTCGGTGAAGTCTCTCGTGCCCCTGCCACACGCCATCCTCTCCTCCGCGCATGGCACATGGGCCCTCGTGGTGCTGTCAGCTCCCACGAGCCGCTAATAAATCAGTCATCTGCCTCTCCCTCGCAGTGCTACGAAATGGCTCGTCCCCTCTCCAGTGCGCTGAACCGGCTCTCTCTTGGCGACTTGGGCTCTCCATCCTCCCGTCCTGGTCTGTTAATCCACCTCAGGGCGAGCACCATGCAGAATATAATGGCGGCCATAGCCGCGTTGAGTCGCACCATGGTTGAGGTTAAGCTCTCTGTGCGAAACACCTATAACGCAGTCTGCACCAGTGTGGACCAGCATGAGGAAATGGCTAAGGATTTAAGCTACACCGTGAACCAGCTCGCCTTCCAGGACTCCAGAATTGACGACCTGGAGAGAAATTTGTTCGAATTAATGGGCAAGGTGGATAATTTGCAGGAAGACATGGCTGTCATCACCGGGAAAACGCAGGGAAGCTGCGTCCATGGCAGTCTGACTGTTAACCAGGAGATAAAGCAGGAAAAGAAGGATGCGGCCTCTGTCTATTTTAAAAGCTGTGGATAGTTTGCAGTCTCAGTCCAGGTTCCACTTTTTGATGTTTAAGACTCTGTGTTTTTTTGTATAATCCTCAACAATCATTTTATCAGGGTCTATCCCTGCTCTACTTTGAACAGTTTTAGAAAAGCTCTGTTTAGAACTCTTACAGGCAGGCAGTTAGAATGTTTAGCTCTAAACTTTCAGACACTTGCTACTCTGCCAAATTTTGTTGAAAACTTGTAATGAATGGCTGTGCACAGCCTTTAAAATATACCTATTTTCCCTGTTCTTGTTAAAAAAAATAACCAAACTATAATGGAAACAATGACTGATTAGTATATAAGATACTGTCAGAATAAAAAGGATACTGTCTGTTCAAACTTATAGGAAATACTAGTCTATAGATTTTCTACATAGATTTCTAGCACAAGCTAGTGGACTAGCCATGCTAGACATGCGACAGTCATCACGAAGTAATTTTCCAGGGTTGATAAGGTTTCTGAATATGAAGTTTGATATGCATTTAACCCTTGCCCTAAAGGCCCTTTGCTCCTTAAGAAAAGTATTGATGTAGATGGTTTAAGGGAATTAAATACTAAGTAACAAGCTATTCAAATTGCATAAATAAAATATGGTGAGTGGAATAATTCATACCTGCAAGCTTGTAACGTGCCCTTCTTCTGTAGTAACCTGCACACTCAAACCATTAATTAGTGGAAAATATTGCTGCGTTCAGCTGACCTGATTTGAATGATTCCTTGACTAGATAACTTTGGGACTACCACGTTCCTCCCAACCATGATCCTACAACCGTTCCTGGTTTAGTATGGATCCCCCCGAGCTGGTTCTGACATGCAAATTGAGAGATAGAGACCCTAGGTCCACTGCTGGTTCAGGTCTAAAACTTATGTGAGCTACTTCAATTCTTGGAGCAGAAAATTCTCTTTGATTCCATAAGAGAGTGATGATGAAAAGATGATCCCCAAACTTTGGGGTCTGTCCTCTTTATGTAGGGAAATCTTGAATTAGGACTGTTGGAATAATTTGGTTTCTTTAAATCAAATAAATTAATTTATAAAAGAATATTTGTTTTAATTAATCACTTGTTCTTTTGGAACTATGACTTTTCCATTTGTTTAACTAAAGTATTTTTTATTTATTTAAGCCTTTCTATAATTTGTGATCAGCTTAATATTTCAATTTATTTATTAATGCATTATTGATTTCTTAACCCAATGCATCAACTATATATAAAATAAATGTGTTTAATAAATAAATAGTAACAATCATTATTATTAAAGTTGTTAATAATAACATTAGCCTTGAGGCTTTTATGCATGCTTAACCATAGGAAACCACTATTTAGTTAATTTATGCTTTAAGTGGTGATGTTATATTTTATGTATCTTCACATGATACTTCTTTTTAATCTTTTTAAGGATAAGGTCCCCTTCTTTGGACGGTCTCGGTAAGCTAGGATAGGCACCTCTAGTCTCTCCCTTTGCATGTCAGATTCCCTCGTTTTAACGTGGTAGTTCCCGCAGTACTTGATGATAATAAGATTTATTTAATCAATTCGAATAGTTGTGATAAGAAACATAAGTGCTTTTCAGATTCCTTCAGACTCAACACTTGAGATCTAGTAACCCCGAGTGCTCTTCAGAGCCTTTTAACTCAACACTCTCACATTGGTGTTACGCTAGTGCAATTCCAGAGCCTCTGCTCAACACTAGAGCTAGAATGTGGTCGTGAGGCACATCTAGACTATTTAAGTGGCCTCGGATCCGGTATTCATTTTATTTCAAGCTTGGAGTGCTCCAGGGATTATGCCCAACACTGAGTGTACATGAGGGCTTACTCCCAATACATCAACATTCATCTAGGTACATCGGGGCTTACGCCCAGTACGTAGGTCTCTTGTGTGTTTCTAAGTCCACGCTCAACACATCATATAGGATAAACATGTAAAATCACAGCTCTGCACAATAAGTAACACAAGGTCATCTCAATATGTATTAGGGTTTTGTACTTACATCAAAACATAATAAGAACATTGGGGCTCCCTTGCCTAGTATATAATCAAGTAATGAAATTTAGTCAGGGTCCATGCCCAATATATATATATAAATAAAGAAAAATATGTGTGAATGTTTAAAGTTCTCTTTACAACTATTATTTTCGTTTTCTGTGTGGCGTCTGTATGGTTTGGATTTAGCATTTCGTTTGGATTTGAAATAATGGTTTAGATCAGGAATAAATCTACAATAATTTGGTTAATAATAAAATATGAAAAAGGTATTTGTGGTTGTCTAAGCCCTATCTTTCGTTCTACAAGATCTCTGTAATACATGTATTTACCTGTCTAATAAATAACCAAACTATAATGGAAACAATGACTGATTAGTATATAAGATATTGTCAGAATAAAAAGGATAATGTCTGTTCAAACTTATAGGAAATACTAGTCTATAGATTTTCTACATAGATGTCTAGCACAGGCTAGTGGACTAGCCATGCTAGACATGCGACAGTCATCACGAAGTAATTTTCCAGGGTTGATAAGGTTTCTGAATATGAAGTTTGATATGCATTTAACCCTTTCCCTAAAGGCCCCTTGCTCCTTAAGAAAAGTATTGATGTCGATGGTTTAAGGGAATTAAATACTAAGAACAAGCTATTCAAATTGCATAAATAAAATATGGTGAGTGGAATAATTCATACCTGCAAGCTTGTAACGTGCCCTTCTTCTGTAGTAACCTGCACACTCAAACCATTAATTAGTGGAAAATATTGCCGTGTTCAGCTGACCTGATTTGAATGATTCCTTGACTAGATAACTTTGGGACTACCACGTTCCTCCCAACCATGATCCTACAACCGTTCCTGGTTTAGTATGGATCCCCCCGAGCTGGTTCTGACATGCAAATTGAGAGATAGAGACCCTAGGTCCACTGCTGGTTCAGGTCTAAAACTTATGTGAGCTACTTCAATTCTTGGAGCAGAAAATTCTCTTTGATTCCATAAGAGAGTGATGATGAAAAGATGATCCCCAAACTTTGGGGTCTGTCCTCTTTATGTAGGGAAATCTTGAATTAGGACTGTTGGAATAATTTGGTTTCTTTAAATCAAATAAATTAATTTATAAAAGAATATTTGTTTTAATTAATCACTAGTTCTTTTGGAACTATGACTTTTCCATTTGTTTAACTAAAGTATTTTTTTATATTTAAGCCTTTCTATAATTTGTGATCAACTTAATATTTCAATTTATTTATTAATGCATTATTGATTTCTTAACCCAATGCATCAACTATATCTAAAATAAATGTGTTTAGTAAATAAATAGTAACAATCATTATTATTAAAGTTGTTAATAATAACATTAGCCTTGAGGCTTTTATGCATGCTTAACCATAGGAAACTACTATTTAGTTAATTTATGCTTTAAGTGGTGATGTTATATTTTATGTATCTTCACATGATACTTCTTTTTAATCTTTTTAAGGATAATTAGCTAAAAAAATTGTTGATCTAAGATTTGTTCTTGTGCTCTGACTTTTTACCCATGTTGGATGTACTCCCTTAGTCTTCTTGACCTACTTTTGTGGTTATTTGTTATGAAGTAATAAAATTAACTTATCAGGGTCACTGTAAACAGATACACTATGATCATTGAAAATTCCTTAGCAACAGATGTAGTGTAAAACTACCAACCCGTGACAACATTAATACCTAGCATGGACTTAGGTTTTATCCTTGAATTACCCACTCAAAACAACAAGCTGTCAATAGTGGCTTGATAGGTCAGTGAATGTAGGGAGGTGGTTGGTGATAGCAAGGAGGTGAATGTGGGGAACTGCTATTGCCTCCACCAGGATTCAAGTCTCTCTAGCATATTTCCAGACCATGTTCAAGGGAAACATTTACACAGAAAAAAGAATCACGCAAGATTTGAAACTTGCCAGGTCATTAGGAAGCTTGGAAATGGAGCATTGATATATATTGGGAGGAGCATTTTAGATGGTGCTGCACTTATGTTTATATGGTATACTGATAGTTAAATCAAAACTATGAAGATTCATAATTTCATAATCAATCATGCCATGAAAATAAACACTAGCACATTTTTGTCTAGCCAAAATTAGGATCCTTCATCTTTAGCCTCACGAGGGTGACAAGGGTTTACATGGATTGTTTTTGGAACCTGGAAAGAGTTGACCAAGGTGGTGAAGAGAAGATTATTATGTTTTCCATTATAAAAAAATAGGGTTGTGATAATGTGATAGTTATAGGTAAATAATCTTTCATGATGAGCTGGAAAGTAATCATGAGACATCAAGATCCGAGTGGGATTGGGGTAGGTAGGGTTCAAAAGAGAGATGTTGTTAGAGTCAATATGGGGTTAAAGGGTAGAGTTTGGTTTAAATATTTTGCAAATTGTTGGTAAACCTATAAGGCTTTAGTGGTGGTCTAGTGTTGAATCACCACCCAACATTGTGTAGAATAATGGGAATGTGTCTTACAATAGTGACACCACTATACAAAAAGTGAGGATGAAGGAATAATGGAAGAAGAAGAAAGAGGATGAGTAGGTATGGTAGCAAGGTGAGGTTTGAAAGCATGGGGAATACCTAGGGAAGAAGTAAAATAGGGGAAATGGAAGCTCTTGTCCAATTTGTATTCCATATAATCAAGTCACATATGAACACTTTTTTTAGTGCGGTGCTCAAATTATGCATCATCATTTCTAAAAGTATCTAATAATATGGAATTAAACTTCAAAATCATTGATTCTTTAGCTTTAGGGATTTGGATTTGGATATGTAGCTTGGTGAAAATGTTAATTTATTATTGAATAGATAGATTGAGATGTTTCCAAAGTTTATCCAATGACCAATCCATTTATGTTGCTAATTGAGAGGAAATAACCTATTAGAAATAGATTGGAAAATTGTATCCCAAGTGATTGAATTTAATGAAAAACTCACAAGAATCCTAGCAAGCTTATCACTAATCCAACAGCAAGCATTGCAGTTGTAGCCAATCAAGGGTTAAACGTTTAGTCTTTCAAAAACTGGGGAGAGATTTGGAGTGTGGTATTAGATTGAAAATGAAAATCCATTAATTAAGTATTTAACCCATCATGAAGCTACCATAGTTAGAGAAGAATATGTGCGTGCCAAATTTAAAGACTTGAGATTGAACCACAAGCTGTGAGTGTAGCATTTCTTAAAAAAACTAGGGGATCTAAAGCTTTATGCATGCGTGAGAAGTATCACTTTCTTTTGGTCTGGAATCATAGTGTAGGTCATGAAGTCCAAGCAAAGAAGCATATATTCTTAGAGATATTTATAAAAAACCATTGCTGTGGAGGTGGAGACCTTCAAAGAAAACTTAGAGTGATTGAGTGAGAGTCTCCCTAGTAAAGCAGACTCCCTCTTCACAAATATTTCTTAAAGAAAATAGTTAAATCTTGTTATTTACTTCCATCATTCTATATTTATTTTATCTTTGAAACTGCACGCACTTAGTTTATTATTGGTTTCAGTTAGACAGTTAGCTTAAGTGGATTCCACCATCTTTATTGCTCGATCAAGGAGATTCGTCTACATGTATCCGAGAGTTACATATTAGAAACAAAACTTCATTGAATTAAGGAAATTGACGATGAAAACCTCACAACCTGAAAAACTCAAGAAAAATCAGAGAATTTTGCAACACTTACATGATAAAAAGCATAGGATAAAAGCCAAAAGGAAAATGATCAATGGATTTAAAATAAACTTGTCAAGAAAATAGCTGTTTAGAATTCCGACACAAGTTATTAAAGCGAAGGAAAACAAGAAATGGAACGCACATGAGAAACTAATTCCATATTCAACAATGCCAACGAAAATAATTTTAAACACGGGTAAATATGTACCAGATTGATAGACCAATCCCTCATCCGGAAGAGTTAACTAACACATGAATGTGAGGTAGTCCGGGATCCTCCAGAGGTACATGTTCAACTTTGTTGAATCGGTCTAAAGAATATATGCTACGGTTTTCACACCATCTATTGACAAAACCTATGGAAGGTGTCATCAATAATGTTATCGTTGTATAACAAAAGAAAGGTAACAATCATTAGATTGAACAATAGTTATCAAGAAAAATCGCATGCACTAGTTCATTGAAGAAGGGATTTATGCTAGTTCTCTCAGATAAATCGCAAATCTCAAATAGCTCTATCACGGTGAAAACATTGTCAAACATGGGCTATACATATCATATTCCTCCAAGAATAACATTCATCGTTGACAATTGGAAGATTGATTACATAATCATTGTTGACTGCTAACCATTGGTGGATCATTGTTGCATCTAGAGTAGCAAGGTATTTACTATCTAGTAAGTATGGTGGAGATGTTGTCACAATACATAAGGTCATTTTGGTATTTCCTTTAATCTTGATTCTCTTTAATCTTCCTTCTATTCATTAAAGGATCATATATCTAGAGTAATAAATATTACATAGAAGACTACGCATAGAGCATACAATGTCCATGTGATTCAGTGTGCATGTAGTTGGTGTAGCTCACACCATTCTTTAGAAAGCCTGCGTTGGGAATAAGTGATGTTACTGTGTATTAACCTATCCATTTTTACTGGTGACCCAATGTTATTTAGAACCGTTAGTCAACTAAACCGTAACATGTTGCTCATCGGGAGAGCTGACATTACTACCACTCACCAGGAATAATAAAGATTACATCGCTATCGCCCGTGAGGAAATACCTTATTGTTGTTTTTCAAAAGGCACAAAGACAGAAAGGAAAGACTACTTCGCTTCTGATGAAATATAACATAGCTTTCACTTGTCACTTTCCTAATAAATGAATCCATCCAATTAGCCACTAGTGCTAGAAAAGACAAGACTTTATGACAACATATATAACATATCGGTCAATCAGTCCCTCTAAAGACTACCTCATCGAGAAGGTAAGTATTATAATGACTCTTTTTTCGATAAGGCCGGGATGAGAATGACCTTTTAATAGGAAATCTAATAAGTATGAGAATTACTCTATTATAATGACTCTTTTTTTTTATAAGGACGGGATGAGAATGACTTGTTAATAGGTAATCTAATAAGTATGAGAATTAATCTATGTTTGGGTTGGTAGAAAAGGGTTCGGTCATTAGTCCCGGCCATGACCAATAAAAATAAACTGTCCAATGGTCAAACCACCTGCCAAATTATGCCAACATTGAAGCCACTGTGGGTCTCTATTTGCACAAACCGTCCACAATAAGGAGGATTTCAAAACCTAGTGCCATGCATGAAATGTAAAAAAAAAAAAAATACGTAAACCCTACACATGAAAGTTTGGATGAAATCTACAACCACAACTGTTTAAGTAGATCCTGCAGGAGAAGAGATAGATATTTAAAGTAGGGAACCCATCAGAGAAGAGTTGAATTGAAAGAGAGAAATCTATTGCTAAGCAAGATATTACTAGCAAAGGAATTTGTAACTTCTATAAAATACTAATTGTTAGCACATCTGCAAGGTTTTTTGATATTTTAGCTTGTAGCGATAACTTTTCAAGAATAGTTAAATCTGTATCGTGTGAATTCTCTAGCATAAACTTTGACAGAAGGATTTGATATTGTAGTTTTCAACTTATTCTGATTTTCCATCTTTAAATCGATTATGAATCCGGGTCTATTTTTGTTGCTCAACATTTCTAATTTATGAACAATGTAAATGCTATTTTGTTTATGGAAAAGAGGACATGACTCCTATTTGAGATGTATGGTTGTAATGGTTTTCAAATGGTAAACTTCTATACGTTTTCCCGTGTGAGTACAAAACTCTAAGTCTGTATTGGTTCGATTCTAGAATTATGGAGTTTCTGGGAAATTTATAAGTGTTGTTCCAAATGTCTGAATGATAAAATGTCTTTGGCGCCTTCAGTTTGGAAAACGTAGCTAGGATTTGTGTGTTGGTTTCAATTTGCTTGCTAACTTAGTTGAAATAGTGCTATGATATTTCTGTGCATACGATGAGTTGCTTGTTGGAAACATAGGAGATCGACTGAGGTTCTCTGCACATCTAATTTGGTAATGTGGGTAGGGTTTGAGTAAGATGGTCTCGATTCACTTACTGTCTACGTTGGTAGAGTGGACATTTGTGTGGAGAGGGTTTCAAGAGCTGTACGCAGCATTTTATTTTTGGTTGGAAATAATGAATCCTGTAGGAAAAATACTTACAAGTTTTGGGCGTGAGAAGACCATGGGATTCGACCCTTGACCTTTGTTTTCGATAGGCGTCTGCGTTTGTAACTTTCCAGCACTTTAAATCACCGTCTATTTGTACTGCATACTTATTGGCATTTATTCTTGTTTTGATAGAATACTAGGGTCTGTGTGTTTGTAAGAGTTCTATGTCTCCTCGATTTTCTAGGGTGATGATTGGTAGCGATAGCTAAGTATGATGCTTATTTTTCATTGGAAAAGAAAAGTGTCTATGAGTATGTAACGATCTCTGTCCTATCTACTGTCTTCGTTTTAAATGTGGTAGATGTATGGTTTCTAAAAAGAAAAAGAAAGAACTATTTAGATCGGTAGTGGATATATATTAGTCTTGTTTTCTGTGTAACGTCGTCGTGGTTTGAGAGCAATTGCTTTGGAAAGAAAATGTAAATAAAACAAAAAACGAAGAAAAATGCTAGGGTTAAGCCCTACAGACTCGTTTCTACCAGATTTATGTAATGACTATGTTTGCTAAGTTTGGGGATCTTAGTTTCTAAATCGTTTAATAAAGTGACCAACATTTATGCTAAAAGAAAATCGATTTTAGTAGTTAGATGGACATGCTACAATTTAACTCAAAAATCTATTGACAGATAAGAAGGAAATAAAAACTTAGATTTAATAATTAAAACAATGCTTCACAATCCCCAAACTTTAGAAGTGTAAAATTTTGTTTGACTAGAAAAGTCTAGCTGGCTATACCTGCTAGGAAATGCCTTGGGATTCTGCGCAGATCTTGAATTTAAAATCTGATATAGAGAACAATACTATTTAACATACCATTCAGAAGAGAAAATAATCAGTTTGAAGGTCTTATAGGATTTTCATACCTGCTTATTCCCGTAGCTTGCTCCTGCTTGTAATGACCTGCACACTCAGCCAACTAGTTAATGAAAAACTGCTGAACCCTTAGCTGACCTGATAATCGATATTGAAATGGATGAATTTGGGACTACCACGTTCCACCCAACCATGATTCTACAACCGTTCCTGGTTCATTATGAATACCCCCGAGCTGGTTCTAACATGCAAACTGAGAGGTAGAGGCCTTAGCTATGTAGCTGGTTCAGATATGGAAAATTGATGTGGGGAGGTTAACTTCTTGGAACAGAGAGTTTCTCTTGACATCATAATACTAAAAGAAAAGATCCCCCAAACTTCAGGGTCTGTCCTCCTTAAGTAGGACATATCTTGAATTAGGATTGTTGGAATTCACTGGTTTCCTTAAAATAATTTTAAATTATAAAAGAGTATTTGTTCATTTAACTGCTAGTTATTTTTCGAACTAGGACTTCTCAACTTTGTTTTACTAAAGTGTTTTTGATCTTTAATCTTTTTATAATAATAATAATATAAAAATTACAATTCTATCTAAATATTAATAAATAATAATTAGTAAGTGGCAGCCCAGTTATGCATAAGTATATATATAATAAATAACAATATTATATATTGAAACTCCTAAATAATAATACTTAGCTTTGTGGTCCTTAAGCATTTTGTTTCACATGATGCTTCTTTTCATTCTTTTTAAGGAAAGGGTCCACTTCTTTGGATGGTTTCGGTAAGCTGGTAAAGTCACCTCTAGTATCTCCCTTTGCATGTCAGATTCCCTTGTTTTAACATGGTAGTTCCCGCAGTATTTGATGATAATAAGATTTATTTAAGGGATTTGCATAGGAAAATGAACCTTATAGGCCTCAAGCACTATGAAGAAGGTCTCCAACCATGACACGTGTTCTCTCTCTAGGGTCTTTGACCCCAAGTGATATTCTAGGGGCAATTAGGTGGTTTTTCACTAAGAGGATTCTCCTAATAAGACAATTCCTAAAAATGGAAAAGAGGTTCTAATGTTAAATTGGATTAGTCAACATAAACTGAATATTCTACATTCACATTCACATTCCATTCCTTGGTCTCTAATCATTAATGACAAAGGAAATTTGGTTAAAAGTGAAGAGTGAGAGTTGGATTTAAAGTTTGTCTTGAATGATTGGAACCTTAGATGATGGTCGGGGTCTTCTTTTATTGTATTGTCCAGTTTCAATTTTGTTTAGCCGACGGTGGCCATACACATCTTTGCCAAAAGCATTGATCCATATAATTACAATACCACTCGTTAAACCAAAGCCATAAGGCATCGATCCATATAATTACTATCCCAAAGCGGTTATATGTAGGCGACAATCCGTGAAGCAACAAATCTTAAAATACTGGGTGGTTTCGGTTTTCACTGAGACTGAGAATAGATTGGTGGTTTCGGTGGCAGATCTTGAATTTAAAATCTTATATAGAGAACAATACTATTTAACATACCATTCAGAAGAGAAAATAATCAGTTTGAAGGTCTTATAGGATTTTCATACCTGCTTATTCCTGTAGCTTGCTCCTACTTGTAATGACCTACACACTTAGTCAACTAGTTAATGAAAAACTACTGAACCCTTAGCTAACCCGATAATTGATCTTGAAATGGATGAATTTGGGACTACCACGTTCCACCCAACCATGATTCTACAACTGTTCTTGGTTCAGTATGAATCCCCCCAAGCTAGTTTTGACATGCAAACTGAGAGGTAGAGGCCTTAGATATGTAGCTGGTTCAGATATGGAAAATTGATGTGGGGAGGTTCACTTCTTGGAATAGAGAGTTTCTCTTGACATAATAATACTAAAAGAAAAGATCCCCCAATCTTTGGGGTTTGTCCTCCTTAAGTAGGACAAATCTTTAATTAGGACTGTTGGAATTCACTGGTTTCTTTAGAATAATTTTAAATTATAAAAGAGTATTTGTTTATTTAATTGCTAGTTATTTTTGGAACTAGGACTTCTCAACTTTGTTTTACTAAAGTGTTTTTGATCTTTAATCTTTTTAGAATAATAATAATATAGAAATTACAATTCTATCTAAATATTAATAAATAATAATTAGTAAGTGGAAGAATACTTATGCATAAGTATATATATAATAAATAACAATATTATATATTGAAACTCCTAAATAATAATACTTAGCTTTGTGGTCCTTAAGCATTTTGTTTCACGTGATGCTTCTTTTCATTCTTTTTAAGGAAAGGGTCCACTTCTTTGGATGGTTTCGGTAAGCTGGTAAAGGCACCTCTAGTCTCTCCGTTTGCATGTCAGATTCCCTCGTTTTAACATGGTAGTTCCCGCAGTATTTGATGATAATAAGATTTATTTAATCAAGTCGAATAGTTGTGATAAAACACATAAGTGCTATCCAGAGTCCTCCCGACTCAACACTTGAGATCTAGTAACCCCGAGTGCTCTTCAGATCCTTTTAACTCAACACTCTAACATGGGCATTACGTTAGTGCAATTCTAGAGCCTCTTCTCAACACTAGAGATAGAATGTGGTTGTGAGGCACATCTAGGATATTTAAGTGGCCTCAGATCCGGTATTTATTTTCTTTCAAGCTTGGAGTGCTCCAGGGCTTATGCCCAACACTCAACGTACATCGAGGCTTAGGCAGTATGGCTCATCCCTTAATATAAGTTTCCTTGCCTTTGTTTTGATGGGTTGGATGCCATGGTTGATCTCGTGGTTAATTCTAAAAATTAATCCCTTAAAAAATTAAATTATGAAGTGAAAATCAATTTACCTGTTGAACGGCCTATCGGGGAGGGATCCTGGCAATGTATAGAAAATTTCAATTTTGATGATTGTTTGTCAAAATTCAAACTTGCAGCAGTAACCAATACGGATGAAGAATGTGTCCATGTAGACCACTTATGTTAGGGAGTCCAAGTGGGCAAGGTAAATCACTATTGCACTTGGGGTAAAACAAACTGAGAAGTGGCAAAAATGATTTTTACCACACTTTTTTATATATTAAACCCTGTTCCGGTGCTGCCGACATTAAAGTGCACCGATGCCCACAATAAACGAGACTTGCCGAATAGTAGGATTTTTTAGACAAATTTAAAGGGTTTTGCATTGAATTGTTTTATTATAATAACAACCAGTGCGTTTGTCAAATAGAAAAGAATCACTGCATTATTGTTATCCAGCGCACCGTCTATGATATTTGCGATTAAACATATTAACCTAATGCACCATCAAGTAGGGTTTTTAAATAAAATTTTAAGATATTTTGCAATGAATTTCTTTATTGCAATGTCCCATAAATAGCAAAAATTAAAAAAAAAATCCGTCCCTGTAATAGATGCTAATTGAGAATAAAATAGTCGCAAGTTAATTCTAAAACTAGGAAAATATGTAAATGCTTACTGTAGATAAAAGGAATTCGACCATTCCTAAATAATCATGATCTCTCTAGATTTTTACATTTTCAATCCTGTGGAAGCAATGTGGAATTAATTATTGATGAATCTCAGTTACGAGTTTACAATTGCCGGTGTAACTGTAATAGCAATTTTTTCATACAGTTTTAATGAAATCATATGAATGTATTATGAATGTCTGAATGGCACCTTCATGTGATATGGCCTTTGTTGATGAGATGTTGAAACCATGGTGGGACCTGTATCAATCAAGGAGAGGAAAACATACCCCGGCAGGGCTGCCGAGAGGTAAGAGTATTCTTGGGTGTTTCTGGACTTAGCATTTTCGCTAATACAATAATTTCATATTTGTGATTGCGGGTATTTATCCTATGACATTTCCACCCTACAGGATCTATCCATTTTCTATCCAAATGTTTCCAGTTTTTACACGGTACGGGTTTTAAGAGTGATGGTCAAGTCCTTTAATGGATAGACCAAAATACAAAAGTTATAGTTCCAAGGGGTTTGCTGATGTAAAATCATAGTAGTGAGACCCTTGGACCAGCGCATGCATACTAAGCAAATTGTGGCTATTATCACATGACTCAAACTATGATTTTGCACAAATATTCGAGTCTCCAATAAAGCAGGGTTTGGTGTAGAATTAAATACACTTTAATGTAAAGTGGATGATAGGCTATCTAGTGAGGGTTTGTAACGATTTGGGGTTTTCCTTGGTCATGCCTTCTGCGTTTGCATTTGGTTTTGGTTCCGCACTTCACCATATTCTGGAGGTGCCTTCATGCCCTGACCTGAGCTACGCTCATGGTCAATGCATGTGGAGTTTTAGCTCTCCTAGCGGCGTGGAGAGTGTCGTATCCTGCTCAGGTATGGCCTTGCTAAAATCGTCAACTTCTTATGGAACTTGTTTCTCCCTATGCATACCTCTTCAGGGTTTAACTTGTGTTTCCTTGTTGGATTGGAAGGTGGTAGTGGCTTCAGGTGTAATGCTGTGGGAATCCTGGGCTTCTGTTAGCGTGTCAAGGGTATTGGAAAGTCTAGCTTACCCACCCACGTTGATCTGCCTCTTGCATCTCTGGTGGTGCATTTATGTGTCTCGTTTTGTTTCATGGGAGGCTTTCGTGAGCCTTTGGCACACTGATTCTATTTGGGAGCTGGAAGGGTGGCCTATTGGCTGGACCATCGAGTGCATTGAATCTATGGGGTTTCGAAATGTAATAATGAGATGTAGCGAAAAGGAACTCCTGTGTAATTTCTATGGGGATTTAGAAGATCATTTTTATTACTTGCCCGATGCTTTTGACTAGTATACTCTGGTTTTAATGGCCATTGTTGAAACATTCGTTTGTGGTTCTTGTGGTTTGTCATCAAACTGGGTTTTGCTCAGGGAATTCTTCCCTGTATGATGTATGGTGTTTTGGATGTATGTTTTGAATATGGGTAAGAACTACAATGTTTCTAGATTTTCTATCAATGTCGTTTTTGGTTCTGAGAATGTAACAGTGGCTCAGCCTATGGGGTTTTATGTTTCCGTAATGAATTCTCATTCTGATTGTAGCTCTGTCTGTTTAATTTTCGATGTGGACTGTAAATGAAAGCATCATGGTTTCGTAATGAAGCTATACCTGTACTATAGTTTTGAATTTAAAGACCCTGGGGTTTTGACTTTTGTCTGCATTGGCTTCCTAGACACAGTGTTTGATGGAGAGATTCTATTGTGGTGATTTGTAGAAGAAGGAAAACGATGACGCCCAGGTGGGCATACTGTAGATGTTACTATTGGTATAGATTCTTTAAACAGTTGTTATTCTAGATTTGTATGTTCAATATCTATACCCAAAATTCTCGTTTTATGAGAGTGTGTGTTTGTAGCTTGCAGCTACATGTTGATGCATTTTGGAAAAAGAAATACCATGGGGTTTGACCCCTTGAGCTGTGTTTTGATTTACATATATATAAATAGTGAAAAATATGTGTGAATGTTTAAAGTTCTCTTTACAACTACTATTTTGATTTACAATAATTTGGTTAATAATAAAATATGAAAAAGGGATTTGTGGCTGTCTAAGCCCTATGATTCGTTCTACAAGATCTCTGTAATACATGTATTTACCTGTCTAATACATAACTGAACTGTAATGGAAACAATGAATGATTGGTAGTACATTGTATATAAGATACTGTCAGAATAAAAAGGATACTGTCTGTTCAAACTTATAAGAAATACTAGTCTATAGGTTTTCTACATAGATGACTAGCACACGCTAGTGGACTAGCCATGCTAGACATGCGACAGTCATCACGAAGTAATTTTCTAGGGTTGATAAGGTTTCTGAATATGAAGTTTGATATGCATTTTATCCTTGACGTTGTTTCCCTAAAGGCCCTTTGCTCCTTAAGAAAAGTATTGATGTAGATGGTTTAAGGGAATTAAATACTAAGTAACAAGCTATTAAAATTGCATAAATAAAATATGGTGAGTGGAATAATTCATACCTGCAAGCTTGTAACGTGCCCTTCTTCTGTAGTAACCTGCACACTCAAACCATTAATTAGTGGAAAATATTGTTGTGTTCAGCTCACCTGATTTGAATGATTCCTTGACTAGATAACTTTGGGACTACCATGCTCCTCCCAACCATGATCCTACAACCATTCCTGGTTCAGTATGGATCCCCCGAGCTTGTTCTGACATGCAAATTGATAGATAGAGACCCTAGGTCCACTGGTGGTTCAGGTCTAAAACTTATGTGAGCTACTTCAATTCTTGGAGTAGAAAATTCTCTTTGATTCCATAAGAGAGTGATGATGAAAAGATGATCCCCAAATAAATGCCATCATTTTGTTTCCACGTCGCTTCCGCAGTTTTAAAACCCACACATTGAAGAGACCCTGTTACATAAAAGTCTTATGCTTACATTTCTTTATGTAAGTATGGATGTTTTTATTTATGTTAAAATTAACTTATGAATCCTTCTCCTTTAAATTAACGATTATTGCAGGCAGGAAAAATTTTAAATTTTTGCTATTTTTGGGACATTACAGTCCAACTCTCCTAACACTCAAGGGTGAGAATTTGATAATTCTTGAAGGAACTACTGCGAAGTCCTAGTTTGGGTAGTGGCCCCTAAAATAAATCAATGATAAGGATGGAACTTAATATTCTCAATTGGCGCGTGTTTTTAGTATTTTTTTATATTTACCCCTGGGAAATTTGGCTTTTCAAAACTATCATGTTTTTTTTGTTAAGTGTTTTGTATCTTTTTTTTTTAGGAAGTCGACAAGAAGAATTTTGTTAATAAATAGTTTACATATTTACATTCATATCATATTCGCTTACAAGCTCGATGCTATATTTGATATTCAATTTTGACCCTTAGAATAACAAAAAAATGGTGTACCACCTATGATCTGTTACAGTTTTCCATATTTAAACAGGAGTGATTGAAATATAACTGCTATATGGCCTGATAAACATCGTCTAGATCTCTTTCAATATCTAAGGCAAAAATAGATTAAACTACTATGGTGATGTAGACCGTTGCATTCATGACAACTAAAATTGGTTTTTCCATAGAGGGTTTTCATCATCCATGAATTCAAGCCTCTATCACAAATTGATATGAAAGCATAAAACTAAAAGAAGCATGAAAACCAAAACTCTTATCTCGGGAAGCATAAGTTTTCAACCAGAGGAGGCTTGGGCCCATAAATTCCTCTCCATGAATATGTTCTTCATTTTTAAATTCTTTCTCAAGGATATATTCCATCATTTTTATTTGGGTAGTGGCATACATTTCAGCATAATCTTGAGCCACTTTATGTATGTACAAACTTCACCCGTGTCTTTCACCATATTAAAATTTTATAAAAATGTGGGAGGACAGAGACAGAGTTAGGGTACAAACTAGAGAAATTAGGCAGACTTAGTTTGTGATCCAGAGGGATATCGGTGGCCACCCACCTATTCCACTGGCTCAAAACAGCTTCCCATTTTGCCAATTTTTTAGTAATGTTTCTATAGTTTTTCGAGTCCCAAACTTCCCGGGCCGTTTTGAGGCCCTAAATGATGTTTCTCAGGAAATCTTGGTCCAATGAAGCCCATCTGTTTCATGTCCCACTACATAGTCCTCGAATAGATCTTTCCAACGGGTTACCGAGCGCCCCAAACGGTGATCATATGCAAAAGTTATGACCCCGGGAAGTTTACTGTTCAACTAACCACCTTGGGGCCGCAAACTTTATGACGATTCATCTTCTAGGGTTAGGTTTTTGGATGCTTGGGATTATCTCCCTCATGCTTATGATAAATAGGCCCTTTCGGCCTCTCTTTGTGTTCATCTTGACACGAATGAGCACAGCGGCCACATCTCTCCTCAAAGATAGCTACTACCATTCTAGCTATTGTATTTACAGTCTCTTCTATTTTCGATATTTAATCGAATATGTGTTTCCTGGATCGCTGTGTTTCTTGCCATATATCTGTGTATGTGAATGTATATCTCTATATATGCTATCTTTTGTTTCATTCCCACACAAATCCGGATCAGTTTTCCATCCTCTAAATGAACTAGTTAATTATCACATTATTCTACTTCAATTCCTCTTTTAGGTATTTTGTGGCATTCATGTTTGAAGTGTAAATAACATTGCTTGCCACTTAGTCCTACACGACAAGGAGGATAAACATATGTCAACTCAACTCAGTCCTACACGACGAGGAGGAAAATCAAAGTTCCACTAAACTCAATGCTACATGATGAGGAGGGAAATCATAAAGCAGTTACCAATCCCCCCATCTCAAGGAGAGCTTCTCCATCCTCCCTGTCTCGGGGAGAATGTCTCATTGACGCTGCAACATCAACAATTGTTCTATCACAGTCTGCAGATTGACTCTTGCACATTGTAAATTCCATTCTTGACTTCAATTTGAACACCTTCCTTTCAAATTGTCAGATACTATTGGCTCAACTCTTAAAATTCTTCGGGTCTCAATCTGCTTCACCCATGTGCTTCTTCTCTTAATCCTAATTCTTGTATTGTTGTTTTGAAGCTCTAATGTGAAAATTCAACAGATTAAAATTATTTTCATGTTTCCGATGGACACATGTTCTATGTAGGGAAACCAGTTGGACTTTGGGGTCTGTCCTCTTTATGTAGGGAAATCTTGAATTAGTATCTACTAACGCATCGCAAAACGGGTATTAAAATAACACGAGTTTTTTAATTAATTTTTTTTATCGATATTTTTTCTCTGTCGTGGTGCCGTAGAATTTTGTGCCACACCGTTTTGTTATGTTTAGAAATGCACCAGTGTGTTTTGGTGTTAAACACACTGAAAAACAACATATGCTAAAATATCTGCCCGATCGCCTCCCTTAGAAACCTCCACTATAAATGGATTTTTGACCTCTTTTTTATGGGCTCCCGCTATAACCTCCACTAGAGGGCCTTTTCCTTGTTGTGACTTACAAAATGCAAATTGACTACTTGATTTTTTCCATTGAGGTGAAGAAAAATAATATAGTTGGCATCCCCGCAACTCTACATAATGCTGAATTTATACCTTTCCATGGGAGCTGGGAGAAATTGAAAGGCATAAGAGCAATTCTTAAATATTGCTTCCCCTAGAATTGCAATGATAAAAAATCTGGAAATTACTAACAAGAATCTGTTGATGTATATGTAACTTCGGAATGTATTTCACCCATGTATTTCATATATGTATTTTGTACTCCTATAGAGATGGTATTATTCCTCTATACGAAAGTGTTTGTATTCCTATAGAGATGTTATTATTCCTCTATACAGAAGTGTCGTCATTTATATTGTAAGTGTCGTAACTTATACTTGATGGGTTATTAGACCACCTTGTTGGGGTCGGCCCTGTATAAGTCATGTGGGTCAAAGGGTTATTATACCACCCTATTGGGGGTCGGCCATGTGGGTCATTAGACCACCCTAGTGGGGGTCATCCCAGTCAGCATTATGTTAAGTGGTTAAGTTGAGGTCGTCCTAGTTAAGTAAAGGTCAAGTCAAGTTAGTGTATAAATAGAGAGTGTGTCTCTCTCATTTTACACATTCTATTCTCTCACTCACACTTGGGAGATTAGCGCACTTGTGGAGGAGGAGGCTCTACTGCTAGGAGAAGGCTATCTCTTGTATTCTGGTTGTATCATTGCTCTATCTATCTCTCAGGAAGTTATTGGGGTTTTTCACCTTTATGGTTTTCCCCAAGTAAACTCTGTGTCTCTTATGTGCTTGCATTATTGTGTCCATGATTGATATGCTGTAGATTTGCTGTACATGTTGTTCTCTCAGTTAAGATCCTAGATCATAGCTAGCCTGAAAGATGGCATGGTATGGCATGTATGGCACTTCTTGCACTTGCGATGCTAGGGCTTGATATAGCAAAAACCAGTCATTGCAGCACTTTCGCTATAAATCCATTTTGGCGAAGTTTTCGGAACTGAAACTTTTACAGGTCGAATATTAGATCCCCGTTTACTTTGTGTCCAAAGGACAACTTCTAATTCATTGTACTTTTTGATTTATGATCTATACAATATAGGGTTGCTGCCTCTTCCAGATCTCAGTCATAAATAGGTGACCTTGGAAAAAAGGTCATAACTTGGGCTAGGAAGCTCCAAATGCAATTTCGTAAAAAGTGACAGGTAGTACACAGACTGTACTATCTTAGGAAAATGTTTTAGAGGCTGAAGTTGAACCAGTGACACGTGGCACACCGTACAATTTCGCTCTCCTATTTTATCCCATAAATAGGTCACGTTGCGACACTTGGCATAACTCTCTCTCAGAGAATCCAATTGAGGTCAGACCTATCGGGATGGAAAGATGATAGGTCAGGATATCTTAGGAAACTTTTTCAGTCCCTGTGGATCAAAAGGTTTGGAGTTACACTAGAAACAATCAGGTACATATTTCTGTTAAAATAGAATTATTTTTTAGCACCTTCATTCATGGCTTCCGGAATTTAGGGCTTTGGAGAAAGTTGGAATTTTTGTAATCGGAGACCATGGCTGGATGATACTCATCAAAATCGAAATTTAGAGACCAAGATCAGATTTTTTGGTTGGGAAGAATGCCGGGCTTGATCAAACCCCAGTTCGGGACTTTGATCGGAAAGATGGAAAATTAGGGCTTCTGCAAAAAAACAAAATTGGAATTTTGGAAATCTGTGACCACGGCTAGAAGCTCCTCAGAAAAATAAAACCTTAGAGCTTTGAATCAAATCTTTTGGTTGGGTGAAGCTCCGGGAATCTCAAATCCTAATTCAGGGTCCTCCCCAGTGAATCCGGAAATCTAAAAGGCAATTTCGAGGGGTGAAACTTTGCAGTTTTCAAATTCTGAATATACCAACTTGATCAGCTCATCAAGGAGCATATTTCTATCCTTTCGGAAGTTTGAAATTCAAAGTTTGAATTTTTGGGGTTTCTTTGACAAACCCTAATCCAGCTCCAGGTCCAGTTCTTGCAAATCAAGTGGATTGGGTTAATCCTAGAAGAAGATGGATTGGTCACTTGCATAAGTGAAGAAGTTCTTGTCTCAGAGGGAGATGAGGCTAAGGCCTTCCATAATAAGATTACAAGCAATCTTGGCAGGTATGGCTTACAGGTATCTTTCATGGTTAATTTTATCATATGTTTGTCTTCATATCATTACAATACAATCTTGATTAATTACTAGACTTGTCATATCACCTTAATAGAAGATATTCATTGATTAAGGTTTTGACACTTATGAATGTACTAATGCATTGTGATGTTGTATGAGTTTTATGTTGTTCACTAACATAAAAAGTACACCAAGAAAGACAAATCATGTTCTACTTCAAGAACATATGATCATGGTGACATGAAGACAAAGATTCATCCATTGTCATGGATCTCATAGAAGATCTACTTTCGAGGTATGTATAACTTGGTCCTACAAAGGTTAACCTATGAGACATGCAGGTTACTAGAAAAAGTCATTGAAGAGAACCAGAAGACATTATGCAGGTATCTTATACATAACTAGCTAGCATGCTAATCTAGGTATGTTTTTCCTATATCAAGCTAGAGTTCTACCTTGTGTTAGGATCTTATACTGTTGTGTTGTTGATAATGATTATTCATGAAGTCATAGGTTTGAATAGTCATGGCTGTATGCATATTATGTTTCTTACCATAATTGATGATATGACTAACCAGAAGAATCATGAAGATATAGGTTTGAGTAATCACGGGTTTATGCATTGATGATTTAACTAATCAAAAGAGTCCTATGATCAAATAAGAATATGCATGAGTAAATGAATACTTCCTTGAAACCTTGAATACTAATGTTTATTATCTGTGAATGATCATGACTATACATGTTTAAGATTATTGTGTTTTGATAGTATTAAGATTATACTAATAAATGTGTGATTATGTATGAGACCTCAAGGATAACACAATGATGATACGAATAAGCATGCATAGTGATTAAGGATGGATGTAAGTTCAAGGACATGTAATCCAGGAAGCAAAGATCAAGAGGGAGCACACTCCAGTTGTTCATGCAAGAAAGCAAAGGAGCACACTTCAGTAGTTTCTGCAAGGATGCCGATATTCAGAGGGAGTTGACCATCTTTCTACATTCCACAACAGAAAGGTGTAGAAGAAGCTACTTCAGCAGCTCCTGCAAGGAAGCAAAGACTCAGAGGGAGTCCATCCAGCAACCAAACAAAGATAAGTATTTTTAATTATCATTTCTTGCATATTTGTGTGTTTAAATAAAATTGTTCAATGATGTATATGCTCATGTTCCTAGACTTAGGATATGTATTGTGCATATTAGAATGATTTCATTAATGAACAGTATACTACTAATATGCATGTGATGGGAAAGTGGCCTATGGCACTGTACAACATTCCAGTGCTACTTATCTAGAATGAAACCTCTTTGCTAACATGTTGGGAGTAGTGCAAACTCTTAACAATGTTCTGGTAGAGACTGAAAGGCATCTAGAAAGTTGTGGAACATGGATAAATATTGTATTGAAGCATTGGCTAAGATAATTGCATGACTGTATGACATATTTCTTATGTGTAAGAATTTGTCTGAAAATTATGAGATGTTTCTAATCATGCAATTTAACTTGTTTTGTAGAAAAGACCGTATACCTTCACCTACAAAAGAAGGACTACAACATTTGTTTAAGCAACAAAATTATCTATTGAAGATATTGAAGTTCCCAGGATACAGGAAGAATGCCATGATCCGTCGATCATGAAGAACAATGTTTGGGATGCGGTCCCAAGAGTTGAAGGGAAGTCTGTTGTGACTTCCAAATGGAACTATCAGATCAAGCATGCTGCAGATGGCAGCATAGAGAAATATAAAAGTGATGAAATAGAAGATACACCAGATGGATTTCAAGACAGCCTTCCTGAATGGTGTAGTCATATATGTGTGCAGAACTTGGTAGAATAGACAGCTTTCTATCGAGTTTGGGCTTTACCAAGAGTAAAGCGGATTCCAACCTTTACTACAAGGTTGAGGAAGGCAATCTAGTGATACTAATTTTGTATGCGGATAACCTGTTTGTTATAGGTGAAGATAGATTGATTGCCGACACGCAGTGGAAGGTTGCTGTCGAGTTCGAGATGAAGAACTTGGGGATGATGCACTATTTTTTTTTGGCATGGAGGTGTGGCAGAGTGCAGATGGAATATTCCTTGGACAAGGAAAGTATGCAGTAGAGATCCTGAAGAGGTTCAGGATGATGGCTATGGCCACACCTATGGAATCGAACCTGAAGCTTCTATGTGATGCTCCATCTGATCCGGTTGATTATGGGCTCAAGTACGATGTGAATCAAAAGTTTAACCTACATGGCTATGTTGATTCAGATTGGGCATGCAGTGCTACAGATAGGAAGAGCACTTCTGGGTGTTGCTTCAGTATGGGATCAGGTGTGATCTCTTGGTTTAGCAGGAAGCAGTCCTGTGTAGCACTGAGTACAGCCGAAGCAGAGTATGTTGCGACAGATGAGAAGGTTGCAGATGTATTTTCCAAGCCGTTGGCCAGAGTGCAGTTTGAGTACTTCAGAGAGAGGCTTGGTGCGCTTTAGATCAAGGTTCCTTCCAAAGGGAAGTGATGAGTCCGGAAGATGGAGATGCACATGAGCTTTTCTGACATGGTTGATATGTTCTCCCTTGGTCATGATGTAATTGTTAAGCCATTTTTCACATGGTGGTAGATGTGTTCTCCCATGGTGAAAAAGTAAGGGTTGGAGCCTTCCCCGAATGGTGGCAGATGTGTTCTCCCATGTCGGTGGTGTAAGTGTTGGATGATGTGCATCTAGGCTGTGCTTCGTGGACGATGAGATGATCTAAAGAGGACGATGCTATGATGATCAAGAGGATCATGGATGATGAGCATCAAGATGATGCTCCAGTTACTACTCTGTATATGTATATATGCATCATGTTGGATGCTTGTTATGATCAGTTGGATCATTTATATATATGTGCAACATGTTGGATGCTGGATATGATCAGTTGAATCATTTATGTATGTATGCATCATGTTGGATGCTGGATATGATCAGTTGGATCATTTGTATGTATTTTGTATATGCATCATGTTGGATGCTTGGACCATGTATTTGTATATGTATCAGGTGGATACTGAGATCATGTATGATGATATGTATCAGGTAGATACTTGGTATGCATCAAGTGGATGCATTATATGATCAGGATGATCGTGGATGACGAGCTTCTCTAGATGACATGCAACAGGATGTTGCAGTGATGATGATCAGGATGATCATGTGTACATCAGGATGATGTATGGTGAGTATCAGGATGATACTTTGTGGCCGTGGATCAGGTTGTGTAGATGAGCATGTCTGGGAGATCCTATAGGTCGGAGTTGTGTACCCGTAACAGCCTGGGATTCTCTTTCGAGACATTTCTCTGGGAGGACATGTAATTTGTGCCCTGGGAGATCTTTAGGTCAGAGTTGTGTACCCGTAACATCCTAAGATGCTCTTGCAAGTTTTTGTCCTATGGCATGTAATCTGCTCTTGGGAGATATGGACAGGATGAAAAAGGCCTTAGATGCTTTAGCCAGGTTTTTCCATGACCACATGTAATTTTCTCCTGGGAGATCTAGATAGGATGAAAAAGGCCTCAGATGCTTCAGCCATGTTTTGTGGTGGACCACATGTAATGTGCTCCTAGGAGATCCAACAGGTAGAGCTATGTGCTCGTAACAGCCTGGGATGCTTCAGCCAGGTTTTGTTGTGAGATCACATGTAATGTGCTCTTGGGAGATCCGACAGGTAGAGCTGTGTGCTCGTAACAGCCCGGGATGCTTCAGCCAGGTTTTGTGATGGGTCACATGTAATGTGCTCCTGGGAGATCCTACAAGTAGAGCTATGTGCTCGTAATATCCTGGGATGCTGCAGCCAGGTTTTGTGATGCACGTAATAAGTCCTGAGGATTCCACAGTATGGCCAATGATGACGAAGACCTGCAGGTGGTGGGCCTACATCCAGTATGAAAAAGGACTGGCTCTGTAGAACTTCCTATGACGAGTAGATTCAGAGATTGATTGAGATAGCAGCAGCAGTGACGATGATGATGACTCGATGATGATTATCCAGTGACGATGATCCAGAGAATATGACTTGTGCTAGAAGACCTATGTCGATAAATACCTTCCTAGTTAAGAGGGAGTGTTGATGTATATGTAACTTCGGAATGTATTCCACCCATGTATTTCATATATGTATTTTGTACTCCTATAGAGATGGTATTATTCCTCTATATGAAAGTGTTTGTATTCCTATAGAGATGTTATTATTCCTCTATCCAAGGACTACGTGGTGGGCCATGGAACAAGTGGGATCTGTTGGACTATTTATCATAAGCATGAGGGAGATAATCCCAAGCATCCAAAAACCTAACCCTAAAAGATGAACCGTCATAAAGTTTGCAGCCCCAAGGTGGTTACTTGAATAGTCAACTTCCAGGGGTCATAACTTTTGCATACGATGTCCATTTGGGGGGCTCGGTAACCCATTGGAAAGATCTATCTGAGGACTACATGGTTGGCCATGGAACAA
Source organism: Larix kaempferi (assembly GCA_027924585.1). NCBI lineage: Eukaryota > Viridiplantae > Streptophyta > Pinopsida > Pinales > Pinaceae > Larix > Larix kaempferi. Next base: position 62,015 of record BSBM01000098.1, on the reverse strand, counting down.
GTGCGCTCTATTGGACCAAGATTTCCCAAAAAACATCGTTTAGGGCCTCAAAATGGCCCCGAAAGTTTGGGACTCGAAAAACTATAGAAACATTACTAGAAAATTGGCACAAAATTTAAACTAGATCCATAGATCTAAACTATCTGCACAAAATTTAAGTGGCCATGTTTTATTTAGATTTTCAACTGTGTGAACGACCTTGATTGAACTTAGAAATTCGCATTGGTAAATCGTAATTATTTGTGCAAATTGTTTTCTGGATTAGTATGTGAATGCAAACATAAGCTGAGTTCCCTAGTTTAATCACTAAACTAGAACAAATCAAGCAATCATACATACATTTCCCTAACTTGATCCAATCAAAAATTGAAAGATAGAATGCATACCTTTGGTTGTGAGTTGTCTTCAATGATCCAATGCTCTAGCAAGCTTTCTCATCCACTTATAAGAAGTACCTACAAAACATGTAAGCTAAGCAATGCAAGAAGAAAACTAGATCCAGGATTAGATTAATTTATATATATTACCAATGAGATATACAATAACTTAATAACAAACCATTTATGGGAAATGAAATGCAGTATTGTATTAACAAGAATGGTAAAAGAGTACAACCACTTAAGCCTTGGTGTCCTATATTCTCTCCAATGGGTTCCTGTTTGCTCCAAGATGTCACTTCAATAAAGGAAGGATAAGGATATAAATTCTATCACTCCTAGTGTAATTTCTCCAACATAACCCTATTCTCAATTCCTCCTCCCCCTCACCCATGCCCAAGCCTTGAATTTATATGACAATATGGATAGGGGAGAGATGAGATATTTTGGGATAATGGATGAGATGTGATACAAACAAGTGAGGAATTTGAGTGAGATCCTAGCAAATAGGGAGGGGATACCATCTAGATAAGATTTTGTTCTAGAGACTTCTTGAAAACCCCTTTTTCTTTTCGTACAGACATCGACGCGACATGGAAGTAGAGAAACGTGTGCCCAATGAGCTCGATGTGAGTTGATGTGAAGGAAATTTGTGTCGTTGACATGGTTTGACAGTAGAGAAATTTGTGTCGATGGACATCGATGCATGTTGCTAATGAAGAAAAGTGTGTCAAAGTCAAAAAAAAGGTTGATTGCGGGACAAAAAGAGTTAAGGACCATTCATCATGGATGTAGTTTCAGGGATTGTGGAAACATGTGATCACATGGTCTTGTACAACTGACGAAAATTCCATGTAACATATTTCCCCCCAAAGTACGAATCTAGAGATATAGGTGATAGGTGAATTACTTTGATATGATGACAGGAGCGAGGAACCATTGATTAGAGAACTGTTGACAATAATCAAGGACTTTGTAATATAATCTCTAACACTTTGGATGTAAATGACTCGAAACATGGATTCCAACCAATACACTGCATATCCATGTTGATACTGACTGACTAAACATAATCATGGATATTAAGGTACAAGCGTAGATCCATGATGAGATAATGACATAGCCACGACCAATACAAGAGTGGATCCATGTGATAGTACATCAATGAGGCCACCGACATGATGGTCATGTGGGAACCTACTAAAAAAAAATCCATTGCAACCTGGGTAAACACATAATGAGGATCCCAGGGTCTTCTACCCAATCTCGAATCGATACGAATCTAACTAGATTACAAGGTGTTGAATTCAAACACAATAGAAACCAATTGATTACTGGCCAATGATGTGAACCATTAACAAGTGCGAGGGAAATCACCAATGATGATAATGATCCCCAAGGTGTAATAGTACATCCCAATGAATGTGAATGAATGAGTTGGAGTTGAACATTCATGGAATCATTCAATCAGAGGTCAATGATGTGAACCCACTGTCGAAAACGAGAAGACCTGCCATTGAGGTATGTAGGATTCGAGGCACTAGGTGGTTTCTAAATCTAATCCCTGGATGATGTGTTGGTGTCGATAGGGATAGATTCATCGAAGGAGGGCCATGATACATCCTACATCATCAACACTAAACCGATACAGGAAGAAAATTTTGAGTGGTAAATCAAATGAGTGTGGACTGACACAAGGTATATGGACTTTAAGGATAACCGATGTAATGGAGAACTTGATGATTGCAAAGCTTGACTCAAATGGAGGACTCCCCTTGAACATTTTACAGCACGAAAAATGACCTGGCAGCATGTACTCGATGAGACGAAGATCAAGACACAACGAAACATGAATCGAGCATTCTTTGGATGACCCAAATGAGTAAAGAGACTCATAGACTTGACACGACTCAAAAACAAGTTGATTACCCAACTGTTCGGATGAAACACAAATTGGTTCCATATTCAAGGGAAACAACAAGCTACCATAAATGCGAATACATATGCATTTCCCTTCCCTCATTCCCCATCATGATTGACGAGCACCTCTTTGTTTATTAATGAGCTTGAGGAGGATAACAAATGCTCGATATAGCTCATCTTTCGAATGAGTCCAATCTCACATGTTTTACGAACTTGAGAAAGGAGGGTTTTGTCCCTATAAGGGTCCTTCAATGTTAAATTTCAACGAGTCCAAAGAAGGTAAACTCGGTATCATTTCATGTTTAGAGAGTTTGAAAAGACTAAAGAAGACTCCAAGGTGTACCTTTTTGTAAATTTAGTCCCCGGTCCCAAAAAAGTGCAAAACAATACCTAGAAGAACTCTCCCAATCAGAGTTTGACAGAGGTATTCATTTTTTGTAATTAATACTACTCATCCCAAAAAATGGGTAAACCAAAACTAAATAGGTTCCCTTTCAAATCCTTTTATGAGCATGAAAGGAAGCAAGTTCTCTCAGCGACCTTTTCATATTTCAGGAGTTTAAAAAGGGCTTAAAGAAAAATTCGATAGTGTCTTCGAGCATAAAAGACAGTTTAGGCCATAACTTCTTTATTATGTTTGACCTGTAACTTCAACAACAATTTGTTAAAAAAGAACTATATAAATTAATCAACAAAGATTCTCTTAAATTGAAATGGTAAAAAGTAATAAAAATTTACAAAGTAAAATATTAAAATATTCACCCTCAATCCAATAAAAGGGAGTGAAAGTGACTTATTTTACCATTCCATCTTTGTTCTTTTTACCAAAAAGGGTAAAACACTCCTTGTAGTAGCAAGTTTGTGTTGAATATTGTGGGCACTTCATGCTGTGGATTCGAGCTCTGTCAACTCCAAGTAACCACTTTCACCTTATTATTTCATTTTATAAGCTAAAATGCTGCAAATTTCATTATTTTTTATGGATTTGGGGCCACTTTTCAAGCATAAAATGTGTGCCCTGGTCGATGTGACTTGCCTTTTAGGGAACTGTGTCGCGTCCAATCGACACGGCCCACAAAAAGGCCAGGTGCATCGATGGCGTAATGTGTGCAAAGTTGGGTCGTGTCGGCCGTGAAATGCGGCCCGAAAGATGAAATACATGAATTTTTTTTGGATTTTCTTGGAGATGAAGGGTTTTTAATCCCTCTCTTTGGTTTTACAAGTCCTCAAGCAAGGAAAATGGTGCTAGAATGGAAGGAATGAGACCACGAATTGGAGGATTTGGAAGGATTACATGATGCCAATACAATGTTGGCACTTCAAGAATGTGTCTTAAATAAATTCTTCCTTACTCCAAATATGAGGGCCCAAGTGCATTTGTTGGGGTATTTAGTGGACATGTCGGATCCCAATGAACAATATTTCCGAGTAGGGACCCACATACTTACCCTTGAGATAGATGATATCTATTTTTTGACCGGAATTTCAAGAAGAGGGGCTTGAGCCATCATTACTAGGCAGAGCGGAGGTGATGGAAATACAGATGAACTCATCACCCAGTATTGTGAGCTCGATACTAGGAAGTCTCTTGGGAAGATCCAAATTGCACAAGTCTGTAGTCTACCATTTAGGACTGTGCTCTTCACAATGGTTTGAGTAGCGGGGAATAAGTCCCACCACTAGGAAGTCAGGTCTCAAATGTTATGTGCCATAGCATGCATGGAACCTACTATGTTTAATTGGTGTGAGAGTCTCCTAAGCATCATGAAAGATGAACTAACCAAGTGCTGGAAAGGTAGAACTAAATATTTTGGCTATGGGTCTATCTTGGTATCCTTCTTTATGGAGTGGGTTCCTCACTTCCGTCCTTAGCATATAGAGATAGCTAGCCGTTATCCGTGAGAGCCACACATGAGGAGTTGGACTGAGTTGTTTGGTTGTCATGGTGGTTCAATCCATAGTTATGGGTCAGATTTCTTCAGATGGATGCGTAGTAAGCTTCTTATGGTAGAGGATTATGCCTAAGTAGGAACGGATTTACAAGGAGATCCCGAGATGGCGCTACCAAAGGGGTTTGTCTAGTGTGAAATAGGTAAGAAAAGATATGCATGCTCTTTCAAGTGTTTATGTATTTTTTGAATATATCATTTTTTTGGTGTACTAAGACTTCTTATGTTTTACTAATGCAGATGTGGGTCTAGAGAGGCCACCTAGAGCTTTCCATATACAGCGACGAGGAAAGGGTAGGGACGTTTCTTCTTGCGACCGAGAAGCAAGCGACATACTCACGGAGAACAAGGATAAATTAGAGCGGTTTATTGCTGACATTCCATACATGTCCCTGGATGATCTACCTTGGCACTATCAATGCCACACGGTGGGATTTTCTACGAGTATCAAACATTTGCTTTGTCGGATATCCAGGGCGGTTATATGTTATCGCGAGTGCCATGACTAACACCATTATCTATATGTAGTGATGTACCAAAATCCATGAGCTTCAGAATTTTTCCATGATGATGTACTGAAAGCTATGAGCTTCATATTTTGCCATGGTGATGTACTGAAAGCTATGAGCTTCATATTTTTTTCTAGTACTTATTTATGGGACTTTTATCATACTTAATATAAAAATGGTTTTATATACAATGTGTGTATGGCAAGTATGGACCTCATATATGTTGCTTATGTATGAAAATATTACATGTTATGCTTGTTGATAAAAAATTTAAGAATGCAAGATGTAGCAATCTAAAATGAAATTGGCCAAAGAATTAACAACCATATTCATATGTCTCAGAATATGTAGGTATTGAACGAGCTCAAAAGACCTCTCCAATAGACATACTCGTTGAAAAAGATGAAGTAGTGTAGGGTTGCGAACAACGTAGACTCGATTTAGATGGGACCCCACTAGTTGGGAATCCAAAAAGACGACAATGTGGTCCACACCAAGGGAAGATGCGTCGGTTAACAATCCAATCATTGTGTGATACTTGGCGATATTATTAGTTGCAGGACCTAGGCAAGTTCCTACTGAGTTTATAAGTTCGTCGACAAGGGAATAGAGTACCCAAGTTTCCGAGGCGAGGTTTTGAGTATGCCGGCTAGCATCATCTGCAAATATTGAATAGGTTGTCATCAACGCATTCAATCAGAACATGGTATAAGTAGTCATGATGGAGATGAGGCCCTAACCTGTGAAAAAAAACTTCACACCATATTAAACATACATCATATACAAAGTGTACAAGGTACTTATGCAGGATTTATCTAAGCATAGTAGCTCTTGAGGTAGAGCCCATTTCTAAGATCCCCCAAGGGTGTCCCATCGTAGTCAACTAACTCGTAGGCCCATTTTTCTAACACATGTTTCATGATGTAGGGCCCATGCCACATGGACTCGAACTTACCTGCCCCCAATTTGTCATGTTTTTGGTCATATGTCAAGACAAGATCGACTTCGTTGAATTTGTGAGGTTCGATGGACTTGCAGTATTGGGATTTGATGTGTTTATTATGTGCTTCATTAGCCAGAGGAGCATCACAAAGGGTTTTGTCCATTTTGGCTAAATATAGGAAGTTTCCTTCTTCATCTGTGGTGTTTGGTAAGAGTTCGACGGCTAGTTTCAAAGACGGGATCTCGCACTCTATAGGAAATATTACTGCCATTTCATATACTAATTGAAAAGGTATGAACCTGGTAGCAATTTTGATAGAGTTTCTATATGCCCAAAGGGATGAAAATATCATTCAATGCCAATACGGTCTGTGTGTCCCTACCATGTGTTGTATCATGGTTTTCAAGACCTTATTGATGGCCTCTACTTGACCATTCGCTTGGCGATAGTAGGGGGTTGAGTGTACATGGAGAAATCCCAATTCGGAGCTCAATTCAGTTACCATCAGGTTTTGGAAATGTGATCCATGGTCTATGAAAATGGCTCATGGAACCCCAAACCTAGAAATAACATGATTGAACATGAAGAGTGCGGCAGTTTTGTCGTCTTCTTTATATGTAGGAATAGCCTCGGCCCATTTTGTGAAGTAATAAATAGCTACAATAGCATATCCATGCTCCCGGGACAAGGTAGGCTTACAGTGAATGAAATATATGCCCCATTTTGCAAAGGGGCTGACAGCAATAACTGGGTGTAAAGGGCCAAGATGAGTACGCTTTTTGGAATGAAAAAACTGGTAGGGACAACACTTCTTAACGAATTCCATGCAATTGTTAAAAATGGATGGCTAGAAGTATCCAGAGCATGAGATCTTCTGGGTTGTATCCATCCCATAGAGGTGACCTCCACATGCCCCTAAGTGGCATTCATTCAGAACATGATTAGCCTCGTTGTGAGTCAAACATCATCGTAAGATCAAATCAATACCACGACAATATAAGGTGTCACCGATGATTAGGTAATATTTGGCATGATGGCAGATACCACAGTGTTCGTCGCAGGATAGGTGAGGCTCAAAGTGTTTTGTTTGGAGATACAAGGTAATATCTCCGTACCATGGATCAAAAGTACTAACTAGGAACAATGAATCATCGAAAAGAGAGTCAATGGGATCAAAGTCTTTATCAATACGAGGAAGATTACAAATTAGCTTCGCGAATACTAATGAATTTTTAGATTTTTCCTTTTCAAACTGTAAATCGAATTCTTGAAGAATCACGATCCAGAGCGAATATTTTCCCCCTAGTACTTGATGAGTTAAGATGTGATACAAAGGGTTTGAATCGGCAATGATAGTAGTTGTACGGAAAATAATATAATGACGGAACTTCTAGATGGCGATGACATCTGCTAGATCCAACTTCCCAACATGTGAATATCGAGTTTTGAAGTCGATAAGACCCTTTCTAAGGCAATAAATCACATGTTCTTGCGCATTGCTATTTTCCTGCACTAAAAGCATACGAATAATTGAGGTAGAGGCATAAAGATAAAGGATATAATCCTTGGCATAATCATGTGGTTGTAACATGGGTGCATGGGTACTGGCGTCCTTGATATTTTCAAAGGCAGTTTGGGCATACTCATCCCATAAAAAAGGGACGCCCTTTTTTAACAACCGCATATAACCCTATGTCTTTTCTACATAATTACATACAAAACGGCACAAGTAGTTTACCTTCCCATGCAAACTTTGAATTTCGGTGATGTTCGTAGGTGGGGCTAGGGATATAATAAACTCTACCTCAAGGGGATCGATACGGATCCCATCTTCTGAGATGATGAATCCAAGGATACATCTGGAATCCATGCAGAATATGCATTTGTGAGGATTTAGGTGGATTTTATAGCATCGACATCTCAGGAAAACAGTCGTCAAGAGATCAATGTGAAACTCACGATGATTTGAATGATATGGAAAATCATCAAGGTAGGGATCCACAAAATAATTAATATCATGAAAGGCGTATGACATGACCCACCGAGATGTGGCACCAACATTTTTAAGGCCAAAAGGTAATTTGCGATATGCAAATGTACCCCATGGGAAGATGAATGTAGTCTTGTGCTGGTCTGGTGGGTGGATCTCAATCTAATTATAGCCATAAAATCCATCCATGAATGAGAATATGACACTACCGGCACAGTTGTCGATGATTTGGTTGATAAATGGGGTTGGGTAATTGTGTTGATGTATTTGTAACTTTAGAATGTATTCACTTGTATATTGTATTTGTATTTTATTATTGTACCTCTGACGGAGATTTTTATTCCTCCTGTCTGAGAAGTCATTATTGTACTTGGGTCATGTAAATTCAATGAGGTCAATCCTCCCATGTATGTCGAGGCATTAGACCCCAGAGTTAAGTTATTAGTGGGTTATTAGACTCTCCTAGAGAATTCGGCCCAGTTAGTTACACTTAGGGGCTGACCTGTTTGGGGTTAAGGCTAAGTGAAAGGTAAAGTATAAATAGAGAGGGTGATCCTCTTTATTTGATCATTCTCACACTCACTCACTTTGCATTAGTGAGAGAGATGAGGATTTCTCACAAGTGGAGGAGGAGGAATATGTTGGATATCATCTTCTTGTTTTGGGGTTTTGCATTATTGCTCATTCTATCTCTGAGGAAGTTGTGGGTTTTTCTCCTTTATGGTTTCCCCGGTGAAATGCTTTGTGTCTCTTGTCTCTTGTGTTTGATTTGATGTACATGTTTTTCTCTCAGATAAGATCCTAGATCATATTGAATTAAATGATGAAAAAATAACATGGTATCAAAGCTAGCCTAAAGGAAGGAAATGTAAGGCATTTACGACACTTGATTCACTTGCGACAATTTGAAAGCTAGGGATTTGTATAGCAAAACTTAGTCATCATGGAACTTTCGCTATAAATCAATTTTGGCGAATATTCAGGACTTGAAACTTGGACAAGCCGAAGATGAAATGTTCCTATACCTTGTATCTGATTTTCAACCTCAGATTCGTTGTACTTTCTGAGATACGATCCGTACAAGTTAGGGTTTCTGCCTCTTCCAAAATGAAGCCCTAAACAGGTGACCTAGGAAAAAAGGTCATATCTTGGGCTAGGAATCTCCAAATGGAATTCCGTAAAAAGAGATAGCTAGGGAATGGACTTTAGTTTCACATATCCAATTTTCATTGGCTGAAGTTGAAACAGTGACACGTGGCACTCCGTACAGGTTCGCTATGTTGTTTCATCCCTTAAAAAGGTCATGTTGGGAAACAGATCATATCTCTCTATTGGAAAATCCAATGAAGCTCAAAACTATGGGGTTGGCAAGATGACAGGTCAGGCTACCACAGACCAAAGTTTCAGACCTTGCAGATCTGAAATTTCATAGATACACTACAAACAATATGGCACATCTGAAATGGCTCAACGGAGGAAATGAAAGAAGAGGAGGAAGAAGTCCTGACTTAGGGTTTTAATTTTTTTTAGGTATGGAATGACCTGATGCAACATTGGAAACTTTGAAAATGGATTTAGAATCCATTCATCATAGATATTAATCCTCCATCAAAATTTTGTGGGAGGAAGGAGTTTGAAAATTAGGGTTTCCAAGTAAGAAGAAACCCTAGCAAAGTTGGGAGACTCATAGGGAAGCAATGAAGGAGGTTTAAATGTCCCTGCTATTATATCATCCTATCACCATGAATCTATATAATATGTTTACATGTTATCTACCTTGGATGGTTAGGTTTTTACCCCTATAGAGAATATTGCAAGCAATCTCGACAGGTATGACTTGAGGAGATACAGGTATGTTTTGAAACCTGTTTCATGATTAAGATCATGATATGTTTGTCTTCATATTATTGAGGTTAGTACAATCATGATTAATTTTAGATTGTTTGATCACCTTAGTAAAAGTATGAATTCATGTGAATAATAGAAGACATTCATTGATTAGGGTTATGACACTTAGGATTGTACTAATGCACTTGTGGTGTTGTATGAGGATGATGTTGTCTGCTAACATGAAAGGTACATCAAGAAAGAAAAAACAATATGATCATGATGACATGAAGACAAAGCCTCATCCATAGTCATTGATCACATAGAATCTCTACTTACAAGGCATTTATAATTTGGTTCTACAATGCTTAACTTATGAGATATGTAGATTACTAGCACAAGGTATCTAAATCATTGAAGAAAACAAAGAAGACATTGTTTGGGTATGTTAGACATAACTAGAAAGCATGATAATCCAGGTATGTTTTCTTGTATCGAGTCAGAATCCTACTTTGTGTTAGGATCTTAGATAAGTATACTTTTGTGTGATTGATAATGCTTATTCTTGAAGATAGAATTTTAAGTAATCAAGGGTTTATGCATATTATGTCTCTTAGGTTGATTAATGATATGAAAAAATAGAAGAGTCATATGGTCAAATAAGAATATGCATGAGTAAAAGAAGTACTCCCTAAAACCTTGAATACTAACGCTTGTGATATATTACATGTGTATGAAATGATCATGACCATACATGTTATTTAGATTCATAATGTTTTGACAGTATTGAGATTATACTAATGAATGTATGATTATGTATGAGATATTGAGGATGACACAATGATGACACTAGTTCACACTTAAACATGCATAGTGGTCCAGGATGGATAGAAGTTCAAAGACATATAATCATGATGCTATCATAAAGTGAAAACAAAGGTCAAGGGAGAGCACACTCCAGTATTTCCTGAAAGGAAGCAAATATCAAGCGGGAGCACACTCCAGTAGTTCTTGCAAGGATGCAAAGATTGAGAGGGAGTCCACCCAACAACCATTTAACAAAGATAAGTATTTGAATTGTTATTTCTTGTATGTGTGATTACTTAAATGATATTGTTTAGTGATGTACATACTTATGTTCCTAGGTTTAGGATATGTGTTATTAATGATAGAAAAGTTGCATTAATGAATAGGATACTACTAATATGAAAGTAATGGGTAAGTGGCCTATGGCACTGTACAACATTCCATTGTTGCTTATCTAGAATGAAACCTTTTTGCTGACATGTTGGGAGTAGTGCACACTCTTAAAAATGTTCTGGTAGAGATGGAAGGCATCTAGAAAGTTATGGTATATGGATAAATGTTGTATTGAAGCAGTGGCTAAGATAATTGCATGACTGTATGACCTATGTTGTCATGTGTGAGAATTTGTTCTGAAAACTATGAAATGTTTCTAATCATGCAATTGAACTTGATTTGTAGGAAAGATCATATACCATCACCTACAAGAGAAACTTGTTTCGAGGAACAGGCAAAGAAGAATCAAGATACTTTAGAAAACTACATATCAAATATATTGAAGAACCAGAAGTACCTAAGATCCAAGATACAACAATGAATGAACTAAATCCAGAAGATCATGAAGAATGCAAGATGGAAGACACAAAGATCCATCACATGAGAAGAACTCTCACAAGAGGAAACTAGCATGGGTATGAGAGGAAAGTCAAGATGCAGTGAGATATGGCACTCTAGAAGGAATGCACAGACACCGAGGCCATAATCCAATTATGTAGCCCTGATGTGCGACATCATTAAGAAAGAACCTTCCAACTATGAAGAAAGGGAAGAAAGAAAGGAATGGAAGGATGCCATGATCAAGGAATACGAGTCGATCATGAACAGTTCTTGCTCTAGCTACAATGATGAAATAGAAGATGCACCAGATGGATGTCAAGACAACATTTTTGAGTGGTGTAGTGGAAGAGGAAGTGTATTTGGAGAATCCATTCGGGTATGAGACACATGACAGGGAGTATCATGTGTGCAAACTGAAGAAAGCCTTGTATAGTTTGAAATAGGCACCCATGACGTGGTACAGCAGGATAGACAGCTTCCTGACTAATTTGGGCTTTACCAAGAGTAAAGCGGATTCTAACCTTTACTACAAGTTTGAGGAAGGGAACCCTGTGATACTCCTACTGTATGTAGATGACCTGTTTGTGACAGGTGAGGATGGGTTGATTGCTGACATGAAGAGGAAGCTTGCTGTCGAGTTCGAGATGAAGGACTTGGGTATGATGCACTATTTTGTAGGCATGGAGGTGTGGCAGAGCGTGGATGGAATCTTCCTTGGACAAGGGAAGTATGCAGTAGAGATCTTGAAGAGGTTCGGGATGATGGACTGCAAGGCCATGGCCACACCTATGGCATCGAACCTGAAGCTATTGAGTGATGCTTCATCAGATTCGGTTGATGCCACGATGTATCCTTAGATGATTGGGTCATTGATGTACCTGATGAATACGAGACCATATATTTGCTTTGTTGTGAACACATTGAGCCAGTTCCTGACGGATCTGAGACATGTTCACTTGATCACTGCAAAGCATATTATGAGGTACCTGAAGGGTACGGTGGATTATGGGCTCAAGTATGATACAAATCAGAAGATTAACTTGGAGGGTTATGTTGATTCGGATTGGGAAGGAAGTGCCATTGATAGGAGAGCACCTCAAGGTGCTGATTCAATATGGGATTAGATGTGATCTCTTGGTTTAGTAGGAAGCAGTCCTACATGGCATGAGTACAGTCGAAGCAGAGTATGTCTCAGCTTGTTTGACTAGTTGTGAGGCATTATGTCTAAGGATGTTAAAATTCAATATGCTAAGACAGAAAATAGCATCATTACATTCCATTTCACAATAATAGCATACAGGATCACTGAAGAAACAACAAGCACAGCATAAACACAAGAGACACAAATTTATCCTGGGAAACCCTCATGGGGTAGAAAACCCAGTAAATCTTCCTCAATATAGATGACCAGCAATATACAAAGATGCAAACCAAAGACATGATCTCCTCCTCCATCATAGCAGACCTCTCCTCCACAAGTGCGCCACACTCAAGTGAGTGAGTGTGTCAAATGAGGAACACACCTCCTCTATTTATACACTACTCTGACATATCTTTTACACAAGTGCATGTAGGCTCGTATTTAACCATTAGGTTAAATACCCTATTATAACTGACTGGGTCGACCCCACTAGGGTGGTCTAACAACCCTTTGACCCACATAACACATACAGGGCTGACCCCCACTAGGGAAGTCTAATAACCCAAGTTACCACATTCTGATGGAGGAATAAACATCTCCGGATATACAATAAGATCTTTACGGAGGAATGAAACATCTCCAGAATAATAAAGTACAAATATAGTATTCTTTGAAGTTACAATATCTCAACACTCCCCCTTAACGAGAAGGATATTATAACAGTATCTGCACGAGCAAGGAGTCATCAACATCATACAAGATACATCTATAAATCATTGGAATCTTTCTCAACATCATCAGTAACTCAAGCAGTTACTAGAACATCTTCAATACTGGAACATCAACATCTTCAGTACTGAGTCTTTATCTTCTACAGCACTCGAACAGCTACAACAACATCAACATCTAGATCCTCACGATCATCAGTATCATCATCTCACGATCATCAGCATCGTCATCACACAATCATCAGCATCGTCATCACACGATCATCAGCATCGTCATCACATGATCATTAGCATCGTCAGCATCGTCATCACACGATCATCAGCATCGTCATCACACGATCATCAGCATCGTCATCACACGATCATCATCATCGTCATCACAGATCATCAGCATCGTCATAATACAAGTATCCATACCAATACAAGTATCCTCATCTTCAATATAAGTATCCATATCATCAATACAAGTATCCATACTGATACAAGTAACCACATCATCAATACAAGTATCCTACCGATACAAGTAACCACATCATCAATACAAGTATCCTACCGATACAAGTAACCACATCATCAATACAAGTATCCTACCGATACAAGTAACCACATCATCAATACAAGTATCCTACCGATACAAGTAACCACGTCATCAATACAAGTATCCATACCAATACAAGTAACCACATCATCAATACAAGTATCCTACCGATACAAGTAACCACATCATCACACACGATCATATTACAGGATGATCAATCCTGCTCTCTTTAGGACATAGGTCCATGGATGATGCAATCCTGTCATGTACCTTTTGAACCGAGGTCCAAGGACGATCCAGTCCTATCATGTACCTTTTGAACCGAAGTCCAGGGATGATCCAGTCCTATCATGTACCTTTTGAACCGAAGTCCAGGGACGATCCAGTCCTATCATGTACCTTTTGAACCGAAGTCCAGGGACGATCCAATGCTATCATGTACCTTTTGAACCGAAGTCCAGGGACGTTCCAGTCCTATCATGTACCTTTTGAACCGAAGTCCAGGGACGATCCAGTCCTATCATGTACCTTTTGAACCGAAGTCCAGGGATGATCCAGTCCTATCATGTACCTTTTGAACCGAAGTCCAGGGACGATCCAGTCCTATCATGTAGCTTTTGAACCGAAGTCTAGGGACGATCCAGTCCTATCATGTACCTTTTGAACCGAAGTCCAGGGACGATCCAGTCCTATCATGTACCTTTTGAACCGAAGTCCAGGGACGATCCAGTCCTATCATGTACCTTTTGAACCAAAGTCCAGGGATGATCCAGTCCTATCATTCAATTCTCAGAGACCTCATGTCTACAGCTCAATTCACAGGACCAAAACTCCGAGGACGATCCAATCCCCTTACCTGTTCATTCAAGATTTTGTTCTCGGAGACATCATGTCTACGGCTCAATTCAAAGGACTAAAGTCCGAGGACGATCCAATCCCCTTACCTATTCATTCAAGATTTTGTTCTTGGAGACATCATGTCTACGGCTCAATTCAAAGGACTAAAGTCCGAGGATGATCCAATCCCCTTACCTGTTCATTCAGGATTTTGTTCTCGGAGACATCATGTCTACGGCTCAATTCAAAGGACTAAAGTCTAAGGATGATCCAATCCCCTTACCTATTCATTCAGGATTTTGTTCTCGGAGACATCATGTCTACGGCTCAATTCAAAGGACTAAAGTCTGAGGACGATCCAATCCCCTTACCTGTTCATTCAGGATTTTTGTTCTCGGAGACATACGTCTACGGCTCTCTTTAGGACTGAAGTCCAGGGATGATCCAATCCCCTCAAGTCCACCAAGGACTTCATTCTCGAAGACATACGTCTACGGATCTCTTTAGGACTGAAGTCCAGGGATGATCCAATCCCCTCAAGTCCACCAAGGACTTCATTCTCGAAGACATACGTCTACAGATCTATTTAGGACTGAAGTCCAGGGATGATCCAATCCCCTCAAGTCCACCAAGGACTTCATTCTCGAAGACATACGTCTACGGCTCTCTTTAGGACTGAAGTCCAGGGATGATCCAATCCCCACATGTCCACCAAGGACTTCATTCTCGAAGACATACGTCTATGACTCTCTTTAGGACTGAAGTCCAGGGATGATCCAATCCCCTCAAGTCCACCAAGGACTTCATTCTCGAAGACAAACATCTACGGCTTTCTTTAGGACTGAAGTCCAGGGATTATCCAATCCCCACATGTCCACTAAGGACTTTATTCTCGAAGACATACGTCTACGGATCCTTTTAGAACATATGTTCAAGGATGATACAATCCCTCTTCTTTCTCGGAGACATCTGTCTACGGATCCTTTTAGAACATATGTTCAAGGATGATGCAATCCCCCTTCTCAACTTAGACCCGGTTTAAGGACCATCCACCAACCTCTCTATTGGCATTACCAATATAGGTATCCTCATCATCGACCTCACTGTCGATGCAGGCAATCTCATCATGAGTGATCACATCACTCCCCCTTTCGAGGAGGGTCCTTCTAAACTATATTAAGTTTGTCTCAGAAAAATTTAACTGAGGTAGAGGTTTGGTTAGTATATTGGCAACTTGTTCACTTGAGGTAGAGATCTGGTTAGTACATCGGTAACTTGTTCACTTGAGGTAGAGGTTTGGTTAGTACATCGGCAACTTGTTCACTTGAGGTAGAGGTTTGGTTAGTACATCGGTAACCTGTTACAAATTTGAACTTTATAGTTCCTTTCTGCACCATATATTGGAATACTCGATTCTCTGCCATCTTTATACAACTTTGTTTGTCACATAGTATCACAGTTGGGTCTATCTCTAAGTCAAACAATCCTGTAGCCATACTGCTTCACAACTAGCAGAGCAAGCAGCCATATATTCCGCTTGTGCTAAGAGCCATACTAGACTACTTGCTGCTAAACCACAAGATCATGGCTGATCCCAGACAATAACATCCTCTCGATGTGCTCTACCTGTCTGATACACTTTCTGCTCAATCAACATCTGTGCCATCTGAAGTCATGATCTCCAAAAATAACATAGATCAAAGTCTATCGTACCCTTTAGGTACCTGATCACATGCTTTGCAACTAATAGGTGAACACATCTAGTTTCCACTAGATACTGACTCAAGGTATTCAGATCAAAGCATATATCTGACCTAGTATTTATTAGATACATCAATGACCCAATAATTTGTTTGTACAGAGTTATATACACTAACTCTGATGAGTCATTCACCAACAGCTTCAAGTTGGAATCCATGAGAGTGGACATTCCAACATATCAAGTCCTTTTTAATATTTCTCGGCATACTTTCCCTGGTTGAGAAAGATTCCTTCTAAGCCTTTCCATACTTCCAGACCTAGGAAGTAATACATTAATATGAGATCTTTCATTTTCTTTTATGCAGCCATCTATCTATGCCATCTCTCGTTAGATGCGTCTACTGATATGAACCTCAACATCATTCGAACTCTGAGGTGAGTTCCTTCTTGTATCCATGTCATCTATGTATAGAAACCATATTCAACCTTGTAGCAAAGGTTGAGATCCACATCACCCATGGTGATCATTAAGCTCATCAATTGATTATCGATCCTGGGAACCCATACAGAACCTGATTCACACTTCTTCTTTAATTACACCATTAAGAGAATGGTCTTATCTAGCCACTTGGAGCAAAAACATCTCATCATGATTCTCTTCCTCTTGCTAAGAGAGTCTTCTAGCCACAAGCCTTCTATAGTGTGTTTGATTTGTAAATCTTTTGTTGAACATCCATCACTTGTTCAGTGTTCATCATTCATCATGATCTTTCCTACAAATCAAAATTAAGTACATGATTAGTAATACTTCATAATCATCAAATCATATTGACATGATAACCTATTATGCATACAGATATCATTTACATAGTTATGCAACTATTTTGACCAATACTTTGGCACAACACTTTCCCATATCCTGTATGCATACAGTGGCTATCTAGATGCCTTCCATCTCTACCAGAGCATACTATCGAGAGTGTGCACAGCTCTCAGCATGTCAGAAAAGAGGTTTCATTCTAGACAAGCAACAATGGAATGTTTGTCCAACTTACCAATCATATGCATATTAGTAGTATACTGTTCAATGCTTTATGAATGTTTACACTCAGCATGATATATTCTAGGAATACAAATATGCATACAAGCAATATCATTTACTATTTCTAATAACAACTCAAATACTTATCTTTTATGTTTGTGTGGTTGCCTCCCGCTTGATCTTCGGTATGTCTTCTGAACTTCTATTCATTCTGTACCACTATGCATGCTCAAGTGTGCACTAGTGTCATCCTCATGATCTCATACACAAGCATACATTCATTAGTATATTCTCAATATTATCAAAACATTCTAATTCTAAATAATCTTGAATATATATAGTCATGATCATTAGTATTCAGAGTTTCAAGGAAGTCTTCTTTTACTCATGCATATTCTTGTTTGATCATAGTACTCTTCAGGTTAATTAAATCATCAAGATAAGAGACATAGTATGCATAAACCCTTGATTACTAACTTTATGAATAAGCATAACTAATCATACCAAGTATACTTATATAAGGGATCCTAACACAAGGTAAGATTCTAACTTGACATAGGAAAACATACCTGGATTAGTATACCTGCTTAGTTATGTACAACATAACTAAGCAATCTCTTCAATGATTTAGAGATCCTGAGCTAGAACCTGCATGTCTCATAGGTTAAGCATAATATAACAAAGTCATACATACCTCGTAAGTAGAACAAAGATTATGGATGAGTCTTTGTCTTCATGTTGTCATGGTCATGGAACTTGATTTGTCTTTTGTGATGTACCTGTATCTTGTTAGCAGACAACATCAACCTCACACAACACCATAATGCATTAGTACAATCATATAGCCCTAATCAATGAATGCATTCGATCATTCACATGCATTCATACTGTTACTAGGGTGATAAGACAATTCTAACATTAATCAAGATTGTACTAATAAATAATATGAAGAAAAACACATCATGAACTTAATCAAGAATCAGATTTCAAGGCATACCTGAACCTCCTTAAGTCATACCTGTCGAGACTTCTTGTAGTCTTCTTATGTAAGGCCTTAGCCTCAACTCCCCCTGAAACTTGATCTGGAGCTTGATTAGGGTTTGCTAGAGAAACCCTAAAAATTCAATCTTTGACTTTCACACTTCTGAATGGATGTAAGGATGTGTCTTGCTAGCATACTTCAATTCCAAAATTTGACCCCTCAAAATTGCCTTCGAAACTTCTGGATCTTCTGGACAGGAACCCGAACTAGGTTTTGATGAATCCCACCCTTCTGTCCAATCAAAAGGTTCGATCCAAGGCTCTAAACTCTTATTTTTCTGAGGAGCTTCCAGCCGTGGTTACAGACTTCAAAAAATTCCAACTTTTGCTGAAGCCCTAATTTTCCATCTTTCTGATCAAAATCCCGAACTAGGGTTTGATCAAGCTCGGTCTTCTACCCAACCAAAAAATTTGATCTTGGTCTCTAAATTTCGATTTTCCTGAGTAGCACTCAGCCGTGGACTCCGATTCCAAAAATTCCAACTTTCTCCGAAACCCTAAATTCCGGAAGCCATGAATGAATGTGCTTAAAAAATAATTTTGTTTTAACAGAAATATGTACCTGATTGTTTCTGCTATAACTTTGAAATTTTCGCTCCACAGGGTCTGAAAACTTTTTTTGCAGTAGCCTGACCTATCATCTTTCCATCCTGACAGGTCTAACCTCAATTGGATTTTCTGAGAGAAAGTTATGCCAAATGTCGCAACATGACCTGTTTTGCGATAATACAGGAGAGCGAACTTGTAAGGCGTGCCACGTGTCACTGTTTGAACTTCAGCCTTTGAAAAAAAAAATTGAGATATCTCGCCCTGTTATCTTTCCATCCTGATAGGTCTGAACTTCAGCCTTTGAAAAAAATTTATGAGATATCTCGCCCTGTTATCTTTCCATCCTGATAGGTCTGACCTCAATTGGACTCTCTGAGAGAGAGTTATACCAAGTGTCGCAACGTGACCTGTTTATGGGATAAAACAGGAGAGCAAACTTGTACGGCATGCCACGTGTCACTGGTTCAGCTTCGGCCTCTGCAAACATTTCCTGAGATAGTACAGTCTGTGTACTACCTGTCACTTTTTACAAAATTTCATTTGGAGCTTCCTAGCCCAAGTTATGACCTTTTTTCCTAGGTCACCTAATTTTGACTGAGATCTAGAAGAGGCAGAAACCCTAACTTGTACTGATCATAACTTACAAAGTACAACGAATCTGAGGGTACCCTTTGGACACAAGATACCTGGAGATGTTATCTAGGACTTGTAAAGGTTTCATATCCTGAACCTTCGCAAAATGGATTTATGGCGAAAGTTCCACGATGACTGGTTTTTGCTATATAAAACCCTAACCTTCAAATTGTCGTAAGTAAAGCAAGTGTCGTAAGTGCCATACCTTGTCTTCCTTCAGGTTAGCTCTAATACTATGTTAAAATTCAATATGCTAAGACGGAAAATAGCAGCATTACATTCCATTTCACAATAATATCATATACAGGATCACTGAAGAAACAACAAGCACAGCATAAACACAAGAGACACAAATTTATCCTGGGAAACCCTCATGGGGTAGAAAACCCAGTAAAGCTTCCTCAATATAGATGACCATCAATATACAAAGATGCAAACCAAAGACATGATCTCCTCCTCCATCATAGCAGACCTCTCCTCCACAAGTGAGCCACTGTCAAGTGAGTGAGTGTGTCAAATGAGGAACACACCTCCTCTATTTATACACTACTCTGACATATCTTTTACACAAGTACATGTAGGCTCATATTTAACCATTAGGTTAAATACCCTATTATAACTGACTGGGCTGACCCCACTAGGGTGGTCTAACAACCCTTTGACCCACATAACACATACAGGGCCGACCCCCACTAGGGAAGTCTAATAACCCAAGTTACCACATTCCGATGGAGGAATAAACATCTCCGGATATACAATAAGATCTTTACGGAGGAATGAAACATCTCCGAAATAATAAAGTACAAATATAATATTCTTTGAAGTTACAATATCTCAACAAAGGAAGCTACTATCTGATTTGTTTGATCTCCAGTTGGATGTGACTTGTATATATTGCGACAGCTAGAGTTGTGTGAAGTTGTCTAAGAACCTAGTGTTCCATGAAAAGTCGAAGCACATCGAGATCAAGTATCTCTATATCAGGGATATGGTGCAGAGAGGAGCAGTGAAGCTCCAGTATGTTGCGACGGACGAGGATATAGCTGATGTATTGACCAAGCCGTTGGCTAGAGTGAAGTTCAAATACTTCAGAGAGAAGCTTGGTGTACTTCAAATCGAGGTTCCTTCCAAGGGAAAGTGATGATTCCAGAAGACGCAGATGCACATGGGATTTTACGGCATGGTCAGAGGTTAGTCCTTCCATGGTTGTTTATGTAAATGATGTGCATTTACGACATGGGCAGAGGTTAGTCCTTCCATGGTCGTTGATGTAAATGTCGTGTCTTTCCAACATGGTCAAAGGTTAGTCCTTCCATGCTCGTTAATGTAAGTGTAGAGCCTTTCCAACATGGTCAGAGGTTATTCCTTCCATGGTCATTGATGTAAGTGCAGAACCTTTCCGACATGGTCAAATGTTAGTCCTTCCATGGTCGTTGATGTAAGTGCAGAGCCTTTCCGACATGGTCAGAGGTTAGTCCTTCCATGGTCATTGATGTAAGTGTTGAGCCTTTCACGGATGGTGGTAGGTTAGTCCTCCCATGTCGGTCAGTGTAAGTTTTGTTTTATGTGCATCTGGGCTGTGCTCCATTGACGATGAGATGATCTGAAGAGATGAGGCGATAGTAGGGTACACAGGTTTTGCATAGGAATATAATCAGTCCTAGGATGCTCCTTCAGGTTTTGAAGTGGCATATAATTAGTCCTGGGAGATCTTGAGGTTTTGCAAGTGGCATATAATTAGTCCTGGGATGCTCCTTCAAGTTTTGTAGTAGCATATAATCAGGCCTGGGAGATCTTGCAGGTTTTGCAGAGGCATATAATAAGTCCTGAGATGTACCTACTCGATGGATTGCTCAAAGAGATGATGAAGACCTACATGGAGGATAGGCCTACATCCATCATGAAAAAGTTCTGGCTCTATAGAACTTCCTATGACGAGTAGATTGGAGATTGATGGTCGATATAGCAGCAACAGTGATGATAATGATCTAGCTTTGATGATGATCCAGTGATGGAGACTTGTGTCAATGAACTGTGTCAAGAGAATACCTTCCTAGTTAAGAGGGAGTGTTGATGTATTTTTAACTTCGAAATTTATTCACTTGTATATTGTATTTGTTTTTTATTATTGTACCCCAATGCAGATGTTTATTCCTCCAGTTGAAGAAGTCATTATTCTACTTGGGTCATGTAAAGTCAATGAGGTCAATCCTCCCATGTATGTCGGGGCATTAGACCCTAGAGTTAAGTTATTAATGGGTTATTAGACTCTCCTAAATAAGTCATCCCAGTCAGTTACACTTAGGGGTTGACCTATTTGGGGTTAACCTATAAATAGAGAGGGTGCTCCTCTCTATTTGATCATTCTCACACTCACTCACTTTGCATTAGTGAGAGAGAGGAGGATTTTGCACAAGTGGAGGAGGAGGAATCTGTTATATATCATCTCTTTGTTTTGGGGTTTTGTAGTATTGATCATTCTATCTCTGAGGAAGTTGCGGGGTTTTCTCCTTTATGGTTTCCCCGGTGAAATGCTTTGTGTCTCTTGTCTCTTGTGTTTGATTTGGTGTACATGTTGTTCTCTCAGATAAGATCCTAGATCATATTGAATTAAATGATGAAAAACTAACATGGTATCAGAGCTAGCCTAAAGGAAGGAAATGTATGGCATTTACAACACTTGCGACAATTTGAAAGCTAGGGCTTTGTATAGCAAAACCTAGTCATCGTGGAACTTTCACTATAAATCAATTTTGGCGAAGATTCAGGACTTGAAACTTGGACAGGCCAAAGATGAAATGTTCTTGTACCTTGTGTCTGAGTTTCAGCCTCATATTCATTGTACTTTCTGAGATATGATCTGTACAAGTTAGGGTTTATTCCTCTTCTAGAATGAATCCCTAAACAGGTGACCTAGGAAAAAAAGGTCATATCTCAGGCTAGGAAGATCCAAATGGAATTCCATAAAAATTGATAGATAGGGAATGGAATTTAGTTTCACAGATCTGATTTTCATTGGCCAAAGTTGAAACAGTGACACGTGGCACTCCGTACAGGTTCTCTATGTTGTTTCATCCCTTAAACAGGTCATGTTGGGAAACTGAGCATATCTCTCTGTTGGAAAATCCAATGAAGCTCAAACCTGAGGGGTTGGAAAGATGATAGGTTAGGATACCACAGGCCAATTTTTTAGACTGTTAAGATTCAATATGCTAAGACAAAAAATATCAGCATTGCATTTCATTTCACAACAATAGCATATACAGGATCACTGAAAGAACAAAAAGCACAGCATAAACACAAGAGACACAGATTTATCCTGGGAAACCCTTATGGGGTAGAAAACCCAGCAAAGCTTCCTCAATATAGATGACCAGCAAATACAAAGATGCAAACGCTAGACATGAGCTCCTTCTCCTCCATAGCAGACCTCTCCCTCACCTATTCTCTATTCACAAGTGAGTGTAGTGTGTTTTAAATGAGGAACACCCCTCCTCTATTTATACACAACTCCGACTTGTATTTTATATTAACTAGGTTGGCCCCAACTTAACCACTAGGTTAAACACCCCATTACAACTGACTGGGCCGACCCCTATAGGGTGGTCTAATAACCCTTTGACCCACATAACACATACAGGGTCGACCCCCACTAGGGAACTCTAATAACCCAAGTTACCACATTCCGACGGAGGAATAAACATCTCCGGATATACAATAAGGTCTTCATGGAGGAATGAAACATCTCTGGGATAATAAAGTACAAATATAAAATTCTTAGAAGTTACAATATTTCAATACTCCCCCTTAACGAAAAGGATATTATAACAACATCTACAGGAGAAAGGAGTCATCAACATCATACATGATACATCTATAAATCATTAGAAGCTTTCTCAACATCATCAGTAACTCAAGCAGTTACTGGAACATCTTCAATACTGGAACATCAACATATTCAATACTGAGTCTTCATCTTCTGCAGCACTTGAACAGCTACAGCAACATCAACATTGGATCCTCTAATCAACAGCATCATCTGGATCTCTCGATCACGATAAGCAACATCGTCATCATACGATCATCAGCATCGTCATCACATGATCATCAGCATCATAATCACACGATCATCAGCATCGTCATCACATGATCATCAGCATCATCATCACACAATCATTAGCATCTGGATCATCTCGATCTACAACATCTGGATCATCTCGATCTACAGCATCTTGATCATCACTATCTACAGCATCTGGATCGTCATAGCAGCATACTCTACAATACACAATGTCTTATTACAGGATGATCAATCCCTCTCGCTTTAGGACATAGGTCCATGGATGATACAATCCAGATCAAGTTCTAGGATGATCAATCCTTATCACTTTAAGACAAGTCTCATGTCTATGGACGATGAAATCCAGATCAACTTCCAGGAGTATCATTCCTTATCACTTTAAGACAAGTCTCATGTCTATGGACGATGCAATCCAGATCAACTTCCAGGAGGATCATTCCTTATCACTTTAAGACAAGTCTCATGTCTATGGATGATGCAATCCAGATCAACTTCCAGGAGGATCATTCCTTATCACTTTAAGACAAGTCTCATGTTTATGGACGATGCAATCCAGATCAACTTCCAGGAGGATCACTTTAAGACAAGTCTCATGTCTATGGACAATGCAATCCATATCAACTTCCAGGAGGATCATTCCTTATCACTTTAAGACAAGTATCATGTCTATGGACGATGCAATCCAAATCAAATTCCAGGAGGATCATTCCTTTTCACTTTAAGACAAGTCTCATGTCTAGGGACGATGCAATCCCATCACGTACATTTTGAACCAAGGGTCCAGGGACGATGTAGTCCTATCACGCACATTTTGAACCAAGAGTCGAGGGATGATGCATTCCTATCATCAATTCTCGGAGACAGATGTCTACAGATCAATTCTGGGACCGAAGTCCGGGGAAGATACAATCCCCACCTGTCCACTAAGGACTTCATTCTCGAAGACATCTGTCTACAGATCAATTCTAGGACCGAACTCCAAGGAAGATACAATCCCCACCTGTCCACTAAGGACTTCATTCTTGAAGACATCTGTCTACGGATCAATTCTGGGACCGAATTCCAAGGAAGATACAATCCCCACCTGTCCACTAAGGACTTCATTCTTGAAGACATTTGTCTACGGATCAATTCTTGGACCGAAGTCTGGGGAAGATACAATCCCCACCTATCTACTAAGGACTTCAGTCTCGAAGACATATGTCTACGGATCAATTATGGGACCGAATTTTGGGGAAGATACAATCCCCACCTGTCCACTAAGGACTTCATTCTCAAAGACATCTATCTATGGATCAATTCTGGGACCAAAGTATGAGGAAGATACAATCCCCACCTGTCCACTAAGGACTTCAGTCTCGAAGACATATTTCTACGGATCAATTTTGGGACCGAATTCCGGGGAAGATACAATCCCCACCTGTCCACTAAGGAGTTCATTCTCGAAGACATATGTCTACGGATCAATTCTAGGACCAAAGTTCGGGGAAGATACAATCCCCACCTTTCCACTAAGGACTTTATTCTCGAAGACATATGTCTACGGATCCTTTTAGAACATGTGTTCAAGGATGATGCAATCCCTCTTCTTTCTCGGAGACATATGTCTACGGATCCTTTTAGAAGATATGTTCAAGGATGATGCAATCCCCTCGTCAACTTAGACCCTGTCTAAGGACCATTCACCAACCTCACTGTCGGCATCACCAATATAGGTATCCACATCATCGACCTTACTGTTGATGCAGGCAATCTCATCATCAACGACCATATCACTCCCCCTTTTGAGGAGGGTCCTTCTGAACTACACCAAGCTTGTCTCGGAAATACTCAAACTTTACTCGAGACAGAGGTTTGGTCAATATATCAGCAACTTGTTCGTCATTGCTTACATACTCAAGCTTGATAGCTCCTTTCTGCACCATATCTCGTATATAGAAATATCGGATCTCTATGTGCTTTGACTTATCATGTAACACTGGATTTTCTGTCATCTTGATACAACTTTGGTTGTCACACATGATCACAATGGGATCCATCTCTAAGTAAAATAGTCATGATAATAGTTTCTGAAGCCATACTACTTCACAACTAGCAGAGCAAGCAGCTATATATTCCGCTTCAGTTGTGCTGAGAGCCACACTAGGTTGCTTCCTGCTAAATCAGCATCTGAGTAGCCATGTAATCTGAAGTCATGATTTCCAAGATAATATAGACCAAAATCTATCGTACCCTTTAGATACCTCATCACATGCTTTGCAGCTATTAAGTGAACTCTTCTAGGTACCACTAGATACTGACTCAAGGTATTTACGGCAAAGCATATGTCTGGTCTAGTATTTGTCAAATACATCAATGACCCAATAATCTGTTTGTATAGAGTCACATCCACTAACCCTAATGAGTCATCAGCTAATATCTTCAAGTCGAAACCCATGAGAGTGGCCATGTTTGTACATTCCAACATATCAAATCTTCTCAAGATTTCCACAGCATACTTTCCCAGTTTGAGAAAGATTCCTTCTGGGCCTTGCCATACTTCCAAACTTAGGAAGTAATGCATCGATATGAGATCTTTCATCTCAAATTTTGTAGCCATCTTCTTCTTGCTTTCCATGATCTGTTTCTCATTCCCTGTCAGAAAGAGATCATCCTCATACAATAATAGTATGACAGGTTCATCATCCATATCCTTAAGGTAAAGGTTAGGATCAGCTTTACTTCTGGTAAAGCCCAAGCTTTGTCAAGAAGCTGTCAATTCTCCCTCTGTGACTGAACATCATTCACACTCTGCATTGAGTGATCTTCTGCATATCTATCCATGCCATCTCTCGTCAGATGGGTCTACTGATATGAGCCTCAATATCATTCGAACTATGTGGTGAGTTCCTTCTTGCATCCATGTCATCTGTATATAGAAACCATCTTCAACCTTGTAGCAAAGGTTGAGATCCACATTACCCATGGTGATCATTAAGCTCATCAAATGACTATGGATCCTGAGTACCCATACAAAGCTTGATTCACACTTTCTTCTTCAATTACACCATTAAGAGAATGGTCTTATCTAGCCACTTGGAGCAAACATCTCGTCATGATCCTCTTCCTCTTTCTAAGAGAATCTTCTAGCCATGAGCTTGCTATAGTATGTTTGATTTGTAAGTCTTCTTGTTGAACATCCATCACTTGTTCAGTGTTCATCATTATTCATGATCTTCCCTACAAATCAAAATTAAGTACATGATTAGTAATACTTCATAATCATCAAATCATGTTTACATGATAACCTATTATGCATACAAATATGATTTTCATAGTTATGCAACAATCTTGACCAATACTTTGGCACAACACTTTTCCATATCCTATATGCATACAGTGGCTATCTAGATGCCTTCCATCTCTACCAGAACATACTATTGAGAGCGTGCATATCTCTCAGCATGTCAGCAAAGAGGTTTCATTCTAGACAAGCAACAATGGAATGTTTTTCCAACTTACCAATCATATGCATATTAGTAGTATACTATTAGGGGTATATGAACGTTTACACTCAGCATGATATATTCTAGAAATACAAATATGCATACAACCATTACAAGCAATATCATTTACTATTTCAGAGATTCAAATAACAACTCAAATACTTATCTTTTATGTTTGTGTGGTTGCCTTCCGCTTGATATTCTGTATGTATTTTGAACTTCTATTCATTCTGTACCACTGTGCATGCTCAAGTGTGCACTAGTGTCATCCTCATGATCTCATACACAAACATACATTCATTAGTATAATCTCAATATTATCAAAACATTATAATTCTAAATAATCTTGAATATGTATGGTCGTGATCATTCAATACATGGGTATCTAAGATCCTAGCACAAAGTAGGATTCTAACATAGGAAGACATACCTGGATTAGATACATGCTTATTTATTTCTAACATACCCAAACAATATCTTTAGTCTCTTCAATGATTTAGAGACCTTGTGATAGTAACCTGCATACCTCATAAGTTAAGCATAGTAGAAATAAATCATACATACCTCGTAAGTAGAGATTCTAAAGACTATGGATAAGTCTTTGTCTTTATGTCATCATGGTCATAGAACTTGATTTGTCTTTCTTGATGTGCCTTTCTTTTGTTAGTAGACAACATCATCCTCATACAACACCACAAGTGCATTAGTACAATCATAAGTGTCATAACCTTAAACAATGAGTGTCTTATATCATTCACATGCATTCATACTTTTACTAGGGTGATAACACAATTCTAAGATTAATCAAGATTGTACTAACTTCAATAATATGAAGACAAACATATCATAAACTTAACCATGAACAGATTTCAACACATACCTGTATTTCCTCAAGTCATACCTGTCAGGATTGCTTTTAACCCAATCCACTTTGATTTGCTGAAACTGGATCTGGAGCTGGATTAGGGTTTGTCAGAGAAACTCTAAAAATTCAAACTTTGACTTTCACACTTTTAAATGGATGGAAATATGTACCTTGCTGAGTTGATCAAGATAGCATACTTCAATTTTGAAATCTCCAAAATTTGACCCCTCAAAATTGCCTTTGAAACTTCTGGATCTTCTAGGCAGGATCCCGAACTAGGGTTTGATGAAGCCCACCCTTCTACCCAATAAAAAGGTTTGAACCAAAGCTCTAAACTTCTATTTTTCTGAGGCGATTCCAGCTGTGGTCACGTACTTCAAAAATTCCAACTTTTGCAGAAGCCCTAATTTTTTCTCTTTACCAATCAAAATCCCGAACTAGGGTTTGATCAAGCCCACCCTTCTGACCAACCAAAAAATTCAATCTTGGTCTCTAAATTTTGATTTTTACTGATTAGAATTTAGCCGTGGACTCTGATTCCAAAAATTCCAAACTTTCTCCGAAACCCTAATTTTCAACAATAGTGACGATTCAAGAATGAAGGTGCTCAAAATCTAAATCTGTTTTGACAGAAATAAGCACCTGATTGTTTCTGGTGTAACTCCGAAATTACGAATCCACAGCATCTAAAAATTCTTCCTGTGATAGCCCAACCTGTCATTTTTCCAACCCCATAGGTATGACCTTAATTGGATTCTCTGAGAGAGATTTATGCCAAGTGTCGCAACATGACCTGTTTATGGGATAAAACAGGAGAGCGAACTTGTACGGTGTGCCACGTGTCACTGATTCAACTTTGGCCTCTGAAAATGTTACCTAAGATAGCACAGTCTGTGCACTACCTTTCACATTTTACTAAATTTCATTTGGATCTTCCTATCCCAAGTTATGACCTTTTTTCGTAGGTCACCTGATTATGACTGAGAACTGGAAGAGGCAGAAACCCTAACTTGTATTGATCATAAATCACAAATTAAAACGAATCTGAGTGTGTCCTTTGTACACAAGGTAAATGGGGATGTTATCTACGAACTGTAAATGTTTCATATCCTGAACCTTTGCCAAAATGGATTTATAGCGAAAGTGCCACGATGACTGGTTTTTTCTATAAAAAACCCTAACCTTCAAATTGTCGCAAATGAAGCAAGTGTCGTAAGTGCCATACATTGCCTTCCTTCAAGTTAGCTCTGATACCATGTTAAGATTAAATATTCTAAGACATAAAATATAAGCATTTCATTTCATTTCACAACAATAGCATATACAGGATCACTGAAAGAACAACAAGCACAGCATAAACACAATAGACACAGATTTATCCTGGGAAACCCTCATGGGGTAGAAAACCCAGCAAAGCTTCCTCAATATAGATGACCAGAAAATACAAATATGAAAACCCTAGACATGAGCTTCTTCTTCTCTATAGAATACCTCTCCCTCACCTATCCGTTATTCACAAGTGAGTGTAGTGTGTGTTAAATAAGGAACACCCCTCCTCTATTTATACACAACTCTGACTTGTCTTTTATATTAACTAGGTCGGCCCCAACTTAACCACTGGGTTAAACACCCCATTACAACTAACTGGGCTGACCTCTCTAGGGTGGTCTAATAACCCTTTGACCCACATAACACATACAGGGATGACCCCCACTAGGGAAGTCTAATAACCCAAGTTACCACATTCCGATGGAGGAATAAACATCTTCGGATATACAATAAGGTCTTCATGAAGGAATGAAACATCTCCGGAATAATAAAGTACAAATATAATATTCTTAGAAGTTACAATATTTCAACATAGACCCTACAGATCCGAAATTTCAGAGATACACTAGAAACAATACGGCACATCTGAAATGGCTCAATGCAGGAAATGAAAGAAGAGGAGGAAGAATCCCTCACTTAGGGTTTTCAATTTTTTTAGGTATGGAATGACCTGATTAAACAATGGAAAATTTGAAAAATTATTTGGGATCCATTCATCATAGATATTAATCCTCCATCAAAATGTTGTGGGAGGAAGGAGTTTGAAAATCGGGGTTTCTAAGTAAGAAGAAACCCTAGCAAAGTTGGGAGACTCATAGGGAAGCAATGAAGGAGGTTTAAATGGCACTGATATTCTATCATCCTAGCACCATGAACCTATATAAGATGTTTACAAGTTATCCACCTTGGATTTTTAGGGTTTCACCCCTATAGAGAAGACTACAAGCAGTCTCGACAGGTATGACTTGAGGAGATACATGTATGTTTTGAAATTTGTTTCATGATTAAGTTCATGATATGTTTGTCTTCATATTATTGAGGTTAGTACAATCATGATTGATTTTAGATTGTCTGATCACCTTAGTAAAAGTATGAATTCATGTGAATAATAGAAGACATTCATTGATTAGGTTTATGACACTTATGATTGTACTAATGCACTTGTGGTGTTGTATGAGGATGATGTTGTCTGCTAACATGAAAGGTATATCAAGAAAGACAAATCCATATGACCATGATGACATGAAGACAAAGACTCATCCATAGTCATTGATCACATATAATCTCTACTTACAAGGTATGTATAATTTGGTTCTACAATGCTTAACTTATGAGATATGTAGGTTACTAGCGCAAGGTCTCTAAATCATTGAAGAGAACAAAGAAGACATAGTTTGGGTATGTTAGACATAACTAGCAAGCATGATAATCCATGTATGTTTTCCTGTATCGATTCAGAATCCTACTTTGTGTCAGGATCTTAGATAAGTATACTTTTGTATGATTGATAATGATTATTCTTGAAGTTAAAAGTTTAAGTAATCAAGGGTTTATGCATATTATGTTTCTTAGTTTGATTAATGATATGAAAAACTAGAAGAGTCCTATGGTCAAATAAAAAAATGCATGAATAAAAGAAGTACTCCCTGAAACCTTGAATACTAACACTTGTGATAAATTGCATGTGTATGAAATGATCATGACCATACTTGTTATTTAGAATCATAATGTTTTGACAGTATTGACATTATACTAATGAATGTATGATTATGTATGAGATATTGAGGATGACACTAGTGCACACTTAAGCATGCATAGTGGTACAGGATAGATAGAAGTTCAAAGACATGTAATCATGATGCTATCATAAAGGGAAAAACAAAGATCAAGAGGGAGCACACTCCAGTAGTTCCTGAAAGGAAGCAAAGATCAATAGAGAGCACACTCCAGTAGTTCCTACAAGGAAGCAAAGATTGAGAGGGATTCCACCTAAAAACCATTTAACAAAGATAAGTATTTGAATTGTTATTTCTTGTATGTGTGATTACTTAAATGATATTGTTTAGGCATGTACATACTTATGTTCCTAGATTTAGGATATGTGTTATGCATGTTAGAAAAGTTTCATTATTGAACAAGATACTACTAATATGCAAGTAATGGGTAAGTGGCCTATGGCACTGTACAACATTCCATTTCTACTTATCTAGAATGAAACATTTTTGCTGACATGTTGGGAGTAGTGCACACTCTTAACAATGTTCTGGTAGAGATGGAAGGCATCTAGAAAGCTACAGGATATGGATAAATGTTGTATTGAAGCATTGGCTAAGATAATTGCATGACTGTATGACCTATGTCGTTATGTGTAAGAATTTGTTCTGAAAACTATGAAATGTTTCTAATCATGCAATTGAACTTGACTTGTAGGAAAAATCATATACCATCACCTACAAGAGAAACTTGTTTCGAGAAACAAGCGACAAAGAATCAACATACTTTAGAAAAGTACATATCGAAGATATTAAAGAACCAGAAGTAACCAACAAGAGGGACACTCAACTAGTATGAGCTGATATGGAGTAATATATGTAACAAGACTGACACTAGGATGGCTGACACATGAGGTCAAGGTAAACTGCAGAATGGATGACACAGGGTATATCCTTGAACAGTGAGCACGACACAAAGTGACTTAGGCAGTTTTCAACATAATGGGGAAAATGATATAAGCCTGTAATGTAGGAGACATTAGCAGACCCTCCATATGATTGGAAGAATAACCAAACAGGGGAGTAAACCACTCGGAGATCAGGTTCACCCTAAGGTAAAAAACTAAACCCAACCGACATGATAGACTCAAGTAAGTGTTGTGTTCAAGGATAGAACTAACTGAAATGCCTTTGACACTGAAGATACGATACATATTTCTCATCCCTTATTCTTTTTAGATAAAAGAATACCTTTCTTGTTGTTTTAATGAGTCTAAGAAAGAATGAAAACTCAATAGATCCAGCCATGTAAAAAGTTTAACAAGCCCATGGGAGGAAGACTCAGGACCTTCTTCATTGTTTACAAAGTTCGAAGAAGAGATAGAAGATTACTCTATATTACTGATCTCTGGATTTTAATATCGAGCCGAGATCTATTCTTGCTCGCCGGTGTTTTCAATTTTAAGGAGTCTGAAAAACTTAAATAATAACTCCATACACCTACTCGTGGATTTTAGTATCGAGCCCAAGTAGGTTAATGCTCGCCGGTGTTTTCCTGTTTATAGAGTCTGAAAAACTTAAACAATCCTCTTTATACCTATCCGTGGATTTTATATTGAGCCTGGATTGGTTTGTGCTCGGTGGTGTTTTCTTGTTTATAGAGTTGAAAAACTTAAACAGTCCTCTATTTACCCTCTCGTGGATTTCACATCGAGCCTGAGTAGGTGAATGCTCGCTTGGTGTTTTCATGTTTAGAGAGCCTGAAAACCCTAAATAAAGGCTCTGAAAAGATCCTTTTTCGTACAATTAGTCTCCTCCCCCGAAAAAGTATAAAAACAATGGAAGAAGAACTCTTCTAGCGCATAAAAAAGTATACCTAGAGTATACCTTTTCCGTAAATTATCCACCAAGGCCCGGAAAAGGGGTAATTCTATACCTAAGTGGATGAGCCTTCAGTTCCTTTAACAAGCTTGAAAAGGAAAAGTTTGCTCGGCAATCTTGTTTAGGTTTAAATAGTCCAAACAAGAGCTTAAAATGACTTGAAAGACAGCTTCTGGGATCACGACTCATAATCTGCCAAAACTAGGTCTTCAACAAAAATTATTAGTGATCGCGACAAAAATATTAAATGATAAGTAATTCTAACCATGAGTTGGTTAAAAAGGTCTACCATCAAGAAATTTAGTCTTAAAAGATTGATCTTACAAAATTTTAGTGAAAATATGGGAACCATTGGGTGAAATCAGCATAGTACCACATGTAGTTATTAATTGATTCAATAGAACAATTTTGGTAGAATTTAAAACTATAGACATTTCACCAAAGTGGGTAAAAATTAAAATTAAATTCATATATGTAATTTCAAAATTAGAACTTAAATTTCATTTTGGTTTTGTAGGGAAAACAATTTGGGAGCAAACCTTGAATTTCAATCCTCCATGGCGATCAAATCAAGCGACCAATCATCACTCAGCCTCCACCAAGTAAGTTTAAATCATCCCAACTTGCATTTCAATTGTTCATTTGTCAATTTTTTAGCAAAAAATCACTTTTAAGGCTATGTTCACAACGTGCAGAGCGTGTGCGCTACTCTACAGTAGGCATAGTAGGGCATACTAGGAGGTGTGCGCTACTCTGCCTACACAAAGCAGCGCCCATGCGTGACTATGTAGTATATACCGTAGCTCCCACCCCTGAATGTGATAAAAAAAAGTGTCGAGATGCTAAAATTTGACATTTTTGTGGCAGGATGGTTCTTGTTTGGAGGGAGAGAGAGCATGAGGATATCGATAGGGTGGCAATGTACGACCTGGCCACTCTCCATGCCCTCCGAAGATGTGGTTTGTTGAATTTTTACCAAACCGTGAACATGAGGGCACTCAATAGATTGCTTCGAAGACTCGTTCAATACTAGAATGTAGATACTAATGCCTTTGTTATCTTAGGACAATCCTTGGACCTTACTGTCGACGATATCTACTTTATTACTGGACTCTCCAGGAGGGGAGATGTAGTAAACTTGAAGGGATCTTCTCGCAATGTGGGTGCAACATCAGTGTAAGAATATTTAAATGCATACTGTGTGGCTGGAGTTGAGAAATCAGGGAGTCAAATCCATGTTTCTACCATTGAAAGCCTCCCTCTAAAGGTTATTGTGAGTATGATCAACTGGATGGCAGGGAGTGCCACACAACACCTCGCTTCGATGCATTCCATGCATATTGGTGTTAGATGCTTCCAGGGACATGTGTACGATTGGTGCACTAGTTTATTGGCAAATATGAAGCTTCAACTCACAGGTTGCAAATCCGAAAGTATGAAGAACTTTGGATACGGCAGCATTCTATGTACATTCTTCTTTAAGAGGGTACCTACTCTTAGCTTGGGGATGCCTCTACCTCCAGTCAACCCCCGTGAGCCTAGATTGAGTCAGTGGGGTGACATCTTTCTCCGCCAGGGTGGTGGTGAAAGCCACTTCTGTTATCATACTGATGATTTCTAGGGGTGGTGCGAGAGGTAGGTGTCGGCATTCGAGCAGTTTCCGTATGCTAGATTGGACTTCCGCCATGATCCAGAGCTGGTGCTTCCTCCAGGTGGAGCCTGGGGAGCTATTGGTATGTTTTTATTTTGAGAATTATTTAATTTTTTCAAACTTTCAAGTATTTGATTTTTATGAATGAATTTTGAAGTACTAAACAAGTGTCATATGCAGATATTGGGCATGTCCGTCCCGAGGGACATCCTACCATCTTCGTGAGGCCAGTTGATTTTGTTGCAGCAGATGCTATGTTAGGGACCATAGAGAGGAAAGTGATTCGATTGACTCACGATGTTTCTGCATGCCGCATGGATCAGATACCTATTGATATGCAGGAAGATGTAGTTGGGGTGCCCCCAGCATGGCTTAGGGTGCTACGGAAGATAGCTAGGCTAGTCATATGTTATCAGGATGCAGTAGATGATGATGAGGCCCCTCCTTCTCCATAGGAGATGGATACTTTATGTATATTTTTGAGGCCACCGAGCCCAGTTTTGTACTTTATGACATGACTTGTGATAGACTTGTGATCCAAAAATCATATATTTTTTGATACAGTATCTGATATATATACAGTATCAGTTATTTACATGTGTATGTGTTTGAACTTTATGTGTGAAATGTTGTTTATGTAAGTGTATGATACAAATGCCAATTTAAGACATAATTTGCAAATGAGTCAACTAATGCATTTAAAATTCTTGGAATGTGTTGATATATAATAGAATCAAACTGTCTTTCCAATAATATGACTCACAAAAACTGTTGAAGCAAAACAGGATCTCTAATCTGGTAAACACCCGTTAACTGAAATACAATTAGCTACGAATCAAGTCTTACCTCCAAATGAGAAATGCCGTGAACAAGGGCATATCGGAGAAGTTCTATAACCGCATTGTACTCAGCTACATTGTTCATAGTGGGACCCAAAAAAACCTCCCCCCCACCCCCCAACGAGACTAGTTGGCCAGCTGGTGAGTAAATGACCCAAGCTGCTGAAGCCAACTGTCGGGTGTGGCTACTGGCGCCATCAGCAAATCCTAAGAAATGTCCAATATAAAGCTATGTTACAAGAAAAAGCACAACTACCTAGGTGTCGTACTTCTTCAAGTAGGGTCTATGCCTGGGATCTCATGATGAGGCCGGGCAAAGATGTCACGGAAATCATTAAAAAGGTTGGTGTACGGAATGATTTCATCAACATAACAGTCTGCTCCAATAAAGATATGTTTTGTGACCCCAGGTTCAGTGAGAATGTTGACAGGGATGGTTCTCACTGTACTCGTCCTATTCCCTTTGGAAAAAATAGCTTGTGAAGTGGAAAGGATAAAGGACCAATCAGCATTCTCACTGGGTCTCGAAGGGAACTCACCTCTCTCTATGAGGTTTAGAACAGGAAGTAGATAGGTCCTGAGGTGTAAATGTTCCCAAGGTTGTCTTAGGCCTATCATGGCTTCAAAAAATGTTTCGTCAGAAGGCAAAATTGTTTCCAAACCATCAGGAGAGAGGGTAGAGTCAGTTGACCATGCAAAAGCAGGGTCCATATCCAACTCAGTATAGACCAAAGGAGTCGGGATATGTTCCATTGCGGGATGCTCTGCTTCCATGTATGATATCTCTGCAATGGTTAAAGGCACTGAAGGTTCTGATATAGTAGGAAGGATCCACGAATCGGTTCTAAGACCAACCGTGAAAGTTTCAGTAGAATTACCTACATCATAACGCATAAAAAGAACAGGGGAGGGTAGGTCGAAAGTGCCTATTAACGACCCGTAAATCCCTGCTCCTAAACTCTCGCTTACTGGGGCAGATTGATCAACTAAAGGAATAGTAGTATCCGATGAAGTCTGGTTGTTTTGCCGAGAGAACGAAAGTTGATCGACCGTGATGATCTTGCCTTCGTGAGGGAACATAACAACTCGGAAAACTGCCGATGCAATGGCTCGCATGGCATATGTCCAGCTCCTTCCTAATAACATATTGTAATCAAGCGGAGCATCCAGAACTTCAATCTCTACAGCAACTATCTTACCAGCAAGTGCAATTTCAAATGATGGTAGAACTCCATGTGGACGGAAAGTCCTACCATCAAAGGCAGTAAGCAGTGTGTTAGAGGGGGCTAGCTCGGGAGAGCCTAAAGCTTTCCAGCAAGAAATGGACATCATGCACGTCAATGCGCCCTCATCTACGATAGCCCGTCTAATGGTCATACTACCATGGACCAATTCAATATGTAGGGCAACGTGGTACGAAAACCGATATTTGATATCAGACATATCAAAACGCGTAGTCATGTTAGATGATTCCATACTTCCAATCACTTCCAGAAGTGCATTTCATTGTAACGGACAACTTTGCAAACCTTCTAAGGTGGACATAGCACAAGGGGTCTGGGCTAGATCTTCAACCACATTTTAGTTGGAAGCAGCCCGAGTGTTGGGATTGTGTGAGCCCCATTTCAAGACACCTTTCAGGATCTTGGGCAGCGGATCCACTGGGATGTGGAGGGGAATGGAATATTCAGGAATCTCTTTATCTTTGTTCTGCACATCTGGGGTATAATTTATTGCTCGCGTTTGCAAAAGTGCATCCACGCTAACCATACAAATGAAATTTTGATCAACTGAAGCCTGAGTGGTGCCCCCAGCTTTGGAGGTGCCAGAGCTGAACCCTGCCCTTTAGGAAATGGATCTTTAAGTACAGCAGGTTTCTTTTCTTGAAGCAGCTTCTGGGCTTCTTCGAGTAGAGGGCATTGGTGAGTGAGGTGATCCTGCTTGCAAAGCTTACAAGGGAACTTAACCTTCTTCTTTTCCTTATTACCCTCCTCCGCATTCTCTTTATTCTTGGGCTTTTGTTGGTTCCCCTCTCCTTTCTTGCCCTTCTTTTTGTTGTTGGGTTGCCGAGGGCCCTTTTGATTGTTCTGAACCTGGTTCACAGATTCAGAAGTAGAAGGAGAGATTGTGACGGAGGTTACTTCTGCAGTCGATTGTTTGATGGATAAGGCATGAACCTGCTTGGTCAATTCTTCAAAAGCTGCATAATCTACTGAACCCACTATGCCGTTAGCATGTGGTCCAGGTTTAGGTCTGCCAAGATCAGTGTTTGATCACGGTGCTTCTTGTATAATCTCATAAAGTAGCCCAGACTGTGCATAGACAAGGTCTAGCTGCTGGGTCCGTAAAATGGCTTCCTCCTTTGTAGAAACTCCAGAAGTAGCTACTTCCCTAGAAATGTAAGGAAGGAGTGATTTCAGATACCACTCTAGAAGGAATTCTGGAGGTATATTGGCTTTAATGAGCCTCTTCCATCTTCGCCACTCCTGAATGTGATCAGATAAGTGAGTGGCCTTATTCTATCTAAATGTAGACAAAATATTTGTCCCGACATCGTACCGAACAGGAAGCTGGAAGTGGTTCAGAAAAATAGTCGCGAGATCCCGAAAGTTAAAAAACGTAGCTGCCAGTAACTCAATGTACCATTTAGCTGCAGTGCCGGTTAAGGTTCTTTGGAAAAGTCTCAACCTAACGGAATCTTCATTCAACGAGTTCGAAGAACACCATAAATGGAAAGTGGTGACATGATCACCAGGATCTTCACCGGTTTTGCCTTCGAATTTTGGAATGTCCGAAGGTAACTTGGTAGGAACGGGTGGCCAAGCCACGTTATGGCATACCGGATCATTTGTTAACTTGGAAAGTTCTGGCAAGTTTAGAGTTTCCATAAATGGTAAACGAGGTCTGCAAGATGGCATTTGATAAGCTGGGGTCATAAAGGGAGAACCACCCATAGTTTGACCTGTAAACTGCTGGTAGGGGTTGCCCCCAACCACTTGCTAGTAGGGGTTGCCCCCGGCCATCTGCTGTTGTGTGAAAGTGTTGTTAAAATTTCCCCATCCAAAGGAAAGTGGGTTAGTACTCTGAACATTTGTCCACTGCGGTTGGGCGTTAGCCCCGTCGTATTGTTGATTAAGGATGTTACCCCCTCCTCCAGAAAACAAAGAAAAAGGGGTGTTTCCTGCAGGTACATTACCTTAATTGATATTGTAACCTGCAAAGTCATTAAAACCAGGGGTAATCGTAGCGGACGGCGTGATCATGGTACTCATGACGGGCATAGTTGCAGAGGCGTTTGGCCCTACATTTGGTGTGGAAATCCAAGTGTTGGGTATGTGGTATGACAGTTGAGTTACGGGAGGTGGAACAAGATTTGCTGTACTGCTAGGTCCAAAAGTGGGTGTAGAGGTGGATGCCACAGTTGTTGAACTTGGCATGCCTAAGGTATCGACATTGAAGCTGAAGGACGAAGTTGAAACAGAAGTTGTTTGTGTCGAACTCGGTGTAGAAGTGGGAGGAGGATTTACAGTATTTGTGTTCATACCTATTATGGGAGTCTTTGGAACTCCCTATTCACCTCCTGTATTAGTCATAAAATGCCCAGGTGTGAACAAGTATGCACTATAATCAGGCTGCTAGAAACCAACAGGTAACATAAGCGAATTGTTAAGATTAGTCAGAGGAGGATTAAATGGAGTACTGAACTCACCAGAAGTGAGATCCTCAATCTCAACTGTATTAAAATTTTGCTGATCTGGAGTCCCCAGTTGTGGTTCCTCAGGAACCTCTATTTCAAGTATTTCTGTTGCAAGTTGTAGTTCCTCAGGAATTTCTATTTCACCAGTAGTTTCCAAAGGAACACTAGAGTCTACCCTCTGTCGTCTGGGTGGCGGTAGTGGTTCCACTCTAAGTGGGAGAAGGTTTTGCAACCTTCTAGACATACAAATCTCTTAGTTTTCCACGATTATATATAAAAATAAAAACTAATCAAAAAACCTAGTGGCCACTAAGACTAGGGGGAAAACAGCACACCACTAAAAAATTCCTAAGTATTCAAACCAATCAAACAAGATGCCTTTCGGAGAAGAATCTGGGATGATGAGGGCCCATAATAGATCAACGAAAGATGAAAAAGAGTTAACCAGGGTCCACAATACAATGACTGAGGGTGCAAGTGCTAGAATCACCCAACCGCCCTCCCAAAGACCTGCAAGGGATTTCCTCCCACGTTTGTCCTAGGTACAGCACATATACCCTCCATTGTCACCTGTGTATGAACCTATGGTCATATACTAAGGCTACCATACATAGGAAATATCCAGGGGGGGCAGTCATGAGCCTGATCAAAATGCGTGGGTAGGGTAACAAAGCCCGAAATCCAGATGGATCCCTGTACACAAATCGACCCTGGTTCATGGTCAAAAGGAATGTGAGGGAGGTATCCTCAACGATTCCGATCTTCCACGGCCTCGTGCTTAGCTCTAGTTTCAGTAGAGTTTCCCAGGAATATTTGATATATATGGGTTTACCTATATGACAGTCACACTACGATTTTTTAGTAATGAAACAAGCTTCGAGCAGTTAAAGGTGTTTTAAGCTTGAAACTCTAGCCTAGACTTGTTGGTGTCGTGTATCCCTAGAAAGAAAATCGTTTCTAATTGATTTTATTAAGATTTTTTTAAGGTTACTTTTTACTCAATGGGGTAATGCATTGTGTGATGTGGTTGCAACAGAAAGTAAAGTGCATGAAATGAAAAAAATTTCAACAATGAAAGGACTTTTTATTTTTTCATTTAATATTCTTTCCAAAGTAAAGAGTAAGCAAACCTAAACAAAGCTTTCTTTTTGTTTTCTTTTCTAATTCTTAACAAAATAAACTACGCTATTTTGCAAAGATTACAAGCCTTAGTATTATAAACAACCAAACTTATTTTGCTTTTCTGTTATATATGAACAAAAAAGAACTTGAAAGTGGAAGCAAATAAGACCTATAAGATATGTGTAAGTAATGGCAAGATGACTCTAAAGTTCACAACTGTCAAAACAATGGTTCGACAAAGACTTGTCCTACAAGTTTTTTCAAAAGAAAAAGCTCTCTAACTTGGAAACAAAGTAGAAAGAAAACAAAGAGGAAATATACTTAGAACTAGAAATCAATCTTGAAAGAATGCTCCAAAGCACCAAACCCTAACAAGACCACTATGCCAAGCAATAGGTAGGCAAGCGAACTACATACGACCTTACTAACACAAAGATTGAAAGATGAAGCAAGCTAAAGCACTTCAAACTCACTTGATACTGGAAAAGACAGCGAAGTCAAGAAATGTTGGGACTCAAAAAGTTTTGGAAGACACCCCAAAGGCTCCAAAAGATGGATCAAACCCTAAAACAAAGGATGAGATACCTAAATAGCATGCAATTGTTGCAACAAATAGCAAATGCCAAGTGCAAAGGTTTGTAGGTCAGCAACACACTATCAGGATATGGAAAGAGTAACTATGTTCACTAAGGAACAATGTCCAATCTCCCAAAAAGAGCCACAAATGAACCAAACACTTCAAAAGTAAACAAGTGACCAAAAGATGACCTAAATTACTCAAAAAAGGATAATGAGACTCAAAGAAAGGTTACAGACCTCAAAGACTAGTTAGGAAGGCCAAAAACAAAGTTAGAAACTCACCCAAACAAGCAGAAAACTCAACCCTAACTCAAACAGAGAGCTATAGGATTGTGCCCTACTTTGCAGTAGGCAAACTAGCGCACTTGGGGATGTGGGCGCTATTGTACAGAGACAAACTAGTGCATGGGCGCTACTGTATGTACAGTAAGGTAGCACACAGGTCTTAAAGAGTTAAAAATTAACCTTGCAGAGGTGTAAAAATATTGAGTCAAGCAAAGGGAAGCAGGTAGGGACAACCTATAGGGCTTCTTAGAAGATTAAAAGGGGTTAGGAGGTACTGGAAAGACAATCAAGAAGGGTTTTCTAGAGCAAAAAAATAACCTCCCCAGTGGAGTCACCAGTCTGTTGGCGAGAAATACTACCCTATAGTGAGGAAATATACACTATCAACTTAAGGGGGTGATAGGTAAACATACTAATTGCATTACAGAAGCATTTATAAATGGAAATAGATTAGAGACCTTGAGGACATACCTTGTGAATGAAGTTTGATCCTAGCTTTTGTCCAACCTTATGCTCGATCCTCAACTCAATCTCCCATTTGATAAACCTGCAACACAAAGACCTTTCTCAGCGTATCTTGGCCAATATAATAATGATGGAATTGAAAAGTAATTCAAACATCGAGCATTAACCAACATGATCCAAACAAACACATAGTCCATTAAGCATTTGATTTGGGACGAGAAAGATGTCTCAACCTTTTATTGTCAAAAACAGATGAATGATACAAAGTATACCTGACTTTGCAGCATGCTCATGCAACCTGATCCTAGGCTCCTTCTCCTCTCTGACTTCAGATTTATCCCAGCATAACCTCCTTCAATACAAGCTTTTCATATAGAAGAGTCTCTCTATGGCTTTCATATCTAACCCCTCTCTTCAATCCTCCTTGTATTTATATGACAAGGTAGGCAGTTCAGGTCAAGAGGTGGTTGAAGGAGAAGTTGGGGAAGTTGGGAAACCAACTGCAACTAATCTCCATTCGTCAAATTAATTTTTTTTAATCATCTTTTAAGATGTGCGCTACTATTTCATAGTGGATTAGTGCCCAGGGCATGACTACAGTGTTTAACAACAAGTGTTTTCCACTTTTTGAATGTTGTGCGCTAGTCTATTGAAGAGGAGTAGCGCCCATCAGGAGGTGTGCGCTAATATTGCACAATGAACTAGGGCATATGCGCTAGTTTACTTAAGCAGAGTAGCGCTCATGCCAAAATATGATGTTTTAAGGGTTTTGTCAGCTTGCAGAGAGGTGAGTCAGGTCAAAGTCTCATTTGAGGTCATCATGCTCTTCAATCCAAGTTGTCCTTTTGTGTGATCGACAAATCAAGGTGATCACCGACGGAGAAGTGCATATTTGACCTATAACAAA
Organism: Larix kaempferi; assembly: GCA_027924585.1. NCBI lineage: Eukaryota > Viridiplantae > Streptophyta > Pinopsida > Pinales > Pinaceae > Larix > Larix kaempferi. The sequence goes on along the minus strand of BSBM01000098.1, from coordinate 19,748 downwards.
GATACAACAATGAATGAAGTAAATCCAAAAGATCATGAAGAACGCAAGATTGAACACACACATATCCATCACATGAGAAGAAATCTCACAAGAGGAAACTATCATAGGTATGAGAGGAAAGTCAAGATGCAGTGGGATATGGCACTCTAGAAGGAATGCACAGAGACCGAGACCATACTCCAGTTATGTATCCCTGTTGTGTGAAATCGTTAAGAAAGAACCTTCCAAATATGAAGAAGCGAAAGAAAGAAAGGAATGGAAGGATTCCATGATCAAGGAATACCACTTCATCATGAAGAATGATGTCTGGGATGTGGTCCGGAGACTAGTAGGGAAGTCTGTTGTGACTTCCAAGTGGATCTACAAGATCAAGCATGCTGCAAATGGCAACATAGATAAATACAAGGCAAGATTTGTGGCACGCAACTTCTCCCAGAAAGAAGGGATAGACTATGAGGATACATTTGCACCTGTAGACAGGTACACTTCCATCAGAACATTTCTTGCTCTCGCTGCAGTGATGAAATGGAAGATACATTAGATGGATGTCAAGACAACGTTCTTGAGTGGTGTAGTGGAAGAGAAAGTGTATGTGGAGCAACCACTCGGGTTTGAGACACATGACAGGGAGTCTCATGTGTGAAAACTGAAGAAAGCCTTGTACAATTTGAAACAAGCACCCAAGACGTGGTACGGCGGGATAGACAGCTTCCTAACTAGTTTGGGCTTTACCAAGAGTAAAGCAGATTCCAACCTTTACTACAAGGTTGAGGAAGGGAACCCTGTGATACTCCTACTGTATGTAGATGACCTATTTTTGATAGGTTAGGATGGGTTGATTGTTGACGCGAAGAGGAAGCTTGTTGCTGAGTTCGAGATGAAGGACTTGGGTATGATGCACTATTTTCTAGGCATGGATGTGTGGCAGAGTGCAGATGGAATATTCCTTGGACAAGGGAAGTATGCAGTAGAAATCCTCAAGAGGTTCAGGATGATGAACTGCAAGGCCATGGCCACACCTATGACATCGAACCTGAAGCTATGGAGTGATGCTTCATCATATTCGGTTGATGCCACGATGTATCGTCAGATGATTAGGTCATTGATGTACCTGACGAATACGAGACCAAATATTTTCTTTGTTGTGAACACATTGAGCTAGTTCCTGATGGATCTGAGACATGTTCACTTGATTGCTGCAAAGCATATTCTGAGGTACCTGAAGGGTACAGTGGATTATGGGCTCAAGTATGATACAAAACAAAAGATTAACTTGGAGGGTTATGTTGATTCGGATTGGGCAGGAAGTTCCATTGGTGTTGCTTCAATATGGGATCAGATGTGATCTCTTGGTTTAGTAGGAAATAGTCCTGTGTGGCTCTAAGTACAGCCGAAGCAGAGTATGTCGCAACGTGTTCAGCTAGTTGTGAGGCAGTATGGCTAAGGAAGCTACTATCTAATTTGTTTGATCTCTAGTTGGATGTGACTTGTATATATTGTGACAACCAGAGTTGTGTGAAGTTGTCTGAGAACCTTGTGTTCCATGACAAGTCGAAGCACATCGAGATCAAGTATCTCTATATCAGGGATATGGTGTAGAGAGGAGTAGTGAAGCTCTAGTATGTTGCAACGGATGAGCAGATAGCCGATGTATTGACCAAGTCGTTGGCCAGAGTGAAGTTTGAATACTTCAAAGATAAGCTTGGTGTACTTCAGAACGAGGTTCCTTCCAAGGGAAAGTGATAAGTCTGGAAGACACAGATGCACATGGGATTTTTCGACATGGTCATAGGTTAGTCCTTCCATGGTTGTTGATGTAAATGATGTGCCTTTTCGACATGGTCAGAGGTTAGTCCATCCATGGTCATTGATGTAGATGTCATTCCTTTCCGACATGGTCAGAGGTTAGTCCTTCCATGGTCGTTGAGGTAAGTGCAGATCCTTTCCGACATGGTCAGAGGTTAGTCCTTCCATGGTCGTTGATGTAAGTGAAAAGCCTTTCTGACATGGTCAGAGGTTATTCCTTCCATGGCCGTTGATGTAAGTGCAGAGCCTTTCCGACATGGTCAGAGGTTAGTCCTTCCATGGTCATTGATGTAAGTGTTGAGCCTTTCACGAATGGTGGTAGGTTAGTCCTCCCATTCCGGTGAGTGTAAGTGTTGTGTTATGTGCATCGGGTTTGTGCTCCATTAACGATGAGATGATCTGAAGATGATGAGGCGACAGTAGGGTACACAGGTTTTTCATAGGAATATAATCAGTCCTAGGAGGCTCCTTCAGGTTTTTCAGTGGCATATAATCAGTCCTGGGATATCTTGTAGGTTTTGCAAGTGGCATATAATCAGTCCTGGGATGCTCCTTTAGGTTTTGCGGTAGCATATAATCAGTCCTGGGAGGTCTTGCAGGTTTTGCAGAGGCATATAATAAGTCCTGAGATGTACCTACCTGATGGCTTGCTCACAGAGATGATGAAGACCTACATGGAGGCTAGGCCTACATCCAGCATGAAAAAGGGTTGGCTCTGTAGAACTTACTATGACGATTAGATTGGAGATTGATGGTTGATATAGCAGTAGCAGTGACGATGATGCTCCAGTTTTGATGATGATCCAGTGACGGAGACTTTTGCCGATGAACTGTGTCAATATAATACCTTTCTAGTTAAGAGGGAGTGTTGATGTATTTGTAACTTTGGAATGTATTCACTTGTATATTGTATTTGTATTTTATTATTGTACCCCCGATGGAGATGTTTATTCCTCCAGTCAGAGAAGTCATTATTGTACTTGGGTCATGTAAAGTCAATGAGGTCAATCCTCCCATGTATGTTGGGCCATTAGACCCTAGAGTTAAGTTATTAATGGGTTATTAGACTCTCCTAGAGAAGTAGGCCCAGTCAGTTACACTTAGGGGCCAACCGGTTTGGGGTTAAGGCTAAGTGAAAGGTAAAGTATAAATAGAGAGGGTGATCCTCTCTATTTGATCATTCTCACACTCATTCACTTCCTATTAGTGAGAGAGAGGAGGGGTTCTCATAAGTGGAGGAGGAGGAATATGCTAAATATCATCTCTTTGTTTTGGGGTTTTGCATTATTGCTCATTCTATCTCTGAGGAAGTTGCGGGGTTTTCTCCTTTATGCTTTCCCCGGTGAAATGCTTTGCGTCTCTTTTCTCTTGTGTTTGATTTGTTGTGCATGTTGTTATCTCGGATAAGATCCTAGATCATATTGAATTAAATGATGAAAAACTAACAAATTGTTCTTGGGACAAGCCTTATTTAGATCTTGGTAATCAATATAGACTCTGATAGTTCCTTTCTTTTTTATAATAGGAACGATATTAGAGACCCAATCTGTTAAGGGGAAAGGATAAATGAAACCAGATTTCAACATATTTTCAATTTTTTCTTTAATAGACACAATCCTTCGAGGGTGTATTGGACAAAGTTTTTTCCGGACAGGTTTTGCTTCGGGATAATTTTTGATATCATGGACAGCAATAGAGGGATCAATCATGGGAATTTCTTCATAGCTCCATGCGAATATGTCATGGAATTGTTTGAACAAGGCCGTATAAGTTTTTATTTCTTCATAAGAACAAGTTTGGAAAATATGGATATGTTCCATGACGTCGGGTTTCGCCGAGATGTCAATGGTAGTGGTAGGTGTAATGTTTTCCAAATTCCTTCAGTTACCGTATCCTAGGTGAGAATAGGAGACTGAGGGTTGGAAATGACATCCGGTGAAATAATAGTTTGAATAGTATTATCTATTGTGTCTAAAGGTGGGAGGAAGGACAATCGATGGTGATGGTATTCCCATGGAAACTCATCCAAGCTCATAATCTCCATGATGGATTCATCAGAGGGAAATGTCTAGAGGAGATGATCCAGCAATGGTGAGGATGAGTTGAACCAATATGGTAGAGAACATGGGTCTGATGCCACTAGGTGATGGTCATCGAGTAAATTAGATGTCGATTGGATGGCATTATAAGTAGCCTCAGCTGGGCTAAGAGGAAACTAATCTCCAATCGCATCAATGTCAATAGAATTGGGAAAAAACCAAGGGTCCACTGAGTTGGAGGAAGATGGGGTCATGGATGAGATCATGTTACCATGGAAATGAGTGATGGGGGATCAGGTGTTGGAAAGACTCCCATCAGGGATGAGTCTTTAAGGATTCCTACCCCCACACTCTTATATATTTGTGAAGAGTTCCCTAAAAGAGGGACATTATCCGCAAGATGAGTTGTGGTGTCTCATTTACAAAAATCTAATTGGTCGATAGTAACAATTTTCCCTTGATGGATTGTGTTGAGATATTGTAACTTCAAAGAATATTATATTTGTACTTTATTATTCCGGAGATGTTTCATTCCTCCGTGCAGATCTTATTGTATATCCGGAGATGTTTATTCCTCCGTCGGAATGTGGTAACTCGGGTTATTAGACTTCCCTAGTAGGGGTCGGCCCTGTATGTGTTATGTGGGTCAAAGGGTTATTAGACCACCCTAGAGGGGTCGGCCCAGTTAGTTGTAGTGGGGTATTTAACCTATTGGTTAAATACGAGCCTACGTGTACTTGTGTAAAATACACATCAGAGTAGTGTATAAATAGAGGAGGTGTGTTCCTCATTACATACACTCACTCACTCACTTGAGAAAGGCGCACTTGTGGAGGAGAGGTCTGCTATGGAGGAGAAGGAGCTTATGCTCAGGGTTTGCATCTTTGTATATTGCTGGTCATCTATATTGAGGAAGCTTTGCTGGGTTTTCTACCCCATGAGGGTTTCCCAGGATAAATCTCTGTCTCTTGTGTTTATGCTATGCTTGTTGTTTCTTCAGTGATCCTGTATATGCTATTATTATGAAATGGAATGTAATGCTGCTATTTTCTGTCTTATCATATTGAAATTTAACATGGTATCAGAGCTAACCTGAAGGAAGTCAAGGTATGGCACTAAAGACACTTGCTCTACTTACGACAATTTGAAGGTTAGGGTTTTACATAGCAAAAACCAGTCATCGTAGCACTTTCGCTATAAATCCGTTTTGGCGAATTTTTCGGATCTGAAATTGTTACAGGACGAAGATAAAATCTCCATGTACCTTGTGTCCAAAGGACAACCTCTAATTCGTTATACTTTGTGATTTATGATCTGTACAATATAGGGTTTCTGCCTCTTCCAGATCTGAGTCAAAATCAGGTGACCTTGGGAAAAAGGTCATATCTTGGGCTAGGAAGCTCCAAATGAAATTTCGTAAAAAGTGACAGGTAGTACACAGTCTGCACTATCTCAGAAAACTTTTTCAGAGGCCGAAGTTGAACCAGTGACACGTGGCACTCCGTACAAGTGCGCTCTCCTGTATTATCCCATAAACAGGTCACGTTGCGACACTTGACATAACTCTCTCTCAGAAAATCCAATTGAGGTCAGACCTGTTAGGATGGAAAGATAACAGGCCGAGCTATCTCAGAAAACTTTTTCAGAGGCCGAAGGTCAAACAGTGACACGTGGCACGCCGTACAAGTTCGCTCTCCTGTATTTTCCCAAAACAGGTCACGTTGCGACATTTGGAATAACTCTCTCTCAGAGAATCCAATTGAGGTCAGACCTGTCAGGATAGAAAGATAGCAGGTCAGGCTATCTCAGGAAACTTTTTCAGACCCTGTGGATCAAAAATTTCAGAGTTACACCAGAAACAATCAGGTACATATTTCTGTCAAAACAGAATTATTTTTTGGTACCTTCATTCATGACTTCCGGAATTTAGGGCTTTGGAGAAAGTTGGAATTTTTGTAATCAGAGACCACGGCTGGATGCTACTCATCAAAATAGAAATTTAGAGACCAAGATCAGAATTTTTGGTTGGGCAGAAGGCCGGGCTTGATTAGACCCTAGTTCGGGACTTTGATCAGAAAAGCGGAAAATTAGGGCTTCTGTAAAAATGGGAATTTTTGAAATCTGTGACCACGGCTGGAAGCTCCTCAGAAAATTAGAAGCTTAGAGCTTTGAATCAAACTTTTTGATGGGGCAAAAGAGTGGGCTTCATCAAACCCCAGTTCAGGGTCACGTCCAGTGAATCCGAAAGTTTCAAAGGCAAAATTGAGGAGTAAAACTTTGCAGTTTTCAAATTCTGAATATATCAGTTTGATCAGCTCATCAAGGCGCATATATCTATCCTTTCGGAAGTTTGAAATTCAAAGTTTGAATTTTTGGGGTTTCTCTGACAAACCCATATCCAGCTCCAGGTCCAGTTCTTGCAAATCAAGTGGATAGGGTTAATCCTAGAAGAAGATGGATTGGTCACCTACATAAGTGAAGGAGTTCATGTTTCAGAGGGAGATGAGGCTAAGGCTTTACATAAGGAGATTACAAGTGATCTCGACAGGTATGACTCATCGAGGTATGTTTTGAGATTTGTTCATGATTAAGTTTATGGTATGTTTGTCTTCATGTTATTACAGTTAGTACAATCTTGATTTTAGATTTGTTGTATCACCTTAACAAAATTATGAATGCATGATAGAAGATATTCATTGGTTAGGGGGTTGACACTTATGATTGTACTAATGCATTATGGTGTTGTGTGAGGTTGAGGTTGTCTGCTAACAAGATACAGGTACATCACAAAAGACAAATCAGGCTCCATGACCATGAAAACATGAAGACAAAGAGTCATCCATAATCTCTGTTCTACTTACGAGGTATGTATGACTTTGTTATATTATGCTTAACCTATGAGACATGCAGGTTCTAGCTCAGGATCTCTAAATCATTGAAGAGATTGTTTAGGTATGTTGTACATAACCAAGTAGGTATACTAATCCAGGTATGTTTCCCATGAATCTTACCTTGTGTTAGGATCCCTTATATACGTATACTTGGAATGATTGGTTATGCTTATTCATAAAGTTAGTAATCAAGGGATTATGCATATTATATCTTTTATCAATGATATGCATGAGTAAAAGAAGACTTCCTTGAAATCTTGAATACTAATGTTTATTAACTATAATCATGACTATACGTTTTCAAGATTATTTAGTACTATAATGTTTTGATAGCATTTAGAATATACTAATGAGTGTATGTTTGTGTATGAGATCATGAGGATGACTCTTGAGCATGCACAGTGGTACAGAATGAATAGAAGTTCAAAAGACATACAGAAGATCAAGCGGGAGGCAACCACACAAACATAAAAGATAAGTATTTGAGTTGTTATTTGAAATAGTAATAATATTGCCTACAATAGGTTGTATGCATATTTGTATTCCCATAATATATAATGCTGAGTGTAAACATTCATAGAGCATTGAACAGTATACTACTAATGTGCATATGATTGACAAGTTGGACAAACATTCCATTATTGCTTGTCTAGAATGAAACCTCTTTGCTGACATGCTGAGAGTTGTGCACACTCTCGATAGTATGTTCTGGTAGAGATGGAAGGCATCTAGATAGCCACTGTATGCATACAGGATATGGGAAAGTATTGTGCCAAAGTATTGGTCAAAATAGTTGCATCACTATGTAAATGATATCTGTATGCATAATGGGTTATCTTTTGATGATTATGAAGTATTACTAATCATGTACTTAATTTTGATTTGTAGGAAAGGTCATGAAGAATGATGGACACCGTACAAGTGGTGGATGTTCAAACAAGAAGATTTACAAATCAAACAAAATATAGAAGGCTCATGGCTAGAAGATTCTCTTAGAAAGAGGAAGAGAATCACGACAAGATGTTTGCTCCAAGTATGGTGTAATTAAAGAAGAAGTATGAATCAGATTCTGTATAGGTACCTAGGATCGATAATAATTTGATAAGCTTAATGATCACCATGGGTGATGTGGATCTCAACCTTTGCTACAAGGTTGAATATGATACACATATGACATGGATGCAAGAAGGAACTCACCACAGAGTTCGAATGATATTGAGGCTCATATCAGTAGACCCATCTAACGAGAGATGGCACAGATAGATATGCAGAAGATCATTCAATGCAGAAATGAAAATGAAAGATCTCAATTTGATGCTTTACTTCCTAGGTCTGGAAGTATGGCAAGGCTCAGAAGGAATATTTCTCAACCAGGGAAAGTATGATGAGAAATATGACTTGAGGTGTTGGAATGGCCACTCTTATGGATTCCAACTTGAAGCTGTTAGGGGATATAACTCTGTACAGTCAATTTATTGGGTCTTTGATATATCTAACATATACTAGGTTATATATATATGCTTTGTTATGAACACCTTGAGTTAGTATCTAGTGGAAACTAGATGTGTTTACCTGATAGTTGCAAAGCATGTGATGAGGCACATAAAGGACACGATAGAATTTGATCTATGCTATCTTGAAGATCATGACTTCAGATGGCTATTCAGATTCTGTTTGGGCAGGAAGTGTTTCAGACAAGAAGAACACATCGAGAGGATGTTATTGTCTAGGATTAGCCATGATCTCGTGGTTTAGCTGGAAGCAGTCTAGTGTGGCTATCAGCACAAGCGGAATATATGGTTGCTTGCTCTGCTAGTTGTGAAGAAGTTTGGCTTTAGGATTGTTTGACTTAGAGATAGAACCAACTGAGATCCTATGTGATAATTAGAGTTGTATCAAGATGACATAGAATCTAGTGTTCCATGATAAGTCAAAGAACATAGGGAACTAACAAGATATGACACAGAAAGGAACTCTAAAAGTTTGAATTTGTAACAGGTTACCGTTGTACTAACCAAGCCTCTACGTCAAGTGAAGAAGTTACCAACCAAACCTCTGTCTCGAGTGAAGCTTGAATACTTCCGAGACAAGCTTGGTGTAGTTCAAAAGGACCCTCCTCGAAAGGGGGAGTAGTATAGTCACTACTGATGAGATTGTCTCATCAAACAACAAGGTCGTTGATGAGGTAACCTGTTCTCTACACCTAGTCACTTAGAAATAGTTAGATTTAGGACTATTTTTATTTCTGTTTAGTTTTACTCATACATGATTTTTGATGTTAGATGTATTGGTGAGAATACATGCTAGAGGTATACATGCTTTTGATGTTAGATGTATACATGATGTTAGATGTATTAGTGAGAATACATGCTAGATGTATACATACTTTTGATGTTAGATGTATACATGATTTTGATGTTAGATGTATTGGTGAGAATACATGCTAGAGGTATACATGCTTTTGATGTTAGATGTATACATGATGTTAGATGTATTAGTGAGAATACATGCTAGATATATACATGCTTTTGATGTTAGATGTATACATGATTTTGATGATAGATGTATTAGTGAGAATACATGCTAGATGTATACATGCTTTTGATGTTAGATGTATACATGATTTTGATGATAGATGTATTAGTGAGAATACATGCTAGATGTATACATGCTTTTGATGTTAGATGTATACATGATTTTGATGATAGATGTATTAGTGAGAATACATGCTAGATATATACATGCTTCTGATGTTAGATGTATATATGATTTGATGATAGATGTATTAGTGAGAATACATGCTTTTGATGACAGATGTATACATGATTTTAGATGTATTAGTAAGAATACATGCTTTTGATATATGACGTATACATGCTGTTGATGCTAGATATTGATTATGTACTTGTATGGATGAGGATACTTGTACTTGTATTGATGAGAATACAGATTGAGGGGATTGAATCATCCCTGGACTTTCAGTCCCAAAGAGAGCCGTAGACGTGAGGTCTCCGAGAATGAAGTCCTTAGTGGACAGTTGAGGGGATTGAATCATCCCTGGACTTTCAGTCCTAAAGAGAGCCGTAGACGTGAGGTCTCCGAGAATGAAGTCCTTAGTGGACATGATAGGATTGCATCATCCTCAAGAGAGCCGTAGACGTATGTCTTCGAGAATGAAGTCCTTGGTGGACATGAGGGGATTGGATCATCCCTGGACTTCAGTCCTAAAGAGAGCCGTAGACAGGTGTCTCCGAGAAATAAGAGGGATTGTATCATCCTTGAACACATGTTCTAAAGTGAGCCGTAGACAGGTGTCTCCGAGAAAGAAAAGGGATTGTATCATCCTTGAACATCTGTTCTAAAGAGAGCCGTAGATGTATGTCTCCGATAAATGAAATCCTGAATTAACAGGTAGGGGATTGCATCGTCCCCGGACTGATGTCCCAGAATAGAACCGTAGACTGGGTCTCCGATAATGAAATCCTGAATGAACAGGTAGGGGATTGTATCGTCCCCGGACTGAGGTCCCAGAATAGAACCGTAGACTGGGTCTCCGATAATGAAGTCCTGAATGAACAGGTAGGGGATTGTATCATCCCCGGACTGAGGTCCCAGAATAGAACCGTAGACTGGGTCTCCGATAATGAAGTCCTGAATGAACAGGTAGGGGATTGTATCATCCCCGGACTGAGGTCCCAGAATAGAACCGTAGACTGGGTCTTCGAAAAATGAAGTCCTGAATGAACAGGCAGGGGATTGCATCGTCCCCGGACTGAGGTCCCAGAATTGATCCGTAGACTGAAGTCTCCGAGAACTGAAGATTGGATTGTATCATCCATGGACCTATGTCCTAAAAGGAGCAGGATTGATCATCCTAGGAATATGATCGTATGATGATGATAGTGATGACGATGCTGATGATCGTGTGATGACGATGCTGATGATCGTGCTGATGACGATGCTGATGATCGTGTGATGACGATGTTGATGATCGTGCTGATGACTATGCTGATGATCGTGCTGATGACGATGCTGATGATCGTGTGATGACGATGCTGATATGACGATGCTGATGATCGTGTGATGACGATGCTGATGATCGTGCTGATGACGATGCTGATGATCGTGTGATGACGATGCTGCTGATCGTGTGATGACGATGCTGCTGATCGTGAGATGACGATGCTGCTGATCGTGTGATGACGATGCTGCTGATCGTGTGATGACGATGCTGCTGATCGTGAGATGACGATGCTGCTGATCGTGTGATGACGATGCTGCTGATCGTGTGATGACGATGCTGCTGATCGTGAGATGACGATGCTGCTGATCGTGTGATGACGATGCTGCTGATTGTGTGATGACGATGCTGCTGATCGTGTGATGACGATGCTGCTGATCGTGTGATGACGATGCTGCTGATCGTGTGATAACGATGCTGCTGATCGTGTGATGACGATGCTGCTGATCGTGTGATGACGATGCTGCTGATCGTGTGATAACGATGCTGCCGATCGTGTGATGATGATACTGTTGATCGTGATGTTGATGTTGATGTTGACATTGATGTACCAGTAACTGTTTGAGTTACTGATGAAGAAAAATTGAAGAAAGCTTCCAATGATTTATAGATGTATCATGTATGATGTTGATGACTCCTTGCTCGAGCAGATGTTGTTATAATATCCTTCTCGTTAAGGGGGAGTGTTGAGATATTGTAACTTCAAAGAATATTATATTTGTACTTTATTATTCCGGAGATGTTTCATTCCTCCGTGCAGATCTTATTGTATATCCGGAGATGTTTATTCCTCCGTCGGAATGTGGTAACTCGGGTTATTAGACTTCCCTAGTAGGGGTCGGCCCTGTATGTGTTATGTGGGTCAAAGGGTTATTAGACCACCCTAGAGGGGTCGGCCCAGTTAGTTGTAGTGGGGTATTTAACCTATTGGTTAAATACGAGCCTACGTGTACTTGTGTAAAATACACATCAGAGTAGTGTATAAATAGAGGAGGTGTGTTCCTCATTACATACACTCACTCACTCACTTGAGAAAGGCGCACTTGTGGAGGAGAGGTCTGCTATGGAGGAGAAGGAGCTTATGCTCAGGGTTTGCATCTTTGTATATTGTTGGTCATCTATATTGAGGAAGCTTTGCTGGGTTTTCTACCCCATGAGGGTTTCCCAGGATAAATCTCTGTCTCTTGTGTTTATGCTATGCTTGTTGTTTCTTCAGTGATCCTGTATATGCTATTATTATGAAATGGAATGTAATGCTGCTATTTTCTGTCTTAGCATATTTTGTATTTTATTATTGTACCCCCGATGGAGATGTTTATTCCTCCAGTCAGAGAAGTCATTATTGTACTTGGGTCATGTAAAGTCAATGAGGTCAATCCTCCCATGTATGTTGGGCCATTAGACCCTAGAGTTAAGTTATTAATGGGTTATTAGACTCTCCTAGAGAAGTAGGCCCAGTCAGTTACACTTAGGGGCCAATCGGTTTGGGGTTAAGGCTAAGTGAAAGGTAAAGTATAAATAGAGAGGGTGATCCTCTCTATTTGATCATTCTCACACTCATTCACTTCCTATTAGTGAGAGAGAGGAGGGGTTCTCATAAGTGGAGGAGGAGGAATATGCTAAATATCATCTCTTTGTTTTGGGGTTTTGCATTATTGCTCATTCTATCTCTGAGGAAGTTGCGGGGTTTTCTCCTTTATGCTTTCCCCGGTGAAATGCTTTGCGTCTCTTTTCTCTTGTGTTTGATTTGTTGTGCATGTTGTTATCTCGGATAAGATCCTAGATCATATTGAATTAAATGATGAAAAACTAACAAATTGTTCTTGGGACAAGCCTTATTTAGATCTTGGTAATCAATATAGACTCTGATAGTTCCTTTCTTTTTTATAATAGGAACGATATTAGAGACCCAATCTGTTAAGGGGAAAGGATAAATGAAACCAGATTTCAACATATTTTCAATTTTTTCTTTAATAGACACAATCCTTCGAGGGTGTATTGGACAAAGTTTTTTCCGGACAGGTTTTGCTTCGGGATAATTTTTGATATCATGGACAGCAATAGAGGGATCAATCATGGGAATTTCTTCATAGCTCCATGCGAATATGTCATGGAATTGTTTGAACAAGGCCGTATAAGTTTTTATTTCTTCATAAGAACAAGTTTGGAAAATATGGATATGTTCCATGACGTCGGGTTTCGCCGAGATGTCAATGGTAGTGGTAGGTGTAATGTTTTCCAAATTCCTTCAGTTACCGTATCCTAGGTGAGAATAGGAGACTGAGGGTTGGAAATGACATCCGGCGAAATAATAGTTTGAATAGTATTATCTATTGTGTCTAAAGGTGGGAGGAAGGACAATCGATGGTGATGGTATTCCCATGGAAACTCATCCAAGCTCATAATCTCCATGATGGATTCATCAGAGGGAAATGTCTAGAGGAGATGATCCAGCAATGGTGAGGATGAGTTGAACCAATATGGTAGAGAACATGGGTCTGATGCCACTAGGTGATGGTCATCGAGTAAATTAGATGTCGATTGGATGGCATTATAAGTAGCCTCAGCTGGGCTAAGAGGCAACTAATCTCCAATCGCATCAATGTCAATAGAATTGGGAAAAAACCAAGGGTCCACTGAGTTGGAGGAAGATGGGGTCATGGATGAGATCATGTTACCATGGAAATGAGTGATGGGGGATCAGGTGTTGGAAAGACTCCCATCAGGGATGAGTCTTTAAGGATTCCTACCCCCACACTCTTATATATTTGTGAAGAGTTCCCTAAAAGAGGGACATTATCCGCAAGATGAGTTGTGGTGTCTCATTTACAAAAATCTAATTGGTCGATAGTAACAATTTTCCCTTGATGGATTGCACAATGCAGAAGATGGAAGATGCGACTGCAGTCATAGCATTAAACCAATTTTGACCAAGAAATAAGTTATAATCCAATGGTGTTGTGACTACTTCCATGTTAATGGAAAGAGTCTTTCCTCCTAATTCAACAACTAAGGATTGTAAAATCCCATATGGTTGGAATCTGCATCTGTCAAATGCTTTCAGAGTGGTAGGGGAACGATTCAGTTCAAGAGATACAATGGCTCTCGAGCAGGACAAGTACATTAGAGAAGTAGAGGATCATTTTTCTAAAACAATACGAAGGATATTTTTCCCAGTGACATTGGTAATGATTTGGAATGCCAGTTGGTGGGAAAGCCTCGGTTTAAATTATTCCAATCTAAACATGATGGTGTCAGACGATTCTAGATCCACTGCTCTAATAGAAGATAGCAGAGTATTACGTTGATTGGGACAGTTTTGTAAGACTTCAAGGGTTGACATAGCACATGGTTCCTGGCCTAGATCTTCCACAATGTTGTAGTTTTGAGCGGCCTGGGCATTGGGATTGAAAATCACTTTTCGGATTGTGCTTTTGGGTGGAAGCAATACTACATCTGATATAGGTTTGTCTATGGTCAAAGGACCTTGTGTAAGAGGAATATTGGATGGGGATGTGGAGGATTTTTCAACATGAACTCCATTATATTCTTTATCGGGAACAGAATCATACGTACATTCCCTGGTAGATAGGTTAACCATTTCACTACGCATCATGAGAACATGAGCGGTCGTGGATGTTTTGCCTTATGAAGGAGTTGGTTGTTGTGAAACCATATATTATTGTTTTGTGGGGAAGGGGTCTGTTAAAAATACAGCTTGAGGGTTTCCTTTTAGGAAATTTTGGACGTCTTCACGATGTGGGCATTCTTTTGTGAAGTGGTCATCACCGCACAGTAAAAATGGATATTTAGTGTTTCATTTCGGTTTAGCATTAGTAGAGTCTGGATTGGTTTTTGTTCATGCTAGTTAGAATATTTCTTGGATTTTCCTTTATTTTTCTTCTTACCACCGGATTTATGAGATGAAGCAGATTGGATTGAATTCACCTCCGCGGTGGGAGCAGGATTGGGTGAATGGTTGGTGCTATTACCATCCTATGCTGGAGTTGGATTTGAAACCATATGGTTTTGAGATCTAATCGATTGGGGGGCGGGCTAGGTGTTAACAGAACCAATTATGCCATCGGCATGTGATACCATCTAAGGTTTCGTTGGGTCATGTGTTGCGCGAGGGGCATTGGGAATGATGTTGTATAATGTGCTAGATTGAGTGTAGACTAAGTCTAAGTACTGGCACGTGAAATGGCTTGTTATTTTGTGACTGCCCCACCCATAATGACATCTTTGGCTATGATAGGAAACAATGATTTGGTAAACCAATCAGCCAATAATTGATTTGGAATAGGAACCTTAATAAGCCAACCTCTTCTCTTCCATTCGTGAATATGATAGGAAATATGAGTGGAGGTGGATTGTCGGAGTGAAGTTAAAATATCCATGTTGGGTTCATAGCGGATTGATAATTGGAAATGCGTAAGAAAGGCCATATCCAATGATCAAAATTCTGCGAAAGAATGTGGTGGTAATTCGATATACCATTTGGCGACTGTGCTAGTGAGGGTTCTTTGAAATAGACTCAAATGGATAGAATCATCCATTAATGAGTTCGAGGAACACCAAAAGTGATATGTCATTACGTGATTTTTGGGATCCTCGCAAGGTTTGTCGTCAAACATGGGTATGTCCAATGGAAGTTTTACAAGAATGGGTGGCCAATTCATGCCATGTTGAATGGGATCATTGGTCAAACGTAACAGGTCAGGAAGATCTAATGTAGCCAAAAATGGTAAGTGTCGGTTTGGATGCGAGTACTGGTAGCATTGGTATGGAATTTGAGCACCAACAGGACCATAGATCGAATGATCGTAAGGTCCTCCCATAGAGGGTTGGACATATGGTGGAGTTCCTCCCAAGTTAGGAGGTGGACCCGATGGGGGTTCATCCTCCCACATGAGGGGGTCCTCTAGCATGAGGGGGTTTTCCGGATGGTGGGGGTGGAGGTGGGATAGGTGATGGAGGTGGAGGTGGGACTGGTGGTGGTGGTGGTGGGGGGGGGGGGAGAGGGTGGGCCGCTGGTTGGAGGTCCAGCCGGTGGAAATTTCTGTTGACCCCACATGGTGTTTGTGCTTCTATGGTAAGGTACTCCAGGGTAAAGGTTTCCTGTATTAGTTTGATAGATTTTAATCATTTCCATATTCTGATTACCTAGGTATGTATAACCCCATGTGGGTTGATCCCATACAGGTGGTCCCCATGTGTGATGTGCCCACGAAGGTTGTCCCATGGCTAGAGGTGGACCTCCAGTCGTATTATAATTCATAAACAAAGGTTTTGCTCCACTTACATTTTGTCCACTAACTAGGGGTTTCCCCCCAGTTAGATTTTTTCCACTAACTAGAGGTTGTCCTCCAGTTAGATTTTGACTACCAACCGAATTTTTCCCCATAATTATATTTTGACCACTAACCATAGGTTTCCCTTTGTAAATATTCTAACCACTAACAAGAGGGTGGCCTCCGATCATACTTTTTCTCAAATATTTTGTTCCAGTCATGAATTTAACAATGGTTGAAGGTTTCCCCCCAGTCATTGGGGTCAAAAGAGGTCTAGAACTGACCAGATGTGAAACGGGTGGAAAAGCTGGTTGGTCTGGTTCGTAGGAGGTCATGTTGGGAACATAAATTCCTGGTGAAGGAAGAGTAAAAGAATGCATGGGATAATGGTGTTTGGGGTTCACTACTTTCGAAGTGGACTGGAAAGGGAAAATCTAGCACCTCACCCATTCTCCAAGTATTTGTAAGAGAAACATAGTATCTTGAATTGGTTTGAAAAAATATTTGTTTGAGACAATTCTGGTAGGACGTTGACGTGAAGGTGTCTCCAGAATTGATGGTGAACCAAAATCAGAAATAACTTGGCTCTTATGTAGGTCGATTGAATATCCAATCGACGACACCAAGGTTTCCTTCAAGTGAATGGTGGAAATATGTGTCATGCGAAGACGGTTGGTCCACCACCACCAGTCCCATAGGATCGATGATAGGCGGATTTATAGGAGGATAAAAATCCCCTATTGATTCAGTAACTAGAATTCCTTCTTCATGTGAACCAATTGTAGTGGGTTGGTCCAGATCTTCCCCTGTGCTTCCTTCCTCAATGAGAGGATATTCAGGTGGCAAGTTTTGTATTCTATGGGATATACTTAAGGGTTTCTCATCCAGAATGGATAATGAAAGTCTCCTCCTAGGAGTCTTCTAAAGAAAAGCACACTTCAAGTCCTACTCAAGCTAAAGCCGCAAGAAAAATTATGTGACAGGTGGGATAAACATTTGGATCCTCACAAGAGTGTCAAGGCATCGCAAATCACAATATAACGCAGGGTCCAATAGTAATACTCGGCCCAATATTTCAAAGCACTAACCATGGAGGATTAGGACCATACCCCTTACCGCATTACTCGACTACCTAACAATACGTGCATAGTAGCTCCCTGAGTGTTGTTCTCAGTGTATTGCAACATCAATACGTCCAATTTTTTACTCAGATGGTTTCGGGATCCTAATGGGTCTCCCGATATACACAAGGTACGTGGGATCTCCAATCCATAGTAGTGTTGTCTAATGCACAATTGTTCGATAGGAGCCTTCCTATGTAACGTCGAGTATGTGAAGTACCTTTCTATATACCCTTAGGTACGTGAAAGGTCATTCAATATACCGAATAGTACGTGGAAGAACTGCAAGCCCCTGGGATGCAGTGCAGGCAAATAATGACAGCTTCTACGCTTAAATAAGTCAGAACACATATCTAACCTATCACACAAGTTTCTAAATATTTTAACTTAGACTAGCACTTGATTTTATCTTGTACGGTTAAGTGGATGCATGAAGTGTAGACTCAAAGCAATATGCATGAATAATATAAATGAGATGCAATCTTTTAATTTTTTATGAAAACTATCTAAGGAAAGGAGATAGATCTTTCTTATTTTGTTAAAACAATTAAAATATACCCCGAAATGCAATACTATCCTTTCACTTTTCTTCTTAAGAAAATCCAAAAGACATAAGCAAGTAACACTCTTTCAATCAAATCTAATGATACCAAAACTAACACCAAAGCAAAAAATTTGTTTATGTTTTTTCAAAAGAGATTTGACGATGCAAATCGAAAACAAAATAACAATGGAGCCTTTTAATTTGCAAAACAACTCAATTTCAAACAAAGAATCAAAGATTTAAAAGAACAATTTAAGATATTTTCGGAACATGCACTAATTGTCAAAAGTGCTTGAAAATATATAAACTTTATGATCAATCTAAGAATTCTTCTCTCTTTTCAAACACTTTTCGAAGATCAAAAGGAAGAAAACATGGAAAATTCTTAGCTCTTTCAAGTTTTTCAAACAATTATCCAAGATCCAAAAGATGTATCTTGTCAACAAATCAAAGAACTACACTTCAAAGATGAAGAGAATGAAAACCCAATTCCTTTTAACAATATGTTTAATTAGGTCCAAATATGACTCCGCTCACTTTGAGAGAGTTATTCAACTTTTGGAAACAAAATGTATCCACTCAAGCAATCAATCTCAAATCATACAACAATCCAAACCAAACTTACACTAGCAAGAGTTAGTACAACAACACACTTTCGGTGGTTTCAAGACTTAAAACATAGTAGATTAGAGGCTTCTACAGGTCCCCAAGACTAGTGACGCTTTCAAGAGAACAAACTCATTCAAAGCAAATCAACTAACCGCTTTACTATAAGGAATCAATGAGAAAGCACACCACTTCAAATTCCAAGAATAAGAATAGAAACAGAGATCTGGGGAAAATACAAACATTGACATAAAATCAGAAGATGACTAGATCCAGGTCTGAGCAGGGATAAAGACCTCACTAAAAAAAATTGCAGTGCGACATGGTCTGTCAATACATCAAAGTGCGTCTTTGTGGGTCGACGCTGTCTAATACACTACCCAGGCATGTCGATGATGCACTGTATTCCAAATGTAAAGCGTGTCGAGCTTCCAAGAGTGATTTTTTTTCAAAAAGGAAAGCTACAAATCCCCTAAACTCAACAAATCTGAGTGGGCCTAGGGTGGTGCCAAGAGTAATCTGGATGACCCAGTGGACTCTATAAAACTAGATCCAAATCAAAAAGTGACACGATCTAAGAAAAATCTGAGCAAAGAAAAAGAAATAGATCTAGGGAGCAAAGTCCCCAGTATGGTCACCAATTTTGCTTTCTGGATTAGTCCTGTGAATGCGGACATAAGCTGACCTCCCTAGTTTAATCACTAAACTAGAACAAAGCAATAAGTCATACATTCATTTCCCTAAATTGATCCAATCACAAATTGAATGATAGAAGACATACCTTTGGTTGTGAGTTGTCTTCAATGATTCAATGCTCCAACAAGATTTCTCATCCACATATAAGAAGTACCTACAAAACATGTAAGCCAAGAAATGCAAGAAGAAAACTAGATCTAGGATTATATTAAGTTATATATATGACCAAGGAGATATACAATAAATGAATAGCAAACCATTTATGGGAAATGAAATGCAGTATTGTATTAATAGAAATGGTAAAGAGTACAACCACTTAAGCCTTGGTGTCATATCTCCTCTCCAATGGATTTCTATTTTCTCCAAGATGTCACTTCAATGAAGGAAGGATAAGGATCTAAATTCTATCACTCTAGTGTAATTTCTCCAGCATAACCCTATTCTCAATTCCTCCTCCCCCTCACCCATGTCCAAGCCTTGAATTTATAGGACAATATGGATAGGGGATAGATGAGATATTTTGGGATAATTGGACGAGATGTTATCCCAAAAAGTGAGGAATTTGAGTGATATCCTAAAAAATAAGGAGGGGATCTCATCTAGATAAGATTTGGTTCTAGATACTTCTCGAAAACCCCTTTTTTTTGCCGGTACAGACATCGACACAAACCTGGGAAGTAGAGCAATTGTGTGCCAAATGGATCGACATGAGTTGATGTGAAGACAAGTG